>CM053417.1:79963126-80007442 GCA_028644305.1 Xerus rutilus | reverse complement strand
TTTGGTACTGGGGATTGAACTCAGGGGCACTCGACCACTGAGCCACATCCCCAGCCCTATTTTGTATTTTATGTAGAGACAGGGTCTCACTGAGTTGCTTAGCGCCTCGCCATTGCTGAGGCTGGCTTTGAACTTGCGATTCTCCTGTCTCAGCCTCCCTAAGTGCTGGGATTACAGGCTTGAGCCACCGCGCCCGGCTCCCAGTTCCTTTTTAATATTTTATTTAGAGACAGTGTCTCGCTAAGTTGCTGAGGGTGGCTTTGAACACGTGATCCTCCGGCCTCAGCCTCCGGAGCCATGGGATTACAGGAAGGTGCCACCACACTCTTTTTAAAATTCTTTATATGGATTAATTTAGCCTCATAAAGTCTTAGAGGGATAGATTCTATTCTCCCCATGTCACAGATGAAGAAACTGAGACTTAGAAAGGTGAGGCAACTTATTGATAATTACCCAACTAGAAAGTATACAGTCCAGCTATGAACCTAGACAAAACTGGTGCCAGAACCCACAATTTTCTTTCCTTCTTATAATATACAACTACAAATTTGGATTTCTCTGTCTTCTCTTTCCTATTACCCTCTACTTATCCCTTTAAAAATTTCCCCTTTTCTCATTCTCTTTTGCCCTTCCTTTTCAGTCCCAGGGCAGCGGAACTATGTTATACTCAGGCAACCTCATCTCTGAAGCAGATTATCATCATTAATATTATATCCTCATCAAAGATATCACAGTCTACATATTATCTACAATATCCTTTTTTTCATTTGGCCACATGCTAATATGCCATGGAGGTATTTCCATATAAATATACTGTTTAGTAGAAATATAATGTTGCAGAATCTGAATATAGTATAAATTATTTAAACCCTCCCTTATTGATGGAAATTTAAGTTATTCCCAGGGATTTTCCCCCTACATTATGAATAATATTGCAATAAATATATTGGGCATATGTGAGAGTATTTTTAATAAGGTGACATCCTAAAAAATTCCTTGGTCAAAAGGTATACAGATATTTAAAATTTTTGATATTGCCTATTTACCTTATGTATATGTTATACATACCTTCTAGTAGTTCATAAAAGTGTGTGACTGTTTTCTCCTAAACTTGCCAATGCCATTTATTATTATTGTTTTTTAAAACCTTTGTTAATCTTATAGCCACTAAGAGTGATACCTTGGTGTTGCTTACATCTGCCTATTTTATTATTAATGAGATTGAGTATCTTTTCATTTATCTCTTGATCATTAGTCTATTTCCCTTATGAATCACCTGTTCTACTTTCTGTCAATTTTAGGGATGGACTGCCAGAAAAAGTAATGGGCAAAAAGTATGTGTTTGCAGTCGGACTCACCCATGATATTTTACTTAGTAACTGTGTTGTTCACTGAGTTCCAGATTCCTCACTTGTAAAATGGAACTATCATAGAACCTATTCTATAGGATTGTTGTGAGGATGAGATGTAGCTATTATTGTTGTTTTTAATAGTTTTCTTTTTGAGTTATGGAAGATCTTTGAATAGCATGGATATCAACCCTTATCCTGTGGTATATTTTGCTCCATTGGGACTCATTCATTAACTCAACAAATATTTATTGAGTGCCTACAGTGTTTCAGGTGCTGTGCTAGGTGTTGGAGATACAGCTACAAGGAACTGGAAAGTATGCATATATCATGATATACTTAACCATTTTTTAAAATTAAAGATTGTCTCTAATTCTTCTGGTAGGTATTTCAAATAGAACTGCAATAACCTCAACCACCAATTTTATTTATCTGGCCACCCATTTACCACATTGGATATTGAACTCATATATCATTACTTTTGGGAATCTTTCCCTAATCCCTACACTGGACTAGATCTGGTCCCCTCTGTTGGGCTCCCATATCTCTCTTCCCAGGATTTATCACACTCCTAGGATTTATCAGTGCCTTGTTTTATGTCTTTCCCCATTATCAGACCTTGAACAACTTGAGAATAGGGATATAGAATCATTGGCAAGAGGGATTGTCAGGAAAGCTTGCTGCATTCAGTTGCATTTTCTCTGATCTTTCCACCCCATTCTGCCCATACCCAGGAATGTAGCTGGGACAATAAAACACACTGACATTGGCGGAACTCCAAGTTGACTTAGTGATGTGAAACACTCTGACAGAGGAAAAGTGGTTGGGGTTTCCCAGGTCATCTCCCTGAGTGCTGGTGCTATTTAGAGAGGGTAGTAAATTCTAGTCCTTGACTTTCTGAGTCTGACTTAATTAATTTAGCATGATATTCTCAAGTTTCATCCATTTACCAGCAAATGGCATAAATTCTTTCTTTTATGGCTGAGTAATTCCATTGTGTACATGTATCATATTTTCTTTCTTTCTTTTTTTTTTGGTACTGGGGATTGAACTCAGGGGTACTCGACCACTGAGCCACATCCCCAGCCCTATTTTGTGTTTTATGTAGAGACAGGGTCTAACTGAGTCACTTTGCGCCTCGCCATTGCTGAGGCTGGCTTTGAACTTGTGATTCTCCTGTCTCAGCCTCCCTAAGTGCTGGGATTACAGGCTTGAGTATCATATTTTCTTAATCTATTCACCTGTTGAGAGGTACCTGAGCTGGTTCTATAACTTGGCTACTGTGCATTGCACTACAAACATTGATATGCATGTTTCATTGTAGTATGCTGATTTTAGTTCTTGTGGATAAATATCAAGGAGTGAGATAGCAGGTTCATGTGTGATTCCTTTCCTAGCCTTTTGAGGAATCTCCATACTGCTTTCCAAAGTGGCTGCACTAATTTGCAGTCCCATCAACAATGTCTGAGTGTACCTTTCCCCCAATACTCTCACCAGAAATTATTATTTGGATTTTCAATGATGCCATTCTAACTGGAGTAAGATGAAATCTCAGGGTAGTTTTGATTTGCATTTCCCTGATTGTTAAGGATATTGAACACTTTTTCATAAAATTTTGGGCCATTTGCAATTCTTCTTTTGAGAAACGCCTGTTTAGATCATTTGCCCACTTATTGAATGGGTTATTTGTTGTTTTTTGGTATTAGTTTTTTTAGTTATTTATATATTCTAGATATTAAACCTCCGTCAGAGGAAAAGCTGGCAGATTTTCTCTTGTTCTCTAGGCTCTATCTCATGCTCTTAATTTTTCCCTTTGCTCTGCATAAGTTCTTTAATTTGATGCCATTCCATTTATTGATTATTACTTTCATTTCTTGAGCTTTAGGTGTCTTATTGAGGGAGGCAACATCTGTGTCTTCATGTTGGAGTGTTGACCAACATATGTCTTGGTTTCTATGTTTTCTTCTAGCACTTTTAAATTTCTGGTCTAATTCCTAGGCCTTTGAGCTTTGACTTTTGTGCTGGGTGAGAGAAAGTTTTTGTGCTAATTTCATTCTTCTACATATGGATATCCAGTTTCCCCAGCACAATTTGCCAAAAAGCCTAGCTTTCCTTCAATGTATGTTTCTGGCACCTTTGTTAGAATGAGATGTTTGTATCTGTGTGGGTTTCTCTCTTTGTCTTCTGTTCTATTCCACTTGTCTATATGTCTGTTTTTCTGACAGTACTATATAGTTTATGTTACTATAGCTCTATACTATAATTTGAGCCCAGGTATTGTGATGCCTCCAGCATTATTGTTATTGCCCAGAATTGCTTTGGTTATTCTGGGTCTCTTATATTCCCATAGGAATTTAGAACTGTTTTTTCTAGTTCTGTGAAGAATGTCATTGGTATTTGGATGCAGAGTACATTGAATTTATAGATTGCTTTTGATGTTTTGCAAATGATATGATACTATATTTAGAAGATACAAAAAACACAAGAAGGAGACATCTGAGTAATAAATAAATTCAATAAAGTATCAGGATACAAAATCAACATAGAAAAATTGATAGCTTTTCTATATACCAATAATGAATCCACTGAAAAAGAAACCAGGAAAACAAGTCCATCAAAATAACATAGAAAATAGAATACCTATGAATAAGTCTAACCAAGTAGATGGAATATCTCTTCAATGAAAATTATAGAGCACTGAAGAAATTGAAGACATTAAAAGGTAGAAAGACATTCCATGTTCTTGAATACTCAGAATCAATAATGTCAAAATAGTAACCATGTTTATAATTGTGACATCTTCTTGGTGAGCTCAACCATATTAATATATGTCTGTCTTTGTCTTTTGTAAGAGTTTTTTACTGAAGTCTACTTTTTCTGTTATTAGTATATCCACTCTAGCTCTCTTTTGACTATTACATGCATGGGATATATTTTCTATCATTTCACTTTTTATGCACTTGTGTCTTTGGATCTAAAATGAGTCTTTTTATTTGTTTTTCATAAGCACTCAATTTTTAAATTTTTTTTAGTTGTAGATGAACATAATATATTTATTTTATGTGGTGCTGAGGATCGAACCCAGTGTCTCACATATGTGAGGCAAGCACTTAACCGCTGAGCCACAACCCCAGTCCAGCACTCAGTTTTTTTATTGATCAGTTTCAACTGACAAAAATATTCTGTTGCATTATCATAAATGTTTGTAAAAACTAGCTTTTGATTTGTTTTTTCCATATTTTTGTGCATTATAATTATATATAATGGTGAGATTCATTGTTATATATTTGTACATGTACAAAATATAACAATATAATTTTCCAATATTATTCCCCAGTATATTCCCTTTCCTTCTCCCTGTCTCTTTCCCTACTCTACTAATCTCTCTTCCATTTTCATGAGATACATTCCACCTTTCTTTTCATTTTTCCTCTTTGGTTTCCATATATGAAAGAAAATCTTTTAACCTTCACATTCTGGGTTTGATTTATTTCACTTAATGTTCTCAAATTCCATTCAATTTCCTGCAAATTACGTAATTTAATTCTTCTTTATAGCTGAATAAAACTCCATTGTGTATATATGCCACATTTCCTTTATTCATTCATCCATTGATGGACACCTGGGCTGGTTCCATGGTTTGGCTATTGTAAATTGTGCTGCTATAAACATGGGTAGCATGTATCACTGTAGTAAGATGAATTTAATTTGTTCAAAAGAAATACTGAGGAGTGGTATATGTGGGTCATATGGTGGTCCTATGCCTATCCTTTTGAGAAACCTCTGTACTGATTTCCACAATGGTTGTACTAATTTTTAATCCTACCAAAAGTGTAAAAGTGTTTCTTTTTCTTCACCTCTTCTCCAGCATTTATTATTTTTTGTATTCTTTTTTGGGGGGTATACTGGGGATTGAACTCAGGGGCACTGGATCACTGAGCCACATCCCCAGCCCTATTTTATGTTTTATTTAGAGACAGAGTCTCACTGAGTTGCTTAGCTCCTGTTGCTGAGGCTGGCTTTGAACTTGCAATCTTCCTGCCTTAGCCTCCTGAGATGCTGGGATTACAAGTGTGCACCACCATGCCTGTCTTATTACTTGTATTATTGATGGCTGCCATTCTAACTGGAGTGAGATGAAATCTCAGTGTAGTTTTTTTCTTTTTAACCACTTAAAATTTTTAAATTTTTTATATATTTTTTTGTTCTAATTAGATATACATGAAAGTTGAATGCATTTTGACACATCGTACATAAATAGAATATAACTTCTCATTTGTCTGGTTGTAAATGATGTAGAGTTATACAGGTCATATAATCATATATGCACATAGGGTAATAATGTCTGGTTCATTCTACTATCATTCCTACTCCTATGCCTCCTCTCCAGTTTGATCAGATTTGACATGTATGTAACCAATACAATCAATATAAAAAGGATTTCCATTAATTTTTCTAAAATTTGAAATCATGCAGACTGTGTTTCCTGCATGATTTATTACATTAGAAATCCATCACCTTAAGATACATAGAACCCCACCCCCACATGTCAACTATTTCAAAGTTAAATGGCACACTTATAAATATCTCAGAGGTCAAAGAAGAAAGCACAAGAAAAGTAAATAAAAAGTCCTTTGAACTAAGTGATAATAAAAGCTTAATCATCAGGATCTCTGGGGTGAAACAGTACTCATATGAACATTTATAATTTAAAGTACTTAGAAGCTAGGATAACAATTAAATTATTTTCAAATTATGTAGTAGGAAGAAAAAAATAAGAGTAGGAGCAGAAATATATGAAATAGAGAAGAAATAATACAGCTATAATTTGATAAAATTCAACAATTCTAGTCAATGAAAATCAGGAACACAAAAATTGATATCAATGGAAAGGGAGCTATGAAAATAACCCTACAGATGCTAAAAATATATTAAGGGAATATTGCAATTGTATGCCAACATATGTGATAGCTTACATAACATGATATATATTAGAGAAGGATCCATGTGCTGCTGAGAAGAAAGTGTATTCAGTCATTTATAGCTGCAATATTATATATATATATATATATATCTTCTAAGTCTAAATTATCAATTCTATTCATTAGTTCTATAACTTCTTTATTTAGTTCTTGTTTGGAGGATCTATCCAGTGGAAACAGAGGCATGTTAATGTTACCCAGTATTGTGTTGTGGTCTATTTGATTCTTGAGATTGAGATAGGTTTGTTTGGTGTACATAGATGCACCTTTGATTGGGGCATAAATATTTATGATTTGTATGTCTTATTGATGTATAATTCCCTTAAGCAGTGTGAAATGGCCTTCTTTGTCCTTTCTGATTAACTTTGGCTTAAAGTTCACTTTATCTGATATGAAGATAGAAACCCCTGCTTGTTTACGTGGTCCATGTATTTTTTCCCCATCTTTTCACCTTCAGTTTGTGGTTGTCTTTGTCTAAGAGGTGAGTCTCCTGGAGATAGCATATTGTTGGGTCTTGTTTTCCAATCCAATGTGCCAGTCTGTGTCTTTTGATTGATGAGTTTAGGCAATTAATGTTCAAGGTTATTATTGAGATATAATATGTGTTCCTGGTCGTTTGGGTTAATTTCTAGATTTTAATTTGAATAAGTTTCTCCTTTGATTGAATATTCCTTTACCATAGTTCCTCCCTTTTATGTTTTTCACCTTTTTTCTATTTCCTCCTCTTGGAATATTTTGCTGAGAATATTCTGTAGTGCAGGCATTCTAGTTACAAATTCTTTTAACTTTTTTTTATCATGGAAGGTTTTTATTTCACCTTCAAATCTGAAGCTTAATTTTGCAGGATATAGAATCCTTGGTTCGTATCCATTTTCTTTCAGAGCTTGATATATGTTATTCCAGGACCTCCTAGCATTGAGGGTCTGGATTGAGAAATCAGCTGAGATATAAATTGGTTTCCCCCTTTATGTAATCTGATATTTTTCTCTCAAGCCTTTAAAATCCTATCCTTATTCTGTATGTTAGGCATTTTCATTGTAATGTGCCTTGGTTTGGGTCTGTTGTAATTTTGTACCTTCAGAGTCCTGTAAGCCTCTTGTATTTGATTTTCCATTTCATTTAGGCTTGGGAAATTTTCTGATATTATTTCATTGAAAAGATTGTGCATTCTTTTGGCTTATATCTCTGTGCCTTTATCTATTCCAATAAATCTTAAATTTGGTCTTTTCATGTTATCTCATAGTTCTTGGAAATTCTGTTCATGATCTCTATCATCTTCTGTCTGTGTTCAACTCTATTTCCAGGATTATATATTTTGTCTTCATTGCCTGAGGCTCTGTCTTCCAAGTGGTCTCTAGTCTGTTGGTGATGCTTTCTATTGAATTTTTAAAAATTGGTTTGTTGTTTACTTCATTTCAAGGATTTCTGTTCTTTTTTTCCCCAGAATCTCTATCTCTTTATCAAAGTGATCTTCTGCTACCTTTATTTGCTCTCTTACATCATCCTTTACTTCACAGACCAGTTTAACTATGTACATTCTAAACTTCTTCTCTGACATTTCTTTCACTGTGTTATTGAAGGATTATATTATTGGAATATCTTGGTTTGTTTGGGGCAATTTGTTCCCTTGCTTTTTCATGTTGTTTGTGTGTCTACTAATCTAACAGCATGGATCAGAGGCAATAGAGTTTCTACTCTGTGGACTTATAGTGTCCCTGAAGGTTTCCAGTACCTCACTCTTTAGGGGGAGACAAACAATAACAAACAACCAATGCAGATGATATACGGCATTAAACCAAATAGTTCCTACTTTGATGTCTACAATATTAATCATCACAATAAACAAGAATGATCAGTTATTGCCTACAATAAAAACAGTAAGTTTGCAAAAGTGTTTATATAATTTAAAATGGTGGATAGGGAGAGAACAGAAGTAATATAGGATGTAAAGATGATGAGAGAGGAGGAGAGAAAAAGTGAAAAAAATAAAGGAAGAGTGATAGAACACTAGAGATTGGCTGTTTGCAGAAGAAAAGAGAGAATCAACTGAAATGAGTAGGAAAAAATTTATATAAAGTAAAAATTTAAAAAATAAAATAAAAGAATACAAAACAATACAAAATACACTAGTCAAACATCTTAGTTCACAAACAACTAATTCATAAAAAATAACTAGCTTCAAAAATGCTAGAAATGAGAAAGAACAAATATGAATATGTATAAATGTCCATGTACCATGAAGATCACAATTAAATAGAGAAAAATAATTTTAAAAATCTTGATGAAAAGTTAAAGAATTCTTTCCATTGGAGTTTAAAAGATTCTCAGTTTCTCTTCTCAGGAGTTTTAGGTAGAGTCATCTGTAGTGTGATGCTCCACCCTCTGGATTGCTGGAGTGAGAGAGGTAATCCCATAGCTGGAATTCCTGGAGGCAGGGGTTAGGCTAAGGTGGGCTCCAGACTCTTTGGTGAATGCGAATTGGTCTGGAGATTTTAAATCATTGCACCTCCAGTGCCCAGTACTTACTGGTCCACACTAGATGACTGTACCCCAGGGATCTCCCCTGGGTCCCACCTTGTGGTGTGAGATCCAATTATTAGTCCCCTATATTACCTTTTCTGGTCTCAGGTTCAGTCTCCAAATAATCTGTCCCGCCCTCAACCTTCTGAGTTCCCAACCAGATGCATCTCTCCCAGCAGGGTCCTGCAAGCAGTCAAATTGGAAGGAGAGGAGTAGAGTCAGGTGGGTTTCTATGACCAGTGGTCCCCTGTGTAAACCTCTCTCCATGTTTGATTTTCTCCTTGTCACTTAAGCACACTCTATGTTGTGCAGTGTGGGTTTACTGGGTCTGTATTTTGGGACAAACTCGGGATTGCCAGCAATCAGGCCTTTCAGCTGCCAGATCCTGCGCAGCAGCTGCAATATGATTTCTTCCTTTGTCCTCCACAAGCTGCCTGGAGAGATGGTGGCTTCTCTCCCCACACATGGATATTGTGCAGCACATCTTTCAGGTTTTCCAGGCAATGTCCTCTATCTCTAAGTGCTCCATACCCAGACATGCCTCGAGCCTCCCAAAACTGCTGTTTCCTTTAATTCCCTTATCTCTCCACCATGCTCAAGGAGGGACTGCTCTGGCCTGAGCTTCCCGTCTGGTTGTGGCAGAGGCTGTGCTGCTGGGAATTTCTTCCTTATTTTATTATATCCAACCTTCTGAGTCCTTGATCTGCTTTGAATGTCCAGTTTTAAATTCCAGTTAAGTCCCCTTGCTTTTTTTTGTTCACTCACCTTGCTGAGAAGCTGCCTGTCTGCTTTCTTGGTTTCACTCCATGGAGCAGCCAGGAAAGGACCTCCTCTATTCTGCCATCTTGAAAGCTCCACCACTTACCATTTTTAAATAACATATTTCAGCATTATGTACATTGGCACTGTGCATAATCCTCACCTTTCCTTTCTAGAACTTTGCATCTTCACCCAATCAGAACTTTTGTACCCATTAAAAAATAGTTTCCTCTCCAGACTCCTCAGTGTAGTTTTGATTTGCATGTCCCTATGTGCTAAACATGTTGAATTTTTTTCATATATTTGTTGGCCATTTATATAAAATAGTCTCTCTTAGCATATAGTTGGATGTTTTTAAAAATACTCTTTGCTAATCCTTTTGACTTGAGAGTTTAATTTACTTCCAGAAATCACTGATAAAGAATCACTTATTTATGCCATTTTGCTGTTTTGTCTTCAGTATGTCTTATAGGTTTTTGTCCATCATTTCTTCTACTACTAATTTATTTCATGTTTATTTTTTTTTGTAATGACACGATTTGATTCCATTTTTGTTTGCTTTTATGTATATGTCATTAATATTTTCTTTGTGATTACTAACATAAGTTTCATATATGATCTTAATATTTTAATTATTGCATTGGAATAAAAACCTTCAATTTTATATAAAATTATTTTCCTATAAAGTTCTGAATCCCCTTTATGTTTCCAGTGTCACAAATCACATCTATATACATTGTGTGCTCAATAATGTTGACTTATAATTATTTTTATGTATTTGTCTTATAAATCCTATAGAAAATAAAAAGTAGAGTTACAAACTAAGATTATATTAATAATGGCTTTTATTTTTTAAAGTTTATTTATTTATTTTTGTAGCTGGTGATTGAATCCAGGGCCTTGTGCATGTGAGGCAAGCACTCTACCAACTGAGCTATACCGTCAGCCCCAATAATGGCTTTTATATCTGCTCATGTATTTACCTTTACCAGATATCTTTATATCTTCATGTGGCTTTGAGTTACTGTCTAGCAAACTTTCATTTCAATTTTTAGCATTCTTGTAGGTGAAGTCTGGTGTAATGAACCCTCTATGCTTCTTCTCCTTTTTAAATATGGAAATGTCTTATTTTCTCCCTAGTTTCTGAAAAACATATTTTTGTGGATATAGAATTCTCAGTCCACAGTTTTGTTTTTATTTCAGCACTTTAAATATATAATCTCCTGTCCTCTGGATGCTCAAGTTTCTAGTTAGGTGATAACCTTGTCTGTAAGGTGTTTCTTCTCTCTTGATAATGCCAAGTTCCTTCCTTTGTCTTTCTCAACCTTAGATGGTCTATTGTAGTCTCCAACCTGAACCTGTTTCCCTAGAAATCTGCAGGTTTTTAGGATCCTTGTAGATTTTTTTTTCATACCATGGATTGAACTCAGGAATTCTTGACCACTGAGCCACATCCTAAGCCCTATTTTGTATTTTATTTAGACACAGGGTCCCGTTGCTGAGGCTGGCTTTGAACTTGTGATTCTCCTGTTTCAGCCTCCCAAAGTGCTGGGATTACAGGCCTGTGCCACCACACCTGGCTTCCTTATAGCTTTTATAAGCAATGCTCACCACTTTTTCTACCTGCATTCTGACTTATGTGATACAAAATGAGCAAGTCTGTTCTTCAGGTATCCCCAGCCATGTTAGAACAAATGTACAGAATGATTTGCAAATAGTCTGTTCTGCTCCCTCTGGTTGGAGGAATAAAACTGGGAACCAGGTTGCCATTGGTCAAGATCTAAACTGATGACATTCCTGGGAAGGAATGGAAATCAGTGAGTACAAAAATGCCACAAATCTTTCCTTCTGTTGGAAGATGATTTTTTCTTGATTGTTTGCTTAGTTGCTGCAAATATTTGATTGTTTTCCAGAGTACCTACAAAGTTGGTACAGGCTTTCTGTTTATTTTCTTGATGTCTGTTTGTGTGAATTGTGTTTACAGCTTCCTACTCCTGTTTTTATGATGTTACTACCTCTCTTCCAGTATGCATGTGTGTGTGTGTGTGTGTGTGTGTGTGTGTGTGTGTGTGTGTGAAGAAAGATGTGGAGAGGATTAGCATCACAAATTTCCTTTGAGGGATCATGATTTTGTGTTTGATCTTCGTAGAGACACCTGAAAGGGCATTAACATGAAGTAGATACTGCATTTGGATATTTTGTAAAGGTTCTTGAATTTTTAACTTCATTATGGTATGGTATCTTAGGTGGTACTGGATCCTTCCTTGGTGCCCAAGAGAGTAGAATTTTCCTGGGAATGAATTTAGTTTATGTCAAGATGGATCAGTCAGGTGTAGACTCAGTTTGTTTCTCATACTAGATTTGGACAATGGATGTATTCACATCTTTTTCCTTATATCTTGGAGGTTTGTTTTCTGAAAAGGATGTGGAAAAGAGACTCTATAGGCTCTCCATATGTGGGATGATGCAGCCATTTGAAGCCAGTATTCCTCAGGCCACAGAGCCAAATAGTCTTCTTACCAGGCAAAAACTTGAATTGAGGTCCACCACTGTGAGTGTAGAGAGAGCCAATAAACTACATGTGCATTCTCTCTTCCTCTCTGACTCTCATTGTATTAAAAGTGAATTTTATGGTCTGGGATATAGCTCAGTAGTAGAGCGCTTGTCTAGCATGTGCCATGCCCTGTGTTCAATCTTCAGCACCAGAAAAGAAAAAAAAACGTGAATTATACAAAACATTGGATCTAAAACAATTTTTAGTTTGTTATTTTAGCTTACATAATGCAAAATGAGAGACTTGTTTTCAAAACTCCTAGCCATGGAAGAAGAGTCTAAATAAAAGAAATTATCATTAATGTTAGCAGAGTGTAAAACCTTCCCTAGGGCCAAGTCATGGCTCTACCACTGGCTGTATGACATTTGGCAACTTATTAAACAAACCTCTTTTATTCTCAGGGATCAGTGGTTGTAGTTGTGGTGGCAAGAGTAGAAGAGGAAGGCCAAATTTTCTTTAACTTTTCTGCTAATTCACAGTTTAGACATCTTGAGATCTGATCCCATTGATTGCAGGTTTTGTTGATTCTGTATTACACTTTTCTCTTGGCATGTCTAGAATTTTTTTTAAAAAATGTGTGCAGTAAAGGTGGTGCAATATGATGGTCATCATAGCCCTAACTTTATGTCTAACTGAATATATGTTGTGATTCTATACAATTTACAACTAGAGAATTGATATGTTATCCTCTATCTATGTACAATGAATCAAATTGCACTCTGCTATCATGTAAGCCTAAATAGAGCAAATAAATAAATTAAATATGAAAAAAATGGGTGCAGTACTTTTTGAATGATACATTGTTTGACATGTAGGTTTGACATGTAGCTTCATCTTCCATGAAGCTTGTTCAGTTTTGTTCTATCAGTAAAATTACTAGTTAAGTTTTGTTGTATCTTATTGATCCTGTCAAACTTGCTTTAATTCTCTTTTAGGATAGATATATATCAATTTTGAATTTAGTTCTATGAGATGGAATTTACTCTAGGACTTGTTACTTGTAATGCTTGGCCTTTCTGCAATTGAACTGAATGCCCATGCATTCATGATTTTTCTATTTTCTGCACTCAACCCATATCACTCCTCTGTCACGAACATCTCTTTGGTACTGGGCATTGAACCTGGGGATGCTTAACCATCGAGCCACATCCCCAGGCTTTATATATATATATATATATATATATATATATATATATATATACACACAATTATATATAATTATATATGTGTAATTATATATATATATATATACATATATGTACAATTTAGAGACAGAGTCTCACTGAGTTGCTTAGGGCCTCCCTGCTGAGGCTGGCTTTGAATTTGTGATCCTCTTGCCTTAGCCTCCTGAGCCACTCAGATTATAGGTGTGTGACACCATGCCTGGCTTGTCATAAGCATCTTTTAGTTTTGCTTTCAGTATTATATTTCTTGATCCCATATTGCATAACAGTGTGCATGTGTGCCTGACTATCTCATGTTTTTTGTGATATCCCATTTAGAGGGAAACATCTAAATGTGTGGGATATCAGAATGCCCTCATGTGTAATATCAAACTGAGTGAGTGCATGAGTTTATGACAGAGTGTGTGTGTGTGTGAGTGTCAATATTAGTCCATTTGATGTTGCTACATCAGAATCTACCTAGTGAGGGCATTCTTGCTGTGTCCTCATGTGGAGGAAGGTAGAAGAGCAAAAAAGAGTGAACTAACTCACTCTCTCAATCCCTTTTTATAGCAGCATTAATCCACCAACAAAGGCAGAGCCTAATCACCTTCCAAAGGTCCAACCTCACCACACTGTTGCACTGGGAACTAAGTTTCCAATACATGAATTTCGGGAGACACATTCAGACCACAGCATTGTGTAACATGGATTTATTTTGTATTATAACCAAGTAAGAAAGAGATTGTGAGATGAAGATTTGGGATAAAGAGAGAGAAATACTGACTCTTAAAGGAAATACCCACAAGTCATTGAGATGCAGAAATTACAGTTGTAAATCTTGAGCAACATACCCTTGGCACATGCCCTTGTAAAATAAGGGAAACACATAAGCACAGGAAAAACTGGCACAAAATTGTGCAGATCCACCCTGGTTCCATCTCCTCTCTGGCCCCTGATACAGCTCTTCTATAAATATTGGACTTCCAACCCAAATCAGTGCTGTGTACTCTTAAGATACACATTCCCCCTTGAATGTGTGGCTGCCTTCCTAAATAAACCTTTGTCTATGCCTTCATCTGGCTCATATTGAAATTCTTTTCTTTTCCATTTTGTATGCCAAGAACCCTGCTGATCCTAAGGTGAGTTCCCTCTCTCCTCTGGGAACTCCTCCAACCCTTCTCTGGAGACATCTCCCATGACAATTGGATATATGAGACATCAAAATAATAAATATTAGGTAATACCTAAATAATTTTCTATGAATTTAATTGCATATTGATGGTATAGACCTTCAAATGTATGCATTAATTATACTTTGTCATGGACTGAATGCCCCCCAACCAGAAAAATTCATATGTTGAAACCCTGACCCTCAGTGTGGCTCCAATTATGTGATGGAGCCTCTATGGAAGTAGTATGGTTTGAATATTTGTGTCCCCTCCAAAATTCATGTTGAAACTTAATCTTTAGTGCAACAGTACTAAGAGGTGAAGCCTTTAGAAGGTAATTACTCTATGAGGGCTCCAACCTGATGAATTACTAATGCCCCTGTTGGTAGTAGCTAACAATGAGCAGTGAAATGCAGGCAAAGTCACAAGTGTTCTTTAAATTACTTTAGGGTTCTTCTTTAAACTACTTCCAAAGTAGACAAGAAAGTAAAGGGTGGTGGTTAATTTGTAGAAAATAAACAGAAATAAAAGGAGCTAATTGGGAAATATGTCAAGAGAAAAGGATTAATGGGACTAACTTCTTGACAGGATCCATTGCTATTGACATAAAGCTAGGAATTACGGCTGTAAGTGTTTCCAATTGTCTGGGAAGGAAGATTCCTTTAGTAGTTCAGATGCACTAAGGTAACTTCTGACCAGCTATTGACTCCAGTGCCCACATTAACATGGGATTGACTTGTAGATGAAGCCCCTCTAAATAGGATGGCAACCATGATAGTTCTGGAGAGAACAAACTTAATTCAAAAACTCCGCCACCCGATGTGAAGGAGGAGCTGCACACTCGAATGGCAAATAGTATAGAAGGTGGTCCCCAGTTCTCCTGATAAATATCAAACAGTAATAAAATTGGGGACAGCATTGTTTCCTTTGCTGTTTTCTGCTTAGAGAACTCTCTCTCTCTTGAGAGTGCTCTCTACTTAAGCCTCATTTTTCTTTTATGTTATTTTCTCCTCACTTTCACTTCTAATAAAGTTCTCTTGCATGACTTTTGGTATCTGACATTAAATTTTCTTTTGTTGCAACACAAGAAATGAGGTTTGGAGTTTCAGCTCCCTGCTTTCCTGTGATACCCATATAAAAAGATGTGAAGGGAGGAGTTTGCCCTTTCCATACTTTCTGCCATGTCAATTTTCTGTATTTGTCAACTTGACAATATTTGTCTCCTCCAGAGGATACAGCAAGAAGACATCATCTTAGAAGCAGAGAGCAGCCTTCATTAGACACCAAACACACTGGAGCCTTGATATTGAACTTTCTAGCCTCCATAACTATGATGGATATGGGTATTGTGCCCATCTACAACTAAAAAAAATTTTTTTTAAAAACCCTTTATATTGAAGTATAGCATTTTAATAGAAAGATGCATATATTATAAGTATACAGGTAAATAGATTTTCATGAATTTAGTGTATTTATATAACCAGCATGCAGATAAAATAACATGACTATCATCCCACAGTATCCCCCATGTCTAATTTAAATGATCACCCCATCTCCTAATCTGATTTTGTTTTCTCACATTCCAATACATTTATTATGCAGAAACAGTACATTTGTTTTTTACTTGGTCTTTACAGTAAAATTTTCAACTATAAATCTCAAATACGTGAAAGATGTTCTGAGATAAACAGAACTGGATAATTCTAAATGTGTTCTCATAATATAAACTGGCATAAATTTAATAAAATGATCTATTATCAAAATAGCAACAATGATATGTACATTAATAAATGACCTACAGAAGAATACTAACTATTCTAATCCTACTTCTAAAAGAAATCCACTCATTTAAAACTCATTTAAAAAGTTTATATTTACACGTCAATTCTTTGTCTGAGTTTGAAACAAATCATCCACTTTGAATGATTAGCTCAACTTGTGTTGGTCCTGCAGGAGAATCATTGTCTTTATTTCTGAATGATACAAGAAGAGTCACCAAGTTCACATATAGAAACTGTGTCTGTGTTGTATGAATCACATGAGTTTGGGAAATATAAAGCTGCCAACTAGTTATTTCTAATACTAAATAGATATTTTACAATATTGTTAAAAATTCTACGTAGCCTCAAAACTAAAAGACAATTTTAATTTCATCTTTATTTTGCCAACATTGTGTATCTAAGAATTTGTTCTTGGGTTCTGTCCCAGAGAGAAATCTCATCCTTAACTATTATGTCGAAAGGTTGATTTATATTTAACTCAGTGTTTGATATGGTAGGAGAAAGCTGAAGAATGGTAAATAATAACTGTTGATAAAAAGGATTGAATATGTATAAATCTGTGTAAATATCTTCATAATCTTTAATGGTTAAGGGCAATTTCATACAACAAAATAACAGGAAATTAAATTAATAACCTTAAAACAGGCTAAATGTCTTTTTAAAAAAACACCGAGGAATCTGAATAATTACATGCAACCTAGGGTTCTTTCAGTGACAACAAGGACTACATTGTGGTTCATATCAAATTCAAGAATATTAGAGCATGTATAACCTTGTAGTTTCTCTTAATATAAGCATTATAATTGTAGTTTACTTCCTTCTTTTCCTCTTTTTTTTTCACTCATTATCTTCATCTTCTGGAAATTACTGGGGCTATTCAGAGTGTTTGGTTGAAGTATATGAGTTTTTATACTTTGTGCCTCTTCACTTATTCTTTTCTTTTTCTCCATCTTTTACTCTATCATGTTCTTTTTCACTGCTTGCATCTGCAGTATTCTGCTTTCCTCTTTTGTTTCTGAAGATAGTTGTCACTGAGTTGCCTTGTGTCCAGCAAACCTTACTTCTGGGTTATTTTCTATTTCACATAATTCTTCAGTAAATCTTTTCTGTTTGTCTTATTGAACTGTCTTTATATTCCTTATACAGACGAAGGTCTTTGGAACTTAAAGTTTTAAGGGGGTCAAAAAATAAAATAGAATACTTTTTGCTGGAGGCTTCACAGAACTCCTCTGGGAGTTCATCAGTCCAGGCTGACCAGTGTAGGTAGCCCTGTGTCTTGGTGAAGATCAAGTTGCCTACCATGTCTTCGTGGGGCTATGGAGACTTCATCATGACAGCTCCATTTCTCGGTTGTCCTTGGTTGCCATGAAGATGCTGGAAGACCCCCTTCTCAGGGATAGGGACTGCTCTAATGCTAGGGATTAGTTTTGCCTGTGTTTGGACTGTACATAAATAAGATCATATACTATGTATTAACTTCTTTGTATCTGGTTACTTTTTTTTTTTTTTTTTTTGGTGCTGGGGATTGAACCCAGGGATGCTCTATCGCTGATCTACATCCTCAGCCCTTTTTTATTTTGAGACAGGGTCTCACTTAGTTACTGAGGCTGGCTTTGAACTTGTGATCCTCCTGCCTCAGCCTCCCAGGTTGCTGGAATTTCAGGCCTGCCACCATGCCTGGCTGTATCTGATTACCTTAAATATAACATTATGTTTATGAAATTCTTACAGGTTGTGTGGAGTTTATTTCATTCTCATTACTATGCAGATATCTATTGTGCCAATGTACCACATTTTATTTATTGATTCTATTGTTAATGGACATTTGAGAAGTTTCTAGTTAAAAGTTAATTGTGTGACTTGAATATTCATGTACACATCTTTTGGTATATATGTATGTGTTCTTGTTGGGTGTATACCAGAGTGGTAAATTGCTGCATTATATATGATATGTATATTCTCAATTTTAGTAGATACTGACAAACAGGTTTTGAAAGAGATTATACTAGTTTGCACTCCCATCAACAGTGTATAAAATGTTTGGTTGCTTCACATCTTCATCACTACTTATTCAATCAAATTGATGAATAATTTACCTTGTGGCTTATTTCCTTTTCATGAATTCTTTCCTGATAAGATGTATATTATATTAATTATTTTCCTTATGTTCAAAATTTCTGAATAAAATACATATTCTGGTGTATCTCATGAGATAGTTATCAAATATTTAACATTCATTTTTCTACTTAGTAGGACAAATATTACTGCTGTTTTCTTTGTGTTTTTCTTTTCTCATATTTGCTTACTATAATGTTTTGAAAATTGCTTATTTACTTGTAGTTTTTTTTATTTAAAAGGAAAATAAAAAGGAACCTGAGCATAGACTCAGATACCTCCTTTTAACTCTGGGTATATATATATATTTTTTTTTTCACTGAGGCTTGTTCAAATTAGCATATAGTTATATTTTTTAAATTTCACATTTACCCCATGATAATTTAGAAGTTTGTTGCTGTTTGAAATCTGTGGATATAGGTGAAGGTATCTAATGTGGACTACATGTAGGGTCTCAGTGCCAGTATGGGACTATGGACAGGTGAACCTCTGAAAGGGTAGCCAGGGACAGACATGTGTGGGTGGAGACACCTGGGTCATTTAGGAGTGGAGGGAAAGTTGAGGACGTACTTATCAGCTACTCAAGATCTTCCTTCAAAATTTACCCATTGGCAGTGGCACACGCCTGTACTCCCAGCACTTTGGGAGGCTGAGACAAGAAAATTACTAGTTCAAAGCCAGCCTCAGCAACAGTGAGGCACTAAGCAACTCAGTGAGACCCTGTCTCTACATAAGACACAAAATAGGGCTGAGGATGTGGCTCAGTGGTTGAGTACCCCTGAGTTCAATCCCTGGTACCAAAAAAAATTTACCCATTTGTTTTTTTCTTCTATTTTCCACAGATACGATATTGGCAGTGGTATCTTTATACTATATCTCACCTGAGGTCTTTTTGGTGCTGAGGCTGGAAGAACTGGGAGGAGAAAGGATAGGAAAGAGATGGGAAGGAGTGTGGAACCCCTGAAGTCCAGGTACCTATAACAGGTAGCAGGGTTTTAAACCAAGAAAGAAAAGTCCTGACTGTTTCTTGAAACCTGTGGTAACTAAGGATTAGAGTTCATAAATGGAGAATATTGACTGTTGAGCCAGTCTAAGAGAAAAATATTTGGGGCCTGTCAGCACTGCAGCTTATCAGAGAAAGTTGGAATTCTAGGAAACCCCCCTTAGGATGTGATAAGGGTCACACAGTGGTAATTGTGGGAGGGTTGGTGGTGGAGGCTGAGGTTGGAATAGTGGCATGGAGCTTATTTAGAGTGAAAATACAATGCTGAACTGGAGAAGATAGGGGCAAGGCTCCAGTAAGAAGACTTGCTTTGTGAGTGTAATGTGGATACAATGGTGGGAGTGCCTAAAAGCATGGATTTTAGAATAGCTTCCACCTAGTGATTCCATGCTGGCTTCTGTATCTTCCATGGGTCCACTATTCTCTGCCCTCACTTATTTCAGTAGGCAGAAGAAAAAGAGATAGGAGAGAAAAAAAAGATGGAGTGTTTATGATTAATGATAAGAATACTATGTTCCAGAAGCAAAGGGAGGCAGGATGGGATACAAAGAAAGATATATGTTCTGCCAAGGTTTTGAATGGTTGGGACCAAATTGATGCAGAGATGAAGGCAAGGGTGTCAGAGTACATACAGTTGGGATTAATCACACTCAACCTCACCAACAGATGGTTCATTTTTTAAAAATAAAGGATGATGGCAGTGGTAGAGAAATAGGCTGTGTGATAGAGAAGAGGAGCAGGAATAAAAGCTAACATTTTCTAGCCCTGCCTCCCCCATTCTGTGTTTTTCCTTTTCCCTCTTCTCATGACCAAAAGTCTAGACAGGAAGCAGAGGTCGGTTACCAAGGAAACCGAAGCTGAGTATGCTTGATTGGTGAGCTTGTCAGATAAAAACAAAATTGCTATTCACAATGCAGAATCTTGTGGAGGATGGGTATAATCCAAATAAGCAGAGATTCATTTATCCTTAAGTATTTTGCATGCGTATATAAATACACAAAGAAAAACACAGATTTTCCTACAGGTTTAATCACTATATGGAATGACCTTGAATCCTACCCCTGCCACCTTCCATTCTTTCTGCTGGCTTTGTGCTGCCAACCTCTCAATATGCCTCATATCTGAGTGTGATGGAGTCTTGATAAAATTACCTCTGTCCATGGCTCAGACAGCTAGAAGGAAAGGAATTGGTGGCAGAAGTACAATTTCAGCTAGCTTTAAAAATATAAAGATATAAGCATCAAAATATCTCCCTAGAAATTTTCTAAAATCCCAGAAAATCTAACCAAAGTATTGGTGTTTCAATGTCTAATTGGTATGTATTCATTTTTGGTCAAGTATCAGAGTTCTATGCAAATGTAATTAGAATACATCACCATTCCTTATACATTGGTGCCCCTAGTGTAACAAATGTGAACTGCATTATCTTGACAGCTGGAGGCCCATCAGAGGACTGTTTTTCCATAAGAATGCTGAATAAAGGAATTGAAACTTGTATCTGTATTTTTCAAGGTATTGAATATACCTGTTAGTTTTTTTATTATGGAAAACTCAAACAGGCAATCTACCACTGGACATAAGTTTTGTCTGATGGGAAAATGCATTCTGCTCTGTGGTAATTGCTTTCTGATGCAGTCTCCCCTGTTAGATTTTTAACAAAAATCATCCTCTGCTTGTATACTCTGAAATGGTTTCAGAAAATATATTTTGATGTCAAGTGTGTTCTAATAATGTGATCTCCACAGAGACCTTAGAAGTTAAAGTGAATCAGCCATTAAAATTTTACAGGGGGAAGAAAAAAGGGATGTTAAGTCTGTACTCTCTTCTAAGATTGGAAACAAAAATCTTAATGAACAAAAATTTTCGATTTGAGTAGTGTTTTTTGTGTGCATGCATGTGCATGTATGTGTGTAAAGAGGATGTGGGTATAGTGGTAAGAATTGAGCACTGCTAGGTGTGCTGTAATTTGCATTGTTTGTTCTCTCTCTCTCTCTCTCTCTCTCTCTCTCTCTCTCCTCCTCCTCCTCTCTCCTTCTCTCTTTGTTTTTGGCTTTGAGGATTTAACCCAGGGGTGCTTAGCACATCCCTAGCCTTTTAATTTTTTTTTAATTTTGAGACAGGGTCTTGCTGAGTTGCTTGGGGCCTCACTAAGTTGTTGAGGCTGGCCTTAAACTTGGCATCCTCCTGCCTCTTCCTCCCAAGTTGCTAGGATTATAGGTGTGCACCACCATGCCTGGTGTGGATTGTTTATTCCACCTGAGAATTACAAACGTGCAATAAGTTGGGTATCTTACCCATGTTGAAGCTTTCAAATGGCATTTCTTGATTCTATGAGGCTAATTGTTTGTGGAAGTCAGGGGAAACATCTTATTGGCATTAAGATCTTTCTGGAAATTTTAGTTGCCATAACCCTTTGCAGTTTGGAGGAAATTCTAATATGATATTAATTCTAATGGGTTAGGCCCACTTTCTCTGTAATGCCTCCTATAACCCTTTGCCCAATCACTCTGATGTAGATATTATCCTCAGTTTACAGATGATTTACCTGAAGGTGAGAAGGACAAACCCAGGTCTTCCTGTATTTGAAGTCTGTGCCCTGAAACCATACCTTATCATGTCTGCCTGTCATATTTTCCCCCATTCATCTTGTAGGAGGGTCAGGAATGATAATCTTAGAAAATTTTATATTTTCTTCATTGTGTGACCATCATAGGATGTACTTACACAAACAGATATGGCTATACTCAACATTTACTGGTTAATATAATTGTATGGGACCAACATCATTTATGTGATCTGTTTATGCCCATTCTGTGGTGTTTTGTTACAACAGCCCTAGCAAACCAATATTCCATACTAATGTCCCAAATTTCCCTCAGATTTAGCTTATGAATCCTATAGGCATTCAATAGATATTTCTCTTCTTTTTAGTAATAAGAGGGCTGAATGGAGAAATGAGTATGTAATTGGTGGGTAGAGAGCACTTAACTTCATATATAGTCATGCATCACATTACAATTTTTATCCATTGACAGACACCTGGACTGGTTCCAAGAATTGGCCATTGTGAATTGCACTGTGATAAACATCAATGTACCTGTACCACTATAGTAAACTGAGGAAGGAAACTGAAGAATACTTTAGAAGATGGAAAACTCTCCCACATTCATGGATAGGCAGAATTAATATTGTCAAAATGGTCATGCTAACAAAAGCATTACACAGATTCAATGTACTCCCCATCATTATTATTCACAGAGCTAGAGAAAACAGCCCTAAAATTCAGTTTGAAAAATAAGAGACCCAGAACTGCCAAAGCAATCCTGAGCAAGAAGAGCTATACTGAAGACATCATAATGCCTGGTCTCTAATTATACTACAGAGCTCTAATAACCAAACAGCGTAGGACTGGCATCAAAATAGACACAAAGACCAATGGAATAGAATAGAACACACAGAGACAAAAACCACATAGATACAGTCATCTGATATCCATCAAAAGTGCCAAAAATATATGCTGGAACAAAGATAACCTCTTTAACAAATGATGCTGGGAAAATTGGCTATCCATATATAGAATTATAAAGCTAAATGTGTATCTTTCATCCTGCACAAAAGTCAACCTAAAGTGAATAAAAGACCTAGGAATTATACCAGAAACTTTGCAACTGTTGGAATAAAATATAGGGTCAACACTCTAACATATTGGTGTAGCTCCTGACTTCCTTAAAACGACTCCTGAATTGCCAGAAGTAAAATCAACTATCAAAAAGTGGGATGGCCTCAAATTCAAAAGCTTCTGCACAGCAAAGGAAGAGTATGAAGAGATAGCCTACAGAATGGGAAAGGATCTTTGCCTCCTCCTCCTCTAATAGGGAATCCAGAATATACACAGAACTCAAAAATCTTAACACCAAGAAAACAAGTAACCCAATTAATGAAGAAGCAAAAGAACTAAACAGATACTTCTCAAAAGAATAAATACAAATGGCCAACAAATATATGAAAAAATGTTCTTCCTTTTTTCTTTTTTTTGTAGTGTCCCTGTTTGGCTTTGGTATCAGAGTAATGATATGTAATGATATGTTTTCTTCTAACAGTTGCAGAGTTTCTGGTCTAATTCCTAGGTCCTTATAAAATGAGTTTGGAAGTATTCCTTCTCCTTTAGTATTTTGGAAGAGTTTGGGGAGGATTGGTATGAGTTCGTTTGAAATGTTTGGTAGAATTCAGCAGGGAAAGTAGAATTCCTGGGCTTTTCTTTAATGAGAGAATTTTAATTATTGAGCCAATATCCTTAGTCATCATTAGTCTGTTCAATTTTTAAAATTATTTTATGATTTAGTCTTGGTAGGTTGTATGTGTCTTGGAATTTGTCCATTTCTTTTTGTTTATTTAATTTCTTGGCATATAGTTGTTCATAGTAGTCTCTTAAGACCTTTTGTTTTTCTCTAAGTTTACTGAGTGAGCTTTCTTCCTTCCTTCCTTATGGTGCTGAGAATCAAACCCAAGACCTCATGCATGCTAGGCAAGCATTCTACAACTGATCTATATCCTCAGCTCCCAAACTTTCTTAAAACAATTATTTTGAAATTTTTTGTCATGCAGTTTGTATATCTTCCTTGCTTCAAGGTCAGCTGCTGAGAAATTAGTGTATTCTTTCGGTTGTGTTCTGTGTTCTTGTTTTTATTTTCATTTATATCCACACATTGGTAGAGCAATCACCACTTCCAGAATTTATGGGCTAGTTTCTCTGTGGAAATATCTTCCCCTTTGAGAATGTGTGAAGGATGTGCTAGTGAAAAGTGTGTGGTGGTTCTAGCATCAGGGAGGGCACAGCTGTGCAGTGTCTAGTCAGAGCTGATAGATGAGGTTGGTGTTGATAAAAATTTTAGAGTTACTTAGTGGCCAGCACAGTAGAGTTCTCAGTGGTGGGGAGCATTATTGGGATCTTTAGGGGTTATAGCTGCTGAGATGCTCCCCATATCTTTTTCTCCTACTAGGGAAGTTAAGACTGAGAGGATATCTCTTGCAGAGCCACTCAAACATATAAGTGCAGGCAATGGCTTCCTCAGTAGGACTCCCAAAGCTCAGGGAATAATACCAAGAATTAATAAATGGGATTGCATCAAATTAAAAGCTTCCACACAGCAAAGGAAACAATTAAGGACATGAAGAGAGAACCTATAGAATGGCAGAAAATCTTTGCTAGTTACTCTTTTGACAGAGTATTAATATCAAGGAAATATAAGGGCACCAAAATCATAATCCAATCAACCAATGGGCAAATTAAGTGTTATGGTTCAGATATTAGGTGTCCTGCAAAACCTCATGTTGAGACAATGCAAGAAGTTTTAGAGGTGAAATGGTTGATTTGTAATAGCCTTAACCCAATCAGTATTGAGTCTACATTTTTCTTATAGTTGCAAATTTTCTACTCTAATTCCTAGGTCTTTGGTCCATGTTAAGTTGACTTGTGTACAGGATGAGAGATATGGATCTAGTTTCATTCTTCCACATATGGATATACAGTTTTCCCAGAACTATTTGTTTAAAAGACTGTTTTTTCTCCAATGTATGTTTTTTTGTACATTTGTCAAGGATATGATGACTATATCTTTGTGGGTTTGTCTCTGTGCCTTCTAATCTGTTCCAAGATTTGTATTAGTAGAAAGAGAGGAGGCTAAAGATTTTCTTCTCTATGTCTGTCTCCCACCCACAGCATTTGGTATAAGCAAGTTGTAGTTGAGAAACAGTAAGAGGAGCCATAGTCAAATGTCTGGATACAGAAGCTCTTCCTTCTGTTCTTGTTTATAGACTTGCATAAAAGAAGATCAATTGGTCTGACTGAAATTCCTGTGCAGGAGGTGTCATTTTAGTATCTCATAAACACCAGGGCTGCCACAAAACATCACAGCATCCTGAGGTTCAGAGATATCCTATCATAGTTATTGAAAAACAAGGAAAAGAATACTGGTTAGCTAGATAATTAAATATATTATAAATATGAGTTTAAAGAGAACTCGATGTCAAAATAAGTCTTGAATGGAAAGATATGATCTGCTTTTTTTTTTTTTTAAAGGAGTTCTTCCCATTTGTTGTCTGGGTTACCTACCTTTCTTCTCATTGTTTGCCTCATCCTTTTCCCTGTACATTTTCTTTGATCAATTTCTGTCATTGTGACTGTGCAGGAAGCATTGCTTGTGTATACATATGTATGTGCATGTACAAGAATCCTTGGAATGAACACGAGTCTCAATTCCATGTCTGTGGATGGATTACTATAATCCATCTTCCATTTTGTATTATACTTAATATTTTTTCCTCATGACTTTGATGACTCAGCTTCAGTTTCCTTGGAAACCATCATTAGCTCTTTGTTCCAACCTCTGGACGTAGGACTACAAAGAGAAGCAGATATTGTTTCCCCATCTGTCTCTGGTCTTCAATCACAGGGGCCCCTGCCTAAGCTAAGTGACCCAGTGAGCATGAGAAGCAGAGCTGTTACTAAGACAACGGAATTCCAAAGCCCTTTCCAACTGTGAGGCTCTTTTCCTCTCAGCCTTCCTATCAAATAAGCAAGGAGGAGCTGTAAGATAAAAATACTTGCAGCAAGTAATGAAACCATTTTAAGATGATTTATACATTTCAATTATAGTGGAATTTATTTTAAAATGCTGTTTAAGTAGCAAAAATAGCTTTTGAATGAGAAATTTTTGGTAAAATAAATGTGAAGATAACTGAAATATGTTTTGATGATAACAAACGGGGATGTAATATCAAATTGTATCAACAAAATTAGGACAGTATAAATAGAGTGTATACTTTTTTTTTTAATCTCAGCTGTGCATCATAATCTCCCATGTTGCATTAGAGAAATGAGAGATGTCTGGGCCCCATCCCCAGAGATTCTGATTTAGTAGGTCTGGAATGTGGCCCTGGAATGGCATTAGTTTAAAACTCCATATATGGAAAGCATAGATAGCAGCTGTGGAAACAAAATCTACCTTCAAGAAGAAAATAAAAATCAGACCTATACAAAACTCTGTGTTAGACATATTTGAAATATCCCCCGCCCCAATTACATTGAACCTGGTGTTCTCCAAGTCCCACATTCTAAGGTCTGGAAAATAAAAATAATCACTTTAATAATGAAATATATTTTTTCTGTCTTGTGAAGACCCTTTATACCTGAGTTACTGTCAAATTTGGTCAAATATTGAACAGAAAATTGCATAAGACCTAAAATGTTAGTTATACTGAACATTACAGATTGTTATAAATTATATCACTTGATAGAGACAAATTATTAGTTGTGCTAATTCTTTTTTTTAATATTTTTTTAGTTGTTGATGGACACAATGTCTTTATTTTATTGCTTTGTATGTGGTGCTGAGGATCGAACCCAGGGCCTCATGCATGCGAGGCAAGCGCTCTACCGCTGAGCTACAATCCCAGCCCCAGTTGTGTTAATTCTTACTAATAATTTTTTTTAGATGGAGGTCTCACTGTGTTGCCCAGGCTGGCCTTGATTTCATGAAATCCTCCAGCCTCAACTCTTGAGTAGATGGAATTACAGGTAGGCACCACTATGCTTGGCTTAATTTTTACAAATTATCTTAAGTTGCATTTTTAGGCAAGATATTTATTTTAACAAGTTAATAAAGGTGTGTAAGTTTTAAAGTAAAACATTATTACAAAGTCTAAAATACCTTAAAAATAGCAATTTCCTGTTCCATTCTTCCTTATTCTGACATCCTTCAACCTAAACTTTTAGTTTTTTCTTCTGGTATTTATATCCCTATTTCTGAATATTAAACTTATATGGCTTATTATCAATTTTAGACACATCTGATTTATTATGGGAAATGAATTTTTACTAAGATAACTAAGAAAACTTACTTATCCAAAAGGCCCTATCATTTTCTCTGTTCTGTCTGTGTCTTATACATTGCAATTCTGGACATGTTTGGAAACACTACTTGATGTTAACTCTTAATCAGTAACTTTGGATCTCTCATCAGGTAGAGAACTTACACAAACATTTGTAAATATGGAGTTCATAATACAAGGCCTTTTCAAGAGAAGATTCATGGAGTATTGGGGAGGAGAGAGACAGAGAAGAGGGAGGTAAGAAGGGAGGGAAGGAAGGGTGAAGGAGAGAAAGAGAGATTTCCTTATTTATGATTGATTTACAAGTCCTGTTCAAGATGCCTTTCAGGTCCTGGGCTGTACAAGGTCTTTGACTCAGCTCATAATTCTTATTTAGAGAGGGAGATGAGGAAGGAATCAGCATAAATGGTGATTAGTATCTAATGATTGAAAACTTTGGGTATAATCCATGGAATGAATAAATATCAGAGTACCATAATATTTACCGGGAAAGCAGAGGAAAAGGAACCTAAAGAGGAGACTTAGAAGAAGCAGTTAGAGGTCAGAAGGTGCTGCTGTTACATGGGTTCAGAAATGAGAAAATTTCATGAATAAAGGAATTTTGACTGTGCCCAGGAATACAGAGAGATCAAGTAAAATATGGGCAACAGTGAGGTACTTAACTCTTGCAATAAGAAAATAATTGGTGGGGCTGGATTTGTGGCTCAGTGGTAGAGTGCTTGCCTCACATGTGTGAGGCACTGGGTTCGATCCTCAGCACCACATAAAATAAATAAATAAATAAATAAAGGTATTGTGTCCATCTACAACTAAACAATATTTTTAAAAAATAAAATAATTGGTGATTGTGGGAAGGAAAAATTCCATGGATCAGAGAGGCAGAGGACAGATTGTTATGTATTGAAGATGAAATGGAACAAGATAGTGTAACCCACACTTTTAAAAGCTTGGCAGTGAAAAGAATGAATTATAGGTAGTAGAAGGGAAGCATATTGTTGTTTTAGTTTTTTTTTTTTTGGTCAAATTGACTCTAAAACCTAGTGATTTAGAACACTGAAATTGTATTACATGTCATGATTTTGTTGCCTGGGCAATTCCTCTATTCTACTGGTATTGCCCATAGAACAGTGTTCTCAGTATTTCTCAACACTGAGTGTTTCTCAACAGGTGACTGATCTGGTTGGGATGGTGTAAGATGATTTCATTCACATATCCAACACTTTGGAAAGAACAGCTTATAAGGATGGGATAAGCTGTTCCCTTTTGATCCTCCATACTATCTCAGGGCCTCTCTGCCTGTTCTTTCCATCAGGTATGTTAGACATCTTATATGGGATCTCAGAGCTCCTAAAGTTTAAAGCAGAAGCTGACAGTTCACTTTAGGACTAAGCCTGGAACTGGCATGGTGTCAATTCTGCTGCATTTTCTTGATCAAAGCAATTCCAGGCAAGTCCAGATTCATGCCACCTCTCCATGAAATGAGCGTTAAGGAATTGTACCGATCTTAAATCTGCCAGTATTCAGAGAGTGACTTTTATTCCTCTTGTCTATTATCATTTATTTGACATTTTCTCAGGATAAGGAACAATGCCCAATAGATGAAAGTATATGAAGGCTATTGATTTGCTGCTTGTTTATATATATACTTTTGTGATATTAGGAATTGAAGAGTTGCACCCAAGGGCACTTTACCACTGAGCCACATTCCAAGCACTTTTTATTTTGAAACAGGGTCTTGCTAAATGCTGAGGGCTGTCTTGAACTGGTGATCTTCCTGCCTCAGCCTCCCAAGTCACTGGGATTTCAGGTGAGTGCCACCACACCAAGCAACACTTTTTGTTGTTGTTGTTGTTTGTTTGTTTTGGTGTCAGAGGTTGAACAGAGGGATGTTCAAACACTGTTTCTGCTTGTTTTACCACAGGTATGGAGAGTGGAGGAGCATCTGTACTGAAAATATATTTTCTTAGGAATAAGCATGGAGGATAAAAAATTTGGGGGAGGATCTCTTGCTCTCTTGGAAATTTATAGAATTCTTTCATATTTCTCACTTCTTGCTAGGGAACTGACATCATTTATATGCTGATAAAATAATAAGGAGAAAATAATTCTAATAATAAAAAATGTATTTTCAAATATTCCTTACAGAAAAAGTCCAAATAATTATCCCCTTACAGGAAATGGAGCTTCTTTTTTTTCTAGAAAGTCACCCGCTTCCAAATAGTACAGAATGGAATGAAAAAATAGTAACTTTATGGAAAACAACACTACCTTAATCAAGCAATCTAGGTTAATATAATCAGGAATAACTCATGTTGATATGTACCCCCTCTTATGATACCTGCAATCCTGAGAAATTTATAATCCAGAAAAGATTAAAGAGACTAAGGAGTCATGATAACTAAATGAGATACTGAAAGAGAAAAAGAATAGTAATGTAAGAAGTAAGAACATCTAAATAAAGTCTGTAGTTGACTTAAGAGCACCAATATTAATTTCTTAGTTTTGACAAGTGTACCATAGTATATAAGATGCAACAATAGGAAAAACTGGGTGAACTACATATGGGGAATCTCTCTGCAACTTTTCTGTTAACCTAAAATTATTCTCAAAAAATGTTTATTAAAAAAATAGTGATATTATGCATTTCTTCCAGATGTCCTTTTCTGTTTCTACAAGCATTTTATGATTCCAGGCTTCATGGCCTAGGTGTTTTACCTACAACACAACAGGAACCAAGATCGGCTTCAGAAAGCAAAATTCCTAAATTCTACCCATTCCTCTGCTCACTTTATAGATGATGGAATGATCCAGAAGACATGGAGAACATGATCCAAGTACAAGGAATTATCACCACCAAAGACTACTCTTTGAAAATGTGGGAAAAGGTGTGGAATTTAGATAAAGAGCATTAAAAAATATTCATGACACTTGTTAAAGAATGGCAAGGCAGAATTTATTCAGGACCATTGGAATAGGTGTAAGAACCACTGTGATGGGGTTTTGTAGTGGGTGGAAACAGATTGGACTCAACTCTAAATACAACAAGGAAAAGTGGACATATATTGTGAAGGAGCAAGGGGCAGTCAGTTACTGGAAACATCAAGGATAAGGGAGATTCTGACTAAACCATCCTGACAGATTTCTTGTTGAGGGCAAGCCAGGGTGATCAGACATCACTTGGAGGATAGTGAGTATGATGAACCTGATTAGATATGGAGGATGGGGGATTCTGAATAAACTGAATTAGTAGCATTCCTGCTAAAATTGTACAATGAAAGGATGGACATGGATGCCCCAAAGTCAAAGTAACCAAATAGCAAAGAGAGTTTAGAGGAGCCTAAGTAGAGTTTTGTCAAAAAAATAATCTTTGTCTGTTCCCCTCTTGTTCAAGGGAAGAAGAGATATTTTTTCTTTTCTCTGAACAATATAAATCATTTTGTATGTTTGTCTTTTGTTCAATAACAACTGTACAATATGGGAATTAGTAGTAGAACATATTTACTTGATGGTGTGAGTAGTCAGGTACTTAATGAGGAGAATTTATATGAAAATAATAGAAAAAAAAGATTAATATTTGGAAACTCAGTTTTGATTCTGACAGGTAGCCAGTCAAAAAAATTTCCACACTTGAGCTTATATCATCTTTTTTTTAAAAAATTTTTTTAGTTGTACATAGACACAATACCTTTATTTGTTTTTGTTTTTGTTTTTTTATGTGGTGCTGAGGACCGAACCCAGTGTCTCACACATACGAGGCAAATGCTCTGAAACTGAGCCGCAACCCCAGCCCAAGCTAATATCATCTTTAGATGGTGTCATGAGGATGGCAGTGACAATCTATAAAATTTTGTGGTTTGCTGTTTGAATGTCTGTGGGAATAGTGTCAAATGTTTCAGTGTACTTTCTGTTTTGGTGACCCACACAGCAGTAGGCATAAAGGTGATTTCTTTGAAGTTTATATCCAATCATCCAGTTTCAAAGTGCAGGGGGCTTTAGGAAAGGGTAATTTTAGTTCTTAGTGATGCCCATACAAGAGGGTGGGAAAAACACTGGAAACTTTAATTTGGTGGGCTGTAGACAGAATTTGGAAAAAACTGGAAGAAATCAGGGTTCAGTCCAGTTTACAGGCAGAAAACAAAACCTCAGAGAAAATGAAAAGGGCTAGACTCTGATAACCCACAAGGGTGTGCTAGAGTCTCTACTGAAGTACAATTTCTCTCTGTAACCATCCCCATTTCTGAAGAAACATACCCAAATTAAAGTTCTTGTTTCTGGTCTCATTAGTTTTGGCCTGATTATTTACATAAGTACTGGAAGAATGTTAACTGACTCTTAGTCTTTTTGAGCTTGAAAACCTCTTAAGGCAGGAAGCTGAGCCACACATTTGCCACCATAATTTGTCTTCAGTACCTATAGATTTGGGTGAATTCTTCTTTTATCATGATTTTCAGTATATCTTGAGGTTCTGGGGCTGCCACTGACCTAATGGTGACCTTCACTACTCACCTATAAGCTTGAGAAACTTGTATGCCAGGTATAAGACCAATTTTTCAAAAAGGCTTTGTAAACTTTGGGTCCATGAAGTTAACCCTAGTTCCTTTAAACTATCTGATCATATCTGATTCTATACATCATTCTCAAATGCAGCATTCCAATCAAAGCCTTGCTAATATAATTAATGTTTCAAATTATATCCTGTTGCAGGGAGAACAGATTCTTACTGCGTTTGTACAGCTAATTTTATTGCCATGAAAATAAGAATACCCAATTAGAATTTCTCAATTCTGTAGATCAGAGACCCTACGTCTAATAGAAGGAAAAATAGGCCCAAACCTTCATCACATCAGATTAGGCACTGACTTCCTTAACAAGACTCTTAAAGTGCAAGAAATAAAATAAAGAATCAATAAATGGGATAGATTCAAACTGAAAAGCTTCTCAGCAAAAGAAACAATCAATAAGGTGAAGAGAGAGCCTAGATTTTTGTAGCAAATTTTTGCCATATGCACATAAGATAGAGCGCTGATCTCCAGGATATATAAAGAACTCAAAAAACACCGAAAAAACTCATACCAATAGAGCTGGGGTTGTGACTCAGTGGTAGAGTTCTTGCCTTGCATGTATGAAGCACTGGGTTCAATCCTCAGCACCACATAAAAATAAATAAATAAAATAAAGGTATTGTGTCTATCTATAACTAAAAAATACTTAAAAAAATAACAAGAACAACCCAATCAATAAATGGGCTAAGGAGCTGAACAGACACTTCTTGGAAGAAGAAATACAATTGATCAACAAATATATGAAAAAATGTTCAGCATCTCTAGTAATTAGAGAAATGCAAATCAAAACTAAGATTTCATCTCACACCCATTAGAATGGCAGTTATCAAGAATACAAGCAACAATAAGTGTTGGAGAGGATGTGGGGGAAAAGGCACACTCATACATTGTTGGCAGGACTGCACATTGGTGCAACCAATCTGGAAAGCAGTATGGAGATTTCTCAGAAAACCTGGAATAGAACCACCATTTGATCCAGTCATTGAACTCCTCAGTCTGTACCCTAAAGACTTAAAAACAGCATACTATAGTAATGCAGCCACTTCAATGTTTATAGCAGCACAATTCAGAATAGCTAAACTGTGGAACCAACCTAAATGCCCCTCAAAAGATGAATGTATAAAGAGACTGTGGTATATATACACAATGGAATACCACTCAGCATTAACAGGGAGTAGAATTATGGTATTTGCAGGTAAATGGATGGAGGTGGAGAATATCATGCTAAGAGAAGTAAGCCAATCCCAACAAAACAAAGGCCAAATGTTCTCTCTGATAAGTGGATGCTGATCTATAATGGGAGGAGAGTGGTGTGGAAAGAATGGAGGAACTTTGGGCAGAGGGGGAGGGGAGGGAGCATGGGGGCAGGAAAGATGGTAGAATGAGATGGACATTATTACCCTTAGCTACATATATGACTGCACATATGGTGCAACGCTACGTTGTGTACAGAGAAACGAAAAGTTGTGCTGCATTTGTGTACAGTGAACAAAAATGCATTCTGCTGTCATATATACCTAATTAGAATAAATAAATTAATTAATTAAAAAAACTTCTATCCACAAAGATGTCTACCTAAATAAAACAATCAGAGATTCTTCAAATAAAAACAAAGAATTTCCCAATTTTGGGCTGATTAGGCAGAGAGAAAAGATGTTTCATATTTGTTTGTAAGCACTCTCAAGAAAACATCAGAATAAAACAATAATCATCTCTGAATTTCAAAAAAGAAGTCTTTTTTGGGGAGAGGGTACAAGAGTTTGAACCCAGGGGCACTTAACCACTGAACTATATCCCTAACCTCTGCCTTTTTTAAAATATTTTTTTAATTTGTAGTTGTACCCAGTACCTTTATTCATTTATTTTTATGTGGTTCTGAGGATCGAACCCAGTGCCTCACATATGCTAGGCGAGTGCTCTACCACTGAACTAAAACTCCAGCCTCCCCTGCCCTTTTCTTTTTTTAAAGACAGAGTCTCACTAAGTTGCTGAGGCTAAGCCAGGCGTGGTGGCTCAAGCCTGTAATCCCAGCACTTAGGGAGGCTGAGGCAGGAGAATCGCGATTTCAAAGCCAGCCTCAGCAAGGGCAAGGCACTAAGCAACTCAGTGAGACCCTGTCTGTACATAAAACACAAAATAGGGCTGGGGATGTGGCTCAGTGCTTGAGTGCCCCTGAGTTCAATCCCCAGTACCAAAAAAAAAAAAACAAAAAAAACAAAAAAAAAACAACAACAACTAAGTTGCTGAGGCTAGCTTTGAACTTGTGATCCCTCTGCCTCAGCCTCCTAAGCGTCTGGGCTTCCAGATTTGCACCACCACACCTGTCCTCCATGAACCTCTAAAATCATTTTTAAAATACTCATGGTTAAAAAATCTGATGAGTTCATTTGACAGGAAATTTTGTTGTTTCTATAACACACACACACACAAACACAACCAGAGTTATAACTCATAGCCTTATATCATGACATATTTATTTGTTGTTTTATTACTGGGGATCCAACACAGAGCCTCACATGCTAGGTAAGTGCTCTACTACTAAGTTATATCCTCATCCCTATAATGGCATGCCATAGACAGCAAGGGTACTGACAAGTTTTTAGGAACCTATACAAATCTAGAAATAAGATTTTAATCATACCCTAGGGGAAGTTAAACATTCCTTATTATCTAATAATGTCTTTAATGCCTTTTTGTGCAATTCATCATATACACTTAATTATTTTTGACATTTCTCTTAATAGGTGAAAGAACAGATCCTTTGAGATTGCCCAGGGAATCTCTGGGAAATCTCCAAATCAGTTCAAGAAGGTTTCATTTAGGATATGATTTTGGGGATGTTAGGGTTTATATATGAGGTGTCCCCAAAAAGCTCATGTGTGAGACAATGCAATGAAGTTTAGAAGTGAAATGATCAGGTCATGAGATCCTTAACTTAATCAGTGCTTTAATCCAATTGAAGGGATTTAACTGGGTGCTAACCATCAGCAGATAGGGTATGACTGGAAGAGGTAGGTTACTGAGGGAGCAGCCTCTCTGTGCTTCCTGATTGTCATGTTCTGAGCTGCTTTCCTCTACCACCACCTCTGCCATGCTGTTCTGCCTCATCTCTGGCCCAGAACAATAGAACCAGTCATCTGTGGACTGAGACCTCTGAAACAGTGAGCCTCAAATAAACTTTTCTCATCTTAGATTGTTTTGTCAAATCTTTAGATCACAGCAAAAAACAAAAACAAAGACAAAAACAAAAAACAAAACAATCCCCCTCAAAAAAACAACAAAAACCAAAACTGACTAAAATGGAGAAGTTGGTCAAAAGATTGATGAAATAAGGTCACATATCACTAACAATACTTAGTTTCTCTTAAATAATCAATAACATGGTAAATGTTAGCATAAAATATAAGAAATTATCCTGATAGGACACAGAATCTGGGTCTCCCAGGCAGATTACTTTAAAGGTAGGAAAACCCCTTTTACAATCTCTTGTTAAGAACAGTATGTATAATATTTCAAAATACACTTGACTATCATGTAAATCTAAAAAACATCAAATAAAAAAGAAAATTACTCTGGAAAAAAAAGAAAAAAGAACAGTGCTAAAAAGCTCAGTATGATAGCAAAGGCCTATAATCCCAGTTAATTCAGAGTCTGAGTTAGGAAGATCAATTGAGCTCACGAGTTCACGATGAGCCTGGGCTACATAGCTAGACTATCTTAAACAAAAAAGCCCAAGAAACAAATGACAATAAAAGAATCCATTAAAATCTTAGTCTGCTTGACTACACACAAAATTCCTTTTCCAAGATTCCTTTTCCAAAATTTCTAGAATTTCTAAAAACATTCATTCAGGTTTTGACTTAACAATTTTTTTCTTTTCATTCTGGAACAATCATTCTATTATAGGAAAAATTTTTCTCTTGTTCCCTTAACAAAATTTCATATTACTTTCTGTACATTATTTTCATGCACTATAGTTTTTCCTTACCCTTAGCATTTCTAGTTTACATACATATCTTTTTTTTTGTTGTACTGGGGATCGAACTCAGGGGCACTTGACCACTGAGCCACATTCCCAGCCCTATTTTGTGATTAATGTAGAGACAGGGTCTCACTGAGTTGCTTAGTGCCTCACCATTGCTGAGGCTGGCTTTGAACTCATGATTCTTCTGTCTCAGCCTCCCTAAGTGCTGGGATTACAGGCTTGTGCCACCGCGCCTGGCTTACATACATATCTTAATTATAATTTCTAATGATTTGTACAAAATTTCAATTTGAAAATTAAAAAGTAGACAATTGTAAATTGTCTCTCACATGCCAGAATTCTGTAACCAGCTATTAACTTTCTGAATGTACCATCTCACAATTTTAGACAAATGTTTCTTTATAGTACTATTCTTTGATGTAGTAAAGAGAACATGTTTATTAACAGACACAAAGATATGCAGCCATTTTATATCATGAAAATAAGCCAAAAGTACGTAAAAAAACTTAAGCTGAGCAATGAATGTTTCAGTAATATATCTTTCTTGAGAATGACATATATTTAACAAATATCTATTATTTAACTTAGCATAGTTTTTAGGGTACAAGTTACCTAAAAGATTTTGGAAACCAATTTTTAAGCAGACAAATTATAACACTAAGTTAGCGATCATTTCACGTTATTTCCCTGTTAACTATTGACCTGTTAACTTTTTCTAAACAGGTTTTTTTATTCATTCTTTTTAGGTATACATGATAATAAGGTGTATTTTGACATATTATACATACATGGAGTATAACTTATTCTAATTAGGATGGCATTCTTGTGGTTTGACCTGTTAACTTTGAATAGTAAAACCAAATATAACAAAATGTTTATTTGTATTGTAATTAATCATGATAATTCAGGAAAAAAACATATACTTTTATTAAACCAATAGTGTTAAATAATTGCCAAGGATTTACTCAAGACATGTGAACTTGAAACACATTTGGGTTAGTTTCTATATTTCTGTGAGTTTTAGGAGTATTTCATGTATATAAGCACTCACTAATCTCTAAGCTATGAATAGAACTCCATCAAAGGATTTGAAAAAATAATTTGGTAATACCATCCAAAAGTAGAGAAATGTCATGTATTTATAACATACTTAGATAAAAATATACATACATAGAACAGATGCAAACATTGGTCTTCTAGGCTTCATTCTAAAATTTTAGCCATGAATCAGTTAACATTGTACATGTGTGTATGTATGTGTGTTTATGTGTGCATAAATATATATAGTTACATTTATTTTATTTTATTTTTGAGGAAAATTGTACATTTATCATTTCTAGCATGTTTAGAATATGTATATATTGAGGAATGTTTTCATTATTTAACATATATATTACTCCACTTATCATTTTTGTGATGAGAACACTTAAAATATTGGTGATTTTCAAAATAGCATACATCATTAACAATAGTCACCATGTCATACAGTAGATTTTTTGAATTCTGTCTACCTAGGAGGTAATACAATACAAAATACAATACAATACAAAACTAAAATTTTGTATTTTTGTCCCCTAATCTGCACATACCCTAAGTCCCTGGCAACCACAATTCTACTCTCTTCTGAGTTAAAATATTTTAGATTCTACATATGAATGAGATGGTTTAGTATTTGCTTTTCTATGTCTGGTTTATTTCACTTAACATACTGTTCATAATGTTCATCACAATGACAGAATCATATTCCATTTTGCATATACACCACATTTTATTTATTCATTTATCAGTTGATGGACACTCATTTTGTTTCCATTTTTTAGATATGGATAGTGCTATCATGAACATAGGAGCACAGATGTCTCATTCATATCCTTTGGATACAGACCCAGAATTTGATTTCCTGATCATATGATACTTCTATTTTTAAATTTTTGAGGAAACTCCATACTGTTTTCTATAATGGTTGTGGCTGCAAATATCCTTGCTAGCCCATGTTATCATTTCTTTTTGATAGTAGCTGTTCTAACAGGTGTGAGGTAATAGCACTTTATATTTTATCTATGTTTCTGAAAAAAAAATTGGACAAGTGGAGGTTCCCAATTCTATAAGGGCTAAAGATTTTTTTGTTACAAATATTTGTGGAGGAGAATTTTAAGATTTTCTTTTGCTCTGACATACAAATTTATGGAGGCTGTGGACTACAGTTAGGGGAGAGCCTGGGGTTAGCATTATGCAATTGTCTGGACCATTCTATATGGTCTATATGATATGACCATATAGAAACCTTACATATATTTCGATTAGTCTTTTGCCTTTTCAGCCTCAGGTAGTTGCTTCTATGGTACTCTGAGACCCTTGAAAGACCCAATAGGGGAGAGGGTGTGTAAAGTTCAAGTGCCTATAGGAAGCTAAGGGGCAGAAGTGGGAAGGGAAAAGCCTGGCAGGAATGAACAGATGGATGGAGGAGGTAGGGGTTTGAAGGAGCACATGCCACAAGATTGAGGGAAGTTTAAGAGAGGATTGAAGGTGGTAAGAGGAAGGAGGAACAGAGATGATGGGAAGAGAGAGGTCTTAGAGGAGCCAGTTTGGGGAGCTCTTGTTTCTCAAAGAAGCCATTGAAGTTCAAAGTTATCCTCAACAAAATCATGCCCTCAAGAAGGAAGTTAACAAGGATGGAGATGTGCTTGCGGAGACTACTGTAGATAAAGAATAGAGAAGATTTTAATAAAAATTGCATCAAATTTGTATAACACTTTTGGTAGTATGGCTATTTTGACAATGTTAATTCTGCTTATCCAAGAGCATGGGAGATCTTTCTTTCTTCTATGGTCTTCTTCAATTTCTTTCTTTACACTAAAGAAAGTGTTCTTTCATTTAGAATGAAAACTACAGTTTTCATTGTAGAGGTCATTCACCTCTTTTGTTACATTGATTCCCAAGTTTATTTGTTGTTGTTGTTATTTTTTTGAGTCTATTGTGAATGGGGTGGTTTTCCTGATTTCTCTTTCAGTGGATTCATCACTGATGTATAGGAACATGTTTGATTTATGGGTGTTGATTTTATATCCTACTACTTTTCTAAATTCATTTATTAGTTCTAGAAGTTTTCTGGTTGAATTTTTTGGATCTTCTAAGTATAGAATCATGTCCTTGGCAAATAATGATGGTTTGAGTTCTTTTCCTATTTGTATCCCTTTAATTTCTTTCTTCTAATTGCTCTGGCTAGGATTTCAACGATGATGTTGAGTAGAAGTGGTGAAAGAGGGCATCCTTGTCTTGTTCCAGTTTTTAGGGGGGATGCTTTCAATTTTTCTCCATTTAGAATGATGTTGGCCTTGGATTTAGCATATATAGCTTTTACAATGTTGAGGTATGTTCCTACTATCTCTAGTTTATCTAGTGTTTTGAACATGAAAGAGTACTATATTTTGTTGAATGCTTTTTCTGCATCTATTGAGATTATTATATGATTCTTGTCTTTGAATTACGTTTATTGATTTCTGTATGTTGAACCAACCTTGCATCCCTGGATGAACACCACTTGATCATGGTGTATCTTTTTAATATGTTTTTGTATGTGATTTGCCAACATTCTCCAGTGATGCAGCCACATCAATATTTACATCAACTCAATTCACAATAGCTGAACTATGAAACTAACCTAGGTACCCTTCAACAGATGAATGGATAAAGAAAATATGGTATATACACAATGGAATATTAACTAGCCTTAAAGAAGAATGAAATTATGGCATTTGCCAGTAAATGGATGGAGCTGGAGAATATCATGCTAAGCAAAACAAGCCAATCCCAAAGAACCAAAGGCTGAATGTTTTCTCTGATATGTGGATGCTAATTTACAAAAAGAGGGGTGCGCTATGGAAGAATAGAGGTACTTTGGTTTAGATAGAGGGGAGTGAAGGGACGGGGTGGTCATGGGCATAGGAACGATAGTAGAATGAATTGAACATTATGACTCTGTATGCATATATGATTACATGATCTGTGTAATTCTATATCATGTACGATCAGAAGAATGAGAAGTTATCCTCCATTCATGTATAATATGTCAAAATGCATTCTATTGTCATGTATAACTATTTAGAACAGCAAAAAAAAAAAGAATAAAGATACAAGTGTAGAAGGTTCAGAAAGTTTGTCCATTTAAAGGTGTTACCAGAAGATTAGGAAGGAGGGACAAAAGAGAAGAAGGGATTTGTATGAAGGTGAAAGTTCATAGCTCTGGGTAAGCTGGGTAAAGAAGGGCTTCGTGAATGGTAAAGAAGGTTGGTCATGAGTGGCATTAGAGAGGGAGCTGGAAGAATAGGAGGTAGTTCTGTAGGTGATAAGAGGGAAGAATGCAAGAAATGGATATCATGGACAGGCCTGGCCTTCCCTGATGATGCCTAGTGCATGACCCCGGGTAGGGAAACCTAGGAGGGCAGAGGAGAGTATCCCAGAGGACAGAGAAATTCTGGTTGTGGCCTGATCAGCCTTGTGGGTGCTGATGTTGCCAGGAAGTATCAGAGGGGTGGGAACTGAGAAGAAGACAGTGAATGTGTCACGTGAGAAGCGGGTTCAAAGGCTAGGTGGGTGGGAGGAGAATGACCCAACTGGTGCAGATCTTGAATGTGGAGCATGGGGGTGGCTAGTCCTGGACATCATCAGTCCCATCCATGAGCTGAGTAAAATCAGCATTGAGAAGGACAGTCCAGGTGTTCCTGGGAGGGAGACTGACAGTGACCTCACAAGGTGCCCACACATGTAGGCCCAGATCTTGCCCATCCTAGGCAAGCCCTGCCCACTGGACTGTACCCTTTAGATGGCACAGGAACTTCCTGCTGCTGTTGCTAGGGTTCCCAAGGCAAGATAGGGAAGGCTTCTGTGCTGGTACTCTTGGCTGGAGCCATTCCACCTGGTAGCAGTTCATTTTCTGGTCTTTCTCTTCATTCTCCTTGGCTTCCTTAGCCAGGATCTCTGAGTTCTCTGCCAAAAATCAACAGAAAAGATGGATTTTCCTCCTGGGTTGGTGACATTCGGTCTACCTGACCTGCAGATGGCAGTGCTGCGCCATGTAGTGGCCTGTCCGCCTCTTGCCCCGCCCTTCGCGTTTGAAAAAGCGGCACAGAACCCTTTCCTGGAGAAAGGCCGATTCTTCTGGTGTCCGTGCCAACCAGGTTTTGGGGCCTGGACTGCCGCCTTCTGGGAGGTCCCTTGCAAAAATTCAGCACCAGAGAACAAAAGCTTTTTGTTTTTCAAATTTTCACTTCTCCTGTTGGGCTGCCTAGATACCTTTTATTTTGGCATCTCTGAAAGGTCTAGTTTGCTTTCCCCAACTTGCCCTGATTTTATCAATATTTTAATCCTTGATGATAAATTCATTCTCGCTTTAGAAAACCAGTAATGTATGATAAAGAAAGCTATTTTTTCCCATAGTTTCATCATCCAGAGGTAACTTTTAATGGGTTGGGATGTATCCATGGACTTTTTTTTTATTAAGATAATTTCTTTAAAATGAGATTCATACTGCATCTTGACTTAAACATCCTGCTTTTAAAAAAACTACTTTTCCATTTTCAAAAAATCATTTTATATTTTTAGTTTTTTTTTAAAGTAAGATATGTTGTAAAATGTTGAAAGTTTCAGTAAGACTGTAGGTCGAAATGCAGTATCTCATGATGCAAAGACGGGCATCACCATTCAACCTTAAGAGGGCAGGAACTGTGGTGGATGCTTCAGTCCTATCTTTAGCACCTGGAGAAGCACCTTGAATGTACTGGGCACTGAATAAGTGTTGTGGAGTAAAATAATATTTGCATTTCTAGTCATTTGTGTGTGTGTATCTATATATCTACATCTGTATCTCTATTTATATTTATATCTATATATAATCAATGTTTTCATAACATTGGATTATGATATAAACATCAGTTTTCTGCTTGATTATTTTTTTCACTTAACTATTTTATAGTGAGCATTTACCTATGTCAACAGCATTTCTGGAAAATCAATTTTACTGGCTTCAGGCTCGTGAGTTCACTTATGGAAAGGCATTTATTTGATTGGTAACAGACTCAGGCCACAATCCTGGTATTTTGGGGTTCAAAGTTTTTTCCTTCATTCTATAGTAATCTCTATGAGGTTTTAGTAAATAAGATACTACAGATATATGTGGCAGCACTTTTATTGTTGCTCCATGTTTTGATTGACTATCTTCATGAAAGAACCATACCCTGGATCATGGTTAATTCATACATAGAACTGAGATTTTGAAAAGCATCTCAAGGTTATTTGATCTAGTATTAGAAAGCTACAGTTGGCTGATGTGCTGCATTGGATTATTAATTTTGGTCAAGTAAGTTGGTGCAGGGAGTGGGTAGAAGAAGAATATACTAAATAAGAATTTAGGGGCCCAGTTACCAAAATGCTATTGCAATTAAGAACACAAGTTGCTTGACAATAAACACACTCACAGTATGTGAGTATGTTTGAAGTGAGCCTGGTCTTAATTGATAGTTTCTTCTTTCCCCAAGTACAGCTAGTATTTCCTTTTTTCCCTCTTTCCACATAATTTATCAGTGTATTATAGTTATACATAATGATGGAATTTGTTGTTACACATTTGTACATGCACACAATGTAACAATATAACTTGGTCAAAACTCCTCCCCTTTTACCCCACCCCTTGGCTCCTTTCCTCTACTGATATCCTTTGGTTTTCATGAGATCCCAGCACCTCCACTTTTCTCTTTCTTCCTCTATAGCTTCCACATATGAAAGAAAATATATAACCCATGACCTTCAGAGTTTGGCCTTTTTTGCTTAAACATAATGGTCTCTAAATCCAATCTATTTTCCTGCAAATGTCAATTTCATTTTTCCTTACAGCTTAATAAAACTCTATTGTGTGTGTATATACAACATTTCCTTTATCCATTCATCCATTGATGGACACCTAGGCTGGCTCCATAATTTGGCTATTGTGAATTGTGCTACTATAAACAGGAAATGCATGTATCACTATAGTATAATGGCTCTAATTATTTAGGATAAATACCAAGGAGTGATGATATAGTCCAGATAATATTTCTACTGCTGCTTTGACATACTGCACATATGTGGAAATATCACATATTTCCTACAGAAAAAAAATTCACTTTTAAGCAGCACTGCACACAAATAATCTGAATTCATTTATTGATACTGACAACTTATTTCCAATAAAGACATTGTTTGATTGGATATTCAATTCTTCACAGATTTTCTCTTCTTGTAATAGCTTTGTCAGTTCACTTACTGAGGAACATTTAGCTGGTTTTTAACAGACTCAGGACACAGCCCTGGCCTTTTCAGATTCAAAACTATTTATTATGTGGTAATATCTGTGAGGTTATAGCAACAATATAGCATATTTACTATTTACTATTTGCCATAGAGAGCTAGGTCTCAACTTCCCTTTTATTCCCAACTCTACTAAGTTTACTTATTTTAATATCTAGTCACTTTGATTCTCTAGGCATGACATTTCCTCAATTTTAAGATGGGAAATCAAACTGTTAGTGGTTGGCACAGGAAAGCAGATTCACAAAAGGGTGTGGTTAAAGAACCTCTGATCTCAACAAAAGATCTTCTCTTTTTCCTATAATTTTATTATTCTTATGAAAAAGGTTATTGTTTATTTTACTTCAGAAAAGAGTTTGAAATCTGGTTTACATGATCTCTAAGATTCCCTTTGTGTGCAGTCTCACAGATAGGAAGATCAGAGAGAAAAGATATCATAAACTTACGACATTGAGCTATCCTTAGAAGGGCCATACTCATAGAAGTAATCTCTAACAAGATGGATGAGAAGAATGTCATGTCAGTTACACAGTGTCTACGAGAATTGCAGTGTAAAGCACCACAATCTGATTACTTGATAACAGGGGACTGGGGGCTTAAGATGTAATCTTAACATTATTACAAACATTGTTGAGAGAAGAATGTTTTAAGGAAGTCATCAGCCACAATCTCATGGTGACAGTCAATTGAAGTAACCACTATGTCATAATACTCACTCATATAGCAACAGTAATGTTCTAACAGCACACAAGGAATGTCTCTTCAGTGTGTTTATACCATTTACTAAGGGCTTTAGCAGCAAATAGACATTGGAAGCTACACATGTCTTAAGAGTTATCATATGGAGGGGTTAAAATCTAGGAATTGTAATTTCAGGGAATGAAGACAATTGTAACTCTTTAGGTAAATTTTGAAAACTTGGCCATAAAACTCTTTGTGTGCTCATTTGCAAGCATCAGTGACTTCTGAAGATGAAATGGGGAAACTAAACTTAGGAATGAGAGAGCGGTTCCAAGATGGCGGCCTAGGCAGACGCTGCGGTCAGTCTCTCCAGAGCCAGAGATTGAAGTTGTGGAAATACCATCTCCCAGCCAGCTTCTGGACATCATCCTACAGCTGCCCCGGCAGGAATTTCACTTG
>CM053417.1:79931327-79962626 GCA_028644305.1 Xerus rutilus | reverse complement strand
AATATGCTATTGAATGACCAATGGATAGTGAAGACATCAGGGATTTAATAAAAAAAATGAGAATTGTGACACAACTTATTAAGCTATCTGGGACATGACAAAGGCAGTTCTAAAAGGAAAGTTCATCACACAGAGTGCATTCTTAGAAGAATAAAAAGTCACTAAATAAATAACCTAATGTAACATCTCAAAGCCCTAGAAAAAGAAGAATAAGTCAACACTAAAAGCAGCCAAAGATGGGAAATAATTAAAATCAGAGCCAAAAATCAATTAAATTGAAACAACAAAAAACCAATATAAAAATAGATGAAACAAAAGTTGGTTCCTTGAAAAAATAAATAAAACTGATAAACACTTAGCCAAGCTAATGAAGAAAAAGAGAGAAAAACTCAAATTGCTAAAATTCCTGATAAAAAAGGAAATATCACCACAGACAATATTGAAATACAGATGATGATCAGAAACTATTTTGAACAACCATACTCCAATAAAATAGAGAACCATGACGACATCAACAATTTCCTAGAGACACATGACTTACCCAAACTGAATCAGAAGGACATATGCAATGTAAACAAATCCATTTCATGCAATGAAATCGAAGATGCCATCAAAAGCCTACCAAAAAAGAGAAGCCAAATGTATTCTCAGCAGAGTTCTACCAGAACTTCAAAGAAGAATTTACACCAATACTTCTCAAATTATTCCATGAAATAGACAAGTAGGGAAATCACCCTGATAACAAAAACTAGGCAAAGACACATCAAGCAAAGAAACTTTCAGGCTCATATCCCTCATGAACATAGATGAAAAACTTCTTGAAAAAAATCCTGGCAAATTGCATACAAAAACAGATTTAAAGCATAGGGCAAAGTGATCAAGTGGGGTTAAATTCCAGGAATGTAAGTTTGGTTCAACATACAGAAATCCATAAACATAATTCATCACATCAATAGAATTAAAGACAAGAATCATATGGCCATCTCAGTAGATGCAGAAAAAGCATTCAACAAAACACAGCATCAATTCATGTTCAAAACATTCAAAATATTAGGGAGAGTAGGAACATAATTCAACAACATAAAATCTATATATGCTAAACCCAAGGCCAACATCATTCTAAATGGGGAAAAATTGGAAGCATTCCCTCTGAAAACTGGAAGAAGACAAGGATGCCTTTTTCACCACTTCCATTTAGCATAGTCCTTGAAACCATAACCAGAGCAATTACACAAAAGAAAGAAATCAAAGGGAAACAAAGAGGAAAAGAAGACCTCAAAATTTCCCTATTTGCTGATGACACGATTCTATATTTAGAAGACCCATAAAACTCCACTAAAAAGATTCTTGAACCCACAAATGAATTCAGCTATACGTAGCAGGATATAAAATTAACATCCATAAGTCAATTGTGTTCCTATACATCAATGGTGAAGCAGCTGAAAGAAACATCAGGAAAACTATTTCATGCACAATAGCCTCAAAAACACTACTTGGGAATCAATTTAACAAAAGAGGTAAAAAACCTCTACAATGAAAACTACAGAACAATAAAGAAATTGAAGAAGACCTTAGAAAATGGAAAGACCTCCCATGCTCCTGGATAGGCAGAATTAACATTGTCAAAATGGTTATATTATAAAAGCACAATACAGAGTTAATGCAATTCCCATTAAAATTCCAATGCCGTTCTTTGTAGAAATAGAAAAAGCAGTCATGAAATTCATTTGGAAAACCAAGAGGCCCAGAAGAGCCAAAGCAAGAAAAGTAATGCAGGAGGCATCAAAACACTAGAACATAAATAATATAACAGAGTTATAGTAACACAACATCAGGGTATTGGCACAAATATAGAATTGAAGACCAATGGAACAGAATAGAAGGCACAGAGACATACCACATAAGTAGAGTTACCTCACACTAGAAAAAGGCACCATAAACATATATTGGAGTAAAGGTAGCTTCTTCAACAGATGGTGCTGGGAAAACTGGAAATCCTTATGTAGTAGAATGAAACTGAATCCCTATATCTCACCCTGCACAAAACTCAACTCAAAGTGGATCACAGACCTTGGCAGTAGACCAGAATAGACCTTGGCAGTAGAACTATGCATACTATAAGAAAAAGTAGGCCCAATTATCCATCATATCAGCTCAGGAACATACTTCCTCAAAAAAACACCTAAAGCACAAGAAATAAAATGAAAAATCAATAAATGAGATGGGTTCAAACTAAAAACCTTCTTCACAGCAGAGGGAACAATCAAGAACCTTATCAAAGCCCCTACAGAAAGGGAGAAAATTTTTACCACTTGCACCTCAGATAGAGCATTATCTCCAGGATATACAAAGAATTCAAAAAACTTAACACCAGAAAACAAATAACCCAATTGATAAATTGGCAAAGGGACTGAACAGACACTGCCAAGAACACAAAATATGAACAGTCAAAAAATACATGAAGCAATGATCAACATCTCTAGCAATTAGAGAAATACAAATTTACACTATGCTGAGATTCCATTTCAGTCCAGTCAGAAGGGCTGTCAACAAGAACATAAGTAACAATAAATGTTGGAGAGGATGTGGGGGAAAATGTTCACTCAGACATTGCTGGTGGGATGGAAAATTGGTGCAACCACTCTGGAAAGCAGTATGGAAATTCCTCAGAAAACTTGGAATGGAACCACCATTGGACCCAGTTATCCAACTCCTTTGTTTCTACCCAAAGGACATAAAATCAACATCCTACAGTGATGAAGCAACATCAATGTTTATGGCAGCTCAGTTCACAACAGCCAAGCTATGGAACCAATCCAGGTGCACTTCAATAGGTGAATGGATTTAAAACAAAGTGTGGTACATGTAGGGAATGGAATATTATTCAACTATAAAGAAGAATTAAATTATGACATTTGCCAGTAAGTGGATGAAACTGGAGAATATCATGCTAAGTGAAAAAAGCAATCCTATTAAACCAAAAATAGAATGTTCTGTCTGATATGTGGTTGCTAACACATCACAAAATGAGTCCAATCTCTGTGTGCGACAGCAACATATTGTCCCATTTAACCAGAATATTTGCTTGGTGCTGTCTCACCTCCCTTATCCACAAGAAGCTTATCAATGTTACAGGGCAAGAATACCATCACTCTAAGTTGTCCTGTTGAAACCTGGTTCTCAGAGAAGTTTATAGCCCCAGAAGTTCACACCATAGTTTAGGGTAGCTGACCCAAGACCAGAGCTGTTTTCAATGCAGGTGAAGTTTCCCTGAGCCTTTCTGTGGAGGCAGTCTCCACCCATGTGTCCATTGCTTTACCAATCAGAAAGTTCTTATTCCACTCCCACTGTGCCCTCCCAACACTCTATTTTGCTGGCTGTTATGGTGGATGTGTGTAGTAATTTCAAGGGCACTCTGTGTCCCTGTGGAATGAAGATGAGTCCAGGAAGAAGTCTGATGTCTGTGGAGGGTTACAAGATGATTAAGAATTCCCTATGTGGAACAGATTGCCAGGGGCTCAGAGGAGAGAGAAGGATCAGACTTGAGAAGAAGGTGGCAGAGTTAATATATGGACGACTGTAGGGCCCATAGAGAATGAGTAGGCATGACATTCAGCCTGTGTAGATAAGGGCAGCGCCCTTCATGCTCTAGCTCCAATCCTTCACCCTTTGTTAGCATACCCGTGTGCTTCTCTAAAGGACTTTGGCAGGAGACAACTAAATGTCCTGGCTGCTTTGGTTAGGGCTTGCACCACATTCAAAAAGGTACAGGATCAGCCTTTCCTGGTGACCCGAGCCTATAGCTGAGCCTCTCCACTATCCTGCCTAGCCTTAATACTGTGTTAGTCAGCTTTCTGTCAGTGTGAAAAAATGCCAGAGAAAAGCAACCTAAAGGAGGAAAGAATTCATTGGCTTTTGTGTTCCTTTTGTGTAAAGAGGAACTACACTACAGGAAAGACCAATCTAAGGAGAAACCAATTCAAGTTAAAAAACAAAAGTAAACCAAAATGATGAGGAATACAAACCATGTCTCAATAATAACACTGAATGCCAGTGGCCTAAACTCATCAATTAAAAGACACAAACTGGAAGATTGGTTTTATTAAAAGATCCCAAAATATGCTGCGTTCAAGAGATGCATCTCACAGGAAAAGACACCCACAGACTAAAAGAGAAAGGATAGGAAAAGACGTATAACTCACAAGGACCAAGTGCACAAGTAGGGATTTCCATCCTCACATCAGATCAAGTAGATTTCAAACCAAAATTAGTGAAAAGGGAAAAAGAAGGTCATTTCATACTGCATATCTATACATCAGTGATGAATCCTCTTAAAGAGAAATTAGGAAATATATTCCATTCACCATAGGCTCAAAAAAAGTACTTGGGAATCAATCTAACAAGACAGGTGAAAGACCTCTACAATGAAAACTACAGGACACTAAGCAAAGAAACTGAAGAAGACCTTAGAAGACGGAAAGATCTCCCATGCTCTTGGATAGGCAGAATCAATATTGTCGAAATGGCCATACTACCCAAAGCACTATACCGAATCAATGCGATTCCAATTAAAATCTCAACATCATTCCTTATAGAAATAGAAAATGAAATTCATTTGGAAAATAAGAGACCCAGAATAGCCAGAGCAATCCTTAGTAAGTTTAGAGCAAAGCAAGAGGCATCACAATATCAGACCTCAAACTATACTATAAAGCTACAGTAACAAAAACGGCATGGTATTGGCACCAAAATACTCATGTAGACCGATGGTACAGGATAGAAGGCACAGAGACAGACCCACATAAATACAGTTATCTCATACTAGACAAAGGTGCCAAAAACATACAATGGAGAAAACTTAGCCTCTTCAATAAATGGTGCTGGGGAAACTGGAAATCCATATGCAATGAATTGAAAGGAAACCCCTATCTGTCACCATGCATAAAACTCAATTCAAAGTGGACCAAGGACCTAGGAATTAGACCAAACACCCTGCGCCTGATGGCAGAAAATGTAGGCTCAAACCTTCATCACATTGGATTAGGCCTTGACAGCGTTAATGAGACTCCTAAAGCGCAAGAAATAAAATCAAGAATCAATAAATGGGATGGATTCAAAGTAAAAAGCTTCTTCCCAGCAAAAGAAATGATCAATGAGGTGAGCAGAGAGCCTACATTTTGGGAGCAAATTTCTGCCACACTCATGTCAGATAGCGCACTGATCTCCAGGATATATATGTAGCCAATCCTCCCCCTACAAAAAATGGCCAACAGTTTTCTCTGATTAGTGGATCCTGATCCATAATGGGGGTGGTCCTGGAAAAATAGAGGAACTTTGACTGGGCAGAGGGGAGAGAGGAGAAGGGAGGGGGCATGGAGGCAGGACTGATGGTGGGATGAGGTGGACCGCATTGCCCTAGGTATAGGCATGACTGCACATACGGTGTGACGCTACATGGTGCACAACCAGAGAAATGAAAAGTTGTGGCACGTTTTTGTACAGTGAATCAAAATGCATTCTGCTGTCATATATACCCAATTAGAATAAATAGATTAATAAATTAATTAATTAAAAAAGAAAAAGAAAAAAATAAAGATCCAGCACTCAGCAAGAAAAGCCAGGCAGGTGAGTGAGTCTACTTGGCAGTCCAGGTCAGGAGAGCCTTCAGATCCCTGCTGCTCCTGCTCACATCTGACTCTAACCACAGCTCAGACCACAAGTGAGAACCTCCTAGCTGATACCACTTGCTTCTAGAATGTGACAGACATGACGATACCAAGTGTGGTGTCATTTTATTCTCGGATGTGGTGACAAATGCCTGGGTCGCTCACTCGCTCTCTTTGTCTTTCATTTAAAATGTTTTTGCCATGGAGTAGGTATGGGAAAGAGGAAGACCAGCATTCCATCCTTCTGTATGTAGGATATCTTTGGTATGCTAGTTATTAAAAGAAATGAACTCAGGAAGGACTCCTGATCAGATCTCAGTTGACGGGCCTAATAAAATAGGAAAAGCTGTCCTCATGCAGATCCCTAAGAATCTTCTACCATAGTTTACCTTTCCTGGAGGTGGAACCACTGGTTTGGTAGGAGGTAGATCTGAGTTAGGATGTGAGAACACAGGCAGGTGACTGTGCCCATGTATACCTTCATTTCCTAATGAGTAGGCTGGGGATATTGGCGGTACCTGTTTTACACATTAAAAGATGAGAGGTCGTCCCTGTTCTGAACTGTGTCAGGCACATGAGAGTCAGTCAAGGAACTGACTTATGATCGTTATGATTTTAATATTCATGGATATAGCAGTAGAGCAGCAGCTGAAGCATCGGAAGGAGACGTCTCACAATTTAGGGAGAGTCCAATATACTCTAGCTATCGTAATCATTACATCACAGATTTTGAGTGGAAAGCAGGAGTGTCCTTTAGCGTACCTGAGGCATAGCATATGTGACGATCCACATCACGCTCCTCCATGCTTCCTAGATCAGGGAATTTGGAGGGTTTCTCTGAAGAATACGTTTGGGACTCCAGTCTTGGCTATGGCCACGCATTGCTGTAGCCAGTGATCACTCGGCCATGTCTGAGTGAAGCCCTGAGAATAAATTCCATTCTTCCTACTCTCTCTGTGGAGGGAAACATGGAGATGCACACAGCCCCACCATTCTCTGGGGCAAGCCAGGCAATGGTGTGGAGGAGAAGGTTGGCCAGGTCCCCTGGGGGTCCAGATCATCCCTGCCCCGAGGAGAGGGATAAGTATGGGTGTAGGTGCAGGGTTTGTGCCATTTCTGTAATTTTGATTTCTCTCTACAACATGTCACTCTTAGGTGTGCTGTGCAGAGAGGCATGCAATTAAATGACAGAGCGCAAGAGAAACCCTCACAGACAGGCTTCAAGTGTCCTACTGCAGGAACTGGTAGCACACCCCCACGGCTGAGTGGTTCCTTCGGGGGAGACCCTTCTAATGGGTCAGGTCTCCTAACAGTCTCCGAGTAAGAGTCGAGCGGCCGGCAGGTGTCTGATTCCTGTCTTCTTGGTAACTGAGAATGAACTGGTAGCCCCACCCCAAACGGTCCCACCAGCCCTGGCTCAGTGACAATGTTTAGATGTGCCACTTTGTTTTGCCAAAAACGACCACCTTGAGCAGCGCCTCATGATCACGATGGTCAATCATTATCTCTTGTAACAAATGTCCATGGGCAGATTGTTGTGCAGACCTTTGAAATCAAAGTCGTGTTGACATCATAAAGCACCCAGAGTTTCTGCTCTTTGCTGCTCTTCTTCATTGCACAGTCCCCAGGGACAGTGTCAAGAATGGTAAACGTGGAAAATGCTGAACAGACCCCAACCTTGTGTTTCCTATTGAGACCAAAGAACTCTTTCCTAGAACCACCAGAGGGAGCCTATCCCGAGCATGAGCCAAGTCTCAGTCCCCTGGGCGAAAGGTACAAAGAGCTTCCATCACATTCCATTCAGCAACAGCTTTGCTTCATTCCCCTTTGACTTTCATCTGGCAATGATCTTCACGGAATGTTAGCAACTTGGTGGCTGTTTTCATCCCTGCCCACAGTCCCATCTCAGCATCTGATTGTCAAATGTGAGAGAGTTTATTCAGAACGGGGTGCCAGAAGCTGTGATTCTCGTGGAACGTGGGGCTCCCGTGCTCGCGGAGCTCACGAGGTGCTTGCCGGGGAATCTAAAACTTGTGTCAAAGTGGCAATGGCAACAGCCCAAGAAGTGCCCTGTCTCTCACAGGGCAGCATTGTGGTTAAAATGCAGAATGTGTGGTTTTGTGCCTAGGTTCCAACGCTTCTTACTTGGTGTAGCATACTGAAGCCCTCTGACACTCATTTTCATGATGTAAACTATGAGGATGGGGAGGATAATCTGCATTAATCAGGCAATCCTGCTGTGATCGTTTCGTGATTTATAATGTTCCCCTGGGGTGGGGCTTGAGGGGGGGGGCTCAGTGGTAGAGCACTTGCCTAGCACGCGTGAGCCACTGGGTTCGATTCTCAGCACCACATGTAAATAAATAAAATAAAAAGATCCATTGACAATTAAAAACTTTAAAAAAAATAATAATGTTCCAGTTTGTAAATTACCAATGGCTCTTTACAGGCAAGTCAGGCCCTCAGCAAAAGGGGAAGCCCTGGGTGTGTGCGTATCTCCTGACTCTGCATACAGGATGCATCGGGTAGTTTCATAGGTGTCTGTGTTCCTGGGAGAAACGGATGTGAACGAATGAAGGGAAATGTTACACTTTGATGTGCTCTCTGAAAGACATAAGCTCCGCAGCCAGGCTGTCACACAGACATGCCCAGCTCCTTTCAATGCCTCTAACCTGTGACCTGTTCCTGCCTGGACACGCCCCTGATCCCCACTCTTGCCCCTCCCCACCATAAGGATGGAATTATGACCAATTTTTCCATCACTCCACTGTTACATCACCTGCAGTATCCTGGAAACCATTCTTTGGTCACCAGGAGTCCCAGCTAACCATCAGCACCTGGGGAGGTCCCCTCCAGTGCAGCCACACTGTCCAGAGGGGGTGGGGGGTGGGGGTGTGTTGGTTTCAGGGGTCTGGATCAGGGAGTAGTGCCTGATTTCACCTGAAAAGAAACCAAGAATTCAACCTGGCTTGTCACCCTAAGAACCTGATCACCATTAAGGCCCTGGACTTCTTCCTCCCATCACTCCAGGTCTAGAGGGTGGGAGTTCAGGACACTGTCACATCTAAATTGTCCCACCCCCCACTCCCATAGGGAAAGATCCTCTCTCCCAAAGAATTCTGCCTTCTCTCAAGAATCCCTTGCCACATCCAAACACCACTCTCCGAGTGATGGTGGCAGGAGGATCCAGCTCCCCTAGGAGATCTGCAGGACTTCTGCTCAGGAGGGTCTAACGTGTATACCCTCCCACGGGGTCCTTCGTATTACAGTGAGAAGAACTGAAGCATCACAAGGTTGAGAACGGCACGGATGCGATCCAGAGAGACATAGAAAGACCACCTCCTAAAAACTGGACAGGTACTCACACACTTGATCTTTCAAGCTAACATGTGGGGATCCCTGTGGGAGGAATCGTATTCCCCACATAGCCCGTTGTCATTCTCACAGTTGCCGTTTCGTACCCTGGATGTGGAATGTTTGGTCTTTTCCTGGTTGGGAATACAGGATCTTTGGGTTGTGTGTGGCACTCAGTAGCTAATTGGTCATGAATTAGTGTCAGAGAGCATTGTCTTTTGGGTGTCTGCCACGAGACTCACGATATCCCTTGGAAAAGGTAAAATAATTGAAGGGTTTCCATGTGAGGTAGACAGAAGGGTATGCCCCCAAGATTCCCATACCCTGGATATTCTGCCAGACACGTATCTTCGTACTGCTGGTAGGGACTCCAGATGTGCAAATCAGTTGAGCTTAAGATAGGGAAATTATGGGCTGGGGTTGTGGCTCAGTAGCAGAGAGCTTGCCTTGCACATGTGAGGCACTGGGTTTGTTCCTCAGCACCCCATAAAAATAAATAAACAAAATGAAGATATTGTGTCCATCTATAACTAAAAAAATATTTTTTAAAAAAGAAACGGAAATTATGCTGAATTATCACAATGGGACACTGGAGGAGGCCACGGGGAGAGCAGAAGAAGAAACTGGGGAGCCTCTAGGAGCAAAAAATGGCCGTCACAAGATAGGCATCCAGGGAACGGGAACCTTACTTCTAGGGCTCCAAAGAACTGAACTCCATCCTCAGTCTGGCTGAGCCTGGGAGCTTGTTCTAACTCAGAGCCTCCACTGGGGAACACAGACCCAGGGGCATCTTGAGTTGGGTGTTGTGACACTCAAAACCAGGGGTACGGCCAACCCCACCTGTCCTTCAGGCACACAGACACTAGGAGATAGTAAATCTCTGCCATCTAATGCCAGGGCTTTCAGGGTCACTCTATAAGACAGTGGGGTTGGGAGAGTAATTCAGTGTGGAACGGCACACTTCCTCTCTGGGAGTCATCAGTGAATCTCATTCTGGAATATGCAAGGTGTTATTAGGCAGTTTTCAGAGTGGTGTTCTTTGTTTCTGCATCCAATTATACTTATTGAAACAAGCTGGTCAAGGATCGCTAGTGAGGGCGTCACTAAAAGAAGAACAAGTTTCCTGGCATGGTTCAGAGAGCAAGCATTAGCATTGCACCGTGATTAGAAATTTGAACCTAACAGGTCAGAACAATCAAGTGTTCATGGCCGTGCTTGGCTTCATCACCGAGTTATTAGTGATGGAGACAGACAGAGAAAATAAGAAAGGCCACTATGGTCACAGGCTGTATTTCTAACAAGGCCTGGCGACAGGCATGCATGAATATGGAAATCCTTAGAGGTATTATCTCCTGCGTCTCCTGCACAGGAACTCCTGGCATTTGATGAACGTCATTCTCGTAGGCTGTTGTGACTAGCTTTAGAGAGGAGGAGTGGCTTTCCAGTTGGAAACTGCATGTGGATAGATCCTTGGGGGGGATGTGATACTCACTTTGGCCATACCGTGGTGTAGGGCAAGGCAACAGTCCACTATAGAAAGGCCACGATGGAATCAAAAGTGGTCTAGGGGGGGTGGTCCAAGGAACAAAAGGACTAAAGCAGAAGAGGGAAAGGAATAGATGGGTGGCGAATGTGAATACAGACAGATGACAGAATCAAGATGGGGAGACTAGAACATGCACAGAGGGAAGACTTTGTGTTTGAAAACGGGTTCCACCGTTCCTGTCAATTGCTTCACCTCTCTGATCTTCAGTTGCCTCATCTGAAAGTGGGGGAAAGAGAAGGTCCGGGATCAGATGCTCTCCCTCATGCGCAGAAGCTAGAGAGGAAAAAGTACTACAAAGGGATCCTCGGGGAAATAGAAGGCAGAAGAGTAGAGGAAGAGGATGGAAGGGGAGATGGGGGTTGAGGGAAAGGGGCGGTACTAGGGAGTGAGATCGACTGAACTCTGCTATGTGCATGGAGGAAGCCACCACAGTGAATCCCACGGTCATGAATAATTATGATACACCACCTGACACAAAGGAGAAAGGAGAACAGGGAAGTAAAGCAAAGGGTTCTGGGGGAGAAAGGAGGTGATGGAAAGGGCAAGTCCTGGGGAATGAAATTGATCAAATTATGTTTTGTGCTTGCTGGAAGATGTCACAATGGACCCCACTGCTGTGTTGTGATTATACCAAGCCGATGGAAACATTTTAAAATTATCTATTGGACTAGGCCCTGGGAGAATCTGCCCTGACCACCAGGCCTGAGGGGTCCTCCTCCATGTTCCCAGTCTCCCTTGCCTAGGTCCTGCCATGGCGCTCATGCCTGCTTTTAGTAGCATCTTGGGTATGCTTCCTTCTCCGCACTCTGTGAGCCCCTGGCGGGCTCTTAGCCTGTGGGGAACATTCCCAGGTGCACAAAGTCTGCCACAGTCTCGCTGCTCAGTCTGGTGCTAGCCAGTGCTCAGACGCCTCACTCCTGAGAGTGACAAGGCCTCTGCAGTCTACTATGGGCAGAGCCGCTATGCTGATGCTTTCAGTTTGCTAATTGGAAATGATATCTTGTAGGGGTGTCACCTGGGAAAATATCTTGCCTTAATTTCCTGGGAATCCACATGGTATATGTTCATAGCCCTCATCCTCACACTTTGTGCAGAAGCCCATCACACCAGAGTAAGCATGCTCCTTTCCCCTTTTGTGATGTGTCTTTATCAGTTCATGTTGGGGCTGTACCGAGCAGTTCCAGTAAGCCTTCCCATCTGCAAGGTTTGATGTGGCAGAGTGGGCCCTCAGGGAATAATTATTTGATGAAAACACCCTTACCAAAGTGTTTGGTTTCTGGTATTCATGGCGAGGTGCATGGATGCCACATGGGCCTATCTCTTCAGGTTCAAGAAGGTGAGCCTGGGACGTCCAGATGACCTCCACAACCAGGTCTCTCTCCTTGTCCAGTTCCTCTTCCTCAAGTGACTCTTCATCTGTTTCACCAGCTCCTCTTCCTGCCCTTGGGTTCCTGTGACATGGGATGTGGCAGTACTCCCTAAAGGCCTTCCCGCCCAGTGTGGCAATGAAGTAGTGTCACCATCAGGGATACCAAAAATTCCTAAGGCCGACTTGCTCACTGAAGCTAAGATTTTCAGAAAGCTCCTGTTCCCATCCTACCTGGATATGGTACCCAAATGGTGGCCAGACAAGAGACTCTATCCTTTCGCTCCAGTCAATAGCCTCAGAATCATATCACAGAATATGATGTGTCTTTGGCTCATACTCAGGCTGGAAAATAAGAAAGCAGGGCCCCATGCATGAGAACACATGGGGGATCCCCAAAAGGATCAAATTGTTGTGACATTGATCAAATGGTGTTATGTCCACGTACAAATATGGAGAGATGAATCCCCAGTATTATGAAAAATTATAATATGACAATAAAACATTGTAAACAAGTGAAATGAAATAAAGGGGTAAGGGGACAAACAGATTGAGAAAATCCCAAGCGATCACTGGAGGGGCATAGCAGAGGAGAGCTGTCAAAAAGTACCCAGTGGTGCAAGGGGGAGCTCTGAGTGTGAACAGGGTTCACAGCCAGTTCAGAAGTGGGGAGGGGTGAAGTAGGAACAGCATAGGGGCAGCCAGGCCGTGGGACCCCACTCCCCAACTTGGTAAGCAGTTGGAAGCAGAGGCTCCTGCCTACAGGTGTGAACATCTTCCATCTTCGTGGGGGTGCAGCTGTCTCTTGCAGAGGAGTCACTTCCTCCACCTGTTCCTCTCCAGTGCCTTCTCTGCAAGGAACATGAATGGTGCTGACATGCCTCCAGCAGGGGACTCAGTGCATTGCTCTGTGATTTCCAAATGTTATCAAGGTTATGATGTGGGTCTTCTTTTTCACAACCTCTAAAGCATTAAATCTGCTTTCCCGCACAGCCCTCTGAACACTACTCAACAGTCCCCACAATAGTCACTCTCAGAGAACAACTGCTTGCCGTGACAAATCCAGAGCTCCATTGTGGCGAAACTCACCGACTTCTGCCTAGTGGGAAGAGACTTCTTTCTGACCAGGTAAGTTCATGTGAACTCACTTCCTCCCCCTTGGAGCCCAAGGAAGATTTTGTGAATTAAAATGACCCTGGATTGGTCCTACCCTTATCTCCTGGAAGGAAGTGGGAGAGGGGAAGATGCTGGAATTTTACTCCTGCCTCCTGGCCCTAAATTTGCACGTAGGACACAGGCTGTACATGTGTTGTGGAGAGATGTTATTGAACATGAGACTGAGCAGAAGAGTAGTGGTTGTGTCCCATGTGCCAGGCACTCTGCAGAGCATTTCCCCTGTTGTATCTCATTTGATCACATCCAATATCTCTATAATGGACAATCATTATGAGATTACAAAATCTGCAGAGGTCACACAACTTGCCGAAGGGCACATGGTGTAAATGGGTGAGCCGAGATGCCACCCCAGGCTTGATGGCCCCAGAGCTGGCTATCCTGGTGTGTTCCACCCACTGACTCCTATAAGTTGTGGATATACGGGGGACACTTGCATTGACATTCCTCATCTCATAAAATCCTCAACTGGACACTGGAGGTGTGAGTGTATAATTGTGCTCTCTCTTCAGAGAAGTCTCAGGATTGAAAGGTGGGGGGCGCGGAGGCTGAAGCTTTGGGTCCTGTGGGTGTTTTCCGCAGTATCAGGCAGCTCCATAGGGTTCCAAGGGGCTGTCCTGGAAGCCACAAGGTGTCAGCCAGTCGACCGTTTTTACTCCTCCTCCTCCACGCACTCAAACATTCTGTGGCTTTTCTGCCAGATACCTGTTGGGGCAACATCAGACCCAGAAGGCAACGTGGTCGATGGGCACACAGACATTCAATTCTGAGGCAGAAGACGAGCAAACACAATAATTAGGAAACACTTATTGGTCTTTTATGGGTCGCACTCCAGTGAATCAGAGAAGACATGTGAAGTACTCACAATAGCGCCTGCCCATCATCAGCTGTGCTCTTCCTTCTGCACTGGTGCTTCTTGACAGCTGTTGCTTAGCAACAACTTTCCTTGGTACCATTCTCCCCACATCGCAGCTATCACCTCTGCCCTAAGAATAACTGAAGTACTTATTTCAATACATAGCTCCAGTACTGGTATCACCAGAACATCTTTCTTCTGTTATTCTCTGGTGTGTGTGTGTGAATCTGTGTGTGTGTGCGCGCACACGTGTGTAAGACAGAATATTCAATGGGAGACTCATGCTTCCATCCAGTTTAATACACTATTTTCTGCACGATTATACTTCCATCTACACAGATTTGTGAAAATATGCCAAAAGGCATCAGTGGATGGTTTATCCTCAGAGGACAATTTCATGTAATAGAGCAACCATACGCTGACTAGAAATTAGGTCGTACTATCAGTGACTGATTTGTAGCCAGTAGCGGGATGGCTGGATTACCTGGCAGTTGTCATTTCAATATTTTGAGGGACTTCAATCTGTTTTCCTTGATGATCGTCCTACCTTCCATTACCACCAGCAGCATACCAGCGTTCTCTTTTCTGCACATCCTTCCCAACACCTGTTATCCAGGGTCTTTTTTATAACAGCCATGCTGACAGGTGTGAGACAATGCCTCTTTGGGGTTTTAATTTGCCCTTCTCTGATGATTAGTGATGTGGAGCATTTTATCAGACACGTGTTGGCCGTTTGTACATCTTTTATTTCTGCCAGGCTTCTACTCAGGTCCTTTGCCCAATCTTTAATCATGTTTTTTTTTCCTTACTATTGAGTCGAGTCCATTATGTACTTGGAAATGAACCCCCCTCACCACAGGTCAGGATTGCAGGTATTTTGTCCCATTCTGTCAGCTGTCCCTTCAGATCTTGGTTGCTTCCACACTGTGCACAAGCTTTTAGATTCGATGCATCTACCACGTACGTCTACTTTCAATATTGGTACCTGCTTTCGGAGACATATCCAAACAATCTTTGCCCACACTGATGTCCGGGAGCTTTACCCCATGTGTTTTCTTTTAGTAAATTGATATTTGTGGGTCTCGTGTTTATGTCTCTTATCCGTTGTGGGTCGATTTTTGCATAGGGTGTGAGATAAGTTTCCATAGATGTACTTGTTCCCACATTATATATTGATGAGACTGTGCAGACTTTTTATGTATTTAGATTTTTAAAAATTTTTTTAAAATCTTTATTTTACTTATTTTTATGTGGTGCTGAGGATCGAACCCAGTGACTCATGCATGCGAGTCAAGGGCTCTACCACTGAGCCACAGCCCCAGCCCCCTAGTTTTGTTTATTATTATTAACGTTTAATAAATCCTACATTTGAAAACAATTAAATCATACGTGTATATTAAACCTAAAGATTTAAACACAAGGAGACTACCCTGGGAATTTGTAAGCCTGTGGAATGAGACTCCACTAGCACAGACTGGAATGTCGTGTAGACCAGAGTCATTACACACCGATACCTTTTACCTTCTCTTTTTTTTTTTTTTAATTGAGGGGTATGGACATTGAACCCAGAGACACTTTACCACTGAGCTATATCCCCAGCTCTTTTTGGTTTTTGTTCGAGGTAGGGTTTCACTGAGTTGATTAGGGCCTGGCTAAGTGGCTGAGGCTGGCCTTCGACTTGCAATCCTCCTGTCTCAGGCTCCCAAGCGGCTGGGATTACAGGCATGCTCCAACACACCCAGAAACACACCTATACCTTTAATGTACATCATTCCTTCTTTCACTTACTGCTACCAGCTGTCCTCAGAGAAGATGGATTCTGCTTAGTTCCAGACACAGAAGTGTTACAAATTCCAAATTAATGAGACATTACTGTCCTTATGGACCACGGCAGCTTAAAATACTAATTCCTTCAGCCACTTGCCTCCTAATCATACAGGGATACATAGGTAAGTCAGGTGTGTGGCTTTTCTCATCGAGGTTTAAGCCAACAACGTTCTGTGACTGGCACAAAGTTGCTGTGCAGACGTGTCCCGCAGGTGTCTTTTAAACATGGAGACCAGTTGATTTTCTTGCCCTCAACAGCATATGGACAAGTGTCATAATGGGAGAGAGATACTGGGAACTGAAGTCAAGGTGGCTACCTTCCTTATTTTGCTGAAGAAGCCCATTTAATTATAAATTGAGAAATTAATTGGCATGGTTTGAAAGATGACTTTAGAATCCCATGTTCTGACCTTGTCATTGTTGAAGGGCATCAAAGCAGAATTCGGGGATAACTTAGAGAGAAGTGGCAACCGTTCCAGAGAGCCTGGAAAGGAACTGATTTGTTTGCCACCACTCTGAGTTGATCTTTCTGAATTCAGCAGTTTCTAAATCTGGCCTGCAGCAGAGGTGGGGAAGCTACCCAACAACCAGGAAACGGGTGACCAAGCCCAAGAAGGCACTTCAGAGGGACTTGGCATTGGTTTTCAACCAAAGGAAAGGAATTGAGTCCACTAAATCCTGAAATCTGGCATGGAAAAGGGCTTGCTACCCCAGGTGATCCTAGGACGATGGTGCTAGGACAATTCTGCATTGTTCTAGGGAGCATTAAAAAGGTTTGTCCTGTGGGGAAATGGTGGCTGTTCTCAGCTGAGGACATCGTTACCCACCCGGCCTTTACTACAAATACCAAAGAGGCGTGAGGATAAGGAAGTACATTTTTACTCACCTAGCACCCGTAGGTTCCATTTAAATGTCCTGCTTCTACTTTTCCTAAAAAAGAAAATCAGACACTCTTCATTTAAGAGAAAGGCGGAGATTATTTAAAATATGAGGGCTGGTACAGGATGAACTATATATCCAGGGCAAGTTACATTAAAATACAAATATAAAATATACAGAGAAGGGAAATTTCCTCCAAAGGAAGTCAATGTTCATTGTTCCCCTTCCCAAAAGGAGGACATATACCCTAAAGGTTAGATATCTACGTGAACTCAGACACGTTGTCACTCAGCTATATGTAAATAAGTATAGGACCCATGTTGTCTAAATCGTTAGGATTATATGGTTAGAAATATACAGTTCTGCTTTTAAGGACAGGTCAAGCATTTGAGAAAAGCTGGCAGGATCCTATGAGCTGCTTGCCTGCACCCTCAGTGGGACATTTTCCTTCTCTGAACCTTCTTTGCAAGTGGAAAGCAAGTCTTTGGACTTCCTGATTGCCACGGACAACACAACCAGGTATAGGTGGAAGGTGGCAAATCAGAGTTTAATGGCATTACGGGGGAGACTGGATTCCACACTCTCCTGTCTTGAGTGTCTCCCCTCTCCAGCTCTTCGACAGCTTCTGGTCATGGAAAGTGCATGGCTAAGAACAGTCCTCTCTCTCTCTCTCTCTCTCTCTCTCTCTCTCTCTCTCTCTCTCTCTCTCTCTCCCTCCCTCTCGGGTTTGGCAGGCTTCTCTGCTTTCATATATATTTCCCTCCATATACAGGAGTCTTTCAATAATTCACTGTAGTCTGCTTGCCACCAGCACACCCATGTCCTCTTGTGCTTGCTGCTGTATTCCTCTTTGGAGTTCCCAGGGCTTCGCCTTCATCTTCAGGAAGCAAGTTCTAACAGAGGGCCCCACATATGTTGAAACGTGGTAGGAAATTCATTCCCATGGCCAACTAAGGGAGTTTCAGCATCTTGTTCCAATGGATCTGCATTGCTCTCCCCTCCCTGAAACACAATACCCTGATGAACCTCATCTTCCTTCATCTGACATTTCCCATCCTGGTTGGAAGCCAGAGGCTCCACTTTAGATTCTGTATTAATTGATCTGAAGTGGAATCCTCATCTAACAAATCACCTGTTTGTTTAGGTCAACATGAAGATCCCAGATCTGATGGAGTCTCTGTCCATTCATGTCTCTCATGGCACACCGATCTAAGGGAGACACAGAGCCAGGCATTTCCCAAAGGAAAGGGATGAATATATCAGATCTGTGGTGCTTTCTTTGTCCCTAGCCAGATGTTTCGTGTGCATTTTCTTCTCTCTCACTAGCTGCTCTCCTTCTAGAGGAGCTCGAGGAACTAGGAAAGACACCTGAAGAGGAAGGTTTCCCTTTCTGTTTTCTTGTACCGGGTCCTTTGGGTCACTCCCACCTTCAAGGCAAATCCTGCTGTCCCTCACAGCTATTCCTGAGTCTGATGGTTCCTGTAGATTTACTCCCACCAAGTTTCTGTACATCTTTCCATATATTTTCCTGTGCTCTTTCACAGAGGAGCCCAGCACACCAAACAAATCCTGCACAAGCTCGCTGGGATGAGGGAAAAATCATACACTGGTTTAGTCATGATAACTCTCTAAAGATGCAATGTAACCTCTTTCCCCAAAATGTGAGTAAGGTTTCTTCTACTCATGAATCTCTAGTGCAGAAATTCTTATCCCAAGATCCAGGAACGCCTGAAAAGATCCCTTTCCTAGTGTGTCCTCCTGGGGAACGACAGAATTGAACACCCTCAACAGCAGTGGTTTGGTCTAAACAAGTTCTCTTGTTTTGGGAGGCAGGAATGTTTGAGGTGCTCCCAGCACCATCAGTGGACAGAGACCCGTTGGTACTGCACATTTGCCACTCGCTCCCAGGCCACTCTCTTCTCCTCGACATGAAGGGATTTTCCTGCTAGGAGCGGAAGAGACGGTCCTTCAAATCTCCCCAGTTCCCTTCACAGGGCACGTGAAATCCCAACACCCTGGGGCTCAGTGATGCTTCCGTGCACGTGGCTCAGGACACAGGGGTGGGCAACATGCGAAGGCTGGAGAGGAAGGAGGCCTCTGGCCACAAATAAAGCAGGGACTAGGTCAGGGGCCTTAGGGCCCATACCTCAGTCGGAGCTCTTGCTCCGTCTTCCCTTCAGTTGCACCAGGCTACATAAGGCCCCAAAGGAGCTGGGCTCACTGAGGTTCCGTGACCTGCACCCAGAATTTTATTTAAGGCACCATCAATGCCCTGCTTATCTGTACTTTTCAGAGCAGGAGCATTTAGAGAAAGTTGAAATGAAACTTCATAGAACCTCCCAAACTTCAAAATAAACTATCCCTCCCTAGACGTGCCCTGTTGCATTTTGCCAGGTACTTGAGAGAGGTGGAATTCCATGCAGTCTCTGGATTGAGGAAACCAAACTTTCTTTCAGAAAGAGAATATTATCACTGTTTAATGAGCATGGGAGATCTGAGGAGTGCCATTTTGAGACAGTGACTGCAGGGGCCAGAGAGGAGAAAACGCCAGGTGATCAGGGATGGATGGAGGTGATAAGGAAGAGTCCTGGGCTTCCTGTGTGAGGAGTTGATGGAGTATTGGTTAGGAATTGGTGAGGCACAGTAGAAAGGCCGTGCCTGCTGGGAAATGACTCTCCAGTTGTAGGTCTCACCCTGATGTCCCCCTTCTAGCACTCTCTGCTTCCCCAGTGCCTCGGACCCCAGTGCATGCTCTAAGGCCATGTCAGGTCATGCCCCCTTTAAGGTCTTCTCCTAGTCACAGAGCTGTGAAAGGTAGTGCTTGGCTGTCACCTTTCTGTCCCCTCAACTCCCAGCACAGTCACGCGGTAGCACTCAAGCGTTTGCTGACAAGAATGCTTCTCTGATATCTTGACAAACTGAGGGGAAAAAAATTTGCTCAGGGCTGAGAAAGTTTTGCAAGGCTTCCATATCTTTCCTTTCCCTTCGACACTAGGAAACATGAAAGACCAACCCCTCTGAACACTGCTTCTACTGTGAAACTGACTTCCTTCTCTTCCTTTCTCATCGTGACACTAGGAGAATAGTGGGGAAGTTTCAAAATGATCCTTCAACACAAGTCATTGGCTCTGTTGATGCCCACCTTAAGGCACATGCGCGTTGCAGAAACCCATGCCCTCACAAGTTGTTCAATCTATGTTCAAATGGGGCACGTGGGACCACCCAAGATGGTTAGCTATTCTTCCATCGGGACTTTGAACATGAACATTGCAATCATTTTTCTTCAAGTTCTGAAAAGGAAGCCGTTTGACATTTTGATTACAATTGTGCTGAATGTGAAAATTACAGATGCCCTGGTTTGGAACCAATGCGCCGGTGACTGGCCTATGATATATTTCCCCTCACGTGCTCTAATACCAGTTACCTTCTAGCACATACCACCTCCACCCCCACCCCCACATTCAATCTCCCTTTGCTGAGGCCCTGAGTTTAGAGGGCCATGGTACCAGTTGTCATGAGGTAGATCTGTGGTGTGGCTTGGGCCTCCTGTGGTGGTTATGGTAATGTCACCTTCCTCACAGCAGCCACCATACCCAACATCCTCCAAGTAGATCTGAGTCTCTCCAATCGTAGAACTCTACTCCCGAGCTGCTCAGGAGAGGTCTGTCATTTTCTTTTGCCAAGGCTTTCAGAATTTCCATTAAGGTCCCTCAATTGTTACTCAAAGAGTTCTTCCCACTGATTCTCTTGTGTCTCCCAGGTAAGCCATCACACCAAGTATAATTCCCAACAGGACTTGTCTAGCCAGTAATGCGGCAGTTATTTCTAGTGGTTCTTGTGCTGTGCTTTCATATTCACGCAGGGTTTATCCTCTTACTTACATTTTATTCAAAACAACTCTCCTTTAGGTTGTTTGTTTTTGTCATTGATTCGTGCTATTACACAAAGGGGCTGAAAAGAAACAGTAAATAATTGCATGTATCTGCAGTATTGTAGATATACATGTATATACACAATGTGCAAAATTGTACATGACCTCAGCAACTTAAATTTTATATATATTTGCACCCTCACACACAGATGGAAAAGAATTGGCAAGATATATGGTTGCCTGTGGGTTATGTATTTTCCTCCCTTTACAGTTTTATCCATCTAAATGTTTGGATTTTGTAAGCACGTGCCATCTTTTAGTTTTCACATGACTCTCTCGATATCCTCCTTTGAGAACCATCCTAAAACTCTTTCAATCCAAAGAAAATGTTATACAAACGTGCACTATCACTCTCGGAGATATCAAGTATGATAAAGCAGCTTCTCCCTTCAAGCACCCTCTCCTGAGCCAGAATTAGATCTTGGTCCTTCCAGAAACTTTGAAATCAGATTCCTGCACTCTCCCTCTAGAAAATGCTACGAATTTTGCTGTGAGTTTTCAAGCAGCTCAAGTACCGGGAAACTGGGCCTGCGTTCACATCTGCCTGTTAACCCCACTCCAGCCCCCAGCCTTTCACTCTGATGCAGTTTTCGCCAGCATTGGGAGTATTTTTATTTGAATCATGTGATAGGAAGTTCACAGGGGCTAGAGCCAGAAGTACCACGATTCCAGTCAATGTTCTCCTGCTTACTGGCTCTATTAACCTCAGGCCTGTCAGTGTTTCTTCAGAGCTTAATTTTCCTCCTCTATGCAAAGGCTCGGCAGTTTTTTATTAGAGTGTTGACAGGTTTGACGCACAGTGGTTGGAAATCATCCCTGCCATTACCCTCCATTGCAATTTAGTAGAAGGAAAAGATGTGATTGCCGTGAAAGAAACAATATTTCATGGAGTAACATGTGTGTTGGTAATGCTTAACACTGCACACAGGGAGACTGGGAGTTTGAAACGCTTGGAAAGTGAACCTGAGAGTTGGCAAGGGGTCAGGGAGGGAGCTACAAAGGAATCCAGATCCTGCTTTCTGCCTCAGGGCTCCTCTCCCACCTGGGCATGGTGTGGACCTTCTGTCGAATAAGGTGGCACTTTTCTGGAGAGAGAGAGGCACCTGCTTAGCCGAGAAGGCCTGGCGGGGGCCTGGTCTGAGTGGCTAGGTGGGTGGTGGGGACCACATGCAGGTGATGTTCTCCCTGCATGCTTAAGCAGCATGCACCTTTCCCTCATCGATTCTCTCCTCGCTGGTGTGGCTCACCTAGGAAAGCAGCAATAACTCTGAGGCCCTCTTCTGTGCAAGGCACTTCATTCACTCCCGGTACAAATATCCATGGAAGGCCATCTATGAGGCGGGGGCTAGGGGCACTACAGGCCACTAAGTGGCCTGAAAGACCCGCCCTTGTTGAGTTTATATTCAAGCAGGGGGAAGTCAGAAATAAACACTGCACGTGATCGAACAGCAAATTAGGAAGGACAATAGAAAGCAACGTGTGCCATTAGAAAAAGAGAGTAGGAAAGGGGGGTTGGCTTTGCCAATGGGGAAGTGAAACACCTAACTCTCACGCAGTTCTAATCAAGGTGTTCCACTGAGGAGGTGACAGGTGAGCAGATACTGGAAGATGGTAGGGGATCGAGGCACAGAGGCATCAGGAAGAATATTTGGAACAGCCTGTGAAAACACACGAGGTAGGAGTGTGCCTGGGGTCTGTGCCAGGACACGCAAACGACAGGGCGTGAGGCAGGTGTCTCTTTATCACCTGGCACAGGGGAGGTCATGAGACAGGCACTCAGCAAATATGTTTAGGGTTGGATTAAAGGGAAAGGTTACCAAAAGGGCGGAACAGCGAGGCATGAGAAATCACTTGCTCCATGGAATCTGTGGATATTTCTCCCTCTTTAGTTTCATTTGCCTCTTGTACAGTCTTTTACTGATATTACCAGGAGGTGCAAGGGGTGAAGCACACCCTTTGTAATGGGCAATGTGAGCACATACTTGTTCCAAGGCAGCTCGGTCATCCACCGTTGTAGGGCGAGAGACTGTTGCTGAGGGAAAGAGGAGTCGTGAGGAGCTGAACTACGGGAGGGAGGGCACTTCTATCATCTCTGTTCTCCTGCCCAGCCAAGTGGCAATGCAAACACATCACTGTCCTTGATGCCCCAGCTCCTCATGTCAGGAGTGTATTTATTCACCTAGCCTGAGGATCTCAAGGTGCCCGCTGAGATAGGATCACCTCCTATTACATAACACCGCTTTAAAAAGAGAGTCCAGGAAGGAGCTTTTGTGCTCCAAAGACATTGGTTTTTGCTCAGTGTCACATGGTGATCTGTGCTCTCCACTGGAAGGAGTGGGATCCTGAGTGCTCTCTGGCATGTGTAATCCAGTAGTGAGCAGATTAGCTTCAGGCCAATGTTCCAAGTGTGCCGACTACACTAATTTCCTTAGGTTGGTGCCCACGACAGGAAATGGCTGCACAAGATACCCTGAAATATAGATTTCAGTGGCTGAAACCATCAGGGGCTCTTTCTGGAAGGTGTGTGGGTGTGTTAGTAGGTGTTTCAGGAATGCTGAGCACATGACAGGTTCTCAATAGATTCTTCGTGTTTGTAATATATGCCTTTTTCTTTGAGAGGATGGAAGAAGAGCAGCAATGGGGAAGTTCAAGATTACCTCAGAAGAAAACAAAGTTAGTGGAACGCAGGAGACAGCAATACGTCAGGCCCGGGGCACCTTATCAGGTGGAGAGGAAAGCAAAATCCACTTCCTCACGCGATACAGATCAGAAGAGATTCAAATGTGAGTGCTTCTACTGCCAGAAGTGTATGGGGAACACTTCTGGGATCTCCACAGGGAAGAAAGCAACCTCTCATTCTTCCCCCTGGGATAAGCTAATGCAAGACCTCAATAACCTGACCCTCAACCCCAGTACCACCCAGCCCCTTCTTGTCCAAGGAAGGATGCAGGAAAGAGAGGAGAAGAGCCAAAAACAGGCGCGGTGGAAAAGCAAAAGGAAGTTTCAGAAGCTCCTTCAGGAATAGACAGAATAACTCTGAGACTGCCACCCTCAGGGGAAGGCAGATCAGAACAGATGGGACCAGGAGTGTCAACATCGCCCACTCCTTGGAATCCTTTTGGACACGTGGTCAGGAGGAGTAATAGCATGCAGCCTGATGACAAAGAATCCCACCAGCCAGCAATTCAATCCAACTCCAGAAGTGTAGCAGCCTTTCGCCTAGCAGTTTTAACATGCCCCCTGAGGCATGCTGGGAGGAATTGCTCCTTGGCAAGCGCAACCAGACAGCAGAGGTTGGACACCTCCCTTAGCACTGCTCCCATGTTGTCAACTGCCATTTGCCCTCCTTGGGTTTCAGTGGTTTCTCCCCACTTTTCCTGGTTGCTAATATGGTACACAGCATCTATGTGGTGTCTCTGACTTGCTGCTTTCAAAACGCGTTTTTTCTCCGTTTCAGTGATGAGAACCCAGAGGGAGCACAAGGTCTGATAGAATGTGACTCGTGTGTGTGCCTGCACGTGCGTGTGTGTACTGTTTAGTTTGAAATCATCATAGATGTAGCGGAAGTTGCAAACATAGTGCACTCTTCACCTAGTTTCCCCCACAATAGTTGCATCTTACATCACTGTGGAATGACATTCGAACCAGGACCTTGATACTGGTGCCATGGGAGTGTCCAGTTCAGTGTCTATTCATCATAGGTGTACATTTGTGTAGCCACCGCTGCAATCGAGTTTCAAAACGGTTTTACCACCACAAAGATCTTTCTTGTGCTACCCCTTTGTAGTCACACCCATCACCTGGCCCAGCACCATCCCTAAGCATGGGCAAGCACTTAATTGTTCTCCCTTTCTACAATGGTTTCGTTTTGAGAGTGTTACACAAAATGCAATCACTCTCAGTCGTGGCCTTTTGGGGTTGGTCTTTTCTACCCACCTTCATGCCCTCCGTTCTGCACAATTTGTTCTGTGTATCCAAAGTCCATTCCTTTGGGACGTAGCTCAGTGGTAGAGCCCAGCATGCATGAAGTCCTGAGTTGGATCCCCAGCACTGCCCAAATAAAATCTATCCATTTGTACAGCTGTGTGGCATTTCCTGGTTTGGATGTGCCTTTGTTTACCTCTTCACCTGCTGTTGGGCAGTCGGGTTTCTGGTCTCTGGGTGATATGCTACCTATATTTTGTTTAAAAGAAAAAAAGAAAAGAAAAGAAAAAGTGGCCTTGTGTGGCAGTTACTGGGCCAGAGCCAGCGCAGGAGGCTTGAGGGTGGCGCAGGACAGGTCTAGTCCCAGAGGGAGCTGGGGGTCTCTGCTGAGCTTTGCTGTGCTCGCGGGGTAAGGTCCGCTCAAGTGTTCCAGACTTGGTGCCTCGTTCTGCTGTGTGCTCGCCTGCTTAGTTCAAAGACGGGCTGTACACAAATACCTGACAGAGAAAACAGGGAAATGGTCACAGCAGGTTGAACAGCACAGGGAACATCTCATTAACTGCATTATACTGTGGAGAATAACACCATCTCTGCCTAATTGATTTATTAACATTGCACCTCCTGTGATAAACATGCCAGTGGAAGGTTTTTTATTGGCCCTTTTCTAGACGTCACTCCCCTCTGTTGTTGCCATTAAAGCGGGAACACTGTGCCAGCTTACAACAGCAGGGGAAGCTGTTTCCTGGAACTCAGTATTTATTCTGATGATTTGTGTTGTTCTTTCTACTCTGCCAGCCATCTTCCAAGAAAACACTAATGCAGAAATTTGAGTGAAAGATCATCTGGGTTTCAGTTTTCCTATCATCATCATCATCATCATCATCATCTCTGGATTAGCGGGTGCTTTATTTCTGATTTTAAATCACCCCCTCAGTAATGGAAACAGGGAATTTATCAAACAGATTTCCCATCAGATCATAAAATATTGCAGAGAAGTGGCAAGGGGGGAGATGAAAGCAGAAACAGAACCTGCTGTACTCTGAGGAGTGCTTGCCACCAATAGTTATCACAGACATCAATTACTGTGTCGTGGTTACCTATAGATAATTAATAGTAGCATGGTAGGAAATGTTGGGACAACCGATTCATCCAATTTAATATTCTTCCCTCGTGTCTAACCAATAGCTAAGATAGCGGTACAGTTCTTGCTAATACTAGCCTTCTTTCAGAGCATAAGCTGGATAACTAAAGCTTAAAAGAGATTTACGTTTTCTCCCTCTTTTTACCTTTCAGGTATCAAGTTTGTTTCAAGGTTGCATCTTTGTAGACCACTGAATGTGGAAAGGGTATCAAGTTATTTATGTTGCCACTTTTCTTTTTATTTCTCTTCTAGATTATTCCCTGGATTAGTCCGGCCCTTCAAATTTTGGCCAGTCTGTCTTCATCCCTTTTTCTAGCTTCTACAATATCTTCACCCTCATATAGAAAGTAAGAATGATGTGAGGACTGTGTCATATTGATGTCGATAAGTTCTATTCAGATAACATTTTTGTTACTGTGACTCTTTGATATCTCAAAAGGGGCTCAAAAAAGCAAACATGGAAAGCCTGTAGTTCTTAGACATAGAATAATGATTTTGTGTTGTGAAACAAACAATGGCAGCACGGCACTAATGGGTGAATTCAGTTTATTTGTTCCAGTGACTGTGAAACTTACCTCACTTATTTATCAATCTGGCCATTAAGGAATGCATTAAGTGGTCATCCATTTTATGCATGACACACCCACCGAATGCCTTGTTTTCTCTCTATCGATGGCTCTTCTGTTTGGGGGCTGTTTTTGATTACTGCTGTTTCCCAATTTAAGGCTTTCTTTTCTTTAATAATTCTTTCTTTTTTATTATTATTACTAGTACCATTGTTTTTGGTACTGGGAATTGAACTCAGGTGTACTTGACCACTGAGCCACATCCCCAGCCCTATTTTGTGTTTTATGTAGAGACAGGGTCTCACTGAGTTGCTTAGTGCCTCGCTGTTGCTGAGGGGGTCTTTTTTTTTTTGCAGATTGAATTCAGGGGCACTCGACCACTTGAGCCACATCCCCAGCCCTATTTTGTGTTTTATGTAGAGACAGGGTCTCGCTGAGTTGCTTAGCCCCTCGCCGTTGCTGAGGCTGGCTTTGAACCCGTGATTCTCCTATCTCAGCCTCCCAAAGTGCTGTATTACAGGCCTGCGCCACCACGCCCGGCCAATTTAGGGCTTTCACTTTCCTAGCTCACCAAGTAAAATTAACCTCACGTGCATGTGGTAAGTCTTCTATTTAAATAGTTCTGGGCAAACGTAACCACTTCTTGCGGCTTGGTTAGTGCTAATGCCTTTGGTTCCTTGATTCCAGGACACAGAAAATCTGAAGTACTCTGTAAGCTTCAGGTTCACCCCAGGACCACTTTTTTGGATTCGTTTTTTTTTTTTTCATTGTTTGAAAAGTGCTTTAGCTGTGTGAAAAATCCTTGTATGTTTCCACTGTGAGAGGATCATCCTCAAAGCCTGTGTTTACTACATAATGTGGACAGATCCTTTTTTTACGATCACAGTATTAGCAAATGGATTTATTTTAAATGCCAAGAAAATACACTGATTAATAATAACAGCCTATGTCACCTGGCCTTTTGTGCAAAATTATTGTTATTACTTGCAATCCTTCTGCCTCATCCTTTGGACTCTCTTTCTTATGCTTATGCACTAGAGACCGAGTGGTAAATCTTTTGTTGCTTTTACAAATGAATTTCAAACACAGCCTTGTGGGACAAATTTCACTTAAGATTACTGAATAAAGTGGAATCGAGTAAATTTTATCAGATTTTTTAAAAATCAAAGTAAGAGGTTGGGTTCAAAAATAAATGAATAATTAATTCTTTACAAAGTTTAGAACTAATTTCCAGAGCGGTGCTTCCAATTTATACATCCACCTTCTATGCATGTGGCATGTGCTGTATCTGAATCTTCTCCAGCATTTTGTATTGTCATATTGTCATTAATAAGTTAGATTTTTTGTAGTCATCTACTAACATCTTTTGACTGTAAAATTCATGTCCCTCGTGAGTAGTTTTTTGTAACACCCCTTTTCATGCTTCCTTTGCATAGGTAATTATCTTCTTGTCCTTTCTTAGCTTCTACAATTTTGGTGTACTATTAAATCTTAAGTGTTGAAATTTTTAAATTCTTATCATGGGTTCTTTTTAGTAGAGGTTTATTTTTCACATCTTTTCTCCCAGCATCCTTTTTAAGTCCCCCCCCCATTAACAGTATTTTGTTAATGTTTATTTTATAAATTGCATTTTTTTTGTACTGGTTCTTGAAACCTGTGTTGTTTTACCAGTGAGCTTTATCTCCAGGCCTTTTATTTTTATTTGGATGAAGGGTCTTGCTATGTTGCCCAGGCTGTCCTGGAACTTGCAATCTTTCTGCCTCATCCTTCAGATTCTCTGGGATTAGAGTTATGCACCTCCATGCCCCGCCTATAAATTGCATTTTTTATTTCATTTCTAATAAAAATTCACTAAATCTGATGTCCCAATGATTTTCTTTTATGTTTCTTTCTGAAGTCATTTGGTTTTATTTTTGCATTTCAATCTGTGATTTATTTTTGGTTAGTTTTTAAAAATATTTTTGTAGTTGTAAATGGACACAGTATCTTTATTTTATTTACTTTTATGTGGTGATGAGGGTTGAACCCATTGCCTCACACATGTGAGGCAGGCGCTCTACCACTAAGTCACAATCCCAGCCCCTTTGGTTAGTTTTGTATGTATTTTGAGATTTAGGAATGAGTGTGTTTCATGGTTCTCCCAGTCCATGGAATTACTGTTGCTCCACATGATTTGTTTAAAGGCTTTCCTTCATTAAATCCTTTTTTAAAAATTAATGAATTAATTAATTTATTTATTTATTCTATTTAGGTTTACATGATAGCAGAGTGCAATTTGATTCATTGTACACAGATGGAGGATACCATTTCATTTCTCTGGTTATATGTGATGTAGAATCACAACATACATGCAGTAATACATAAAGCTAGGGCTATGATGTCCATCATATTCCACCACCTTTACTATCCCCAAACCCCCTCTCCCCTTACACCCTGTGAACAGAGTTCCTGCATTGTTCCTGTGTCCTCCCCCCTATTATAGATCATCAACCACTTATCAACAAGTATATTCAGCTTTTGGTTTTCTGAGATTGGCTTACTTCACTTAACATGATATTCTCCAACTCCGTCCATTTACCTGCAAATGCCATAATCTTATTCTCTCTTATTGCTGAGTAATATCCCATTGTATATATATACCACAGTTTCTTTATCCATTCATCTGTCGAAGGGCATCTAGGTTGGTTCCACAGTTTAGCTATTGTGAATTGAGCTGCTATAAATATTGAAGTGACTGCATCACTGTAGTATGCTGTTTTTAAGTCTTCTGGGTATAGACCAAGGAGTGGGATAGCTGAGTCAAAGGGTGGTTCCATTCCAAATTTTCTGAGGAATCTCCATACTGCTTTCCAGATTGGTTGTACCAGTTTGTAGTTCCACCAGCAATGTATGAGAGTGCCATTTTCCCCACAACCTTGCCAACACTTATCGTTGCTTGTATTCTTGATAATTGCCATTCTGACTGGCATGAGATGAAATATTAGGGTAGTTTTGGTTTGCATTTCTCTGATTGCTAGAGATGTTGAACATTTTTTCATATGTCTGTTGATGGATTGTATATCTTCTTCTGTGAAGCTTCTGTTCATCTCCTTGGCCCATTTATTGATTGGGTTGTTAGTTTTTTTGGTGTTAAGTCTTTTGAATTCTTTATATATCCTGGACATTAGTGCTCTATTTGATGTGCGTGTGGCAAAGATTTGTTCCCAGATTGTTGGCTCTCTGTTCACTTCATTGATTGTTTCTGTTGCTGAGAAGAAGCTTTTTAGTTTGAATCCATCCCATTTATTGATTCTTGATTTTACTTCTTGTGCTATAGCAGTCTTGTTAAGGAAGTATGGTCCTAATTTGACATGACGAATATTTGGGCCTATTTTTTCTTCTATTAGGCATTGGGTCTCTGGTCTGATTCCCAGGTCCTTGATCCACTTTGAGTTGAATTTTGTGCATGGTGAGAGATAGGGGTTTAGTTTCAATTTGCTGCATATGGATTTCCAGTTTTCCCAGCACTATTTGTTGAACAGGCTATCTTTTCTCCAGTGTACGTGTTTGGCTCCTTTGTCTAGTATAAGATAACTGTATTTAAGTGAGTCTGTCTCTGTGTCTTCTATTTTATACTGTTGGTCTACATGTCTATTTTGGTGCCAGTACCATGCTGTTTTTGTTACTATCGCTTTGTAGTATAATCTGAAGTCAGGTGTTATGATGCCTCCTGCTTCACTCTTCTTGCTAAGGATTGCTTTGGCTATTCTGGGTCTCTTATTCTTCCAAATGAATTTCATGATTGCCTTTTCTATTTCTAAAAGGAATGACATTGGGATTTTAATTGGGATTGCATTGAATCATTATAGCGTTTTGGGTACTATGGCCATTTTAACAATATTGATTCTGCCTATCCAGGAGCATGGGAGGATTTTCCATCTTCTCAGGTCTTCTTCAATTTCTTTCTTCAGTGTCTTGTAGTTTGCATTGTAGAGGTCTTTCACCTCTTTTGTTAAATTGATTCCCAAGTATTTTTTTTTTGAGGCTATTGTGAATGGGATAGTTTTCCTAATTTCTCTTTCAGAGGGTTTATCACTGATGCATAGAAATGCAATTGATTTGTGGGTGTTGATTTTATATCCTGCTACTTTGCTGAAATTGTTTATTAATTCTAGAAGTTTTCTGGTAGAATTATTTGGATCCTCTAATTATAAATCATGTCATCTGCAAATAATGATAGTTTGAGTTCTTCTTTTCCTATTTGTATCCCTTTAATTTTTTTGATCTAATTTCTCTGGCTAGCATTTCAAAGGCTATGTTGAATAGCAGTGGTAAGAGAGGGCATCCCTGACTTGTTCCTGGTTTTAGAGGGAATGCTTCCAATTTTTCTCCATTTAGGATGATGTTGGCCTTGGGTTTAGCATAGATAGCTTTTACAAAGTTGAGGTATGTTCCTACTATCCCAAGTTTTTCTAGTGTTTTAAACATATTTTGTCAAATGTTTTCTCTTCATTGATTGGAAAAATCATATGACTCTTATCTCTAAGTCTATTGATGTCATGTATTATGTTTATTGATTTCCGTATGTTGAACCAACCTTGCATCCCTGGAATGAACCCCACTTGATCATGGTGCACTAATTTTTTGATATGTTTTTGTATGCAATTTGCCAATATTTTACTGCGAATTTTTGCATCTATGTTCATCAGGGATATTGGTCTGAAGTTTTCTTTCTTTGATGTATCTCTGTCTGGTTTTGGACTCAGGGTGATACTTGCCTCATAGAATGAGTTTGGAAGGGTTCCCTACTTTTCTATTTCCTGAAATAGTTTGAGGAGTATTGGTATTAATTCTTCTTTGAAGGTCTTGTAGAACTCAGCTGAGAATCCATCTGGACCTGGGCTTTTCTTGGTTGGCAGGCTCTTGATGGCCTCGTCTATTTCCTTGCTTGAATTGATCTGTTTAAGTTGTGTATGTCCTTTTGGTTCAGTTTGGGTAGGTCATATGCCTCTAGAAATTTGTCAGTGTCTTCAGGGTTTTCTATGTTACTGGAGTATAAATTTTCAAAATAGTTTCTAATTATCCTCTGTA
>CM053417.1:79902243-79930827 GCA_028644305.1 Xerus rutilus | reverse complement strand
AAGCCTGAGATTCCAAGTTAGTTAGGCTAGTGAATCACAACCACTTTCCAAAACAGCAAGGCAATGATATTCATGTGTTAACCTCTCTGTACTGATGGGTTAAATTATCTATGCTTTCAGTGGTTCCGTTTCTCTCATAAGAAGAAATTGGACCAGACACTGAATTCCAAGTTGCTTACCAGCTCATTAAAGCCCATTGTTTCACTGAACAAAAGCTCCATCCCCCAAAATCTCCCAGAGCACTTCTTTCTCTTGGAATATATGTAGTCAAAGGTGATGAGAATGAGCCCAAACTACTAAGAATCCAAAGAAATGATTTTCATAAAACCTGTCAAATATTCCTATTATCTTCTGAATTTATCCTACCTCAAATAATGATCAGACAAGGAGACAGTTTATACTAGTTGTGAAAAACCAAGGATTCCTTGAACTCTGATTCTATATGTGTGCTGGGCCCTGTATTCTTTTTTCTCTCATTTGTGCTGTTTCCCTGGAATTCCTGTATCCAGACACCAAATCCTTTTCTATATCAGTAGTAGACAAACATTTTTGGTGGAGCTCTGTTCAGTAAGTCACTGGTTTTTATATCTACATACTTTTTTACTCTCAATGTTTCGTGCCACTCAGTAATCAGAAAAACACTTTGAAATCAATGTTCCTGAAAAGTGAGACAGAAATATACACAGAATCTCTTGGGTCTTCATGTTTGCACTACTAGAAATCTTATACTGATCTCCTTGAGGACAGATTTATAGGAAAAGTGGTGCTATAAATTTGAAGGTGTGAACATAAAAAATAAAGTGGACTATTCATACACATGCAACTATATGTAATAGAGAACAAATCACATGATTCATGTCATTTGACCCATGCAAGTGGCTGCCCAGGATCTGGAAATATCCCTACCTGTGTCCAAGTCCCAGGTGGAGGATATGGGTTAATAATCCTCTCATCTCTTGCTCATGAAAGCTAAAAGCAAGCAATATTTAGTCATAAACTAACAGGATTATTCAGAAAGCCTTTAAAATTCTCTTTTAATACTGTACTGGAAAGCTACACCTCAACTGAAGGAAACCCATGCTAATGAACACAAGTCATTAAGGTTAAGTCTTAATTAAATTAATTAAAATTAAAACTTAATTAAAATTCAAACTCTCCAATTCCAGCACTGTTCAAGTTTTGCAAAATCACTAAAACCACTCCTCAACTGCATCTTTGCTTCATCCAAGGAGAAATCAAGAATTTCCTTCTATCTAATAACATATGATTACGTACTTGAATATATATTTTCTATCTAAAATAAGGGCAGAAAAAATATTACTTCTTGTTTATATGAATGGAAAAATTGTCTAGGGCTTAATTCATACAGATGTGGTTAGCAAAATCTGTTTTTCCTCTCCATCCTTCTGTTGGATACTAATAATCATGCTAAAGATCTGGGGCTCAGAAGCCTCTGCATTCAAGTAACACTATTTTTAAATAGTTTCTTGGAATAATATTCTTCTCATTGCAGAGATCAAAATGAATCATTTAGTGTAGGCAATGAATGAAACAGAGAGAGGCTATCCAACCATACTCCCTACCTCTTTATCCAGAGAATCCTGAAAGAGGAGGTTTCTCTTAGTCCTTTTGGAATGGGAGCAGTGGTTGTTGTCTTCTTGGTTGCCATCTCTTTTCCTTTTCCTGCAAAGAGATGGCAAAGGGTGAGGGAAATATGTTGATCTTTTGAACACCTAAAGTGTAAGCCTTTGTCAATATATATTTTTGAGATCTTCTCTGAGAAATTATGTCAAAGTCTGCTGCTCAAATAGACTTACAGTTGTAGGTACATCCCCAGGCAAACAGAGATAAAACACAAAACAGGAACTCTACATATAATCAAGCCCTAAGTTGTTTCCCTAGATGAGCTTCAGAAGTCATTGATGCTTCTGAATAAACACACAAATATTTTTATGGCCAAGTTTTCAGAATTTACCTAAACACATTCATTGTCTTCATTCCCTGAAATTACAATTTCAGGTTGTGACTTTTTACCCCCTCCATATGATAACTCCTAAGATGTGTAGCTTCCAGGGTCTATTTGTTGTTGAAGCCCTTATCAAATGGTGTAGGCACACTGAAAAGACATTCCTTGTGTGCAGTTAGAACACTATGGTTGCTATATCAGTGCCTATTATGACATAGTCGTTACTTCAATTGACTGTTACCATGAGATTTTGGCTAATGACATCTTTAAAACATTCATCTTGTCAACATATTTTTAATGATTGGTAAGATTACATCTTTAGCCTGAAGTCCCAGTAAGCAATCAGATTGCAGTGTTTTACTTCATAATTCTGGTAAACACCCTGTAACTGATCACACATTCTGTCCTACCATCTACCTAGACATTTCTTTTTATTGTTTGGCACTTCTGAGGATGGCTGAGACCACTCATTTTCATACCTTCTTTACTCTTCAACTAACTTTGTGGGAGACTGTATACTGATAAGTTACTCAATGATTTCAACTCTTTCTAAAATTTAAACTCATTTCTTTTGTCTTTTCTTTTTTAAAAAGCAATGTATAATAGGAAATATAGGAGTTCCTGTGTCTGGATCTGCCTCCCTGTGCCATTCACTTATTAAGCCTGACCTTTTGTCTTATAGTTGAGGAAATAGCAAGACTAGAGAAGCAAAGTGACTCAAATAGCAAAAATAAGTAAAGGTGGTAGAACTGGGACTGAAAGGAAAGTTCTCCTTAGCCCTGTCCCAAGGCCTTCCATGTAATCCTCCAGGATGTGAAAAATGCCTTCTAGAATCTCAGTTTATGAAATAACTTGATCTGTGGAAGGATCCTTATGGAAAGATATGCAATATTGACAGCTGATCAAAACATGGAGCAACAATAAAAAATCTACCATATCTACAAAGGAGATTATATGCTGCATTTTATTCATTTAATCCTCAGTGAGATTATTATGGAATGAAGGAAGACCTGTTAATCTGGAAAAACTCAAGCTTTATCCTGAGTCTGCTTCCAGCTACCTAAACCAAGTACTCAACCACTGAGCCACATTCCCAGCCCTATTTTTTTGTTTTATTTAGAGACAGGGTCTCACTGAGTTGCTTAGTGCCTCGCTTTTGCTGAGGCTGACTTTGAACTCGTGATTCTCCTCTCTCGGCCTCCCAAAGTGCTAGGGTTACAGGTGTGTGCCACTATGCCCAGCTCCACATCCACATTTTGACTTTTGACTGATGCAAAGGAACTTCATGGACCACCTCCAAGATAGAATATTGTGGTGCCTACAGATTTGGAGTTTTAAAGGAATTGAGTTCCCCTCTTTTTTGCCTCAATTTCCTGCACTCTTATTTGGGTTATTACCCTTTGAATAATCCTCAGCAAGCTTTCTTTGTGAGGGTCTTGATATTTTGGTTGCCTGGGTGATTGCAGATTCCAATAGTTTAGGTGATGAGAGGGTCTATGCCATCTAGTAGACTGTTACATGATCTTAGAACAACGGTTTTACTTAATGTGATGTAATTATGTCTGGGGGAGGTTTTGGCATATCAAGCCCCACCTTCCAGGTGCTTACCTGTCAGATAAGCTAATCTGATTTTCAGTTGCCCTTCTCTGTCCTTTCCCTTCTCATGCCTTCATGGCTGACTAGTGACTTAACATATGTATATGTATATGCATTTGCATATAAATGTATGTAGGTGCATATATGTACATATGCATGATGGGATAGAAATGTTAATTATTTTATTTCACAAGTTTTGTTGATCACTGATTTAATGAGGTACTGCTCCAGGTGCCTGGGATAAAAGAGTGAAATCAACATTCAAAACAGCTCCTGCCATCACAAGGCTATATGGTGATGGTTGTGTTTGGATAACAATATTTTGAGTATTTGAATGTTTTCATTTTATGATAGGTTGTGTTTTAAAAAAACAAAAAAGTGACTAATAATATGAAAATGATTTTTCAAAATGTAAAACTGAGTTTATAAAGTGGAATGTTGACATCGCAATGCAATATTAATTTTGTTTGTTTTAAATACGCCTTTATGAATAAAAATCCTCTAAACAAATTATCAGAAGATATCATTAATGGTTATGGCTCAGTGATACGCCATAGACAAGGTTAGCTTTCTTTAACACTTTATCCATCTAACAAATTTTCTACAGTAAGATTTAATGACTCTAGTGAAGAAATAGTGAAAATATATCGATAAAGGTCCATAAAACCCCAGGACGACCTGGAGAGAAGGAGAAATACAATCAAGACTGCACCTCAAGAGAATTGCTAATTTGAAAATCAAAGGAATTTTGTTCCCAGATGGTGAGTTTTCCTGAGGGACTCCAGCAGAAGCTGCAACCACTGCTTTCGGTCCTGTCTGGCTCAGACAGTGGAAAAATTAGTCTGTTCAGCAGAAAAAAGCTCCTTGGTGTTTATTTAAGCGCGAGGGGGAGGGGAGAGAGGCACTCAGGGCCCATGCATGACGCAGCACTATAGACATAGTATCATCAACTCTGAGCAAAATACCTACCTATTCTGCTGTTTATCTTCAGAGAACTCAAAGACATTGGCTGAAGAAGCTAAGCGAGACCAAAGGATGGTCCAGTACCTCCGGAAGTTGGTCAGGCAACCTGACCCCAGCGTGGAGGCCATCTGTAGTCCCACCCTTGGATCCATAGCAACAGCACCTAGGGAAAAAGACGCAGCTCAAAGGCGGTTGAAGGGCGGGGGCGGGGTGGGGTGGGTGGAGTGAAGAAAGCTGGTATAGGATTGGCGGGTTCTGGGCCTGCGCATAGGAACCCAGGGAGGTCGCCGCTAGTCTCTAGCTTGGTGTTGGCCTTTGCTTTCTTTCCTAGAGCTGTCGTTACTTGTCAGTGAAAGGAGGGACTGGTGGTGTTTTGAATATTCTGCCAGGCTGCCCCAGGCATACCTGTATCTCCTCTCTTGTCTACTTTACAAGCACAAATCCTTCTCATGATATTCTCTGATATTTCCTTGAAAAAACTAGATGGAACTCTTACCACCTTCCAACAACACTGGATCTGCATTTGTAATCTCTGGAGGAAGTGACCTGATCTTATTTGAGGTCAAGCACTTCACGTGGATCCTGTGTATTTCCATCTTCTTAAGGGATGGATTTGGATTTTGCAGTTATAATTTTCTTTTCTTTTCTTTTCTTTTTTTTTTGGTACCAGGGATTGAACTCAGGGGCACTCAACCACTGAGCCACATCCCCAGCCCTATTTTGTATTTTATGTAGAGACAGGGTCTCACTGAGTTGCTTAGCCCTTCACCGTTGCTGAGGCTGGCTTTGAACTCGCGATTCTCCTGTCTCAGCCTCCCAAAGTGCTGAGATCACAGGCTTGCGCCACAGCGCCGGGCTATAATTTTCTTCTTTGTTATCGTGTTCTCTATCTCACCGTATTATACCATCTTATGTAAACTCAGAAATTTGGTAACCAACTCATATAAATAAAGCGAGCAGCTCAGATGAGCAGCACATTTTTCTTCTTTGCCACTGCACCTTGTCTCTGTGTCTCTTTTTGATTTCTTTACAGCTGGCAACACAATCTGGGGCAATGAATCCACTCTAGAAAGAGACACTTCTGGATATGTTGACAGGGGAAGGGAATAGTTTACCACCTGGAACAGGCTTTGACGTGTGTATTTGATTGGCTAGTACCAATCCCTACTGGTAAGCTATGGGGAATACTCTCTCTGACACTCAATGTCTTCATCGAGCAGAGCGCTCTTTTCTACTTCACAAGGCTTGACATATTGTATGTACGTAATGCTGATGTTGCTACCTTGCTGATGGAGATAGACTCTTGTTGCCCTTGGTACCCAGAAAAGGAAAGCTATAGGTGAAAAGCTTCATGAGGAGCCATGAGCTCCTGTACTTGTGTTTCATGCTTGGTTTCTTTGTCGTGATGATATTTCTAACATCCCTGCTGTGCCTCCTCCACCCAGTATTAGATCTCTTCCAACAATGCCCTTTACAGAGCTGTTCCCACTGCCGCCTCAGGCTCCTCACCCGCTGCTATGCATACCAACTCCCCTTCCCTTAGCGGCAGCTGACACAGTGTTCTTCACGGAGGTATTCCTTCTGCCTTCACAGCCATCTCCTCCTCCATTGCCTTAAAAGCTAATGCCTCTGCCAATTAAATCTCCTTTGGCTGAGTGTTCAAGGCAGCTTGCAGAGGAGGGAGAGGATCATGCCTTGGCTGTTTGCCCTATTAGGCTAAATTCCACCGGCCAGAAGGAACATGAGCAATTACCTTTTGCTGTTTTTAAAGAATTGCGATTCACTCTTCAGGAAGTGACATAAATAGTAATTTTACCCTCAATATGATCGAAGGGCTGGGAATAGGATATGCCTTAGTGCCTTCTGATCAGAAAGCATTAAAATAGTCACTTCTCCTGTTCAGAACACTGTGTTTTTACAGGAGTACTCTGACTTGGCTCATGTCCTGGTTAAAGATAATGCACAAGGACACCAGCAAGCTCAATTACGTGCCACTACCATTGCTCAAATTAGAACACTTATATGTACACAACGGCATTGAATTCCTGACACCCAAGATCCTTCTACTAATATGTTGGGAAACCCCATTTCGGGTTGCCCCCCCCCCACACTCAGGGCAAAAAGGAGGAGAATCCATTTTTCCAACCCCCTCAAGATCCCATGATACAAATGTTCCCAGTTCAGACAGAGCTCTCTCAACATCATTCCGCCAATCCTTTTGTGCCACTAGAGGGAGTGCTGGAATAGATTTATTTACTATTAAAGACATCTAAGTATGAATTCCTGGGGAAATATATAAAATTGCTACCCAAATTCAAGAACCTCTACCAAAACATACTTTTGATTTAATCTTACCCCATTCTCATAGTGCTAAGGAAGGAAAATTTGTCATTCCCAGGGTGGTCAACTTTGACCAAGTGTGGTCCCATATGCCTTTAAATCTCCCCAAAGGATCTTCTATTGCTCAATTGATTGTGATTCCCTATGTTACAGATCAACAACCTTAAAATGAAAAGGGAAATGCAGAGTTTGGCTCTACTGTCATTGGAGCATGTTTACCAATCACCGGAAGTAGACCTAAATTAACTCTTTGTTTAAATGAGCAGCCAATTACAGGGCTCTTGGACATTCATGCTGATGTCACAGTAATACCTCTTATGGAATGGCCTCATTCATGGCCTCATCAAAGGTCCACCCTGGTCTGGGAAATAGAAGGCAGTAAAGAGCAGGTGTCTAAGAGCTCCCTATGGTTACAATGCTCTGCCCCTTCCAACCCACAAATCACCACTCACACTCGGCTGTATGTTATGGCAATACCTTTTCCCATAGGGGGGAGAAACATTTTACATAAACTCCAAACATCTGTGGAATTGCCTTTTCTGTAGGGGCCTCTGCAGATCTCATTGTCTTGCCACTCCTATCTAGGTTGAACAATGGCCATTTTCAAAAGAAAAGGCAGCAGCTACAGAGACCTTTATTCAAGAACAGTTACAATTAGGGCATATTGAATCTTCTACTAGCCCTTGGAATACACTCATTTTTGTTATACAAAAGAGATCAGGAAAATGGACATTATTACAAGATTTAAGAGAAATTAACAAATGCATAGAGCCAATAGGCCCCCTTCAATGTGGGTTGCTAAACCCAAATTTAATTCCTCAAAAGTTTTCCTTATATGTTATTTACTTAAAAGGTTTTTTTTTTTTCTATTCCCCTTTTTCCTGATGATTGGGAAAAATTTCCCTTTACTGTTCCCATTTTTAATCATCTTAAGCCTACTAATAGTTTCCATTGGAATGTCCTCCCACAAGGGATGTTAAATAGTCCAACATTATGTCAGTATTTTGTTGGTAAAGCCTTACTTCCTTTTCATCAAAGTTTCCCTCTTTGACTTGTTTATCATATGGATGATATATAGCTTGCAGGACAAAACCTCACAGATGAAATTCTACAAATGCTACAGGAAGTGTTATTACAATCAGGACTCCATGTTGCTAAAGAAAAAATACAACAACTTCCTATTAGCTACTTGAGACATACAATACTTCACAAATATTCAATCTTTCATATCCCAAATTTAACCCTTTCTTCTAATTTTTCTTTGGTTCATTTATAGCAATTTTTAGGATATCTAAATTGGGTTGTCCTTGTAGCCAATTAACTACTGATATGTTCTCTCCTTTTTTCCAGTTGTTAAAGAAACATCAGGACCCTACCTCCATCCTTTATTTCACTCCTTAAGACAGGCTTTACAAAAAATTAATGAAAAATTATCAACAGTAATCGTGAATCAACTTCATATACCTAATGTGTCATTATCATTGATAGTTTTTGTTGGAAAACCTCGTGCTTTTGCAGCAGTTATTGCTATTTATAATAAAAATTACATATATTAGAATGTTTATATTCTCCTCATTTTTCTGGCTATAATACTTTCCTTTTGCTGATATGTATGCTCAATTAATTGCTGATAGTCATACTAGAATTTTGTCCTTAATAGGTATAGACATTCGTGTTTTATATCTCACTTATGGAAAAACTTTACATCTCCAATACTTAACAGTTTCCATCTTACTATTAAGCTGTATTGACTGAATTTTTAACACCTATTGGTTTTCACATGCCTCTTTGTTATATCAGGTTACACATTCTCCTTCTTCCTTAATTTCTACCATTCCTCTTGTGGATGGGCTAACGGTATATACCAATGGAGGAAAACAAAGAGGAACAGTATTTGTCTATATTAATAATAAACAGACTGACTATTTTACCTTGCCTCAACATTCCCCACAGTGAGCTGAATTGGCTGCCATTATCCTGGCACTGAGATTATTTTCTACTACTTTAAACATTATTAAAGATTCTCAATATATAGCTAAACATGTTCCTCATATTTCTGTAGGTGTGTTATCTCCTCATTTGGATTCTAATTTACTATCTTTTTAATCTTTCAAACTCTTTTACAGCATTGTATGTCTCCTGTTTTTATGCTCACATATGCAGCCACACCAAAATTCCTGGGCCTTTGACGGAAGGCAACACCCACACTGATGAAGCTGTGAAATCTCTTTATTCCTTTTTTTCAGATGCTGTGGAATCTCATGGATTTTTTCCTCAAAATGTTACTCACTAATGAAAATGTTTTCCATTTCTTCTCAACAGGCTTGTGCCATTTTTAACAATTGTTCTCACTGTGTGCCTTTCCAGGACCCTATGTGGGAATCTGTAAATCCACAGGGCCTGCATTTTAATGCACTTTGGCAAATAGATGTTAACCATTTCCTTTCTTTTCATCCTTACTCCTTTCTTCATGTTTCCATTGATACTCATTCTGGGTTCATTTGGGCTAGTGCCCATAGGTCTGAAGCTTGCATTTCTCATTTGTTACTTTGCTTCGCCACTATGGGTAAGTCTATTCATTTAAATGGACTTAAAGTCTATTTGTTTAAAAACAGATAATGCCCCTGCATATACATCCTGTGCTTTTGTACAATTTTGTAATCAATGGAATATAATTTTAAATCATGGAATTCCTCATAAATTTTCAGAATAGTTTCTAATTATAATCTGTATTTCAACAATGTCTGTCATGATACTTCCTTTTTCATCACAAATTTTAGTAATTTGGGTTTTTCTTTCCTTTTTATTAGGGTGCCTAAGGGTTTATCAATTTTATTTATTTTTTCAAAGAACAAGCTTTTTATTTTGTCAAATTTTTTAATTATTTCTTTTGTTTCAATTTCATCTCTGATTTTAATTATTTCTTGTATTATTCTTCTTGTGGTGTTGATTTGTTTCTCTTTTCCTAGGGTTTTGTTTATTTGATAACTTTTTTTTTTGGGTACTGGAGATTGAACTCAGGGGCACTCGACCACTGAGCCACATCCCCAGCCCTATTTTGTGTTTTATGTGGAGACAGAGTCTCACTGAGTTGCTTAGAGCCTCGCTGTTGCTGAGGCTGGCTTTGAACTCGTGATTCTCCTGACTCAGCCTCCCTAAGTGCTGGTATTACAGGCTTGTGCCACTGCGCCCGGCTGACTTTTTATACTTTTAATGAATGAGCTCAATGCAATGAATTTTCCTCTTAGCACTGCCTTCATAGTGTCCCAGAGATTTTAATATGTTGCATCAGAGTTCTCATTTACCTCTATAATTTTTTTATCTCCTCTCTGATGTCTTCTGTTATCCATGCATCTTTCAATAGTGCATTATTTAGTCTCCAGGTGTTAGAGTAGTTTCTATTTTTATTTTATCATTGATTTCTAATTTCATTCCATTATGGTCAGAATGCAGAGTATTATTTCTATATTTTTTGTAGTTGCTAAGACTTGCTTTGTGGCATAACATATGGTCTATTTTGGAGAAGTATCCATGTGCTACTGAGAAAAAAGTGTATTTGCTCATTGATGGATGGAATATTCTATATATGTCTGTTATGTCTAAATTATTGATTGTTTTATTGAGTTTATATTTTCTTTGTTTAGTTTTTGTTTGGAAGATCTATGCAGTGGTGAGACAGGTGTGTTAAAGTCTCCCAGTATTATTGTGTTGTGGTCTATTTGATTATTGTAGTAAAGAAGGGTTTGTTTGATATACATAGATGCCCCATTGTTTGGGGCATAGATATTTATGATTGTTATGTCTTGTTGATACTTCTCTTAAGAAGTATGAAATGTCCTTCTTTATCCCTTTTTACTAACTTTGATTTGAAGTCCAATTTATGTGATAGAAGGATGGAAACCCCTGCTTGTTTACATGGTGCATGTGAGTGAACATTTTTTCCCATCCTTTCACCTTCAGTCTGTGGATGTCTTTTCCTGTGAGATGAGTCTCTTGAAGGCAGTGTATTATTGGATCTTTTAAATTGAATCTGCCAGTCTATGTCTTTTGATGGATGAGTTTAGGCCATTAACATTCAGGGTTATTATTGAAATATGGTTTGTATTCCAATTCATTTTGGTTTTTAACTTGATTTGGTTTCTCCTTTAATTGGCTTTTCCTTTAGTGTAGTCCTCCCTTTGCCAATTGTCATTGTTGTTTTTCATTTCTTCTTCATGAAATATTTTACTGAGAATGTTCTCTAGTGCAGGCTTTCTCATTGTAAATTCTTTTAACTTTTGTTTTTCATGGAAGGTTTTTATCTCATCATCAAATATGAAAATTGATTTTGCTGGATATAAGATTCTTGATTGGCACCCATTTTCTTTTAGAGCTTGGTATATGTTGTTCCAGGACCTCCTGGCTTTGAGGGTCTGGGTTGAGAAATCTGCTGAAATTCAAATTGTTTTCCCTCTGTATGTAATCTGTACCTTCTCTCTTGCAGCTTTTAAAATTCTATCCTTATTGTGTATGTTAGGCATTTTCATTATAATGTGAATTGGTGTGGATCTGTTGTAGTTTTGTACATGTGGTGTCCTGTAAGCCTCTTATATTTGATTTTCCAATTAATTCTTCATGTTTGGGAAATTTTCTGATATTATTTCATTGAAGAGATTGTTCATTCCTTTGGTTTGAAACTCTGTGCTTTCCTCTATCCTGATAAATCTTAAATTTGGTCTTTTGATGCTATCTCATAATTCTTGGATGTTCTGTTCAGGATTTCTTACCATCTTCACTGTGTGGACAACTTTATTTTATGATTGTATATTTTGTCTTTATTATCTGAGGTTCTGTCTTCCAAGTGACCTAGTCTGTTGATTATGCTTTGTATTGAGTTTTTTATTTGGCTTATTGTTTTCTTTATTTCAAGAATTTCTGATTGGTTTTTTTTCCAGAATCTCTATCTCTTTCTTGAAGTAATCTTTTGCTCCTGTATTTGCTCTCTTATCTCTTTGTTGGTGTGATCAATGGTTGCCTGTATTTGCTTCCTTATCTCTTTGTTGGAGTGATCAATTTTTGCCTGTATTTGCTCACTTAAGTCATTCTTTAATTCAAAGAACATTTTAATTATGTAAATTCTGAACTCTTTCTCTGAGATTACATCAAGTGCACTGTCAATGGATTCTATTTTCTTGTGGTTCTTGGTTTGGGGGGGCACTTTCTTCCCTTGTTTTTTCATGTTGATTATGTGCCTTCCTTTCTTGCATTTCAGATCTGAGGTATGGCAGTTTCTACCCTATTATCTTGTAGTGACCCTGTACCTCACCTTGGCAGGTATAATCAGATGGACTGTAGTGTAAGAAAAGATGGTGGCAGCATTAGTGTAGGTAACTCAACATAGCAGTAGGGGTGGCCCAAGATGGATGCAACCACTTTCAGAGATGAGGCTGAAAGGGTGGGACTTACAATGGCTTTGGGTTGCCTGTTCGGACATGCACTGCTGTGGTGCTGTGCTGTAGCTGGTGGCTGCCTCCAGGCCCTATCTGTTGTTGCAAGTTGGAGGCTACTACATAGGGAGGACTATGGGGATTGGTGCAGTGTCCCAAGACGGATGCACTTGGGAGCAAAGTGCAAAGACAAAGACCTCTACCCTGTGCAGGGGCCATCCTGGGCCTTGGCTCTCAGGTCGGTGGGGGTGAGTTGGTCGGCCGATTGACAGGGTCCATCCTGGGCCTGACCTGGGCCTGGGCTCCCATGCAGGTCCCAAGAGGTGATCCAGGGCCTAAGCCTGGGTCTGGGCTCTGATGTGCATGGGCAGATTGGTGGGTGTGGTCCTGGGCCTGACCTGGACCTGTGCTCCTGTGTGGGTCCTCAGAAGCAATCCTGGGCCTGGTTCTGGGCTCTGTCCTAAGTCAGTAGATCCCTAGTTTTATTTATTTGTGGAGGTTTCACATTTTTAACCCATTTGCAACATATTTTCCGTTAATTCACTTAATATCTATTTCTTAAATTTGTTGAAAATATTTATAATAGTTGCATTAAAATGTCTATCTTCTAAATTCAACATCTACTCTAACATAGAGTCAAATTTTAGTAACTGCTTTATTTTGAAAGATGAACCTTATAGATACCATGTTGTAGCAATTCCATTTTAGTTTTCTTTTTCTTTTTCTTTTCTTTTCTTTTTTTGTGGTGCTGTGGATTGAACCCAGGGCCTTGGGCCTGCTAGGCAAGTGCTCTACCACTGAGCTACATCTCCAGTACCAGTTTTGTTTTTCTTAATTTTTTTTTAGTTGTAGATGGACACAATGTCTTTATTTTACTTATCTTTATGTGGTGCTGAGGATCGAACCCAGTGCCTCATGCATGCGAGGAAAGCACTCTACCACTGAGCCACAATCCCAGCCCTAGTTTTGTTTTTCTTGATTTTGGGTTTTTAAGTTTCATTTTAGATGGCAATTATTATGGCCCTCACTGTCCTCAAACTAAGAAAACAGACTCTTCTACAGTGTAGACAACATTATTTCTGTTCAGCTCTTTTCATACTGGAATCCTGGAATTTCACCTTCACCTTTCTATTTTGTTCATCAGCCAATGATTTGGGTAGAGTATGTATTCAGATATGTCAAGCCTGTGTTTGTCAGATAAAATACAGGAAATCCAATCAAATTTCAATTTCAGATAATGATTTTTTAGTGTGTCTTAAATTCAAATTTAATTGAACATACTATGTCTTCTTTGTTAAATCTGATGGCCTTACTGGCTTGCCACTCAAGCTGTATGAGGACTGAGGAGCACATTCAAAGGTGACAACTTCATAACTTTTTTCAGACTTTCAATTATCCCTGGCTCATTGGAATATTCATGTTTTTTATACATGAATAGTTCAGCAATCAGAGTGTAAGTTATAGAGAGTCGAACAATTGTTACAGACTGCCCTTTTATCACTCCATTTCCATATTCCCCCTGTAAAATTTCTAACTGGCCTGCCAACATCTCCATGCCTAGTTAGCTGCTTCCACACAGTGAAGCTGTAAATTTTTACCATCTGAGCTGGAGAATGGATGTGAAAACAATTCTCATTTAAAAGGCCACAAACTCACCTTTTTACCTAACACAGTAGCAGTTTTTCATAAGGAAACACCTCTCAATTTATTGTCTTGGAATGATTATTTTCAATAATTTTCAATTATTGTCTTGCCATGGGATGATTATTTTCAATAATTTTGTCCAATTTTCCACTTTTGTCTTGTGGAAATGAATTGTCCAAACTCTTCATACTACTATTAGTGGAAGAAGAATCCCACAGAGTCTACTTTTAAAGACATATAGAAAGCCCTACTAAGTGAGTCAACAAATGTTACTTGAGTACCTCAATGTGCTTGACATTTTACTGAATGTCAGGGGTACACAAGAATGATGCCTCATGGTTGTGTGTTTTCAAGGGATCGATAGGCAAGCTGGTAATTTGTCTATAATGACACCATGTATTTTGTATGTTGCTTAAAACTAAGTTGAATACAGAGGATTTTTAGTCACTTATTAATGAAGATGGATTTTTATATGGTTAATGGCTGGCATATGCTCCTCTAAATATTTTTGGGTGCTGAAAACTGTGATTGCCTCTGTGTGTGGTGGCAAAGCAAATATGTCAGTCAAAGTTCATCAACAGTGCAACATACTGAAGACTCAATGCAAGTCTATCTAGTACATGATACCAAAAAATGTCTCACATTTGATGCCTATATAGATAAAAACCTAGATTACTATTTATTTCTATCAGAATCATTACAAAAGGTGAATAAATTAAGTCAGTAAGTGTACAGTGATATCCACCATATTTCAAGGAATATTCTGGAAATGGCAAATGAAATAGGAATGACTCATAGACCTTGGCATCTGGGATCTCACAATCAAGGGGGGAGATGGACACAGAAACAGAAAAGCAATGGAAGTGCAAAGGAAAGACATTACAGAAAGAGGACTCTGTGATAAAAACACACACAAACACATGCAGCCAAACGTTTTCATAGATGCATGAGAAAGACAAACAGAGCAAAACTCTCGTTTTGAATGTAAAGAGCTCACCTGGACTCATTAAGCCTTATCATTAACCATCAGAAAAAAATTATATCCATAAAGTGATAGCCCTACACACTTATCAGATGGACCAAAACTTTTTTTGAAAAATAGTGGCAATACAAAGTATTGATGAAGATGGAGAAAATCTGGATTGCTTGTCAAGTTTCCATGGGAATATAAAGTGATACAGCCATTCTGCAATGCAATTCAGCAGTTTCTTATAAACCGAACTTAATATGTGATTGACATAGTTCTTAGAAATTTCATTCTTGATCATTTACTCTGAAGAAATAAAAAAATTATCTTTACACAAAATCCTATGTACAAATGTTCATAGCAGCATTACTTGTAGTAGCCAAAAACTAGAAAAAACCCAGCTGTACCTGAATAGAATGAATAAACAAATTGTGATATATCCATATCACAGAATACTAGTCAGCCATAAAAATGAGCAAACTACCTTATACCAAGTTAATATTAGCCTTATCAAATGAGTTTGGAAATCTTTTAAATCTTTAAAAAAGATTGTGTAGATTAGTGTTAATTGTTCTTTAACTGGTTCAAGTTTTTCAATTTGACCCTCTGGATCTGGAAGTATCTTTCTAGAATATTTTAAATTAAAAAATGAATTTATTTAATACTTTTAGTGCTATCTTGATTTCTATTTAATCTTGTTCAAGTTTAGATAGTTTTATAAATACACGATCAATATAACTCCACATCATGTACAACCACAAACATGGGAAGTTATACTCCATGTATATATGGTATGTCAAAATACATTCTACTGTCATGTATAACTAAAAAGAACAAATAATAACTTCCCATATATGAACATAAGTAAGTTTTGTCCTGTTCATTCTACTGTCCTTCCCATTCACATCTTCCCTTCATTCCCCCAACTCCATCCACCCTGTCCAATCTGGTAGACCTCCCCCACCCTACCTATTGTGAGTCAGAGTCCACATATCAGAGAGAGCATTTGGCCTTTGGTTTTTGGGATTGACTTATTTCACTTAGCATGATAGTCTCCAGTTCCATTCACTTAACAGCAAATGCCATGATTTCATTCTTTTTTTTTTTTTTTGTACTGGGGATTGAACTCAGGAGCATTCAACCACTGAGCCACATCCTAATCCCTATTTTGTATTTTATTTAGAAACATGGTCTCACTGAGTTGCTTAGTGCCTCACCATTGCTGAGGCTGGCTTTGAACTCGTGATCCTCCTATCTCAGCCTCCCAAAGTGCTGGCATGATTTCATTCTTTATGGCTGAGTTATATTCCATTGTGTATATGTACCACATTTTCTTTATCCATTCATCTGTTGAAGGGCACCTTGGTTGGTTCCATAGTTTAGCTATTGTGAATTGAGCTCCTATAAACATTGATGTGAGTGTGGCACTATACTATGCTGATTTTAAGTCTTTTGGGTGATATCTGAGGAGTGATATAACTGGGTCGAATGGTGGATGAGTTTAGGTAGTTTTTGTTTTCTATAAGTGGCTGCTTTTTTTCTAAGATGTTCAATTTGTGAACAAACAATTGTTCTTAGTTTTCCATTATTATACTTTTAATTTTTTTTAAATTTTAAGCTGTTTTTCATTTTTTACTGCAAGGAAATAAGGTTGCATAAAATCCAATCTGTTCTAGAAATATAAGTGACCTTTCTAGTACTTAACATTTCAAATATCAAAGTATATGGTAAATACACAAATAGAGAAAAGTTACCATGCCTCCTATATATAGTACAGTATTTTAAATCATAAAATAAGCTCCATAAAGTACAACTGGTAAGAGATCCTGAATGCACTCACATGTGGTGTATCAACATTCTCACCCGAACAAGCCAACTATAGTTTAACAGCTAAGTTAATGTGGTCCAGAAATACCCAGATCAAATAAAATATATTTAATCAAAATAATTTTCTTTATTTGGACTTTATTCTTCCTAAATTAAAGATTTAACTTACCCCTTTATACCTCCCTTCCACTTCCTTATAATTCCCACCTCTAAAATTTTCAAAATGTACATTGGTACTATAAATATAAATGCTACTTATGAAGTGTTTTTCTTTTGTCTAGCAATCTGTTAGGCTTCTAAACCAAGACCAAATATTTAAGCTCCTCTTAGGAATACCAACATTATTCCACACACACACACACACAAATCTATCATTTCTACTCTGTACTGAGGAATGGTAAAACAAAACCTCAGCCTTTAAACCTATGACTATATAGTGGTGGTTGTATATTGTTGAATGCAGTAATCATCAAAAATACACCCAAGCTTCCAAATAATCTCAGTGCACTTTAAGAAATAAAAAATTACCTGAAAGTAATTCACATAGATTTGATTAATTTTTTTAAACAGCAGCATTAAAATTAGTGACATGACACTTACATGATTAAATACCATGTTAACACACTCAGAATTAAGTCTTTCACATTATGATCAAGAATAGGGGTAAATAGTTATAAAAGTGACTTTGCTATGAGATACAAGTTAGAGGAACAAATACCTCCTTTTTTGTAGAAACCCATAGCATCCATTCTGATTGCAATAAATCACACACATTTTAAATACAACATAACACTGTAACAGTTGAAAGAAGAAATCTTTACTCATGGTGGTAGATGATGAGTGGAAGTGGCTGTCAACTTTCATCACAAACACAAGCACACAGAGAATGACATTCACACCAGTGTGTTCACTTAGTGTCTCTCTGAGGCAACAGACTAGAAAAGTATGATGGAAGGAAAGAGTTGGTTTTTTTTCTTTTTTTTTTTTTAAGAAAAAGCTTTCTGTCCATAGCTCAGATTTTTTTTCAGCTTCATATGGTTTGACCACTTCCCCTTGCTTCCACATATTTTCATGTTTATTTGGACAACATGCACTGCATATACATACATATATATATATATATATATATATATATATATTTGTGTGATGCTGTTTATTACATATATACATACTATCTTGGGAATTTAATTTCTCCTGTAAGATTAAGATGAAATATTTTACCTTCCCTTTATATGCAGAACAGTTTACAGAAATGTGGGCAAGTACACTGCTGGGAACTTCTGCTGCAGGCCAGGGAAAAAGGTGAGAGTGGCTGGCCAGAAAAGTGTAGTTTAGGGTGAAAATGAGAAAAACTGGGGGAGAAACAAAATTTCTTTTCTTTTCAAAACCGTATGACTGTCACCAGTGTTGTAAAAGAGGGTCAAATACACAATTTTAAAGATTCAGTAAACATTGCATACAGCAAATATTTAGTTTAAAAAAACATGCATCAACACATTCCTTTTGACAGTTTGAAGTTTAAGTTCCATGAATCATACATTTAAGCCTCTTGTAGAACCAGGAGACCAGAGGCTCAGAAGCATTGCATTCCTTCTTATTTTGGACATTGGTACAAGAGAAATAGAACTCTCAAATGCATAGAAATCTAAGAAATGTATAGACAAAGAAACAAAGTACATTTCTTTCTTCCCCTCCATAACCCATGACTCCTCACAATTGAGTATATTAAGTAGGCAAGTTTTGTTTCAGTCTGCAGAATCCAATGAATCATTAGAATGGGGGAGGGGAGCCTGTAATCTCAGCACTTAGGGAGGCTGAGACAGGAGAATCGTGAGTTCAAAGCCAGCCTCAGCAACGGCGAGGCGCTAAGCAACTCAGTGAGACCCTGTCTCTACATAAAACATAAAATAGGGCTGGGGATGGGGCTCAGTGGTCGAGTGCCCCTGAGTTCAATCCCCGGTACCAAAAAAAAAAAAAAAAAGAATGGGGGAGGGGAGGTACATATCTGTCTGTAAGTGCCAGTTGATTGGTTTCCATGGACAACTGCTTACGGTCTTGTGCATATTGTTTGCTTATACCACAATTGTAACATGAGACATTCCCATTCTTCTTTGGCCCAAACCACTGGTGTTGGCAACTATGTTAGGTGCTGGATATAAGGAATAGAATCGCCTCAATCCTGCTTTTTGTTGCTTGTCATAGTTGGCTTGGTTCTTCATGACTGGGTCATGCACCAGTCCATTTGTATATGGGGTCTGAGGCATAAAGAAAGGAAGTTGCTTTCCATTGCTGGGAAGTGCTTGGGTGACGTCCATTCCAAATGGATGGCAGAATGAAGAATGACAGGACTCAGTATATTGGACTGGGACAATAGTAACTATTTAGCTGAAGGTTTTTGTTGGTCTCACAGCTGCACCTTTGTCCTCAAGAACCACAAGGACTTAAGCCCACCTGTTTTGATGGCACTATTGTGCCATTAGAGTTTGTGTCCCCCTCAACATGGATGTAGGATATACTCTCACTCTGTGCAGTACTGTTTTTCAAAGTAGGGCTGGGTTTGGAGCAGGGCCTGGGGTGTGGGTAGGAACCTCAGGAGGAACAGTGGACTGAGTCTGGCTGATGCCTGCACTTGCTGATTGGGCAGAAGTGGCTGCTGTGTTGAGTACATTGGAATTTGGAGTGAGTAACACACTGGAAGCAAGGGGAGAGCCTGGTAAGGTATAGGAAGCTTGTGGCTGTACAGCTGAGAGATCAGCTACTGGAAGAACTACCTTCACATTGGAAGGCTGAAGGACTGTTACTGTGTTTCCCTCAATTTGAGGCACCATTTGATTTAGTTCTACCACTTGGAATGCAGATTTTTTTTAAGAATTTAATTTAATTTTTTAGACAAATGAGCACAACTTTTCATTTCTCTGGTTATACTTGATGCAGAGTCACACAATTTGTGCAATCATACCTGTACATAGGGTAATAATGTCCATCTCATTCCACCATCCCCCCCCACATATGCCCCCTCCCCTCACCCCTTTCTGCTTAATCCAAGTTCCTCCATTCTTCCCTTGACTCCCTCATTATAGATCAGCATCCACTCATCAGAGAAAATATTTGGCCTTTGCTTTTTTGGAATTGGCTTACTTCACTTAGCATGATATTATCCAACTCCATGCATTAGCCTGCAAATGCCATAATTTCATTCTTCTTTAAGGCTATGTAATATTCCATTGTGTGTATATATACCACGGTTTCTTTATCTATTCATCTATTGAAGGGTATCTAGGTTGGTTCCACAGTTGAGCTATTGTGAATTAAGCTGCTATAAACATTGAGGTGGCTGTATCCCTGTAGGATGCTGATTTTGTGATGATGTCCGTAGTAGCCACAGGAGATCCTGGACTATTACCTGGGTTATGAACAGGAATAAAGGCAGTGTTTGGTGATCTAATGCTCAGACTTTCAGTCAGTTTTGGGATATTAACTGTCCAAATCTCAGAAAATCCCTGTGGTGGTTGCAATTTTAGCCTCTTAAATGTTAGGTGCAAAGCAGGAGTACTACTATGTGAAAGGAAGATTAATGGAAGCCAGTAATTCAAGGTGTTTCTTTGTGGTCCTAGTATACCATGGAGGTTGAATCTGTGGACTCCTTTATTGCAGAAGTAGTAATAGGACTAGGAATGAGCATCCCTACTTTTTGCCATCTTCAGATTTGGGTGGAGGGATGACAACTTCAAAATTCTGGGCATTGATGTGCATGCCACGGTGTTAAGTGTACATAAAAGGAATATGTGGATACTTGGGTAAGTTCAAGGGATATTCTGTAAGGTTTTCATTCTTGTTTCCTAGCAAAACAATCTGAGCAGGTGGCTTGACAGTGATCATCTGGTTAACAGAACTATAACCTGCACACTTGGATGTTGATGGATTCCCAGAATCCTCAGAATTGCTGTCTATGTCTCTGTCATTTTCTTCTTCACTTTCAAAACTTTCTCCTCCATCATGTTGTGGACTAGATGGAGAACTGTAACTCTCAGATGTTTCTCTACATATGTAATGTCCAGATCCAATGTCCAAATTCACTTCTTTCACAGTACAACCATGGGCATGCTGAGGAGTGGAGCATTTAATACCATTTTTCTACTATTCAGTCTATTGTCCATTTTCTTAATTTTCTCCTTTCCTTTTTGTGGCTTTCCTTTTTCTTGTTTGTTGAAGATAAGCTCTGTTTTTCAGCATAATGCAGCTCAGCTAAGGTCTGTTGAATGGTGGTGCAGCTTTGCTTCCTTGAATCCACAATTCCATTCTGTTCAGAATTTTGCAGGATAAGCCCCTTCAATGGAGAATAGCTTGTATCAATATTCACAATGGGAGATTTCCTGGTAAGTTTCTTGTGGATTATGGTGTACTGCAAGATATCTTCTTCTTGACTTGAAGCTTCTTAGCTGTCTTCTTTTAAATGTTTTAGTATCTTAGAAGTCTTCAGAGAGGATTGTAAGTTATTGGGACTGATGATATGAACCAAAAAAAGCTGTGTGCTTTTTGACTATGTAGAAAATCATGTGATGAAGTTGAAAATAGCTGCCTTAGGATGGGCTTCTGATCAGAGTGTCACCTCTCCTCCCTTTTCAAGGAACTCTGATTCAGGGCTCTTAAAATGGTCTTGTCAAAAGTCTCTGAAGATTATTCCTTTGGAAACTTAAATAGGAATTCCTGTAGGTCCTGGTGGGTTTTTGTTACTATTGTGACTAAAAGATCAGAACGATTTACTTTGAAAGTGTACTCCCAATATTTGTCAGCCCTTTTCCTCTGGACCCCTTTCAACATTGTTTTCTCAGTGTGTGCAGCTTTTCACTGAGCTCTATGAGGTGCCGCAGTTAAGTCCATCTAGAGGTACTGGGGCTCGTTCTACTAGTGTCATTACTTTGCAAGTAATCACCATGAGCAGTGTCCTTTTGTGACCATAAGGTTACTTCTGGGGCAGTAAATGTCATCACTGACAAGCTGTTCCTGAGTATGTGAACCAAGACTATCACCCTACAGAGGGGCAAGGGCTCCATGGGTACCCCCTTATTATACTTTTAAGAACTGCAGAATCAGGAGTGATGTTCCTTGGCATTGGGGATTGGTACCATCTCTGTTTTCTTTATTTTTTTCAGTCTTGCTAAAGGATTATCTATTTAAGTAATAGTTTTGAAAAATAACATTTTGTTTTTTTGATTTTTCCCTATAGTTTTCATATTTTCAGTCTAAAATCCTGATATTTATTATTACCTTTCTTGTGATTTCTTCTTCTTCTTCTTTTTCTAGTTTCTTGACGTAGAAACTTAGATTATTTGAGCGCTTTATTTTTTCTAATGTAAGCATTTAATTTTATAAATTTCCTTTTCATCACTGCTTCAGCTATATCCCACACATTTTGATGTTATATATTTTTATTTTCATTCTGTTTCTTAAATTTTTTATTTCCTTTGACATATCCTCCTTGAGCCATGGGTTATATATACATATGTTTTTTTAGTTCTACATGTTTATATTTCTTGCTTGGTTCTATTATGATCAGAGAACACAATATCAAATTTTGTTGTTGTTGTACTGGGAATTGAACCCAGGGCCTTGTGCATGCTAGCCAAGCACTCTACCACTGAGTTGCATCCCTAGGCCATGTTATTCATTTATTTTGAAACACAGTATTTGTAAGTTGCCTGGGCTGGCCTCAAACATGTGATCCTCCTGTCTCAGCCTCCTGAGTAGCTAGGATTACATGTGTGTACCACCTCGCCTGCTATAATACCAATTATTTTCAAAGTTGTTCAGGTTTGTTTTATATCCCAGTATGACTCTGTATTAGTGAATCTTCCATGAATGCATTAAAATAATTTTTCTGCTGTTACTGCCTGGAATGTTCTATATATGTTGATTAGACTAGGATATTCTATACATGGCAATTAGATCTTGTTGGTTGATTGGGTTTTTCAGAACTTAAATATCTTTTCCTGATATTCTATTTAGTAGCTTTATCAGTTGCTCAGAAGGGTTTGTTGAATCCTCTAATTATAATTGTGAATTTGTCTAATTCTCCATTGAGAAATTCACTTCCCTGCTCTTAGGGCAACCCTTCTGGTATAGAGCAATACTGTATGGTTCTGAAAGGCTAAGGGTTAATTTGCTAAGGCCCTGGATAAATATTTGCATTTTCCAAGATAGTGGATTCTACCCTTTAGAGTTTGCAGAAATATACTTCTTATCCTATGGATCTGTGGAAGTAATGACATTCCCGTCCATTCTTTATCTTGTAAGGAAGAGATTCTTCCTTCTCTTTCAATGCAATAAGTTGCCATGTGATTGAGAGTTTTCTGCCCCAAGTCTCCCATGAATGTACTTTGTTCTGAGAGAATGCTAACCTTTTCTATTGCCTCTCTTGTTGGATATTTTTATCTGTATACTGCTGTTGAAGCAGCCTCTCTGGTAGGGGAGAGAAAAACTTGTTTGCCCTAGGACTAGGGTTATAGTTATTATGGTCCATCTTTTGCATTTTGGAAAATAATATTTGCAAGTTTGATATAACTTCTGGAATATTTCTTTACTTGGAATCAGGAAGGAATAAAAATCCAAATTTGTTGCAACTCTTTATGGTGGATCCATGGAGGTATAGTCCAAGCTCAAAGCTCTTTGTGGATCGTTAGGGCTAGCCAGGAAATTGAAGGTCAAATTTTTCAAATTGGGCTGAGAATGTGGCTCAGTGGCAGAGCGCTTGCCTCCCATGTGTGAGGCACTGGGTTCGATCCTCAGCACCACATAAAAATAAACACAATAAAGACACTGTGTCCATGTATAACTAAAAAATATTTTTAAAAAATATTTCAAATTGCTTGAATTGATAACAATTTAACAATTGTCTTGCAAAATTTGTAGTTATTTATGGATCTACTCATAAGTTGGTATGATTTGGATCTATCACACCACTGAGTGCTATCAAACTAAAGGAGATTTGTAGGGGTCCTGGCATACTTCACTCCTCACTAATATGTAACTCACATGGGCAAGAGTTAATGGTGTTTCCTAGATCATAGCTAAGCAGTTTTCATTCTCACAGTTACCATATTGGAGAGAACAAAAGGAATAGATTTGGGTTCCATGGCCCTATCATCTCAAAATACATGACATACTAAGTGCTATGACAAAGTCCGTTACCACAGCTCAAAATTTGTCTATGACCCCTCATGCTTCATACCTCTCAAATAGGTATCATGAAATTAGGTTACTGAACACTATAGTAACTTGTTAAAGGTCACATGTTTTGTAAGGCTTAGAGCTGTGATATTACTTCAGATCCACTTTTCCTCAAAGTCAGAGCTCTTAGCATCCATGCAGTGAGGCCTTTTGTAGAACAGGTAGGAAGTACTATAAATCAGAACATTCTCTTCACTGGTCTGAAGACCATGGCAAAGTCATGTTTTATTCAATGATATACTACTAAAGTCTCAAGACAAGGCAAGCTTCAGTTATACTTATATAGTTGTAGTTATTGTGCAGAGAATCATTTTAATATAAAATCTGGTAACTGTTTTACTTCTTTTTAAAATTTATGGTAAGTAAAATACATAAACCACAAAATTTACTTCATAACCATTTTTGATATTGAAAATGTCATTTAGTCAATCTAAACATATTATAACAGGTGAATATAGCTCTTTGTGGTTATACTTTTAACTTTTGTGCTTGAATTCTTTATATTTTCCTAGTTTTGTTATACATAAAATAATTTGTAATCTCACTTTTCTTCAACTGATTGGAGATAGACATCTTATTTGAATTCTATTTTGGATAATTTTTAATTTAAAAACAAAGCAGAGAGAGATTGGTTCCAAGATGGCAGCCTAGACAGATGCTCCTGGTCTCTGGAACAGACCTGTTCCTGGTCTCTCCAGGACCAGGGTTTAAAGTAGTGGAATCACTGCTTCTCAGTGAGGTTTTAGTGGACACTTGACAGCTGCCTCCATGCAGGAACTCTACGCACATGCTCTCAGGGTCACCAGGCCCCAGCGTTTGCACAGGATCCCAGCTGCAAGGCAGAGCAGGACTCTGACCTGTGGACTCCAGTGCAGGTCTTGAATCAATAGCCCATGCACAGGATCCCTGGCTCCAACGCCCACACACCCCACAGAACCTCAGGTCACCCACCCACACAGGACCCCTAGCCTTTGCTCCTACGTGTGACCCCAGCTCCTGCACAGGACCTAGGTGCTGCTCTTCTGAGGATCTCCATCTACTAGGGCAGAATCTCTCTGTTTGCCTACACCTGGGGACATGGGACATGATCTGGAGACAAACTTTTACTTCTCTACAGCACACCACAGAGCTGCATCTCTGAACATGCCACCCACCACCGCTGCCCAGCCCGGTCCTTCAACCTATCTCTGAAGCAGATGGCTTCTTTGTGAGACTCCACCTTCACCATATTTGCCCTGAGTGGGCAGATACCAGTAAGCAACAGACAGCTCCACCTACTGGAGGTGAAAGGAAGCAATCCTGTTTATTTACATTGAGACTTTTTATTTTTTATTTTTTCCTAATATTTCTTTTTATCTCTTTTCTTCCTTTCTTTTTGCTTTTCTCCCTCTTGCTATTTTCTGTCCCTCACATCCCCAACATTTGTGAAACCAAGTATTATCTATGCATTAGGCCACAGTGTACCAATATATCTGATTAGTATACTACAGTTGTATTATATAGTCTCATAACATCCACCTTTACATGTTTTATTTTTCTTCATTTTTATGTCTCCTTGTTAACTGTACTCTATTTTCTTCCTACTTACTAGTTTTACCCAAATCTTTTTCTTTTCTACTAATAGCCAACTTTTTTTGATTTTTCTTTCATGCTTTCTAGGATCTAACAACTATATCCTCACTTCCTACCTCCCTGACATCTCATTCTACACCCCACTTCTGGTTCTCTCTAGCCCACCAGCTCTGTGGACCCTTGTGCAAACCTATTGTTTATGTAGTAGATGCTAATTGAACTCATAATTTCTGTATATTGTGACTAAGCTGTGAATGTATTTAGGAACTATTAGGAGCTACTTGGTTTGAAATTATATATTGTTTGTATTGAGATCTGTCAATATTGTTCTCCCTCTTAAAGGAGAGGTATTGGAACTCTGTAGGGAATCTATAAGCCTATAGGATAAAAACTGTAACACTTCATATCTGCTGTGCTAGAAAGAAAGACACAAAAACAACATGAAAAAACAAGGGAAGAAAGTGCCTCAAATAAACCAAGATACTACATTATTAGGATCCATGATCAGCACAGCAGAAGAAATGTCACAGAAGGAGTTCAGGATGTACACAATTAAAATGTTCTGTGACTTAAAGAATGATATAAGAGAGCAAACCAAGGCAGCAAAAGATAATTTTAGTAAAGAGCTACATAGGCAAATACAGGAAGCAAAAGATTACTTCAATAAGGACATACAGATTCTGAAAAAGAACCAAACAGATATCCTCAAAATGAAATAAACAATAAATCAAATTAAAAAGTCAATAGAAAATATCACCAAAAGATTAGAATACTTGGAAGACAGAACTTCAGACAATGAAGACAAAATATTTAATCTTGAAAACACAGTTGACAATACAGTGAAGATGGTAAGAAACCATAACCAGAACATCCAAGAATTATGGGTTAACACAAAAAGGGCAAATTTAAGAATATTTGAAATAGAGGAAGGCATAGAATTTCAAACCAAAGGAATGAGCAATCTATTCAATGAAATAATATCATAAAATTTTCCAAATATGAAGAACAAATTGGATAATCAAATAAAAGAGGCTTACAGGACACCAAATGTATAAAATCACAACAGATCTACTCCAAGGCACATCATAATGAAAATGTCTAGCATTCAGAATAAGCAGAGAATCTTAAAAGCCACAAGAGAAAGGAATCAGATTACATACAGGGGAAAACCAATTAGGATCTCTGCAGACTTCTCAACTGAGACCCTTAAAGCTAGAAGAGCTTGGAACAACGTATACAAAGCTGTGAAAGAAAATGGATGCCAGCAAAGAATCTTATATCCAGCAAAATTAAGTTTTAGGTTTGATGATGAAATAAAAACCTTCCAAAATAAACAAAAATTAAAGGAATTCACAGCAAGAAAGCCTGCACTACAGAACATTCTTGGCAAAATATTCCATGAGGAGGAAATGAAAAACAACAATGAAAACCTTCAAAGGGAGGAACTACACTAAAGGAAAGGCCAATTAAAGGAGAAACCCAGTCAAGTTAAAAAGTAAAAATAAACCAAAACGTCTGGGAATATAAACCATGTCTCAATAATAATATTGAATATCAATGGTCTAAACTCAGCAATTAAAAGACATACTGGCAGATTGGATTTACTAAAAAAGGAACAAACAATATGCTGCCTCCAAGAGACTCATCTCATAGAAAGAGATACTCACAGACTGAAGGTGAAAGGATGGAAAAAAATTATCACTCACATGGACTGCATAAACAAGCACAGGTTAACATCCTCATATCAGATAAAGTGGACTTCAAACCAAAGTTAGTGAAATTGGATAAAGAAGGTCATTTCACACTGCTTAAGGGAATCATACATCAACAAGAAATAACAATCTTAAATATCTATGCCCCAAACAATGGGGCAGCCATGTATGTCAAACAAACCCTTCTCAAATTCAAGAATCAAATAGAACACAACACAATAGTACTGAATGACTTTAATACACCTCTCTCACCACTGGATAGATCTTCCAAACAAAATCTAAACAAAGACTCTACAAGACTCAATAGAAAAATCAATGTTCTAGACTTAACAGATATATATAGAATATTCCATCCTTCAACAAGCAAATACACTTTTCTTCCAGCAGCACATGGATCCTTCTCCAAAATAGATCATATGCTATTCCACAAAGCAAGTCTTAGTAAATACAAAAAAATAGAAATACTACCATGCATTCTATCTGATCATAATAGAATGAAACTAGAAATTAATAACAGTTTAAAAAAAAGAAGCTACTACAACACCTGGAGACTCAATAATTTGCTATTAAAAATGCATGGGTAACAGAAGACATCAGGGAGGAGATAAAAAAAATTCTTAAAGGTAAATGAGAACTCTGATACAACATACCAAAATCTCTGGGACACTATGAAGGCAGTGCTAAGAGGAAAGTTCATAGCATTAAGCTCATATAATCAAAGAAGTAAAAGTCAACAAACAAATCACTTGACAGTACATCTCAAAGCTCTAGTGAAAGAGGAATAAACTAACACTAAAAGAAGTAGAATACAGGAAATAATTAGATTCATGAAATAGGAAGGGAAAGAACCCTTCCAAACTCATTCTATGAGGCTAGTATCACCCTGATCCCAAAACCACACAGGGACACATAAAAAAGGAAAATTTCAGACCAATATCCCTGATGAATATAGATGCAAAAATTCTCAACAAACTATTGGCAAATCACATACAAAATTATATTAAAAATAGTGCACCATGATCAAGTGGGGTTCATTCCAGAGATGCAAGGTTGGTTCAACATAGAGAAATCAATACACGTAGTCCATCACATCAATAGACTTAAAGATAAGAATCACATGATTCTATCAATTGATGCAGAGAAAGCATTTGACAAAATACAGCACACTTTCATATTTAAAACACTAGAAAAACTAGGGATAGTAGGAACATATCTCAACATTGTTAAAGCAATCTATGCTAAACCTAAGGCCAACATCATCCTAAATGGAGAAAAATTGGAAGAATTCCCTCTAAAAACTGGAACAAGACAGGGATGCCCTCTCTCACCACTCTTATTCAATAT
>CM053417.1:79875845-79901743 GCA_028644305.1 Xerus rutilus | reverse complement strand
CTGTCTTGTTCCAGTTTTTAGAGGGAATTCTTCCAATTTTTCTCCATTTAGGATGATGTTGGCCTTAGGTTTAGCATAGATTGCTTTAACAATGTTGAGATATGTTCCTACTATCCCTAGTTTTTCTAGTGTTTTAAATATGAAAGTGTGCTGTATTTTGTCAAATGTTTTCTCTGCATCAATTGATAGAATCATGTGATTCTATTACATGATTATCTTTAAGTCTATTGATGTGATGGATTACGTTTATTGATTTCCATATGTTAAACCAACTTTGCATCCCTGGAATGAACCCCACTTGATTATAGTGCACTACTTTTTTTTTTTCACTTTCATGCTTTATTGAAAGTAGGATATGAGTCAAAGACAGGTATTGGTAAGCAGGTTATGTCTCTAAAGAATCACTTTTAGTTCAGAGCAAAATGTTGTCCCATCTACTGTGATACAAATCCTTTCTGGACCAGTGCATCTGTATGGAACTCGAGTAAGAAAAACAGAACTTGATTCCCACCACGACTACAGATCTCCTTTGTAAACATGATTTAGTGTCACTGCTACTCAACTTGTTCAGTCTTTACTCACCCCTCCCTACCACCGCCCCCCTTAAATATAAAATTTGAAACATTTCCTTTAAGTTTGATGTCCATCAGTGCAATCTGCTTTATTTGACATAAGGCATTTGGGACAGTCACTTTTGAATGGATTTTGCCTTTTGGAAGAGTCATGTAATGGTTTAATTCTTAAATCCACCTTTTCTTTAATGCCTTAACGTCAAATTCCTCTTCCCCTCTGGTCATTTCTTGGTGTCAGCAAGGGTTCAAAGATTAATGTCCAAGCAAAGCAGTACCTTTAAACCCTTCTTCTGGCATACAAACTTGCATGACATCATCCATTGCAGCATAATCTGCAATTGGTTCATCAGCCTTTAATAAAATCACAGACTCAGGAATGACGCCGAGGGTCCTGAGGGTGGCACAGTCATCACTTAAAATCTTTCCATCAATAGACAAATTCTGGTAGAAAGGAGCGACTGAAAATGCGTGCATGACCTGAATTTTCAATTCTTTTAATGTTTGATTAGCAGAAACGAGAAGTACTTTCTCGCCACGAACTTTTCTGTGTCGCATACTCCGCCAAATGACTTGCTTTTGGTAGGCTGTATAATTCTGATGGGATATCTTCTGCTGCTTGTTTCCTTCATTGCTCTGATTAAAGTCTGGATATTTTTCTCCATCTGGTCTGGCTTCATCCTTGTCCTCCTTTGTTTCAGAACTGCTCACGTTCAGCTCTGGTGCCACCTCCTTCATCACCTTTTTATTGTCCACAACTTTGTGGACATAGATGGTGGCTTGAGTGTACTCAGGCAGGTCCCTCTGCTGCTGGCACAGCAAGCCTTCCCTGCATTCTGGACAGAGTTTAGGCTCAGAAATGTACTGTTTCTCTGAAGGGTTTGCATCTCCCACTTCAATTCTTGTGATTTTAATTACATGATCCACAACAAAGAGCTTTGGAATCATTTGCCACTCAGTGGGCCATATGAGAGCTATAAGTTTAGAGTCTTCTTTGGTCATGGAAGCAATGTAAACATGAGTCCCCCATGGGGACACAGAAGCACACTGTTTCCAACTGATGACACTGGGCTGCATCTGGCGGGCTTTCTAACAAATTTCCGCCATTCTTCTACAAAGAACTGGGACACAATATAGAGGACATTCGTATCCTCTGGCCAGTTACTGAGACATGGTCTGTTTTTGTCCTGGAACAAATTTGGAAGAGAAGTCTTCTGCTCGTTGGCAATCATCTTATGTAAGGCTTCGTTTTCTTCACCTTCTCTTTCTAAAATCTTGCACTGGGAACAGCACTCTCGGTAACTTGGAAACTCTCAGTAACTTGGTAACTTTGGGAAGTACTGTTGCAGTTTGCTCCAAGCCTCTTTAGAAACTAGTCTTCTTTCATTTTCTGATATGCACAGCTCCCCATGTGGACATAAAATGTCTTCATTAAAATTTAATTCCTCCTCCTCTTCTTTTCTTTCTTCCTTTGATTCATCTTTACTGAAGGTGCTGCCATTCACTTTCCCGTTGCTTTGGTCTGCTTTCACCATCTTGCTCATCTAGCTGTTCAAGCGCTAGTTGTCGCCAACTCCGCAAGGAGGACTTCCCCACCCAAAATCCATCAGTGCCCTTTACTATTGCTTTTAGGAGATTATTAACAGTTTTGTAATCTTCATTTAGCTGGTTCTTCAGATGCAGCACGTGGCAACGCTCTACTACACATTCCTTACACAGGGCCTTCACAGTTAATCTTGGGCCTCCTCCGTATCTACTGTAGAAAATATCAGCCGCATATTCAGATATTCTCTTCATAATTGATATTTTGTCTGGATGAAGCTTGTCATGGGAGCACAGGCAAGCGTGATTATCAATAGGTTTGGTGGGTGTTGACTCATCCAGCCATTTTTGAAGCCATTCAAGGGAGACAAACTCATAGGGCTCAGCTCCAGCAGGTAACCTTTGGTACAGCTCCTTAACCTCTTCCTGTTTTGCTTTTCCTTTATCCACACTTTGCTTACGCATCTCAGCCATTTCAACACATCACTCCTCAAATTTGGAATTATCCTGATCTACCAGCTCTTGAAGAAAGGCTGGAACTTCAACCATTGTGTTGGGCTTTTCTTGCATCTGCAGCAAATAAACCAACATGTATGCATTTCGAGAGCAATGGGTTCCTTTGCCACACTGTGGTTTTCGAGTCTGGGACTTAGAAGGTTCTGCTAGATCTTCCTCAATCCCTAGTTGTAATTTCTTCCCTTCCATCTTTTCAATATCTTCATCGTTAAACTTATACCATTCACCAGACTGTGAATCTTTCACATGGGCAATATAGTGGCCGGAATAAGCACTCACTCCTCTGTGTATGAGGACTGCACTGAGTTCATATGCATAGGACCCATCTTTATGTTCCACATAAGGCTCCATATCCAAAATTTCTGAGAAGCCAATGTAGGTATTCAGCTTTTTCTTATGTCCAGTTTGCCTGTCGAAGACAAAGCGCATGAGCTGCAGGTTCAGAGTGCAGGGAAGACTAAGCAGCCGGATCTTCCTAGTGGCGTTCTGTTTGCTTTGACAATTTTCACAAAAGTATCGATTGTCTCCTTCTAATTTTTCTTCCTTTAAAAATTCTGAGATACAATCTGTTAACTGTTTGTGGCCTTGGATATTTAACTCCAGTTCATAGAACTTTGATAAAAGCTTAGACTCTCTGCCACACTCATTGCAGACAGTTACATAAGCGTATTCCCCACAGAGCTACTGGTGCACGATGTTCCGCACATCTGGGTTCTTTTGTTTAGATAAAGTATCTTCCAATAAAGACATAAAGAACTTTGAAAATTCTTGGGCATCCTGATGTTGCCCAGTGTCCAATCCCAAGGCTTTAACAAATCCAGATGGATCAATGTATCGTCTATTATTGTTTTGCAACAAAGCAAACAAGTACTGCAGATGCTCACAGATTGTCTGAGGCTCATAATCTTTCTCTTCTCGGACACCATCTCCCATGATGTAGTCACTACAGGTACTCTGACATAAGTACAACGCCTGTCGCAGCTCCAAGTTTAAAAACCACACTTGAAGAAATGTGTTGACGTAACAAGTGGCTCCCAGGTTCGTCAGGCCCACAGATGAGTTCTTTTTCCTCCTTTCACAATTGGGGTCATCTATGTTATGAAAACTATTTTCATCTATTTCTCCTAACCAAATATGCTCACCAATGCCAACCAAGCAATTTGGATTTCCTTTCAGTTTCGTCTGCACATGCCGCGGATGCAGGGCTCCAGCCAGATGCGGTAGGCGGTCTTGATGTGCTCCTGTGACACCTCTTCGGGCTGCACCATCTCCGCCCAGCGCCAGGCCGCCTTCTCCAGCTGCAACTGCGGGGCCATGGCCCTGGCCCAAGGAGCCCCCCGCAAACCGGGCCGCTGCCGCCTCTGCTGCCACCCAAATGGGCTCCGCCACCTGCCAGCAAAAAGGACCATGCGCTCCCTCAGCCAGATGGCCAGTCAATCGTGCACTACTTTTAATATGCTTTTGTATGTGATTTGCCAATAGTTTGTTGAGAATTTTTGCATCTATATTCATCAGGGATATTGGTCTGAAGTTTTCCTTTTTTATGTGTCTCTGTCTGGTTTTGGGATCAGGGTGATACTAGACTCATAGAATGAGTTTGGAAGGGTTCTTTCCCTTTCTATTTCATGGAATAATTTGAGGAGTGTTAGAGTTAGTTCTTCTTTATAGGTCTTATAGAACTCAGCTGAGAATCCATCTGGTCCAGGGCTTTTCTTGGTTGGAAGGCTCTTGATGGCATCTTCTATTTCCTTGCTTGTAATTGATCTGTTTAACTCATGAACATCTCCCTGGTTCAGTTTCAGTAGGTCATATGTCTCTAGGAATTTGTCATCATCTTCAGGGTTTTCTATTTTACTGGAATATAAGTTTTCAAAATAGTTTCTAATTATCTGCTGTATTTCAGCAGAGTCTGTCATGATATTTCCTTTTTCATCACAAATTTTAGTAATTTGGGTTTTCTCTCTCCTTCTTTTTGTTAGGGTGGCTAAGAGTTTGTCAATTTTGTTTATTTTTTTGAAGAACCAGCTTTTTGTTTTATCAATTTTTTGAATTATTTTTTGTTTCAATTTCATTGATTTCAGCCCTGATTGTAATTATTTCCTGTCTTCTACTTCTTTTGGTGTTATTTTGTTCTTCTTCTTCTAGGGCTTTGAGCTGCAATGTCAAGTCCTTGATTTGTTGACTTTTACATCTTTGAATATGTGAGCTTAATGCAATGAACTTTCCTCTTAGCACTGCCTTCATAGTGTCCCAGAGATTTTGGCATATTGTATCAGAGATCTCATTTACCTCCAAGAATATTTTTATCTCCTCCCTGATGGCTTCTGTTACCCATGCATTTTTAATAGCAAATTATTGAGTCTCCAGGTGTTGTAGTGGCTTCTTTTTTTTAAACTGTTATTAATTTCTAGTTTCAGTCCACTATGGTGAGAAAGAATGCAGGGTAGTGTCTCTATTTTTTGTATTTACTGAGACTTGCTTTGTGGTATAGCATATGATCTATTTTGGAGAAGGATCCATGTGCTGCTGGAAGAAAAGTGCATTTTCTTGTTAAAGGATGGAATATTCTATATATATCCATTAAGTCTAGACCATTGATTGTTCTATTGAGTCTTGTAGATTCTTTGTTTAGTTTTTGTTTGGAAGATCTATCCAGTGGTGAGAGAAGTGTGTTAAAGTCATTCAGTACTATTGTGTTGTGGTCAATTTGATTCTTGAGTTTGAGAAGGGTTTGTTTGACATACATGGCTGCCCCATTGTTTGGGGCATAGATATTTAAGATTGTTATTTCTTGCTGATGTATGATTCCCTTAAGCAGTGTGAAATGACCTCCTTTATCCAATTTCGCTAACTTTGGTTTGAAGTCCACTTTATCTGAAATGAGGATGGAAACTCCTGCTTGTTTACGCAGTCCATGTGAGTGATATATTTTTTCCATCCTTTCACCTTCAGTCTGTGAGTATCTCTTTCTATGAGATGAGTCTCTTGGAGGCAGCATAATGTTTGTTCTTTTTTTAAATCCAATCTGCCAGTCTGTGTCTTTTAATTGCTGAGTTTAGGCCATTGATATTCAATGTTATTATTGAGATATGGTTTGTATTCCCAGACATTTTGGTTTATTTTTAGTTTTTAACTGGACTGGGTTTCTCCTTTATTGGCCTTCCTTTAGTGTAGCTCCTCCCTGTGTAGGTTTTCATTGTTGTTTTTCATTTCCTCCTCATGGAATATTTTGCCAAGAATGTTCTGTAGTGCAGGCTTTCTTGCTGTGAATTCCTTTAATTTTTGTTTATTTTGGAAGGTTTTTATTTCATCATCAAACCTAAAACTTATTTTTGATGGATGTAAGATTCTTGGTTGGCATCCACTGTCTTTTAGTGCTTGGTATATGTTATTCCATGATTTTTTTTGCTCTCAGGGTCTGGGTTGAGAAGTCTGCAGTTATCCTAATTGGTTTCGCCCAGTATGTAATTTGATTCCTTTCTCTTGTGGCTTTTAAGATTCTCTGTTTATTCTGGATGTTAGGCATTTTCATTATGATGTGCCTTGGTGTAGGTCTGTTGTGATTTTGTACATTTGGTGTCCTGTAAGCCTCTTGTATTTGATTATCCAATTTATTCTTCATATTTGGAAAATTTTATGATATTATTTCATTGAATAGATTGCTCATTCCTTTGGTATGAAATTCTATGCCTTCTTCTATCCCAATAATTCTTTTTTTAAAAATATTTATTTTTTAGTTGTAGGTGGACACAATAGCTTTATTTTATTTTTTATGTGGTGCTGAGGATCAAACCCAGTGCCTCCTGCGTGCTAGGCGAGCACGCTACCACTGCGCCATAACCCAAGCCCCCCCAATAATTCTTAAATTTGGCCTTTTAATATTATCCCATAATTCTTGGATGTTATATTCATGGTTTCTTACTATCTTCACTGTGTGGTCAACTCTATTCTCAGGGTTAAATATTTTGTCTTCATTATCTGAGATTCTGTCTTCCAAGTGGTCTAATCTGTTGGTGATGCTTTCTATTGAGTTTTTAATTTGGTTTATTGTTTCTTTCATCTCAAGGATTTCTGTTTGGTTTCTTTTCAGAATCTCTACCTCCTTATTGAGGTGATCTTTTACTTCCTGTGTTTGCCTATGTATCTCTTTATCAAAATGATCTTTTGCTGGCTGAGCTTGCTCTCTTATATCATTCTTTAAGTCACAGAACATTTTAACTATGTACATGCTGAACTCCTGTTCTGTCATTTCTTCTGCTGTACTGACCATGGATTCTAATAAAGTAGTATCTTGGTTTATTTGAGGCACTTTCTTCCCTTGTTTTTTCATGATGTTTGTGTATCTTTCCTTCTAGCTCTGCTGATCCACAGTGTTACAATTTTTTAATCCTATAGGGTTATAGTTTCCCTGAAGTGTTTCAGTACCTCTCCTTTAAGGGGGAGACCAATATTGACAGATCTCAATACAAACAGTATCTACTTTCAAACCACATAGCTCTAATATCTCCTAAATACATTTACAGGTTAGTCACAATATACAGCAATTATGAGTTCATTTAACATCTATTTTGTAAACAATAGGTTTGCACAAGGGTCTATATTTTCTGCTGGTGGGCCATAGAAGCTTGAGGGTGGGGTGTAGGATAGAATTTTAGGGTAGTAGGAAGTGTGGATATGGTTATTAGATCCTAGAAAGCATGAAAAAGGAATCCAAAAGAGGTTGGCTATTAGCAGAAAGAGCGAAAGAGAGTTGGGGAAGACCAGGAAGAAGGAAGAAAATAGAATACAGCTAGCGAGGACAGATGGTAGTTAAGAAAAATAAAACATGTGTAGGTGAGAGTTACGAGACAAATATCCCAGTCTACCATATCCTACTATATAATAAATACTTGGTTTCGCAAATGTTGGGGATGAGACAGTGGGGAAAGAGCAAGAGAGAAAAGAAGAAAGAAAAAAATAAAGAAAAGAGGAAAAGAGCAGAGAAACAGAACAAAAAGATTAAACAAAGGAATATTAAGAGAAAAAGATAAAGGATAAAATAAAAAATAAGAATAAAAAAATTGAAAAAAATTTAAAAAATAAAAAGTCTCAATGTAAATAAACAGGATTGCTTCCTTACACCTCCAGCAGATGGCATTGTCTGTTGCTTACTGGAATTTTCCCACTCCGGAGAGGAATGTTGTAGGGGAGGTCTCACAAAAGAGCCTTCTGCTTCAGCAACAGGGTGAATGGCTGGACCACTGGTGGTCTTGGATGCAGTGGAGATGCAGTTTCACAGAGTGCTGTGTTGAAGTAAAAGTTTGTCCCCAGATCTTGTCTGGTGTCCCCTGGTTCTGCCCTGGTAGATGGAGATCCACAAAGAAGAGTAGCCGGAGTTCCCATGCGGGAGCCGTGTGTCCATGGGAGCAACTGCTAGGGGTCCTGCATGGTTGGGTGGGTGCTGGAGCCAGGTACGCCTTGTGGAAGCAGACCTCACCCAGGGCCAGCCCTCGACTGGGGCTCTGAGCTGCCCGCAGCTGAGCTCCGTCACTGCTTGCTACTGAATTCACACTGCTTGTGGCAATTGCTGCTGCCTGGTGGCCCTTCATATATGCACAAGTGAAATTCCTGCGGGGGCAGCTGTAGGATGATGTCCAGAACCTGGCTGGGAGATGATATTTCCACAGCTTCAATCTCCAGTTCTGGAGAGACTGACCACGGTGTTCATCTAGGCTGCCATCTTGGAACCGAATCTGAGCCTATATATCTTTTAATCTAAGTTTGTCAGGGGTCTATATTTGAGGATGGTCTTAAAAAACATACTATACACATTCTATACATAATTTTAGGATTCATAACAGATTAGACTATGAGTATATATTTTAATATTTTTGCAGTATAGTCTCACAAGAAACATATTCTCATTTTCTTTTTAAATGTTTTTATTGGTGTACCATAATTACACATAACAGTAGTATTCATTGTGATGTATTCATACATGTACAAAATATAATTTGATCAATTTTACTTCACAGTGCTTTCCTCCTCTCATCCCCTGATTTTGTCCCTCTACTCTACTGGTTTAACTTCCATTTATTTTCCATTGGTGCATATAATTATACCTAATAGTGGAATTCATTATGATTTATTCATGTATGCACATGACAACTTGGTCAATTTCATTCCCCAATACTTCTACTTTCTCTTCCCTCCTCTTTCCCCTTCAATTCCATTCCTCTATTTTACTGTCCTTTCTTCTATTTTCATGCGATCCTTTTTTAATTCCTTCTTACTCTCTAGCTTCCACACATGAGAGAAAATAGTAATCTTCAACTTCCTGAGTCTGGCTTATTTCACTTAGTGTAGTGTTCTCCAGTTCCATTCATTTACCAGCAAATGACAAAAACTGATTCTTCTTTTTGGTTGAATAAAACTCCATTGTGTGTATATACTACGTTTTCTTTATCCAGTCATCTTTTTATTGATATCTAGGCTGATTCCATTATTTGGCTATTGTGAATTGTGCTTCTATAAACATTGATATGCATGAATTGCTATAGAATGATGATATTAGTTCTTTTTGATAAATACCAAGGAGTGGAATAGCTGGGTCATATGTAGCTTCCATTCCCAGTCTTTTGGGGAATTTCCATTCTGATTTCCATAGTGGTTTTATTAACTTACAGTCCCATTAACACGGTATAATTGTTACCTTTTTCTCACATCCTCTCCAGCATTTATTGTTATGTTCATTCTCACTACTCCTACTCAATATAGAACTAGAGATTTTATCCAGAACAATTAGGCAGGAGAAGGAAATTAAAGGGATACAAATAGAAAAAGAAGAAATTATCTCAGTGTTCTGGTGATATTATCTTATACTTAAAAGAACAATCACCAAAAAAAAAAACACCCGCCAGCAGATTTCTAGAGCTATTAAACAATTCAGCAATATAGTGTTATGGGCCAGGCTACATGGGCAATGACCAAACAGACTCCATTTTGCCCTGAGACTCCATGTCATGTAAGACATGCTTCTCCCATGGGAACACCCCATCTCTGTGCCCACCAACAGTTCCTTGGCATAGCATATTTGACAACACAAAATGGCAATTCTTATGCAATGTAAAATTGTACTCTCTTTGGTTCACATTTTTCTTGGACAATGTACCCTGTCAGAGATCAATTGTCTAGACATCAGTAACCATACTTTTTTTTCTTTTTTTTGGAAGCAGGGATTGAACTCAGGGGTACTCAAGCACTGAGCCATATCCCCAGCTTGCTTTTAATTTTTTTGTAAATTTTGAGACAAGGTCTTGATAACTTGCTTGGGGCCTAGCTAAGTTACTGAGGGTAGCTTTGAAGCTGTGATGTTCTTTGGTCAGTCTCCTGAGCTGCTGGAATTATAAGCATGCAGCACTTCACCCAACATGATTATCATTTTTGATGTCAACTCACTTTCAAATATTTATATTTTATTCCAACATGGTATTCAGATTTTTTGTTACTTGATATGATGTTTAAGTGACTAATTTTTTCTCACATTTTGTTTTTGTTACCACAGATTGAATCCAGGGGCACTTAACCACTGAGGTATATACCCAGCCCTTTTTTTAATATTTTAATTAGAGACAGGGTTTCACTGAGTTGCTTAGGGTTTCACTAAGTTGCTGAGGCTGGCTTTGAACACACAATCCTCCTGTCTCAGCCTCCCAAGCTGCTGGGATTGCGGGCATGTGCCACCATGCTTGGCTCACATTTTACATTTATATAATTATGAATAAAATGATATATTATCTTAGAGATAGAAAAAATTGATATATTTTAAATATTAAAAGCTTACTAACTTCCTAATATTTACATATTTAGTTTCTTTACAATCATATCAATGTCACAGATCATTTAAGACTAAATGATGATTAAGAATGCTTAGTGAATTCATGCACACTTTAACAAATTGCCATAACATTTCATCTACCTAAGTGTGAAGACCCATAAAAACCCATAATGTTATCAATTTATATGATAAATAAACAAACCAGGAGGGCTGGGGCTGTAGCTCATTGGTAAAGCGCTTGCTTAGCATGCGTGAGGCACAGGGTTCGATCCTCAGCACCACATATAAATGATAAATGAATAAAATAAAGATCCATCAACAACTAAAAAAAATTTAAAAAAAAAACAGGAGATTGCTATTGCTACAAACATCATCATGATATTTGGCAGGTAATTCTTATCGGAATAGAAACGAGGCAATTATTGTAATAACTTTATTTTTTAAACAAATTTAATCCTTCATATTATTTATTTATTTATTTTTTGTGGTTCTGGGAATCAAACCCAAGCCTTTTTACATGCTAAGCAAGTTCTGGGCCAACTGAGCCACATCCCAAGCCTTGCAATAACTTTTCTAAATGAGCAAGCAAACAATAATTTACAATATTAATTCTTGCTGTGATTATTTATATTCTTGGTGACTTATTCTATTAAATTAAAAATCAGGTCTTTTCAACATTAAAAAAAAATCCTTGAGCAGAGGGGAGGTAGAGGAGTGGAGGGAGTGTGTATGGGAGAAGATGGTGGAATGAGATGGACGTTATTACCCTACGTATGATTGCAAGAATTGTGTGACTCTACATTATATACAACCAGAAAAATGAAAAGTTGTGCTCCATTTGTGTAAAAAATAAAATAAAATTTAAAAAATAAAAATCCTTATGTTGATAGAATGTTACAAAATTAAATGTTTAATCAAGGAATTTGTAGGCCACTGCCATTTGATATGCAACTATGTAATAAATCAACAGCATCAATTTAGTGCCTTCTTTTATTTTTAATTAAGATTTTACTTAGCTTCATTTCACTTCACTTCATTTCACGCTTATGAAAGATACAACGTTATATGCTGTTCATGGACTTTAAGAAGCTCATGATAGATATATACTTTAATAACATTTATTCTTAGAATCTATGTATACAAGATTTAGATCTATTATAAGATCTGGTGCTACTTATAGACAAATTCCAGCTGCAATATGTTTGTGATCATATTTAATGCCCCCATCATTAAGTAGAAAGAAATGTGGTGGCGTGCATAAGAATGTGTAAACCATGGGGCTGGAGTTGTGGCTCAGTGGTAGAGCACTTGCCTAGCCTGTATGAAGCACTGGGTTCGATTCTTAGCAACACATATAAATAAGTGAATAAAATAAAGGTCCATCAACATCTAAAAAATAGTTTTTAAAAAGTTAGGAAAAAAAGAATACGTAAACCATTCTTAGTTTTTCAGGAATCAACAACACAGACACACAACTTGATTGAATGTGATCTTTATTCATTGAATTAACCTTTAATTGGGGAGCTGCTATGATATTATGGGTTCCTTTAATACTCCATTTCCTCTATCTCCTGTAAATATGCATTCTTAGTTCATGTTAATATATTGAAAGAAAAGGGACACATAATAGAAAAACTCCCTAATTAAACATAGGCCTGAATTTCCTTCTTCCTGGAAGCAGTGTGGTTACTTGCCTGGGTAATAATAATATACTGCAGAGCACATCAGAAGGGCAATTTCCCTATAATTCAAGAAAATGCATTGGTAAATGGAAGTATAGATCAGTAGCACTTCAAAATATTTCAGAAATAGTCCTAATATCTCTAACCTTGAGCTCAGATACAATGGTTTGTATAGAACAGATACAATGGTTCTGTGTAGTTTCCTACACAGAAACAGAAAGAGAATGGGCAAATTAGCAGGTACATAAATTAACAGAAGATGATTGGTGAACCACCTCAAGGATCTTTATTATCCCAGGCTGATCAATGATAGATTATTAAAGGGCCCAGGACTCATGCCCAGAGAGACAAAGAACAGTTTGGAGAAAAATGCCTTGAGATTACCAATTGACTAGTTCAACACATACATATTAATTTAGGCACCTGTACCTTTGATGGCAATAGAGTGCCACTCAAAAGAAGAAATACAAATTGCCAACAAATACATTTAAAAGTACTGAACATCTTTAGTAATGAGAGAAATGCAAATCAAAAGTACACTTAAGCAGGTCATGGTGGTGCACAACTGTAATCTCAGCAGCTCTGGAGACTATGGCAGGAGAATCAAGAGTTCAAAGCCAGCCTCAGCAACTTAGCAAGGCCTTAAGCAACTCAGTGAGACCCTGTCTAAAAAATCTCAAAATAAAATATAAAAAAGGGCTGGGCAGGGGATGTGGCTCAGTGGTTAATTGCCCCTCAGTTCAGTCCCCATTACCAGAAAGAGAGAGAGAGAGAAAGATTTTTGTGATCTAATATGTGATACAACCTGGACAGTGTTTCATGTTTCATGTCTACCTGAGAAGAATGTGTATTCTGCTTTTGCATGGATTATTCTGTGTATGTCTGTTAGGTTCGTTTGATCTACAATTATTTTACTTCCTTATAGTTCTCTCTAGATATTTTATCCATTATTTTAAAAAAAATTTTTTTTAGTTGTAGATGGACACAATATCTTTATTTTATTTATTTTCATGTGGTGCTGAGGATGGAACCCAAGGCCTCATACATGCGAGGCAAGCGCTCTACCACTGAGCCACAATCCCTGCCCTCTATCCATTATTGAGACTTGAGTATTGAAGTTTCCTACTATTATTGTACTGATATTTCTCCCTTAAGTCTTTGTTTAAGTTCTTTGAATTTGGGCACATTTATAAATATTATATTTTCCTGGGGTATCTATTATTTTATCATTATATAATTTCGTTTCTCTTATAATAGTTCTAAACCAAATGTCTATTTCACCTAAACATAACAACCTTTGCTATCTTTTGGTGACTATTTGCATGGCATATCATTTTACATTCCTACACTTTCCACCTACATGTGTCCTTAAAACTAAAGTGAGTTTCTTGCAAAAAGCATATAGTTTAGTTTGGATATTTTTATTCATTCAGTCTCTCTATGTGACTGGTGAGTTTAAGCCATTTACACTTATACTCACAAGGCCTTATTTTCTCTGCATCTTTCTTTTGTTTATAAGAACCCAGTTTTATTGAATTAAGGACTAAACTTAATTCATGATAACTATACTTTAACTTAAATAATTATACTTGTCACAATTCTATCAAATAAGCTCACATTCTGAGGGATTAGGAATCCATCTTGTCTTATTTGGAAGACCCTATATACAACACTATATATCATCATGCTTTCGTTTCCCAAGAAAATAGGAGAAAGCAGTTAGTCCTAAAATAGAGTGTCAGTTTGTTCTGTTGAATGAAAGGGCATAGAAAATAGCAAAACTTTATCTTTCACTTTTTTTGAGATATGAGGGGTTGAATCCAGAGCTTCAGGAACACTGGGCTAGTGTTCTGCCACTGAGCTATATTTTCAGCCCTGAGAAAAACAAAATTTGAGGGTATATAGCAACCTCTGAAAGGTTTCATGGTAATTGAATTTGCTTTTCATTGGTTTATGAAGACTTCATCTAAAACTATTATAAAAGTGGTTAAAATTTTGTTCAAGTTTACCCAGTTTTGATGAGAAGTTTCATAAAGTACTTTAAGAAGGGAGTTCATAAATCCCTCATTGTCAATTAATATAGTAATGCAAAACTGGAATTTGGCTTCCTCTTTGACAACATAGTGCTTGATACAGAAGTATTTAGTTTTCTTTTTTTTTTTTGGTACTGAGGATTGAACTCAGGGGTACTCGACCACTGAGCCACATCCCCAGCCCTATTTTGTGTTTTATGTAGAGACAGGGTCTCACTGAGTTGCTTAGCGCCTCGCCATTGCTGAGGCTGGCTTTGAAATCGCGATTCTCCTGTCTCAGCCTCCCTAAGTGCTGGGATTACAGGCTTGAGCCACCGCGCCCGGCTTAGTTTTCTTTTAATAAGAGGCAAAGCTTATTCCTTACTTAAGTAATTTTCCCAGAAAGCACAGATTCTGTATCAAACAAGAATAATTTTCTGCCATGTATGTGTTTGATTTACCATACTCTTGACCTTTTAAAAACATGAACAAATGTTCTTCAAATTTGAAAATTCTATGGTTCCATCAATAATTTTGCTCACTTCTATGTTGTTTAAACTACTTTAAAAAAATTTTTTTAGCTGTTGATGGATTTTTATTTTATTCATTTATTATTTATATGTGGTGCTGAGGATCGAACCCAGTGCCTCAATGCATGCTAGGCAAGTGCTCTACCACTGAGCTACAGCCCCAGCCCTTAAACTACTTTTAAGTAATTCATTTTCATTCTGCCTAAATAAGTCATCAAGAACTGTTCTTTAGGCATGGTCTTGTTTTGATCAAAGAACTAAATATCCTTTGATAGCTATTTTTAATTATCCCATTCCTTGGTTATGTCCTACATTTAGGAATAAATAATTTAGGATATCTTTTACGCTTAAAACTATCTTTGACATTTCCCAAGAGAACTTCTGGAAAATCACAATTTTTTTCTTTTCCCTTATAAGACAAGTGAACTTAGAAATAAATAGGCTTATTTGTCATATTCCACATTTCTTAATTAGCTTAACAGTTTGTCAATAGTTAAATGGGAAATGGTGTTAATGTAGTACAGATGATCAACCTTTCTATATTTATTTTGCAAATGTAAAATAAATGTAAAATGTAAAATGTAAAAATGCCATAGATATAAATATTTCACAAAGTATACCATTTTTAGAAGTTCCTAGAAATTTGGCAATGCCCTTAGTTCTCATAATGTTTTCTTACCCTTGGGGAAAAATATTGCTAAACATGCATAAAATTATTATAAACCAATAGATAAGTATACTCTTCTCTAATTTTGATTATTGAGAATTGTGATAAGTTAACCACAGCCATTGAATTGTTGTTATCTACATGTAGTTTCTGTTTTACTCTGATGATTTTCTGAAAACTCTGTTATAACCCAAATAAGACATGTTATAAGTAATATAAATTATGTTTTCATCCAAGAAGGACAGTCTTAGAATTTCATTTAAAGGATTTTATCATGTACTATAAAATATTGATACTTGAAAGAATAGATACAGACTCCTATCTGATACTATTCAAGCAACTTCTTGTTTTGGTCTATACCCATAGACCTTGCTATCTTTCCCATGACTCTTTTTATATTTTTTCCAATTTGTTCTAATTAGTTATACATGACAGTAGAATGCATTTTGACACATTGCACACAAATGGAGTATAACTTCTCCTTTGGCTGTACATGGTGCAGAGTCATACCAGTAGTGTAATCATACATGTATATAGGGTAATAATGTCCATCTCATTCCACTGTTTTTCCATTCCCATACTCCCTCCCCTCCCCTTACTCCTCTCTGCACTATCCAAAGTTTCTTCATTCTTCCATATTCACCCCCATTTATGTATCAGCATCTGCTTATCAGAGAAAACATTTGGCCTTTTGTTTTTGGGGGTTAGGCTTATTTCACTCAGCATGATATTCTCTGGCTCCACCCATTTACCGGAAAATGCCATAATTTCATTATTCTTTAAGGCTGAGTAATATTCCATTGTATATGTACCACAGTTTCTTTATCCATTCATCTATTGAAGGACACCTAGGTTGGTTCCATAGTTTAGCTATCATGAATTGAGCTGCTATAAACTTTGATGTTGCAGCATCACTGTAGTATTCTGTTTTTAAGTCCTTTGGGTATAGACCAAGGAGTGGGATAGCTGGGTCAAATGGTGGTTCCATTCCAAGTTTTCCGAGGAATCTCCATACTTCTTTCCAGAGAGGTTGCACCAATTTGCAATCCTACCATCAATGTGCGAATGTACCTTTTTCCCCACAACCTCAACAACACTTATTATTGTTTGTATTCTTGATCATTGCCATTGTGACTGAAGTGAGATAGAATCTTAGAGTAGTTTTGATTTGCATTTCTCTAATTGCTAAAGATGATGAACTTTTTTTCATATGTTTGTTGATAATTGTATTTCTTCTTCTGTGAGGTGTCTGTTCAGTTGCTTAGCCCATTTGTTGATTGGGTTAATTGTTTTTCTGGTGTTAAGTTTTTGAGTTCTTTGTATACCCTGGAGATTGGTGCTGTATCTGAGGTGCATGTGGTAAATATTTTCTCCCATTCTGTAGGCTCTGTCTTCATGTTATTGATTGTTTCCTTTGCTGAGAAGAAGCTTTTAGGTTTGAATCAATCTCTTTCATTATTGATTTTACGTTTTTCACTTTAGGAGTCTTGTTAAAGAAGTCAGGTCCTAAGTTGACATGATGAAGATCTAGTCCTACTTTTTCTTCTATTAGGCCCAGAGTCTCTGTTCTAGTGCTTAAGTCTTTGATCCACTGTGAGTTGATTTTTGTGTAAGGTGAGAGATAGAGGTTTACTTTCACTTTGCTACATATGGATTTCCAATTTTCCCAGCAACATTTGTTGAATAGATTATCTTTTCTCCAATGTATGTTTTTGGTGCCTTTGTCTAGTATGAGATAACTGTATTTATGTGGGTTTGTTTCTGTGTCTTCTATTCTGTGTCACTTGTCTACACGTCTATGTTGGTGCCAATACCTTTTTAGTTTGGAAGGACATGACTGCATAGAAAGGTACTACCGACCAGCTATGTTCTGAACATTTGTGGCCCTTTCAAATTATACGTTAAAACTTAATTACCAATATAATAATTTTAGAAAGTGAGGCCTTTGAGAGGTCATCAGGTCAGAAGTGCTGAACACTCATGAATAGGATTATTATCCTTATGATGAAGCCCAGAGAAATGCCTTTCTCCTTCTACCATGTGAAGATACAGTGAGAAAGCAACATTTCTGCACCAGAAAGTGAGCCTCCAGCAGACACAGAATTTGCTGCCACCTTGGTTCTGAAATTCCTAGATCCATAATTTTGATAAATAAATCTTTGTTGTTCTGTTCCATTTAGTTAATGGTATTTCAGAATAGCAGTTCAATCAGTCTAAGACATGACCCAAGATCCAATAGAACAAAAATTAATTCCATGGGTTAGTGCTATGGCTTGAATGTGTCACCTCCAAAATTCAGGTGTTGACAATGTGATATTATTGAGAGTTGGGGCCCGCATGATTATGCACACTTGCAATCCCAGAGACCTGGGAGGAGGATGACAAGATTGAGACCAGCCTCAGCAAAATAAAATATTAAAAATAAGATATAAAAAAGGGCTGGGTTGGGGATGTCACTCAGTGATAAAGCACCCCTGGGTTCATCTCCAGTAACAAGAAAAAAAAAGAAAGAAAAAAATTATAACAATTAGGGTCCTTAAGAAGTGAGTAGGCCAAGAGGGCTCCCCTCTCCTGAATGAGATTAGAAGTTTTTATAAAAGGGCTTGCTGGAGAGTTTTTTCTCTCTTATTTGTCCATATTCTACCATATGAGGAAACATCAAGAAGGGCCTCACCAGTTGTGATATCTTGATCTTGGACTTCCCAGCTTCCAAAACTGTGAGAAATAAATTTGTATTCTTTATAAATGTACCAGTCTCTAATATTCTGTTATATCAGCACAAATGATCTAAGACAATGTGAATGGAATGAAGAGGATACTTTAATTATATCTATTTATTTGGAATATGTTAATGTTATTTTAAAAATATTCTTTATTTTCTGATGCATATATGAGAAAGCCCCTTCTTTCTCTATCAATATCTAGCACTTAATTTATTTAACTTTATTCTTATAAAATGAAATGAACAATTTTAAAATAACATATCATTTTCACTGAGCTAACAGGGTTCAGAAACAACTATTTATAATTGAGTCTCCTTATTTTTCATAGCAATGCCTCTATTTATATGGGTTCAGTAAGAATCTGTTCTTCTTTTGCCAGTATTTAATTGGACAAACCAGTTTTGAAACCAGGGCAAGAGGTAAACTTACAGAAAACTGGTAATGCAAATGATTCATCTGAGAAAATATGCAAATTAATTTTGTTTGGTGTAACTACCATTATTATACAGACAATTGCTAAATGTCAAAGAGAAAAAAATAATCTCAAATGACATAATTAATTTTTTTCAAGTTATTAACCAGTTTTGTATTTACTAATAAGTTAAGAATGTCTTTGACTAGGTAAATCCCTGTTCTTCAATTTCTCCTTTGAACCTAAAGCAACAGGTTCTTTAATTGTCCCTTATTAATTAATGAGTTGAAAAAAATCATTGACATAGTCTATCCAGTAAAAATTATGTGTCCTTTAGTTACATCTTCTACTGAAACTTAAACTGGAAAACTATGTTATCTCATGATATTTTCTTATTATTCTCATCATAGCTGCCATATGGTTATTTTTTCAAAACTATGTACCAGAAAAGCTGGAGGACACTAGGAATTCATGAAAAAAGCAAGACACAATGGTTACTGGAGAAGATGGCAATAAAATAAAGAATACAACAAACTGAGAAAAGTGCTCTTTATTTGAAAATAAAATTTTCTGTGGGCTAAGTTCAGAATATAGCAGGAAAACCTGAAGTTGAGGAGCTACAAGAAATCTCTCAAAGAAATACATGATATTAAAGATTTCTGGCTTGGGAAAATTGGATAGAGAGTTGTGCCAATCACTGTGTTAGGCAAAATTAGAGAAATGCACATTTTCAGAGTGGAGGAAGATGAGTTATTTATGGATGTGTTCAGTGTCAGTTGCCTGTGGCAACTACAGTTGGCCCAGAAGCCATTAGCTTATGAGACAGACTGGGCTGGAAATGTGAAGCTGAGATTCATCAAGATATGTTGTCATCACCAATTACTCCTTGTGTAACTTTAGAGCTTGTTAGGAGATTCTAGCAGGGTAACACAGCTATTCATATGCCCTTGACTAAAGAATGTCGCTCAGCTATCTAGGAAGTTCACCCTCTTTGACCAAATGTACAGCATCTTTGGGACAGATGTACATGGAGTGGCTGGGGAGGAAGGTAACACCTGACTAGATAGTCTGCCAGATCAGTGGAATCAACCCTGATGATCAATGGGGATACAGATGTCACAGCCAGATTGCCCTCATATCCTCCTTGTGTAACTTTGGACACTCAAAGTCTTCATCTGTAAAGGAAAGTACTTTGGGATAATTACTTATTTCTTCTTTCCTTAGACTATGAAGAGATTTATTTTTTTAAACTGCAAAAAGCTGTTCTAGTTTTGATAAGAGGGAAACTCCTTGATAAGAGGGGGATCTCCCACTTATATGTGTTTCCTTTTGCTTAGGCATAAAGATGTTTGGGGCAAATCTATCACTGCCTATGCAAAACAACTTCACAATAACCAGTATTATTCTTATGAATGCATACTAGAATAATATATTATTAATATAATAAAAATAATCTTATTAATCTGCCAAACAGTGAAGTCACATTCTTTTAAATCTTGTGGTCCTAATCCTCTGACCTAGAATGTGGGGATCCAAGAATCACTTTATGTAATGGGCCCATTTCTTGTGATGTTACCTTAATTTCTGAGACACTCTTCTTTGCTCCTCAGGAAGCATTTGTTCCAGCCAATAACACCTGTTGGGAGAGACCCATTTCCATACTGCTCCCATTTTCATGTGGTGGGATGTGGTATATTCAGAGGCTCAATGCCTTTGTTCCTAAGATAGAACTTTATTTTGTGAAGACCCAGAGACCTTACCTCACCTTCCACACTTCCACCTCTTTTTCTCCAGCCTTTACCAGCCCATGCTTGAGGAAGGAAACTAAGAGATTCAGTTTCTAAACAAGCCCTTTTCTAGTGGTTTGATCACCAGAGTCCAAACATCCCTTTTTTCTCCCCCTATCATTTAAGGAAGTTTAAGAATTCCAAAGGAATGCTTTTATTATGGAATTTATGTCTCATCTCTGGGGTGACAGTGCTTAATTTTTTTTCAGTACTAAGAATCTAGTGTTACTCCATCACTGGTCTATGTCTACAGCACCTTCCTTTTAAAAATTTTGAGACAAGGGCTTGCTAAATTACCTAGGTTGTCCTCAAACTTGTAGTCCTTCTGCCTCAACATCCCAAGTATCTGGGATTACAGGTGACCAATTATTTTATGGAATATTCCCTTTCCTCAGTAACAGAATTTTGATTTACCATTTTAATGCAATATTTCCCATTCCAAGTTGGGGATTTTTTCTTTAGTGGATAACCAGGATTTAAAAATATCCTATTACTTCTTTCAAGCACAGGGATGTAACTGGGTTATAAAGAATGCTCAGTATGCACAGAAATAATTCTTTCTTACCATCATACCACAAAACTATCTCCAACCCCACCAAAAAGTGTAGAGTGATTAAAGCATTCTGATGGAAACTGATAATTCATACATTCAGATAATCAGAAAACTTTTCTAGAATGTGTGGGTGTGAGTGGGCACTTGGATGTTCAATATGTTAGAATAGATCCAATTTACATGATAGTAGAATGAAGAAATACTGGTCATGAGGAATTTCCTTCCATCTTTAGCCACTGATGTCTATTGCATTTCATGGGCAATTTCTCTGTATAAGAATATAGTTGTAAGTTAAGAATTTATTCTTTTCACAAAATCAAGTATCAGTGGTCTTGCTTGCATGAAGTACTCAGTATACCAGAATTAGAAATAATGAAGTGATTTCAATGTGGTAATAAATAGAATGTTTTGGAACTCTCCATACATATATAATGCACAAAACTATGAGTAATCAAATGGGTATTTTGGCAAGAATGTTCATTCATGTAGTTCCATAAATTTGCACTACATGCAAATTGTTTGCAAGTGAAGTGTTGTGGGAAGCCATCCATGGAATGCATGAGGGACTTCTCTTCAGCATGGTAGCCAGGGGAGAGATGGGCTGGCATTGTGAACCTTCTGTGGCATTTTACAGTTAGGCCTGCCTAATGCAAGTGCCCTGCCTCTTCCACTCTACTAAGGAAGTCCTCATTGCATTACCAGAAATGGGCATATCCCTGTTAAGAACTGAGTCAGCGTATCTGCCCCCCACATTCTTCCTACCTTGGTAAAGAATGTTCAATGGAAGGCCTTTGAAGTTCCCCAATATAAATAAAGCACATGTGGGGTCCATTTTGCCAGATGCCAGAAGCCAGAAGCTAGAAGTTAGATGCTGGAAGCCAGACCTATATGGTTGCAGGCCCAGCCTGCACCCACTTTTTAAAACTATTTTCTGTGTTCTGTGGTTATTCGCTGTTTTATTTCTCTTAGCTTTATTGTTCAGCTAGCCCTTTCCTGGTCAGGGAACCTTGTCCCCATTGCCCACGCAGGATGTGGACAACAAGGTGTCACTCAAAACAGACAATGCAAGAAGGTTCAGAGGAGAAATGATTGGTTTGTGAGAAGCATAATTCAATCAGTGAATTAACCCCCAGTAGGGATTAACTGAGTGGTAACTGAAGTGGTAGGGTGTGGATGGAGGAGATGGAAGTTGGGGGCATGGCTTTTGGGTATGTATTTGTATCTGACATGTGGAGACTTCTCTCTCTGTTTTCTGATCATCATGTGAGCTGTTTCCCTCTGCCACACTCTTCTTCCATGATGTCATACCTCACCTTGAGCCCTAAAGAATGAAGCCTACTGTCTATGGATTGAGACCTCTGAAACTGTGAGCCCTTAAATAAATGTTTCCTCCTCTACAATTGTGCTTGTCAGGTCTTTTAGTCATAGCAGCAGAAAAGCTCACTAAAACAGTAATGTCATTCAAAAGTGTTTTTTTTTTGAAAGAAGAAGAAGTTATAGTTTTCTAGGTGTTGTATGCATGTTGATTCAGTTTCAATTTGTTTTTATGATTGGGTAAAACAGAGTTTATGAGAGAGATGGCAGAATGGGTCTAAGCAGCAAACTTCAACTTCTCTGCATCCCAAAATCAAAGTAGTGAAAGGATAGCTGATCAGAGAGATAAGTGACAGTGTGAATAATCTAAACTCAATATTGAACAGCTTGAGACATGAATGGACTTAGAATTTTGTTACAGGATCATAAAATGATGAAAGAATTTCTTGACCCTAAACCCTGTTCAGGGTGCAGATAGGGGAAGGGGTAACAAAGGGAGAAAGAGGAACAACAAAATCCCATAAGCTTACTTCATTAATAACAGAAAGGCAGACTAAGTTAAAATGAGAAAGGAGAAGCAAAGACAGTTAAAGAAATCAAACAATTCAGCTCCAATTGCTGGTATAAATCTGTGCTGAACTTGGCAGCCATTTTGTAGAGAACAGACCAGCCAGCCTCCCTAGAAAAAATTAAATCTATGCAACTTCTCTGCATCTATAGATACTGTAAGGAGCATATGCCATAGACATGCCTGGACATGCCAGGACTCACTAACTTGCTGGCCGTAAGTAACAGCAGCCATTGACATGCTTAGTCATGCCTGCCTCTAATCAATAAGGGGCTGTAAGGAGCACTAGTCATAGGCATGCTTACCAATGACTGATTACAATTGACAGGGAGCACAGCTCCATGGACATGTGCAACAAATATGCCCAGTTGCAATTACATTATCTCACTGGATATAACCAATGAACATTGACTTTCATTGGGTATAATTAATCAGCAGCCTACACCACCAACTTGGAACTGTTCTTAAACTACATGTCATGCCACATTGGAGGTTTTTGCTCCAAGGACACCCGTGAGACTGGCTGCCTTGCTGTCCATCCCTGGATCAACTCCACAATTCCCTGACATCTAGCCATCACCTGAAGAGAACCACCAGACAAAGACAACATCTGCACTTTGACTAAGAAAAGTAGTGTGGCACCTGAGGTATTTTAGGGCTCGTGGTTGCCCTAGAATTGTATGAATTGCTTGAGTGTTTAGTTACCCTAGGATAATGTGACTTACTTATAGTGTTTAATTAGTGCACATTGAATGCTAGTTGGGGTGCTCCAGCACACTCAACACTTTTTGCACTATTTATATTTGATGATTGGTGTGATCAGATATATGGTTGCATTTAAAGACAATCTGCCTCTGAATAATTATTAATAATGCCACTCATGACAGCTAGTAACAAAAAAACCCATAGGGAATGCCTCTGAAATGAATTGTCCCAATAATTCATGTAGAAGGATCTTGTAGAGGGATCACTGCCAGCTAAAGGTTGTCAAAATCTCTCCCCTCATCATGGAAAAGTGTAGTGGGTGGAACTGATCTGAAAGAAAATCACTCCTAGAGAGTTCTCCTGTCCCCCAATGCTGCTTACTGCCTGGGGTACAGATGGGCCAACTGAGACTCTGCCACAGTGACTGGTAAAATTTGCATGATCTGGCATACCTGGGATGGAAGCTTCTGTGACAGAAAAGTGCTCAGACCACCCACAGAGGACCTGCATACATAGACACCACAGTCATATACAGCTGCCAAGCATTTAGACACAGGCTGCTGCCAACAACCTCTGGTGGTGGGGAGCAGAACTCAGTGATAAATAGCTACCAGCGACAACCCTGAACCTTGCACCCTCACACTCAAACAGAAATGGCCAGCATGCATTGTGGCCACTGAGCATGCCGACTTGGAACTGTGGCTACCAGGGCATAGACTATTGTGCCTTAGCAGCATAGCACCCCTTGGAGAGTTCACAGCCATAAATCTGAGAACTGCACATGCATACCCACAATCCCTGGAGGGCATTCCCTGAGGGCAACTCCAATCAGTCAATGGAGATCCTCTCAGATACACAAGGTGGTACACCTCACAAAAGGGTCTTCACAGAGGAGCTTCCCACAGACACCATCCACCATCCTGAGTGCCTACATACAAGCCCACAATCTGCATACTTCAGAGAGGGACAACACCTCTGTATCTCCCATTGACTGACTAGTACCACTTCAGTCAGACCACTGCACCTCTGCTGTAGACTGTCACATCCTGCATACTCTGAAATGTATATGTGGGAGCCTACACCATATTTGAAAACTCTGGGCACATGGAACTTTACTTCAGGAGGGTACATAAGCCTTTACATCCTAATAGGGAGAAACCAGGATGCTAAGTCATAGACAATTAAATTCTGCCTTCTCTGACTTCCCAGAAAGCAAGTAGGTGCCTAGATGCACTAAAGAATGAAGGAGGGCTTCTACAATTGCATCAGAGGTGTGCTGGTGGTGATTACTACCTCCATATACAGAGATGCTTAGATGTAACCCAGAGAAGTGGTAGGCATCTTATAAATGTCTAATGAAATTCAAATCAGGAAAATCCAATAAGAAATATCCCCCCCGCCAAATGATACAGCATGGAATATCATGAACAGCTTTATTGTCAGTTTTGATCTTATAGATAGTATTATTCATACTGAATTGACAGGTATTCCCTTATGTTTTAAAACACTAATTGGAATAATTTCTTCTTTCTTCTTCTAGCTCAGGTTTATACTTGTTCCTGTTCAGTCTCTTTTACTTCTTACACTACCTGTGCCCCCATTTCCTTCTTTTTGTCTTAATTTGTATTATTTTATTTATTTTTTCTCTTTCCTTTTTTCCTTTTCTTTGTCCATTTTCCCATTTTCAATCACTATTGAGTTTTATAGTACTTTTAATATCTTTTATATCTAATCTTTCAATCTATTCAAGACCATTGCTCCCATTAGAGGAGCGATTAGAGGAATTGTGAAGAACATTTTCAATAAGCTTTTTAAAGTGCTTATTGGGAACGGGAGACAAGAGACTGCTAGCTGTTAGCCACAGGGGAGCCCAAAATCAGGGTACCTCCTCGGTTGTCCAGCCAAAGGGAGACCAGGGACTGTTACCTCTAGCCACTGGAGAGCCCAAATTCAGGGCAAGATAGCCTGCTCAACAAATGGTTTTGGGAAAACTGGAAATCCATATGCAGCAAATTGAAACTAAACCCCTATCTCTCACCATGCACAAAATTCAACTCAAAGTGGATCAAGGACCTGGGAATCAGACCAGAGACCCAACGCCTAATAGAAGAAAAAATAGACCTAAATCTTCATCATGTGGGATTAGGACCATACTTCCTTAACAAGACTCCTATAGCACAAGAAGTAAAATCAAGAATCCATAAATGGGATGGATTCAAACTAAAAAGCTTCTTCTCAGTAAAAGAAATAATCAATGAAGTGAACAGAGAGCCGACATTCTGGGAACAAATCTTTGCCACACACACATCTGATAGGGCACTCATCTCCAGGATATATAAAGAACTCAAAAAGCTTAACACCAAAAAAACAAACAACCCAATCAACAAATGGGCCAAAGAGCTAAATACAAACTTCACAGAAAAAGATTTACAATCCATCAACGGACATATGAAAAAATGTTCAACATCTCTAGCAATCAAAGAAATGCAAATCAAAACTACC
>CM053417.1:79829328-79875345 GCA_028644305.1 Xerus rutilus | reverse complement strand
GGCCGCCATCTTGGAACCGCCCCCCCCCCCCCCGTTATTTGTTTTTCTTGTTGTTTTCTTTTTTTTTCATAGTTTGCCTTTTCATTCTGTCGATCATATCCTTTGATGAAAAGCTTTAAGTTTGATGTATTTCATTTATCTACATGTAGTTTTATTTCTTGTGCTTTCAGTACTATATGCAAAAAATCAATGTTAAATCCAATGTCATGAATATTTTTCCATATGATTTTTCACTATGATTTTATAAAGCATTTTGAGTTAATTTTTGCATAGGGTGTAAGACAAGATTCGAACTTCATTCTTTTCCAAATGTACATCAGTTTTCCTAGCACTATTTATTTGAGAGTCTATCTTTTCCCTGTTATGTAGTCTTGGCACACTTGTCAAAGTTCATTTGACCATGTACATGAGAATTTACTTCTGAATTTTTTATTCAATTCCATTGGTCTCTATGTCTCCTTTGATACCAGTAGTATACTCTTTTGATTTCTGTGGTATTGTAACAGGTTTTGAAATCAAGATCTGTGAGGTCTCCAGCTCTGTTTTTCTTTATGAAGTTTGTTTTAGATATTTAATGCCTTGAGATTTCCTCCTATCTCTGTGTTACTGTTGATTTCTCCCATCAGTTCTGTGAATGTGTGCTTCATATCTTTGGTATCTCTCCTATTAGGTGCATGTATAACTACCATATTTTTCTGTTGACTTGATCCCTTTATCATATAATTTTCTACTTTGTGTCTTGTTTTTGTCTGTTGTTGTTTGTCTTAGCTTCTGACTTAGTTTATTATATATAAATATGGTCACCATTTTTCTCTTTTTGTTATCATTTGCATAGAATATTATCTCCATCCTTTCACTTTCAGCCTATGTGTACCTTTATATCTAAAATGAGTTGCTTGTACAGACAATGTAGCTGCATCTTATTTTTTTTAAAAATTTTAAAGTTGTTGATAGACCTTTATTTCATTTATTTATTTGTATGTGGTGCTGAAAATTGAACACAGTACTTCACACATGCTATTCAAGTACTCCACCACTGAGCTACAACCCCAGCCCATGCATATATTTTTAATATATTCATTCACTACATTATTTTGATTGGGGAGGTAAGTTCTTTTACCTCCTCAATAAATAGAAAGTATAGAAAGGAATTACTATTGCCATTGGTTATTTTCTGTATGTTTGTAGCTATTTTGCTGTCATTTTGTTTCATTAGTTTTTTATAATGAGAGGTTTGCTTCTTTTCCCATTTCCTTTTGTGTCCTACAGTTATGTAGAAAAATTATAGGCAATAAACTTGTAAATTTAGTTGAAGATGTCTTTAAGTGTCAAAGGGACAATGCAGTTTCTTCTTGCGGCTCATAGTAAAATTGAAAGGAAAGACATCAATTGAACTATTTGGCAAAAGTGAATTAGAATTTGATGATATTGAAACTTTTAACTTATTGAGATTTAAGTTTGAAAAGCATTTAAAATTAGTACATTTTTTTCCACAGTCAGAAAAGTGTAATTAAATATAAAGCCAATGCCGTGACCGGACAGTCTTTTGCTAGTGCTTCTGAAGAATCAAAACATCAAATTATTTGTTCACATGCAGTATTTGAAGATATTAGACATGTGACTTGTGAATCTCATCCATTTAAAACAAGACAGGAATAAAGATTAGATTATCTAGGAAATATCTTTAGGAGAACCTCTTGTTTAGTGGAGTGAAACCCTAAGACATGAATGGAATATTCATAAGGTTGTAAAGGGTGTTAAAAATTAGACCAATAGAAATACTCCAAGTTCTCTGAAGAAGACAAATGAAAAGAAATGAAAAAAAAGATGTTGTATTGCTTAAATTCTAGAGGCAGGACATTGTAAATCTCCTAGAAAAAAGGATGATTCTGAAAGTGGAGACTTGGGCTCAGAGGCTGGGGTCCAAGAGACATAAAGGATTACCCTTAGATTTTAAAATTGCTTGAGGCTATTGACTTTTTTCTTCCTTCCATTTTGGGTATATGTAATATTTTTTAAAACACACAGGCCCAGAGATAGAAATTTTACCTGAAGATGAATAATATCCAGAGTGTCACTTCTATATTATTTAAATGATGATATATGGGGCATTGGGCTAATGACTTGATAATGTAATGGGATGAAAATATTGGAGTATGTTATTATGGGCTTAATGTGTTTGCATGAAGGTAGATATGAATCTTTGGGGGCCAGAAAGTGGACTGTGGTAGGCTAAGTAATGGTCCCCCCAAATACTCTGCTCCTAATCCCTGGAAACTGTGAATGTTATCTCATATGGTAAAAACGACTTTATAGATGTGATTCAATGAAGCATAAGTATAATATATATAGAAATGATTAAATGAAGGATAAATGTAAATACATGGAGTTTTAAAAAAATTCCCATTGGGCTCTGAATGGAAATATAAGTGTTATTTTTAAGGGAAGGCAAAGCCATATTTGAGTACAGAAGGAGGCATTGTAACAACTGGGAAAAATGCTACAGTGTTAGCTTTGAAGGTGGAAAAGGGGACCACAAGTCATGGAATGCAGAGAATATCTCCTTTCTAGAAACTGAAATAGACAAGGAGATAGGTTCTTTGCTTGAATCTTTGTAGACAGCAGGTCCCTACATACACTCTGAATCACTTTTAGAATAAAATTGATTTTAGGATTTCTGTCCCCCAGATCTGTAAGAGAATGGTATTTTGAATTTTTTTTTAAATCCAAGATTGTGGTACAGTCACAGAAGCTATAAGAAATTAATACACAAAACTAACTAGCTTATTGAAATGAACTAGAAAATTTTCTTATTTATTAAAAAATTATCTGAAAGATTTTAATTATTGGAAATATATATTCCTTGAGTGAGTTTTATAACTCACTATAAAATCATCAAGGCTTTATAGGAATAGTTTTCAATATGTATTCATTTTCTTTTAAGGTTATAGGGTTATTCAGCTTTTCTTTCTCTTCAGTTTCATGGAAACATATACTTTTGATCCAAATTTATTGGAGTAGAGTCCTCAATAAATAGCCTAATAGATTTTCTTATTCTTAATTATATCTAGACTTATAAATTTTATTTTTGTTTGGGCCACTCTTGTCAGAGATTTTTCAATTCTGTTGATCTTTTCGTATCAGTTTTGGCCTTTTTATCTTCTATAATTGCAAAGTCATATTCTAGGCTACCTATTTCAGTACATTATTCTGTTCCTTTTACCTTATTTGAAATGCTTTTTATTATTTTTAGCTTATTACTTTGGATTATTAGCTCATCAGAGTTGAATCTTCCATTGTAGCATTTGAGGATATTAATTTATCTAAAACTAGCATCAATATTGTACATTTTTATATGTAGCATTTTTATTATATTTTAGTTGAAAATGCTTTATTATTTTTGAATTGTTGTTTATTTATTTTTCAGGCTGTGTTTTTATATTTCCAAATATGGATTATAATTTATACTTGTGCAATTGATTTATTTCTAAATTCTCAGTGTGGCTAGAATTATGGTCTTTCTGAAATTAATTTTTAAATATTCATTAAAACATGCTTATGGTCTAGTATACAGAAAGTGTTCTCAACTGCTCCATATGTGCTTAAAAAGAATGTTTACTTCCCAATTGTTGGGTTTAGGTTTTATATATGCATATTTAGACATTTTTTATGATGTTTAAATTTTCTATAATCCATACTTATTTTTCTTCTGTGGCATAAGCTTGTCTTTTTGTTTGCTGAGTCTATCATTTTTTCTTTACATTTTTATTATGCCATATAATTTTAGAATACTACTCATGAATAGAAATTTTATCATTATATAACACTTTTCTTTATTGCTAGAAATATTTATTCTATTAAAATTTATTTTGTATTATATTAGTGCAGGAAGGCAGTTTTGGAGTCAATTTTGCCCTTTATATTCCTTTTTTCCAAACCTTGAACTTTATGCATCCTAAAATTTTAGATTTTTCCTTCACAAATAGATAAAGATGAATTGTTCTTTTTTATAAATTCAAACTGGTGATGTCAATTAGAATTCAGTCCATTATTTTCATTTAGTACTGATATTGAGATATGTTTCTCCCATTTTTATTGTGTGCTGTTTGTCCTCATTCCTTCCATTTCTTCTCCATTTTTGCCTTTTACTTTTAAAATTGTTTTATTTCCTGTTTTAACTTTTATTTTTGCTGAGAACATTTTACTTGTTCTTTTAAAATATACATGACAGTAGAGTGTATTTTGATATATTATACCTACATGGAGTATAAGTTCCCATTCTTTTTTTTTTTTTTGTACTAGAGATTGATTGAACTTAGGGACAATTGACCACTGAGCCACATCCCAATCCGTATTTTGTATATTATTGAGAGACAGAGTCTCACTGAATTGCTTAGTGCCTTGCTATTGCTGAGGCTGGCTTTGAACTCGTGATCCTCCTGCCTCAGCCTCCCAAGCCACTAGGATTACAGGCATGTGCCATCACACCTTTCTAACTTTGCATTCTTGTGGTTGTACATAATGTGGAGTTACACTTTTCATGTATTCATATATAAGGATAGGAAAGTTATGTCCTATTCATTCTATTGTCTTTCCTATTCCCATTCCTACTTCCTTCCCTTCATTCCCCTTTGTCTAACCCAATGTACTTCTATTCTCCCCCACCTTTATTATGTGTTAGCATGTGCATATAAGAGATAAATTCAGCTTTTGGTTTTTTGGGATTGGCTTATTTCACTTAGCATAATAATCTCTAGTTCCATCCATTTACTGGGAAGTGCCATAATTTCATTCTTCTTTAAGGCTGAGTAATAATTCATTGTGTATATATACCACATTTTCTTTACCCACTCATCTTTTGAAGACTGGTTTCATAATTTAGCTATTGTGAATTGAGCTGCTATAAACACTGATGTGGATGCATCACTACAGTATGCTGATTTTAAGTCCTCTGGGTATATGACAAGGAGTGGGATAACTGGGTCGAATAGTGGTTCCATTCCAAGTTTTCTGAGGAATCTCTATACTGCTTTCCAGAGTGGTTGCACCAATTTTCATTCCCACCAGCAATGTATGAGGGTGCCTATTCCCCTACATCCTCACCAATATGTATTGTCACTTATATTCTTGATAATTGCCATTCTGACTAGAGCGAGATGGAATCTCAGTGTAGTTTTTTTGAAAAATATTTTTTAGTTATACATGGACACAGTATCTTTATTTTGTTTACTTATTTTTATGTGGTACTGAGGATTGAACCCAGTGCCTCACATGTGCAAGGCAAGTGCTCTGCCACTGAGCCACAACCTCAGCCCCTCAGTATAGTTTTAATTCATGTTTCTCTAATTGCCAGAGATGTTGAACATTTTTTATGTATTTGTTGACCGATCATATTTCTTCTTCTGTGAAGTGCCAGTTCAGTTCCTTTGCCCATTTATTGACTGGGTTGTCTGGGGTTTTTTTTGGTGTGGTGAAGGTGGCAAAGATTTTTCTCCCATTCTGTAGGCTCTCTCTTCATGTTCTTGATGATTTTATCTTTTCTTCTATTAGTTTCAATGTTTTACAATACATTTCTATTCTTTTATTGGTTACTCTTAAAATCTTAACATGTACACTTCATAAATTTAATATCTTCACATAATATTAATATCTTTAAAATGTTTCTCCTGGCATATGATATTGTTGTCTAATATTTTATCTCTATGTATTTAGCTCTATAAACTGGACAGTTTCTTTCACTGTTTGTGCTTCCATTTATGAAGCTTGTTTTGCTGTACCCATTTTCATGCTTATCAGTCTTTCATATCAAAACTCATTATTGAGATTCTTTTCTTGCTTTCTAAACTACATCCTTCAGATATGCCATCAGTGAGTTTACCTTGACTCTCCAGCTTTTTCTTATCTGAAATGAATATTTTACTCTTGAAATGAAATTTAGCTAAGTACTAGGTTGGCAGCATTTTCCTTTATAACTTAGAAGATTTCACATGGTCTTCTGGCTTTTAATATTGATACTGAGATGTAATCCAAGTGGTTAATTGCAATTCTTTCATATTTAATGGCTCATATTCTCTTGTTATTTATAGCATATCTTTGTTTTTGAAATTATACAGTTTTACCATTATGTATTGAGGTGTCAATTTATTATTACTATTTTTGTTCTATTTTATTTCCTATGGTACTGGGGATGGAACTCAGGGCCTTGCATACTAGGCAAGCACTCTACCACTGACCTACATGCCCAGCCTGAGAATTTAATTTTATGCATTCTATGTGGAATTCACTAGAATTGCTGAATGTGAGGGTTTATTTCTCCCCTAAATTCTGAAATACTCTTGGCCAATCTTCAACATTTTTTCTTCCTTAGTCTTTCTCTTATCTATATCTTATACTACAACTAAATGTGTGTTCAATCTGCTTACCCTATTCTCTGTTATCTTTCCATTTCTCCTTTATACTTTCAATTTCTTAATTTCTCTGAATTTCATTCTTGATAATTTATTCAATACATTTTCTTGTTTGCTTCATCTCACTGAAGATATGGTCATAATTGTATCACAGCCTAAATGTGTTAGTAGAGAATGGTAGGAGAACCTACTCAATCAGTCACTCTTTATAATCTTCCTCAAGTCTTCGATTCCAATTTATGCAGACATATACTATTTTTTAGTATAAATATGCTCCCTGTGGTAACTAGAGCATAATTATGCTAAAAATTTACCATGTATTTGAAATTTAATTTAACCAAGCATCATGAATTTAATCTGGCAACCTGAATAGGAAGTCAGTTTCTACCATTGAGAGTGAGACATCAAAGATATCTTTGTGATGAATTAACTTGCTTTCCAATGCTAATTGTACTGATCATATATTACAAATCTAAAGTTAGAACATATGATCTTCTAATTTTTGTGCAATTTCTGAATGTAAGAGACAAACTAATGAAATTCTCAGATGATTTTCTACTCTTTGTATGCAGGAGTAAAGAATGCAGACTATTGGAATTTTCCTAAATATACAGGTCATAAATTATCAATCACTAAGTATAGAACAATTCTAGTTTTTAAAAAGTCATACAAAACAATTTCTCCTTTAAATGAAGTGTCCTTTATTTTGGAGAATCATCCTTGGAGTTACAGATGCTTTCATTTTTTCCTTATCCAGGTATGTGTGTGTGTGTGTGTGTGTGTGTGTGTGTGTGCATCTGTCTTACAAATATTTAACATGAAATTTACCCCCTTGACATATTTTTAAGTGCACAACAGAGTATTGTTAACTATAGACCTGATATTGTACAGTAGATCTTACATAACTGACACTATATAGCTGGTGAACAACAACCTCTCATTTTAATGATACTCCTGTCTATCCTTTTCATTTATAGGTGTAGTAAAATTGTACAGTTGTGTCAAAGGACATGCAATTATTATAACCTAAGTGACCCAACTGAAATTTCAATTAGCAGGATACTGTAAAGTACAAATATTCACATTTTGTAGTCTTAACCTTGGAAACTTTAAGATAGTGTTATTCTTGTTTAAAGTAATAAAAATAAATTTAATAAACTATAAACATAAATAGGAATTTATACTTATGAAATTGAAAAATAAAATATGAATTTTGTAAATGCATCTAAATCACTACTGTTATTAATCTGGGCTAGATAAGAGGGAAGATTATGATGTGTAAACACTATTTTTCAATCACTTTAGTTTAACTTACTTAATATAAACATTTTGCCTTTTTTTTTGGTACGAGGAATTGAACTCAGGGACACTCAATCACTGAGCCACATCCCCAGCCCTATTTTGTGTTTTATGTAGAGACAGGGTCTCACTGAGTTGCTTAACTCCTCGCCGTTGCTGAGGCTGGCTTTGAACTCGCCATTCTCTTGTCTCAGCCTTAATAGCGTTAATGGAAATCTTGTCATGCATTCTATGAAGAAATGTAAGTTATATACAAAAAACTTCATGTGAATTATTATGTGTTTAACCATTTATTATCTTCTGAATATATATATGGTATATTTCAATTCTAATATTGAAATGGACAGGATTACTGAAGCCTTAATGCATCATATTGTATCAAGTACTTGGAGAAAGGTGGTTAGTTAATATATGGGCTGACCTTAATGAGTTATTCTAATAGTCATTTTGCAAAACTGTTTTGGAAAAGAACATACTTTTTCCAAATTAAATGTAAATAATATTTCATAAGTTAACTCACACAAGTTTATAACCTTAGGGCTTCAGGTAAGGAAGGCATGTAGTTTTAGGAGATGGGAAAAAGAAAACAATTTGAATTAATTTATGTTAAAAGCTTCTTTGTAAAATAAGGTTTAAATGAACAGACACTTCTCAAAAGAAGTACAAATGAAAAATATGTTCAATGCTTTTGGCCATCAGGGAAATGCAAATCAAAACTAGACAGATTCTATCTCACCCCAGTCAGAATGACAATCACCAAAAATAAAAATAACAGTAAATGCTAGCAAAGATGCAGAGAATAATGAACACTTAAACACTGTTGTTGGGAATGTAAATTAGTATAGCCAATATGAAAATCAGTTTTGAGTTTCCTAAAAAAGCTAAAAATAGAACTACTATATGATCCAACTATGCTCTCTGCTGGGATATACCTGAAGAAATTAAAGTCAGCATACTATAGAGATACTTGCATACCCATGTCTATTGTGGTACAATTACCAATAATCAAGTTATGAAATCAGCCTAAGTGCACATCAATAGATGGATTAATAAAGAAAATGTGTATACACATACACACACACACAATGGGGTGTTATGCAGTGATAAAGAATGAAACCACTGTCATTTCAAGGAAAGTAGATGAAACTAGAGAGGAGAGCATCATCATAAGTGAAATAAGCTCAGAAAGACCCGTATGATGTGCTTTCTCTCATATGTGAAATGTAGAAAAAAATTGAGCTGAATGTACAATGGAGATTAGTAGTGGAAAGGAAAGGAATGGGTGGTCAGGGAAAAGAGAGGAAGGACAGGTAATGGGGAGTGGAAATGATCAAAATAAGCTATATGCACATATGAATATGACACAGTGAAATCCATTATTCTATACAATTAATATGCACTAATAAAATGGAATGACTTTATTGAGATGTAGTTTATATACGATGAAGTTCAGCTATTTAAAGAGTACAATCAGTGCTTTTATTATGCTTAGATATTTGTTCAACCAAATTTCTAATTTTAAGATATTTTTATTACCCTAAAAATAAATCTTGCAGGGTGTGGTGGTACATGCCTGTAATCCCAGAGGCTTGGGAGCCTGAGGCAGGAGGATCACAAGTTCAAAGCCAGCCTCAGCAAAAACGAGGTGCTAAGCAATTCAGGGAGACCCTGTTTCTAAATCAAATATGAAATAGGGTTGAGTATGTGGCTCAGTGGTCGAGTGCCCCTGAGTTCAATCCCTGGTACTCCTCCAAAAATAAAATATTATGCCAATTAGCAATCACTTCCTATCCTTCCTCCAAACCTAGGAAGCAACTAATTTTTTTCTCTAAAGTTTTTCATTATTTTGGAAATTCATATAAATTAAACCATACAGTACATAGCCTTTTGTGGTCGGCTTCTTTCACATGACAGTGTTTTTGAGGCTCATTCAGGTTGTATCATGTATCAGTGCTTCATTACTTTCATTTGCTCAACAACATTTCATTGCCTTGAATATACTACATTTTGTACATCCATTCATCAATGGATAGATATTTGTATTGTTTGAGCTTTTTGACTATTACAAATAATACAAAATATTTATAACATTCAGGTATAAGTGTTTTGTGGATATAAGTTTTCATTTCTTTTTGTAGATACCCAGGAGTAGAATTTCTGGGTCATATGAAAATTCTATGTTTAAATTATTTGAGGAACTATTGTACTTTACCAAAGTAGTTGCACCATTTTACACTTCTAAAAAAATATGAGTGCTGTAATTTTTCCACACCCTTTCCAATACATTTTGCCATCTGCCTTTTTGATAATAGTCATTCTAGTGGGTATGAAATATCTCTATGTGTTTTATTTCCACATTGTGGTCTTGATTTGGGTTTTCCTAATGAATAATAATGTTGCACATGTTTTCATGTACTTTCATGTATTTATTTGGCATTTATGTAACTTCTTATAGGAAGTGTCCAATTACTCTGTACATTTAAAAATTGGGTCTTCTAATTATTGAGATGTAAGTGTTCTTTATATATTTTAAGTACAAGTCCTTTTAGATATATATTTTAATTTTTTTATCCCAGTCTGTGTCTTGTCTTTTCATTTTAGTAACCATTATAGTTCAGGCTCTTTCATTTTACATCTATAAACAATTTTGAGTTAATTTTCATTTATGGTATAAAATTATAGTTGAGGATCTTATGTTTATTTGTTTATTCTATTTTTTCCAACACTAATTGTTGAATTTTCCATTCTACCCCCTATTGCATTGTCTTTAGATCTTTATTTAATATCAGTAGATACATATGTGTGGATCTAGTCTTTTGTTCTTTATGTCTTTCTGTACATCAATAAAACACTGTCTTAGCCAGGTGCGGTGGCTCAAGCCTGTAATCCCAGCACTTAGGGAGGCTGAGACAGGAGAATCGCGAGTTCAAAGCCAGCCTCAGCAACAGCGAGGTGTTAAGCAACTCAGTGAGACCCTGTCTCTACATAAAACACAAAATAGAGCTGGGGATGTGGCTCAGTGGTCGAGTACCCCTGAGTTCAATCCCCAGTACCAAAAAAACAAAAAACAAAAAAACCACTGTCTTAACTGTAACTTTATAACAAATGATGAAATCTTTTAGTATAGGGCTTCCAAGTTTGTTCTTTTTCTAAATTGTTCTGTCAATTATAAATTCATACAATTTCCACACAATACCCTGCTAATGCTTTCACTTGGGGTGTATTGACTATTTAGATAAATTTGGGAAAAAATGATAGCTAACAGTATGCCACTGAATGTGGATTATTTTCTATTTACTTTTTCTTTTTTTTTATCTCACCAATGCTATGTTTCTGTGTAAAAAATGTAGAATAATCTGCTTGAAAATTTCAATTTTAAAAACCTCAATTTTTTTCCCTTGGGATTGCATTGCATCTATAGGTTAACTTGAAGTGGAATAGGTAGCTCAATAATACTGTGTATCCCTATCAAGAAAATCACATATCTCTCAAGTCAATTTATGTCATCTTTAATTCCTCTTATGAATCTTGTTTAGTTCTCATGGCACATATTTTTTCAAATTTATCTCAAAGTATTTTTGGTTTTGTGATGTTGTAAATGGCATTTTTATATTTTAATTTCCAGATTATTAGTTGCTGATACATAGAAATATTGATTTTTGCATATTGATCTTAATCACATACTGGTATTGGAGGAAATTATCACACACTTAGTGACTTAAAACAACAGAAATTTTTCTGTAGTTCTGGAAGCCAGAGATATATCTCATTTGGCTAAAATCAAGTTTTTGGCAGGAACATGTTCTTCCTGGATGTTCTAAGATGCAATCATTTGTCTTACACATTCCAATTTCCACAGTCCACCTATATTCTTTGGCTTTGTGACCCTATTCTTTCATCTTCAAATCCTGCAACATCATACTGACTCGCCTCACACTGTCATCTCTCAGGTTATCTCTTCTTATTTTCTCTTCCATTTTAATATACATTTGTAATTACATTGGGCCTCAGTTAATCCTTGATAACCTCCCTATCGTAAGGTCAGAATGTAAGAAATTAATCGCATGTCTAACCTTCCATTTCCTCCATGATATAATCTGGTATAATCAAGAATTCTGAGTATTAAAACATAGACATCTTTGACTAGCAGTTACTTTCTGCCTACCATACCTGGTGTGGTGAAAATTTGATTCTCTAAGTTGCCTCATTATATTATTTAAATTATCCAATTTCTAACAAAAATTATGAGATATGTAAAGAAACTGCTATACATGGCTTATACACGGGAAAATATCACAATCAATAGAAACTATCTGTATGGAAGCACAGACACTGAAATTACTAGATGAAGGATTTAAATCAGCTGGTAGTGGTGGTGAATTCCTGTAATCCTAGCAACTCTGGAGGCAGGAGGATCCTAAGTTTGAGGCCAGTCTTAGCAACTGAGAGAAGTCCTAAGCAACTTAGTGAGACCTTGTCTCAAAATTAAAAAATAAAAAGGGCTGGAGGTGTACCTGAGAGGTAAAGCACCTTTGAAACCCAAAACCAAAAAGAAGAAGAATTTAAATCAGCTATTTGAAATAAACTCAAAGAACTAAAGGAATCCACTTCTAAAGAACTAAAGAGGAGTATAAGAACTATGCCTTCCAAATAAAAATGTCAATAAAGATATACAGATTATTTTTAAAAGAACCAAAATTATGAACTTGAGAAGTACAACTGAAATGAAAATTTCCATAAACGGGCTGAACAGTAGATTTAAATCAGCAGGAAAAAAAGAAGTAGTAAAGTTCAGATAGCTTAATTGATATTATACAGTATGAGGAACAGAAAAAAATAATTTAAAATCAATAGAGTCACATGGGCCTATCAGATAACACAAGAGTACCAACATTTACATTATAGGAATTCAGGAGAAGACAGAAGGGAAGAAGACAGAATGTTTGAGGAAACAGAGGTGGAGGCAGGAAGGATGGGATAAGGAAAGGGCAGTGGACTGAACTTGAACTAATTTTCCTATGTATATATATGAATATATTACAGTGTATCTCACCTTTATGTATATCCACAAGGCACTAATTTAAAAAATGCTATAAGTAAATAGTAGAAAGATCAGTAGAGTAGAGGGAAAGAAATGGAGGAGGAAGGCAGGGAGGGGAAAGGGAAGTACTGGGGACTGAGTTAGAGCAAATTATATTTTATGTTTTTATAAAAAAATCATTAACCTATGCACCCTAAATAGTTCAACAATTTCCAATTAGGATAAAAACATAGATCCACAACTATTGACGAAGCACACCATCGTCAAACTGTGAAAAACCAAAGGCTGGGAAGGGCATGTGGAGGAGCATGTACAAAGGTAGGTTGTATTTAATCAATGCACACTGTATGTATGTCTGAGAATACAACAACACTAAACCTCATTCACATGTTCAGTGAATACATGTTTAAAATTAAAAAGAAAAGAATAAAGGCAAAAACAAATCTTGGAAGCAGCAAAAGAGAATTGACTCATCATATATAAAGTGTTCTCAATAAGATAATAACTGATTTATCAGGAACTATGGAGACCAGATGGCATTGAAATGACATATTCAAAATGAAAGGAAAAGGCTATGAACAAAGAAATTACATCTGAGAAAATTAGCCTTCCAAAATGAAAGAAAAATTCGTACGCTATCTGATAAACATAAATTGAGATAATATGTCACTCACTAACACATCTTCTCTGTAAGAAATATGAAAGGACTGAACAGAATGGTACACACCTATAATCCTAGCTATTCAGGAGTCTGAAGCAGGAGGATTGTAGGTTTGAGGCCACCTTGGGCGACATTGAAAGACCTTGTTTCTTAAAAGTAAAATAAAATAAAAATTAAATAATAAAATAAATACAAAATGTAGTCCTTCATGATGAAATGAAATGAAATAACTAGGCATTTACTGATTCTCATGAGTAAATATTGAATAAAGAAAAGCACACACATAGATAAACATAAAAGACGCTACAAATGTACTCTGTTTTTAATGTTTTCCTCCTAATTTAAAAGGCAGTCACGTGAATGACTGGAGTAGCAGCACAAGAGGTCGCCATGGTTACCGAGCTGATGACGCTGAACCCGCGGTGCCGCCTGGCTGGTACAAAGCAGTTTCAAATCAAAACCCTGTGAGAGAAAAAAATAACCCTGTGAGGATCACCGATATTAAGGCACTCTAACCGAATATGTGTTATCACGTTGGCAGACTCTCATCCAGTTCTTCAAAGCGGAAGGACAATTAAAAGTATATCCTATCAGATCGGTACCAACTGTCCGAGACTTCAGAACAAGGTCTCTGGGAAATTAAAGCAGTGGTCACAGTTTTTAACAGAACGTGCACCTCTGTGTAAGATTTACTGTTCAGATGGAGTGGAATATACCATACTTAACTATGTTAGAAGACGGTTGATGGAAGTGAGTGAAAACATTCTCCACAAGCCATCTGTTCTTCAAGAAAAGCCATCCACTAAAGTTTACATTGCAGGGGTGTTGCCCAAATTAGAAGAAAGCAAAAGCATAGCAGAGCTGGGCGGTGGTGGCTCATGCCTGTAATCCAAGCAGATTAGGGGGTTGCCGCAGGAGGGTCACAAATTTAAAGACAGCCTTAGCAACTAAACGAGGCCCTGAGCAACTTAGTGAGACCCTGCTCAAAATAAAATAAAAAAGACTGGGGATGGGGCTCAGTGTTTAAGCACCCCTGCGTTCAGTGTCTAGTACCCTTCCCCTGCAAAAAAAGAGTAAGAGAAGTGCTACTGACACAAAAGCAATATTAGGCATAAAATCAACACATAATCAGACTTGAAAAATATTGTAAACAAAGTAGATATAATATGGATCTACTGAACAATCCACAAACCAATGAGAAATAAACATTACCTCAACTATTAATGGAAATTATCTGGATAGAGTTTATTTTAGGTCATAAAAATCTCCAATAAATTAAAAGACTGAAATCATACAGAACATCTTATCCAACCAATTAAATTAGAAATCAATAACAAGAAAATTTGAGAAATTCACAAATATATGTGAAGTATGCAATGAAATCCTAAAATTATGGATCAAACATAAATAACAAAAGAAATTATTTTTATACAAATAAAAAGGAAAACACTAAGTACCAAAACTTGTGGAATGCTGCTAGGGCAGTGCTTAAAAGGAAATTCAAGTTGTAAAGGTCAGCATTTCAAAACAAATAAAATCACAAATCATTAACTTAACCCTCCACCTTAAGAAACTGGGAAAGAAAGAAAATGTGGCACATGTACACAATGCAGCTTTTAAAAATAGTTTTTGAGTTGTAGATGGACACAATGCCATTATTTTATTTGTTTATTTTTATGTGGTGCTGAGTATTGAACCTGGTGCCTCACACGTGCTGAGCAAGCACTCTACCACTGAGCCACAACTCCAGCCCCACAATGTAGTTTTACTTAGCCATAACGAAGAATGAAATTATGTTATTTTCTGGTAAATGGATGGAACTGGAGGACCTCATGCTAAGTGAAATATGCCAGAACCAGAGTCAAGGGTCGAATGTTTTCTCTTATATGCAGAAGCTAGACCAAAATAGGAGGAGAATCCCATGGAAACAGAAAATAGATTAGTGGAGTAAAGAAAGGAGATTGACGGGGAGAGAAGAGGGACATGAAAAGGAAGAAACAGTGGAATGAAATTTACCAGACTACCCTATGTACATATATGAACATAGCACAGTGAATTTCACCTTTATGTATATCTACAATGCACTAATTTAAAAAAACCTATAAATAGAAGAAAGACTCATAGAATAGAGGAATGGGAACAGGGGGAGGGAAGAGGAGGGAGAAATGGGAAGTACTAGGAACTCAATTGAAACAGATTATATTCCATGCTTATATAATTGTGTCAAAATGCACCCCAATATTATACACAACTGCACTAATAAAATTTTAAAAAATGGAAAGGAAAATCAAAGTAAATCCAAAGTAAGAAGGAGATGAAAATAAAATATATTAGTGTGGAAATAAATGAAAAGAAGAATTAAAAAACCATAGGAGATAGCAATAAAACCAAAAGATATTTAGCTTTGTGAAAAAGATTAACAAAACTGACAAACTTAGCTAGATTGACCAAGGACAAAAAAAAAAAAAAAGAAGATTCCAATTATAAAAATCTGGGGCTGGGGTTGTGGCTCAGTGGTGGAGCGCTTGCCTGGCATGTGCAAGGCACTGGGTTCAATCCTCAGCATCACATATAAATAAATAAAAAATAAAGGTCCATCAACAACTAAAAAATATTTTTAAAAAACTCTGGAATGAAAGAGATGGGATCACAATCAACCTTACAGAAGCAACAAGGACTATAATAGATTACTATAAAAGTTGTATGCCAACAAATTATATTGCCTAACCCAAATGGACATATTCTTAAACACAAGTTGCTGAAACTAACTCAAAAAGAAAATTTGAATGAAAATTGGATTAGGGCTTTTTACATTTCCTGAAAAATAGCTCATATCCAAATAGTTTTACTGGTGAATACTTCTTTAAAGAAGAATAAATATATCCTTATTCACAAACTCTTCCGGAAAACTGAAAAGCAGGGAACACATCCCAACTAATTCTGTTGTTATCAGTTTTACTTTGAGATCAAAATCAAAAAGAGACTATGCAAGAAAACTAGACACCAACAACGATTATGAATGCATAGAAAAAATCATCAAGAAAATACTAGCAGGGCTGGGGTTGTGCCTCAGAGGTAGAGCACTTACCTAGCATGTTCAATTCTCAGCATCGCATATAAATAAAGTCCATTGACAACTAAAAAGAAAAAATTAAAACTGAATCCAGTACCATGTAAAAAGAATCATACAATACTACTGGGTGAAATTTTATCAGCAATTTCATTATAATAATGAAACCAAGCTAATGAGCTGGCTTTGTTTGTTATTGTATACTTTCAATATATGTAGTTCATTATATGCCAACAAAGCTGTTAAAATTATCAATGTGGTATTTTACATTTTTTATGTTAAGTTTTCAAATTCCAGTGTGCACTTCACCTTTATATTTTCCTTTTTAAAAAAATTATTGGTACAAAATAATTATGCATAATAGTGGGATTCCATTGTGACATATCTGTACATGAGCATAACATAATTTGTTCAGTTTTGTTCCTTAGTACTTTCACTTGTCCTCTCCTCCTTTCTCCTTTTTCTTCCCTTCCTCTACCTTACTAGACTTCCCTCTATTTTCACTGGACTCCTTTTTTTCCCCTTTAATTTCTCTCACTTCCACATATGAGAGAAAACATATGGCCCTCAACTTTCTGAGTCTGGCTTGTTTCACTTAACATAATGCTGTCCAGTTCCATCTGTTTTCCTGCAAATGACATAATTTTGTTCTTTTTTGTGGCTGGGTAAAACCCATTGTGTAAAGATACAGCATTTTCTTTTTTCCGTTCATCTGTTTATGGACACATAGGCTGATTTTATATCTTGGCTATTGCAAATGATGCTGATATAAATATAGGTATGCATGTATCACTATAGCATGGTGTAACCTTTCAGATAAATATCGTGGAGTGGTGTAACTGGGTCCTAGTGGTATAACATGGTTTCATTCCTAGTCTTTTGAGGAACCTAAAAATTGTTTTTCATAGTGGCTGTACTAATTTACAAACCCATAAACAGCATTTAAGAGTTCCTTTCTCCCTGCAGCCTTACCAGCATTTATGATTATTGTATTCTTGATGATTGCCAGTCTAGCAGGAGTGAAGTGAAATTTCACTGTAGTTTTGATTTGCATTTCCCTGATTGCTAAGTATGTACAACATGTCTCATTCTTACTAGCCACATGTAACTAGCAGCTACCATATTAGACCATACAAGTCCACACTGTTCTATAACTGGAGGCTCACTTTCTAGAGGGACCTTAAGGAGGCTCAAGACAATATACTATATCTCCTTATGGAGAAGACAACTCTAGTGAGAGACCAGGGATGCTATGGACAACTAGCAAAAGATATGAAAATGATTTTTTTGGTGTTTGTAAAAGCAGTGTTTGTGCACAATAAAGGCTATCTTGGTTAATACTGATATAAGTATACATCCGATGAAATGTATGAACTAAAATTATTTCTAGCTTTTTGTTAAGCTTTTCATTTCAAATTAAATACATTATTTATCAGCAATATAGCCAGTCACTTTCAAGAAGATATTTAAGTTTGTTAAATACATTTTCATATATTAAACTGAATTTAAAAATTTAATATACCAAATTTCTTTTTTTTTTTCCTTTTTTTTTTGGTACCAGGGAGTGAACTCAGGGGTACTCAACCACTGAGCCACATCACCAGCCTTATTTTGTGTTTTATGTAGAGACAGGGTCTCACTGAGTTGCTTAGTGTCTCGCCATTGCTGAGGCTGGCTTTGAACTCACCATTCTCCTGTCTCAGCTTCCCAAAGTGCTGGGATTGCAAGCATGAGCCACCACGCCCAGCTCCAAGTTTCTTTTTAATACCTCAATTTTCTCACAAACCAAGGTTTTCCATGAACTTTGGTTACACATCAAAATATTCATATAAATATGGTATTGCTGAAATTCTCCTAAATATTCTAATATTATCTATGTCTAGTAAATTTCTCAAGTCTAGTCATTTATTAAACTAACATTTAAAATTAATATCCACTTAATCTTCTAAAATGCCAAATCTTTTTTTTAAGTTTTATTTATTTTTTTTAGTTGTTGACGGACTTTTATTTTATTCATTTATTCATATGCAGTGCTGAGAATCGAACCCAGTGCTTCACACATACTAGGCAAGTGCTCTACCACTAAGCCACAACCCAAGCCTTAAAATGCCAAATCTTACTGTGAATCTTTAAATTACAAATACATAGAGGCTATTCCAAAATTGAATGAACAATTTTAAGACCATGGATACAATTTAGTTCATCATATCTATATTATTTCTACTATTTTTGCAATTGAAATTAAGTTATCCTTTAAGAAAGCAGTTCAAGGGGCTAGAGTTGTGACTCAGTGGCAGAGTGCTTGCCTACCATGTGTGAGGCACTGGGTTTGATTCTCAGTACTGCATATAAATAAATAAAATAAAGGTTCATTGACAACTAAAATATTTTTCAAAAAGAAAGCAGTCCAAATATATCAATAATTTGGAATTTTCATCTTAGACCCTGAGGTTGAACATCAAAGTTATAGTTTGGAGGGCTGGGATTGTGGCTGGGATTGTAGAGTGTTCGCCTAGCCCATGTGAGGTACTGGGTTTGATTCTCAGCACCACATAAGAAAACAAATGAATAACATATACATAAAAAATAATTACTTATTTTTAAAAAGTTACAGTTTGGGGCTGTGATGCAAGATACAGAGCTGCAGAAATCCCAGGTGATTTATCTCATGACCCGTTGTCATGCTGACAACTCTTTAACATTCCATTTCTTACTCAGAGGGTTGGTTTCACAGCCCACATTTCCTGATTTAAATGTTATGTCTAATTCTTTTGTAGACTTTTCAACTGTATCACTCCATTAGGTATATGAAACTCCCATAACATCACTACACCCACTGCTGAATTAATTTTCTGTTTGATTGTATTCTGACTTAATTTTATATACTATTATTTTATAATTGTAGAATATCTCCAAGATTCCTGTCTGTGCCAAGGTTTTTAAGGGCATTCCAATGACAAAAAGGAAAAGAAAGTGTGTTTAAAAATGTATTTATGCTATACAAGAACATTCTTTCCAACTCAAACTTTGGAGAAGAAATATTTGGGTTAAGCCAAGAATTTAACATCAGGGCAATATGTATGGGATTAGTTATTTAATTTATTTTTATGCCAGCACAATTTCAATTGAGACTTTCCTGTATAGCACAGGACATAATTTGGGGCCACATTCCAACTGTGTTCCAAAAGCTCTTACCTTTGTTATTGAAAATCCTGGTTTGAACATAGAGAAGGGAGTTGGTGCAGGTTAGTGTAAGGCAGAAAGTTAAGCAGGGGTTTGAGTTATTATTAGATCAAAAGTCTGTTTTTTTATTTTTTGTTTTTTGTTTTTGTTTTTGGTACTGGAGATTGAACTTAGGGGCACTCGACCACTGAGCCACGTTCCCAGTCCTATTTTTTTGTGTTTTATGTAGAGACAGGATCTCGCTGAGTTGCTTAGCACCTTGCCGTTGCTGAGGCTGGCTTTGAACTTGCGATTCTCCTGTCTCAGCCTCCCAAAGTGCTGAGATTACAGGCATGCACCACCGTGCCCTGCTTCAAAGTTCTGTTTTTGTGACCATACTTTTAGCATGTGAACATCTGGGGTGCGGTACATATAATTGTAAAAGCCCAAGGTGATGACATCAAGTAGGACAGAAAGATAAAATACAGCCTTGGTTGGATTCTCAGAGAGATATATGACTTAGGGAAGTATATAAAATGTACTTTGAGGGCTGGGGTTGTGACTCAGTTGTAGAACACTCGCCTTGCATGTGTGAAGCCCTGGGTTCAATTCTCAGCACCGTATAAAAATAAATAAATAAAATAAAGGTATTGTGCCCATCTACAACTAAAAAAAATTAAAAAAATAAAATGTACTTTGAGCAGAAGAAGTTCTTGTCTAGAAGCAGACCTCTGTAGAAGTTTAGGATTTGCTACTGGCTAACAATATCCCTTGAACAAGATGCTTAAATGCCCTAAAGCCCCAGTTTTTCTTTCTTTGGTACAAGAATGGTAATACCTGCTTCAACATTATTGCCAGAAATGCCTTGTAAGAAAGCACATTGTAAATACTAAAATGCTTTAAAGTTCAAAATGATCAAGTATAGCACAGATCCCTTCTTTAATCAAAGTGCATAGCTCTGTTTGATAAAAGAAGAAAGCAGAAAATTTGTCAAGGAAAATCAAATCTAAAGACATTAGTATACATTTTCCATGTGAGACAATGACATTTTTAATTCAAAGAGTCTGTGAGCAATTATTTGTTTGAAACTCACTGATTGCTTGGCTTATTTATGTGTTGTGGTGATAACACAAACAACGATGATGCTTTGTACTCCCAAAGCCTATAACACTCCTGATTTATCTTGCCAGATGTTCCTGTTAGCTGTGCCTTTACTCTTGAGTGTTAAATAAGTTCATGTCTGGGATCACAGTGTTCCATTGCCATGGTTTCACTGGATTTCATAAACCGTTGCCTAGCAATCCCACCCTTCACACAGCTATTTTCTCTTCACGCTATCTTCACATTATGTCCCCAGTAAAATGTAGCTGAGCCTCTTGGTAATGGAAAATACTCGTCTCCAAACAAAATTTAATCTTCCCACTTTGGGCTATTTTCTTTCCTTGTATTTTCTTTAAAAAATATCAGAATGCCAGATGTCAGGGAGCTTTATAGTCCACTGAGAAAAAACAGAATCTATGGAATCCAGCAAACCTGTGTTCACATCCTGGGCTTGCCAGTTTATTAGCTGTTCTACTTTTACTCAATCACTTAATCTCTTTGTGTCTCATATTCCTCATCTGCAAAACATGATAATTATAATTATGTCAGAAGGACATTGTGAGGATTAAATCAGATAACACAACTAAATTGCACCTGGCACTTAATAAGGACCCAATAATTTTTGTCAACATCATGAAAAAAGAAATTACCTATTGCTTCCTAATACACATCTCTTTCTGTATCAAACTGCTCTATTATGCTGGTGACAGTTTTAAATTGTACATGAATTATGAGAGTTGAATTGCCTAGTTTTTTAAAAAGTATTTTTAGTTGTCAATAGACATTTATTTTATTTATTTATATGCAGTGCTGAGAATGGAACCCAGGGCCTCACACATGCTAGGCAAGTGCTCTACCACTGAGCCACAACTCTAGCCCCTGAATTACCTAGTTTTGATATCTGATATAAAGATATAATGCAATTATGTATTTACAATCAATTTGCAATCAGTGAATCACTGATCAATACATCTCATTGATCAGATGCTAATTCCATGGGCCTAAGTATCCTTAATCTCTAGAGGAGTGACATCATGCTGTATTTTTTATTTGTTACAATTTCTATTTGTACCCACTACATATCTGCCAGTGATTATTTGAGTGAGTTTTGCTAGTGAAATAACATGACTCAATATCTCCATTCTACCTATAACAAGAACAATGAATGTGCTTGTTTACATTGTATAGGCATCCGTAGGGCAAAAAAACACAACAAAACCCCTAAACAAACAAAAAGCAGAGTTATCTAAAATACCCAACTTCCTTTTAAGGAGAGTGAGTCCTTAAAAGTTGTTTTTTCCCAAGTGCTGTCTTTAGCATAAGGATATTCAAAGACCTTTTACCAGCATTCAGTAATGGATAGGCAGTCAGATTTAGCTTTAGAAACTGGAAGATGCATATACCTTATTTACAATTGTTATACTGTGGTAGAGTTGCAGTAGGGACTGATAACCAATTAGGACAAGATCCAGGAAAATTTATTGGCAGCATGAGAGAATAATAAAGAAATGAAATAGAAGGGAATTGTTCTGACTAAAGACTGGGAAGTGAGGGAGAAGAGATGTAGCTAATGATTTCTCCAGTGATATGATCAGGAATAAACTTCATCTGCTTTCTGAAATCTCCTTTCACTGATTTGGTATGAATAGATTCTTTATGGAAAGTCTTAAAATACCCTGATTCCTGTTTGAGGTTTGGAGCTGGGAAAAACCAAACCAAACCAAACAAAACAAAACACAAGGGTCTGCATGTCTAGTAGCGAACATGCAGTTTACATTTAATTGGCAGAAACTACCCTTGTGTAAATGAAGAAGCATACTCATGTGAGGCCCATATGTGAGGCCTGATATTGTCCCCTGAGTAACCATATGATAGAAACACAGCTAGTAAAAGTTCCTGGGCTCCTGGGTTTGCTCCAATAATTGCCCTCCTAAAGGAATGCTTAGGAGTCCTTTTTCAACACAGATACTGACTAGAAGAGGTATTAGGGTATCTGCAAATCTTGATAGCTATGTAAGAGACAACTGGAGACTTCTCAGACTGGAAGATACAGACAATTTTCCTGACAACAAAATATCAAAATCAAAATAATATGGCCAGCCAGGCACGGTGGCACAGGCCCATAATCCCAGTGGCTCTGGAGGCTGAGGCAGGAGGATCACAAGTTCAAAGCCAGCGGCAGAAAACGGCGAGGTGCTAAGCAAGTCAGGGAGACCCTGTCTCTAAAATTAAATACAAAATAGGGCTGAGGATGTGGCTCAGTGGTCGAGTGCCTCTGAGTTCAATCCCTGGTACCAAAAAAAAAAAAAGACAATATGCCCCAAAATCATTTATATTCATTTCTTTTTTACTTTTTAAAATTATTTTTCAGCATTATTGGATAGTTTTGTTTACTTTTTATTCCAAACCACAGATTTATTCCTTTAATTTCTTTTTTGCCATTTGATCATTTGTTTTTAGTCTAGTAGTGTGTATTTTTTTACTCACCTTTCTCCCCAAAATTGTACAATTATGAGAATCAAGGTGTGCCAGGTTTTTGTACTCTGTAAGGATAGCCTTACAGATTTTAATGTTTATTTTAAAAATTATTTCCATATTTAATTTTAATATATTTTAGGAAGTTGCAACTTCAGTTCTTTTAATTAATTGTTAAAACTTAGTCCTCAGTATGACTGCTAAAGCTCAGGGAATAATGCAAAAATTAATAAAAGAATGGCATGAAATTAAAAAGCTTCTACACAACAAAGGAAACAAGAATGTGAAGAGAGAGCTTATAGAATAGGAGGAAATATTTGCCATCTACTCTTCTGACAGGGTTAATATGAAGCATATACAAAGAACTAAAAAATCTCAACACCAAAACAACAAACAACTCATTTAATAAATGGACAAACAAACCAAACAGATATTTATCAAAAGAAGAAATACAAATGGCAGACAAATATATTTTATAAAGCTTCAACACTCTTAGCAATCAGGTAAGTGCAAATGAAAACTATACTGAGATTTCATCTCACTCCAGTTAGAAAGGCAGTTATCAAGAATATAAATTATAATAAATTCTGGCAAGGATGCAGGGAAAAAGGAACACTTACATACTATTGGTAAGGTTGTAAATTAGTGCAACCACTATGGAAATCCAATCCTCAAAAGACTAGGAATGGAACCATCACAGGACCTTGCTGTGTCACTCAGTATTTATCCCAAAGAATTAAAGTTAGCATGCTATAGTGATACATGCATATCTATGTTTATAGCAGCACAATTTACAATAACCAAGTTATGGAACCATGTTAGGTGCTTGTAAGGGGATGAACACATAACAAAAATGAATTATATACATACAATGGAGTTTACTGTGCCATAAAAAAGAATGAAATTATGCCTTTTGCAGGAAAATGGATGGAACTGGAGAACATAGTGTTAAATGAAATAAACCAAGCAGAAAATCAAGGGTCAAGTGTTTTCTCTTATATGTGGAAGCTAGAAAAAGAAATGGGGGAGGTTTCCTGAAAATGAAAGGAAGAACAGTAGAGTTAGAGGAGGGGAATTAAGTGGAGGGAGGAGAAGAGGTAAAGGGGAGGAACTGGGCAGTTAAACCGACAAAATTGTTATGTGAACATGTGAACATATCACAATGAATTCCACTAATTTATATAACTATAAAACACCAATAAAATCGATAAATTGAATGATATAAAATGAAAATTTAAACCTTTGTATGAAAAAAGTGAACCTAGCCATAATAAAATATGACCAAAAAACTTTGAGTGTGGAATAATTATTTGAAAAACAAAAAGTTGACAAATAGAAGTGTGATTAGGATGAATAAGCCCTAGTTAAGTCATCCACAATTGGAACAATATAACTTGGTCTTTCACCTTCTGAGAAATAAGTATAAAAAGTGATACTTAGAGCCGGGCGCGGTGGCTCAAGCCTGTAATCCCAGCACTTAGGGAGGCTGAGACAGGAGAATCGCGAGTTCAAAGCCAGCCTCAACAACGGCGAGGCGCTAAGCAACTCAGTGAGACCCTGTCTCTACATAAAGCACAAAACAGGGCTGGGGATGTGGCTCAGTGGTCGAGTGCCCCTGAGTTCAATCCCCAGTACCAAAAAAAAAAAAAAAGTGATACTTAGAGGTCATCTTTTTGAGATTCTACATATGAGGGAGAATATACAGTAGTTATCTTTCTGTGTGTGGCTTATTTTGCTTAACATAATGTCCTCCAGTTCCATATGTTGTGTCACCAATGATAGGTTATATCATTAGCTTATTTTTTAAAAAGTGATGTTGTGTGTGCCATGTGTTCCCTTTGCAAACTCCTTGTCTGGTCATATACCCAATACTCAATCACTTCTTAGAAGGGTTGCCTTTCAAGATTGACCAATCTGTGAGACTAAAGATAGACAAAAATTGGTTCATTCATTAAGTTGCTAGTAACTAGAACCTGGCAGTGTCAAGAAAATAAACTGAGCCCAGAACTTAAAACTGTAAACTGAGAGCAAATCATGATATAAATCAATCTGGAGTACAGGGCACTGAAGGGAAGACAATAACAGAATGATTGATAGAGGTTTAAGTCTAGAATTTGGGAAAAATTTAGTCAGTCTTGATTCAGTGACACCTCTATTTGACCTCTTGTCCCTCAAATACAGGGCTGTGCTTCCTTTGTTTTTCCTTACTTCTGTTAGGAAGCTGAATTGTATTGGGCTACTCATGGGATCAAGAGATGCTTAATGTTGGTCTTGGTTGCTTGTGAAAGTACTGTCCTGTAACCTTCCTACCCCATTAGATTGGCAACTGGCCTTTGAGGGATTTAGAGTTTTAGCAAGCCTAAAATAATAGTGCTGACTTTGCTTCCCAAATATTGAAGATGATAAAACTCCTGTCCTCCTGCAGTGATGAGGAGAGGTCAGGGAAGTAAGCGGTTGAATTCTTCTATTTCAGAAATCAAGGCAGTGCCAAGTGAACTCAATAAAGGGAGGTGCCCATTTGCTGTCATATTTATGACTCATCTTACTGGCCCTAGATTTTTGTGTCCTCTTTTAATATAGGAGAGTGGGATAAGGCAGAAATCTTCCAATGTGCCAGTACTAAAGGAATAAATTCCTAATCATACTCAAACTTTTCAGACTTTTAAAATAAAATAATTCTTCTACAGCTGGACAATTATTTAGTTAATTTTAAAATGCAGCATATATAATTTCATAAAATGAATAAAGAATACTGTTCAGTCACAAAAAGAGCAAAATTCTGCCATTTGTGGCAACATGGATGGAACTAGAGATCATTATGTTAAGAGGTATAAGTGAGACACAGAAACTCAAGTACCAAATAATCTTGCTCATATGAATAATCTAAAATACATTGAAAATTGATAGTAAAAAAGTGGTTACCAGAGGCTAGGAAGAATAGAATGTGGGGAGAGATGGGGAAAGTTTGACCAATGGGTGCCAAATTACAGTTAGATAGGAGTAAGAAGCCGTAGTATACAATTGAACAGTATGGTGACTATAGATAATGATAATTTACTGTACATTTCAAAAAGCCAGAAAAGAGGATTTTGAAAATTTCACCATAAAAAAATGATAAATGTTTCAGGAGTAGATATGTTTAACCTGATTTAAACTGACACGATGTATACATGTATCAAACCATTACATGGCACCTCATTAATATCCATAATTTTTATGTATCAGTTAAAATTTTTTATAATTTAGAAATAAAAATTCACATATTCTGAGAAATTGGGAAAATGTTAACATTTTCATTTAAAAAATTATAATAGAAAACTTGAACTAGCTGTTTTTCTCAATTCAGACACTTAGGCCAGAATATCAAGTACCCAGAGTAAAGAAAAAACAGATATACACTTTCTGATGTCAGGTTCATTCTCTGTTGGGAAAAGAAGTAACCAAATTCCACCAAAGGGATTCTCCCAGAAGAGGATGTCTTCCTGCAATACACAGAGAATTCCCTTTCCTAATCAAGGAAAAGTCAGAGGATATCTACGTAGAGTGTCTTGTCCAGGTGAAGACAATTCAAAATGTATTTATGTATTGGCAGGTAGGAGAGTATCTTAAACTGAAAGTCTATAGAAACAGAGTTATTCTGATTTAGAGTTGCCAGATTAAATAAAGGACACCAAATTAAAATTAAGTTCTACATACAAAATTTTATCATGTGTCTTATTATTCATTATTTATCTAAAATCCAAATTTGATGACATATCCTATATTTATTTGCTCTATCTGGCAGGCCTCTATTGGTGTCTTGAGGAAATGAAGATTCTGAAGGAAAAAATCAGGAAATTAAAGTAGTATGTTAAATCTATATTATAAGAGGAAAACTTACAGAGACATAAATGAAACAAAATACAAATGCTAAGAAATTATTGTTAGTTAAAATGAATTTAAAACATGTGAAAGCCAATGAATGTTTATTCTTTTCAAAGATAATAAAATATCTGCAAATTCTACATAGGCTGTGTGGGAGTGGATGAAATTTAAACTCCTCTAATGATCCTTATCATCTGATATTCATACTCTTGTGTTGTCCCCTCTCAAATTATTTTATTGGTCTGTGTAACCAATAAAATACAGCATAAGTGAGGATATGTCACTACTACTAAAACTAGATTATAAGACACTACAGCTTCATCTTGGGAGTCTGTCTCTGTCTCTTTCAGAGCTCTAGGTATGAGAAGCCCTATAAAGTGACCCAAGTGGCAAGAGACTGAAGATTTCTATCGGTAGCCATGCGAGTTAATCATCTTGGTAGTAGATCCCCCAGACCAATGATGCCTTCAGATGACTGATGGATTGATGATTGCACTCCTAGCCAACATCCTGACTGGAACCTCATGAAAAATTTTATGTTAAAACCACCCAGAAAAAGTGCTCCTAGATTCTTGACCTTCAATCTGCATTAGAAAACGAATATTTGTGTTTTAAGTGGCTGAATTTTGGGGTAAAATAGCTATACAGCAAAATATAACTAATAGAAATCATACAAAAGATGTCAAAATTATAAACTGATGATTGACAATATTCAACTAGAAACAACCTATGAAATTAAATATTCATTAAAACATTGCTGAGCAAGCAGAGCAGGAATAACTAGCCCATAGAAAGATGTAATTTCCAGCCACCGATTAAACTCTACTAATTAGTTTCCTGCCAAAACAAGACTACTCAGATCTCTATTCCTCATAGCAGGAGACAGTTCCAACAAACACTAAGGCGAGGTTACCCCTAATCTTCAATGGATGAACCAGCATTCATTTGAATCATGAACCTCATCTTTTCTCTGAACATCTGAAGCAGGAATATAGGTGCAATGTAATATCATGGACTGAGAAAATTTTCAACAAAAACTGCAAATGGCTTTTTTAAAGTGAAAAAGCCAGTGCAGTTGCACAGGCATGTAATCCCAGCTACTGTGAAGTAAGGTTGAGGCAGGAAGATTGCTTGAGTCCAGGAGTTTGAGGACAGCCTGGGCAATGTAGCAAGATTCCATATTTTAAAAAGTGGTGGCAACAGGGGAAGTAGGGATTTCCCAGCTCATGACCCTTTAATGGGTAATGTTGCAAATTCAACACATGGTGTGAAGAAATGTTAACAGGCTTTTGGAGACATTCATTTTATATCAATTTAAAAATTAGGATTTCAATTTAAAGCATTGGCAAAACAAGAAAGAACAATTTAATTCAAATGTATTGACACTTAAAGAAGAGCAGCAAAAATGAAAAAAAGTTTAAAAAGTCTAAAAAGGATATAAAAAGGCTTAATATACCAAGAACAGATTTTTAAATGCCACACAATACTTCAGAAATTATCAACAAGTCAAAATTGAAAGATCAGTGACCCAGAAAATATTTTAAAGTATTAGAAATGGTGTTTTAATTTCCTGTATGGCATCATGTTTCTTTTGTAGCTTTCCGCTTCTAAAACTGAGCAGTGAAGCTTATTACTCTAGAATAAGAAGGGTTTAGTAAAACAATAGGCTTGAAAACCAGCTTTGACAGGCTGAATTATAGAATTTCTCCAGTTACATAGAGAAAACACTCTGTCTGCAATTAAAGCTTAGCCATGATATTAAATAGAAAGAGGGAAAGATATTAACAGAAAAAAAGCCTCCATTGTGGACCAAAGAATTAGAGGAAGGAGACAAAAGAGTGGCCAAAAAAGGGAAAGCTGCTAGACCTGTGTAATCTGAATCTCCCTCTTGTGAATGTATTTAATAGTTACAGAGAATATTCAAGGAATGTAACTTCTGCTAAACTGCAATTTAGTTTTCTACACCTGGTGGAACAAAGCAAAACCCACAGTATTATATGGTAGATTTATACTCAAATTTATCAGAAATTAAATTAGAATAAATGTTTAATGAGTGTTGTAATTAAAAGTCAAAGATCATCAACAGGATTAAAAAAGTCTGACTCAAAATACATTTAGGTTTGAAAGTAAGAAGTGGAAAGCTATAATGAAAAGACTATTCCAGAGAAGGCTGTATACCTATATTGATGTAAAACAAGAGATTACAGCAAAAACAATTACTAGAGGTAAAGAAAATAATTTCATAATAATCTGAGCCTCACTTTTCTAGCAAGATAAAATAAATTTGCATGCATCTAATAATATAACCGTGGGTAATATAAATCAAAAATGGACAAATATAAGAAGAAATAAACAAATTAATAATTGTATTGAAAGATTTTTTGAAATTTCAGTATTCAGGAGCTGGGGTTATAGCTCAGTGGTAGAGCTCTTGCCTAGCCCGTATGAGGCACTAGGTTCAATCCTCAGCACCACATAAAAATACATAGATAAATAAAATAAAGGTATTAAAAATCTCAGTATTCAATAAAAAAGAAGATACAAATTTAATATCCTTAACTAATTGACCTAAAGGACACATATAGAACACTGCATACAACAATTACAGACAAACATTCTTTTATGGAACAAATGGAGAACGTACAAAAATTTTCAAAAGTGGGATATCATAGAGAATGGTTTTTGGCCACAATACTATTATGTAAAATATCTACATGTTGGAAATTAGGAAGCAAATATCTAAATAACCAAAGAATCAAACGAAAACTAGAATATATTTTTAGGACAAGATAAAAATATTTTATTACAAGACTTGTCGGATACAGTTAAATGGAAATATGATATTGTTAAAATGCAAATACTGCAGAAGAAAGGCTGTAAAATAATGAATTAAGCATTCATCTAGTAAAATTAGGAAAAGAACATAAAGCCAAAGATCAGTAGAATGAATGAATTTTTTAAAGTTGAAAGTGGATGTTGCTAAAATTTTAAAGTGTGCATCAGAAAAACTAATTTAAAAATCCAAAATTGAGCTGGGCACAATGGCACACACCTGTAATCTCAGAAGCTCAGGAGGTTGAGGCAGGAGGATCATGAAAGCCAGCCTCAATAAAGATGAGGTGCTAAGCAATTCAGTGAGACCCTGTCTCTAAATAAAATACAAAATAGGGCTGGGGATGTGGCTCAGTGGTCGAGTGCCCCTGAGTTCAGTCCCTAGTACTCATCCCAAATCCAAGATTGATAGTTTTATAAGGCCAATAAAATAGATAAACCGCTTTTGAGACAGGAAAAAAGGAAGGCACAAATAACAAATATCATCAATATATAGGGGAATTGCTATTGATTAAGCATGAATTCAAACTATGATGATAATTTTAAAAATTTTGTTAGTGTGTTAGAAGATTTGATGTTATAAATATGTCAATTCTCCTCAAAATTATATCTAGATTTAATATAATCCCAATAAAAATCTCAACATCAGACACTTCAAAAGAGAAGATATCAAAATGGTTAATAAATAGATTAAAAGCTATTTAATTTCCCAGACATGCAAGACCAGTTCAACGTTTGAAAATCAATTAATGTCATCTACCACATCAACAACATCAAGAAGAAAATCACTTGATCACATCAATAGATTCAGAAAAATTGTTTAACAAGATCCATTCATCATAAAACCTTTCAGCTAACTAGTAATAGAGATGAACTTCCTCACCTTGACAAAGAACATTGTGTTAGTCAGCTTTTCATTGTTGTGACAAAATATCTGAAAGAATCATTTGAAAAGGAGGAAAGGGTTATTTTGTTTTTGGGGTATCAGTCTATGGCTGACTGGTTCCATTGTTTTGTGCCTGAGACAAAGCAAAACATCATGGGAACAGAAAAAAGAAAGAGAGTGGGAGAGAGAGAGAAAGAAGAACAGAAGAGAGAAAATACACATTTTTATTGGGTTTTTTTAGTTGTATATCATAGTATAATCCATTTTGATATAATTATACAAGCAAGGAATATATTTTATTCTAAGTAGGACCTCATTCATGTGAATGTACATGATGGTGGGATTCACTGTGGTGTATTCATATATGTATGTAGAGAATTTATGTCAGATTCATTCCACTGTCTTTCCTTTCCCTGTCCCTTCTCCTTCTCTTCATTCCCCTTTGTTTAATCTACTGAATTTCTATTCTTCCCCTCATCCCTTATCCTGGGTTATCTTACATATTTTTTAAAAGTTAACTTAAAATGAGCCGGGCACAGTGGCTCAAGCCTGTAATCCCAGCACTTAGGCAGGCTGAGACAGGAGAATCGCGAGTTCAAAGCCAGCCTCAGCAACGGCGAGGCGCTAAGCAACTCAGTGAGACCCTGTCTCTACATAAAACACAAAATAGGGCTGGGGATGTGGCTCAGTGGTCGAGTGCCCCTGAGTTCAATCTTCAGTACCAAAAAAAAGTTATCTTAAAATGGATCATAGACCTAAATGTAAAACTCCCAAATTATGGAACTCCAGACAGATAACATAGGAGAAAATCTACATGATCTTGGGTTTTCAGCACAACATCAAAAGTATGATTCAAAAAGAAATAATTAATAAGCTGGATTTAGTTAAAATTTAAAACTTCAAGAAAATGAGCATACAAGCCACAGACTGAGAGAAAATATTTGTAAACAATAGAAAAAGAAAAAGCATGAGAGCTAACAGTACCAGTCACATGACAGGAGACAATGAAATTCACAATCATCCAAAGAAGAATGAAAGGAAAGGAGACGAGATAAGAACAGGAAAGACAGTGAAATGAATCTGACCTAGCTTTCCTACGCACATATACAAATGCACCAGAGTGAATCTCAGCATTGTGTACATCCACATGACTGGATTCCTAATTAGAATAAAATACACCCCATGTTTGTATAAATATGTCAAAATAGACTCTACTGTCATGTACAACTAAGAAGAACAAATAAAAAACGGAAAAACATCCATTAAGAAGGTATTACATCATAGCCAGGTGCTGTGGCGCACGTTTGTAATCCCAGCACTTTGGGAGGCTGAGACAGGAGAATCGCGAATTCAAAACCAGCCTCAGCAATGGTGAGGCTTGCTAAGCAACTCAGGGAGACCCTGTCTCTACATAAAACACAAAATAGGGCTGGGGATGTGGCTCAATGGTCAAGTGCCCCTGAGTTCAATTCCTGGTACCAAAAAAAAAAAAACCAAACAAAACAAACAAACAAAAAAACCAAGAAGATAGTAAACCATGATCAAGTGGGTTTCATTCCAGGGATGAAAGGCTGGTTAAACATACACAAATAAATAAACATAATTCACCAGATAAATATAATTGTGGATGAAAATAACATAATTTTAACACTAGATACAGAAAAGCATTTGACAAAGTCCAGCACTCATTCATGTTTAAAACACTAGAGAAACTAGGGATAGAAGGAAGTTACCTCATCGTTCTAAAAACTATATATGGCAAACCCAAGGCCAGCATCACACTGTACAGAAAAAAATTGAAAGCATTTCCTCTTAAATCAGAAACAAGTAAAAGATGTCCACTCTTACCACTCCTATTCACCATAGTCCTTGAAACTCTATCCAGAGCAAACAAGAAAGATAAGAAAATTAAAGAGAAACAAACAGGAAAAGAAGTTGAATTATTTTTGTTTATTGATGACATGATCCTATATTTAAAAGACCCAAAAACTTCACTAGAAGACTTCTAGAGCTGATAAACAAATTCAACATTGTATTAGGATACAAGATCAACATACATAAATCAGTTTGCCACACTACAGGAATGAATCTGCTGAAAAAAATTAGGAAAACTTATCCCATTCACTATATCCTCAAAAAAATACTTAGAAATAAATCTAACCAAGGAGGTGAAATACCTCTATAATAAAAACCTATAACACACTGAAGAAGACATTAGAAAATGAGAAGTACTCCTATATCCTTGGATAGGCAGAATTAATGTTATTCAAAAGGCAATATTACCAACAGCATTATACATAATGCAATCCTTATCAAGATATCAATTACATTCTTCACAGAACTAGAAAAAAGCCCTTTAAAATTCATTTGGAAGAATAAGAGACCCAAAATAGCCAAACAATCCTGATCAACAACAGCAATGATGGAGGCATCACAATACCAAACCTCAAATTATACTTCAGAGCTAAAGTAATAAAAACAGCATTGTATTGGCACCAAAACAGACACGAAGACCAATGGAATGGAATAGAGGGCACAGAGAAAAATCCTCACAGATAATCATCTGATACTCAACAATGGTACTAAAAACAAACATACATTGGAGAAACGATAGCCTTTTTAACAAATACTGCTGGGAAAACTGAATGTATGTAGAAGAATGAAGCTAGGTTCCTACCTCTCACCCTGAAGAAAAGTGAAATCAAAGTGGATCAAAAACTGATGAATTAGATTGAAAACTGAAACTCTTAATATATTGGCATATGCACTGATTTCTTTAACAAGACTCCTAAAGCACAAGAAATAACACCAAGAATCAATAAGTGGAATGACTTCAAATTAAAGTGCTTGTGCACAGCAAAGGAAACAAGAATATGAAAAGAGAGCCTGAAAAATGGAAGATTTTTGCCACCTGATCCTCAGACAGGGGATTAATATTCAGAATATATAAAGAACTCAAAAATCTTACAATAAAAAATCAAATAACCCCATTTAAAAATGAGCAAAAGAATTAAATAGACACTTCTTAAAAGAAGAAATATAAATGACCATGAAATGTACAAGAAAATTTCAACATCTTTAGCAATCAAGGAAATGCTAGTCAAAAGTACATTGAGGCCTGGGATTGTAGCTCAGTGGTAGAGTGCTTGCCTTGCACGTGGGAGGCACTGGGTTCGATCTTCAGCACCGTATATAAATAAATGAATAAATAAAGGTCAATCAACAACTAAAATAAATAAATAAATTAAAAAAAAGTACATTAAAATTCCATAGTACTCCAGTTATAATGGCAATTATCAAGAATACAAATAATAATAATAAATGCTAGTGAGAATGAGGGGGAAAGGTACAGTTGTTGGTAGGACTGAAAATTAGTATTTCCACTCTTTAAAGCAGTATGGAGATTCCTCAAAAAAAGTGGGAATGGAACCACTATGTGATCCATCTATCCCACTCCTTAGTACTTATCCAAAACATCTAAAATCAGCATACTATAGTGACACAGTCACATCAATGTTTATGGCAGTAATTCAGAATAGCCAGATTATGGAACCAACTCAGATGCCTGCCAACAGATGAATGGATAAAGAAAATGTGATGTGTGTGTGTGTGTGTAATGAGGTTTTAGCCATAAAGAGTGAAGCTGTGGCATTTGCTGATAAATGTATGGAACTGGAGAACATCATACCAAGTGAAATAAGCCAGAGTTAGAAAGTCAAGGGTCAAATGTTTTCTCTCATATGCAGAAGCTAGACCAAAACAGGAAAAAAGAGCAAGGGGGATTTCCATGAAAATAGAAGAGAGATCAGTGGAGTAGAAGAAAGGGTTTAAGTGGAAAAGAGAAGGAATGGGAAAAGGAAGGAATGGTGGAATGAAATTGACCAAACTATCCTATGTACATATATGAATACACCACTGTGAATTTCACCTTCATGTGTATCTATAAAGCATTAGCTGTAAAAAAGCTACAAATAAATAGAAGGATGACCTGTAGAATAGAGGAAAGGGAATGGAAGAGAATAGAAGAGAGGGAAAGGGGAAGTACTAAGGAATGAATGGAGCAAATTATATTTCATGCTTGTATAATTATGTTAAAATGAACCCCCAATATTATGCATAACTGTAATGTACTAATAAAAACTAGGAAGAAAAATTGTCCTAAAAATGTTCATTGAGCTACAAGCAAACACAAGTAAGCAATGTTATAAAACCAGGAAAATAATACAAAAACAAAATTAGATGCTCAAGAAAGAAATAGGAAATACAAAAAACAAACAAACAAACAGAAATTTTGGAGCTGAAGAATACAGTGACAACTAAAGAATGAAATAGTGTTTCAACAGCACACTGAATCAAACAGAAGACCGAATAAGTGAATTCAAAGACAGATCTGATTTTGATTTGATAATTTTACAATTATCAAATAAGAGGACAGAAAAAAGAATGTAAAGGAATAAAGAATGGCTACAGGACCTGTGGAATACCATCAAGAGAAGTAATATTTAATTTATAGGTGAGCCAAATAAAAGAGAAGAGAAAAAAAGACAAAAACTTATTTAAAGAAATGATGGCTGAGAACTCCCCAAGTCATGGGAAAGATATGAACATTCAGATATATGAAGCTTAAAGATCTCTAATCAGAGTTAACCCAAAGAGGACATCTCCCAAAACAAAATAAACTGGTGAGAATGAGGGAGGAAAGTTACATTTGTTGGTAGGACTGAAAGACTGAAGAATATAGTGACAACTAAAGAATTAAATAGGGAGGGCTGGGATTGTGGCTCAGTGGTAGAGCGCTTGCCTCGCATGTGTGGGGCCCAGGGTTCAATCCTCAGCACCACATAAAAATAAATCAATAAAGATATTGTGTCCACCTACAACTAAAAAATATTTAAAAAAAAGAATTAAATAGGGTTTCAACAGCACACTATATCAAACAAGAAGAAGAATAAGTGAATTCAAAGATCATTTTGCAATCATCAAATAAGAGGAGAGAAAAAAGAATGTAAAAATCAAAGAGAATTTTGAAAGCAACAAGAGAAATGAAGCATATTACAGAAAATGGAACACCAGTAAGGCTACTGTTTGATTTCTAAGAAGAAATCTTGCAGGCTAAGAGAGAGTGGAATAATATACTTAAAGTACAGAAAGAAAAAAATCCCTACCAAAAATACTTTACCCAGAAAAACTTCCCTTCATAAATGTGGTAGAAAGAAAGACTTTCCTAGATAATCAAAAGCTGAAGGAGGTCGTTACCAGTAGATCTACCCTACAAGAAATACTAAAGGGAATTCTTCAACCTGAAATAAAAGGAAACTAATTAATAACATGAAAATATAGGGAATGGTAAAACTCTCTGGTAATAATAAATATATGGTCAAATTCAAAATAATACTGTAATGGTGATGTGTAAATCAATTATAACTCTAATAAAAAGGGTTAAAAACAAAACTATTGAAAATAACTATAGTTAGAATGGCACTCATCAGGAATACTAATAACAATAAATGCTGGTGAGGGTATGGTGGAAAAGGTACACTTATGCATTGTTGGTGGGATTGCAATTTAGTACAATCACTATGGAAATCAAAATGGAGGATCTTAAAAAGACTATAAATGGAACCACCATATGAACCAACTATATTACTCCATATTTATCCTAAAGAATTAAAGTCAACATACTTTAAAGACACATCCATACCCATGTTTATAACAGCACAATTCACATTGGCCAAATTGTGGAACCAGCCCAGATGTCCATTAACAGATGATCAAATAAAGAAAATGTGGTATATATACATGATAGAATTTTATTCAGTCATGAAGAAGAATAAAATTATGTCATCTGCTGGGAAATGGATGGAACTTGAGAGCATTATGTTAAATGAAGTAAGCCAAACTAAGAAAGTCAAGGGAAAAATAGTCAAGAGATCTCATGAAAGTAGAAGGGAGATGAGATCAGCAGAATAGAGGAAGGGGAAAAGGGAGAGATAGGAAGGGAGGGAAAGGGGAGGACTGATATTGACTTAATTGTATTGTTATCTTGTGTGCATGTGTGAATATGTAACAATGAATCCCACTATTATGTATAATTATAATGTACCAATAAAAAGTAAAGAAAAACATATCCTAGCAACAACAATAAGAAAAGAAGTCTTGTGTACAAACACATAGTATGAAAAATAAAATTAATGTCTCACAGATCAAGGAAAGTGAGAAGAAAATAAATTAATGGGCATTGTGGTCAGTGGTATTCTGGAAAACTTTTCACCAGTGAATTCCTAAAATAACCATGACTTGAAATATGTAAATGTTTTTCTTCAAAATATTATATCTGGAAGAAATAATTTGTTTCATGATGTTAAACTATTTATTCTTTAGATTTGAACTCTAACCATCACAAGGTGAATTTAATCACCTTGTAAAAGCCACCTAAAAGGCACATGAAAACAGCTAATATCCTGAATTATTAAGCTTTTACCAAAGTCAACATAGAAAAATACCAAGCAAAGGAAACAATGAAAACCACTTGTGTATCTATTTTCAGGAGTCTCTACTCTGTTCCACGGAACCAAGTACTTACATTATACACAATCAAATATCAAGCATTTTAAGAAAACCTCAATCCACTTTTCCCTATAGCAAGATGGATAGTAGAAAGAATGCAAACTTTGGGATAAAACATGCATCAGTCTCTACCAGTCTTCAAGTGTCCCTTGGTAAAACAATCTCTAAGTCCTAGTTTACTTACTGAAAATGTTGTCAATGATTCTATGCAACCAGTCTTTATTCAAGTATAAATTATGTTGACTTGACACTCTATACATGTTGTTTTGTATGCAATGAGTGAGTAAAAAGGCAAAACAATACCCCAAATTAATTAAGTTTAACTCATAAAATAGTGAAAAAATTTTATTACTAAAATTGAACATAGTGCCAGGCATGGTGGTGCATGCCTGTAATCCCAGCACTTAGGGAGGCTGAGACAGGAGAATCATGAGTTCAAAGCCAGCCTCAGCAACGGTGGGGTGCTAAGCAACTCAGTGACACCTTGTCTCTACATAAAACACAAAATAGGGCTGGGGATGTGGCTCAGTGGTTGAGTACCCTGAGTTCAATCTCTGGTACCAAAAAAAAAAAAAAAACCCAAAACAAAAAAAAACCCAAACATAGTCCCCTAGTTTCCATGAGTTTGTTAATGCCATGCTGTGTCAAGATTGTATTTCCCAAACACATCAAAGAAGTCCTAGGAAACAAGGCAAAATTTATTACAGTATGGAACAGTACATGTCTGAAAACCACATCTTCTTTCCTTTTCCAGTCAATTTTCAAATAACATTTACGATCTCTTTCTAACATTTTATATCTTCCTGTTATTTTTATATCACAATGTATGATAAAACACCCTTGAACCCCAGTGAGCACTCTTCTTTGCTCTCCCTTTGCTGCTCCTTCTTCTTTCTCCTGGGCAGGTGTAATATCTTAAATATCTTAACTATTGTTTAAAGGCTTTTTTTTTTTACTGTAGTTGCTTCTCACTGAGCTGCTGGTCCTTGGGGTGTGAATGTATGTGCAAATAAAAAGTTTTGTTATTAAAATATTGTCAACAACATGTAACATGCATATATGTCTAAAGCACAAAAATACATAATCACAGACATATCATAATAAATTCAAATTATTTTAACACACTTCTATATATTTATTCTTAAATATGATGTCATATATGTGTATGTTATATATCTAATATATACAAATAATGCATAGTTATATCTAAACAAAAAAAATAAGTCTAAAATCTATTTCCAACAATATTTTGTCTATTTATTCTTAGTAATGCCACTCTTCACATAGAAAAGCTACTCCAAGTAGTTACCCATAAGGATTTTGGAAGCTATTTTAATCTATGTTCAGGTGGATGATGGCCATCCTGTGAAAAAACATGAGAAAGAAGTTATAGGTCATATTTCTGGGAACAGATGAAGATAAACAGTCAATAACACAAGAATATAATACTTCAGGATCAATGTTTCCTTCGTGAGACTCAACCGTCACTCACTGACACAATGGAAGACTTTTGTAAGTATATCTTCATGAGTTCAACAGTTAAAAATAAATGTTTCTGTTAATAAATTTCTGTACATGTTAAGACACTCACTATCACAGGCCCAATAGTTGACCTAATGCTTGATGATTTCTTTGTCCTCTAGATCTAGATCTTGTTCTCACTCTTGCATTTATATTTCACAATAGAAGTAGAATATGATGATTAGGAAAATTCCCTTAAAGGGAATTTTATAGCCAGGCTTGGTGGTGCATGCCTGTAATCCCAGGGGCTCAGAAGGCTAAGGCAGGAGGATCACAGCTTCAGTAATTTAGCAAGGCCCTAAGCAACTTAGTGAGATCATGTCTCAAAATAAAAAATAAAAGGCTGAAAATGTGTCTCAGTGGTTGAGGGACCCTGGGTTCAATCCCTGGTACCAAAAAACAAACAAACAAAAATGAAAACAAAAGAGAGCTATACTTGACCACTTCTATGGTAAAAGGGTGACTTGTAAATTTTATAAATTTTGAAGTCATTTTCATAATATTTTATAGAGCAACAATAAGTATGCAAATTTTCCAATCAAAATACATGCAGATATGTTTATATTATGGTCAAACAGGCACAGAAATCACTTTAAGACAAGTGGCTAAAACCTCTGACTGTATTGTTAAGATTTGGTTTGATAGCTAGATTCCCCATCAAAGAGACATTTAGGAAAATACTACCAAAGATCTGGAATTCAAGTGACTACTACTTTAATCATATTTCTATTAACTAAGTCAATTTGTGCCCTGTTATGGTTTTGATAATAGGTGCCCCCCAAAAGCTCATGTGTGAGACAATGCAAGAAAATTAAGAGGTGAAATGATCGGATTATGAGAACCCTAACCTAGTCAGTGCATTAGTCCTCTGATAGGGATAAACTGAGTGGTAATTATAGGCAGGTAGGGTGTGACTAGAGGAAGTGGGTCATTGGGAGTGTGCCTTTGGGGTATATATTTTGTCCATGTTTGGGGAGCCATCTCTCTCTCTCTCTCTCTCTCTCTCTCTCTCTCTCTCTCTTTCTCTCCTTCTTGTTGCCACATCTTGAGCTGCTTTCCTCGCTACACTTCTGCCATGATGTTCTGCCTTGCCTCTGGTCTCAAAGAACAGAGTTGGTCATCTATGAAATAAGACCTCTAAAATTGTGAGCCCCCAAAATATACTTTTACTCCTGTAACTGTTCTTGTCAGGTCTTTTAGTCACAGCAGAAAAAAAAGCTGACTAAAACACTTCCTCCAATAATGTTTGTTGAATTGAATAGCCTCCCCCATTCTTTTCAGTGCCCCCTGGGGCTGTTCTGTTCCTCTTCCTGGCAGAGGTGAGAAGTTGGTTTACAGAGTCTGTGGGCATACTCCTCAGTATGCACTCTACAGATCTTGGGGACTCAATCAGAACACAAACAGTGTCCCTATTTCCAGGCCCTTTCTTCATTGTGTACATGCCTGTATCCAAAGTGAAGACTTAGAACATGTCCTTTGGCCATTGTAGGCACTTCTAGGACTCAGATACCTCCAACAGTTCTTCTACTGCTCATTTTTTCTTCACTTGATACCCCTACCCTCCACAGACCACCTTCCTTCTTTGTCTGGTCCTAAGGCCCATGGTGGTGGCGTGTGTGAAGAGATGGAGACTCTTCTTCCTCTGAGGCCACTGACTTTGCTGCCAGACCTGTCTGAAGTCCTCTAGCTGATCTTCACACCCACTCACAATTAAACTGGTGGAAGGACTAATCTAAATATCTACTGACTAATTTTCAATCAATGAGAAAGAGTGAATATGACTGAAGGAACAAAGACAAGATTTCCTCTAGAAGAGTATATGCACAGACGATAAATAGAAAGGCACATGTGCAACATGGAAATTGAATGACAATGGACATGCGCAACAAAAGGCATGCACATTGAATGAGGTGTGTGCTGCTGGCTTAAGATTTTCCCACTTCTAAGGAGAACCAGCACTACAAGCCCTCCTGAAGACAAAAATAGGCATGCACAGCACTTTCCTTCATTCTCCTGTGTCTAGGAAATTTGGAGCACAGCTTCAGGTTATCCTTGGGAAGGGATGCTTCACAAAACAACCATTGTGATAGAAATAGATTTTAAAATAGAAATAGAAATAGATTTTTATGATTTTAAGAATTTTAAAATAGAAATAGATTTTTATACTTGCTCTCATCAATCATTTCCATTCTACCTCCTGGATTTTCTGTCATGCTTGTCATGGCTTTTCTTACTCCTATAGAATAGGCACATTCACATCTATTTTCTTTGGTATTTTTTGCTGTTTTATTGTACATTTAAATCCTTTGAAAGATTTTCTGCTTTACCAAAATTTAGTAAGGCTCCTGAAAGTTTCCCTAGGCTCATTTGTGCAATTCCCTTGTAAAAAATTCAGTTTGAGCGAAGAATGATGCTAAGTCAATAAAGCAAAAATATCACATCCTTGGCATCAAATCATTTGCAGTATTTGATCAACTTTCTCATTCTTCCACATTGTGCAAGTGGTATCTGATGACCCTGGCATGTTCAACAAGAATCCTTTTAGGTCAATGCTATGATTTGTATTTGAGCCCCAAAGTTCATGTGTTGAAAACTTAATCTGCAATGCATCTGTGTTAAGAAGTGCAGTCTTCATGGGGTAATTAAGTCATGAGGGCTCTGCCTTCATGGATGGATAAACTCCATGAATCCTATTAGAATTCTAATTGCATTAGTATTCTATTTACATACTAATTTGGGAAAAATGAACATCGTTCTATTACTAGATCTCTTTATCAAAGAAAAAAGTAACTCTTCAACTTCTCCAGTCTTCTTTCATGTCCCTCAGAAAGGTTTTATTATTTTTATCATATTACTTCTTTACATTTATATTAATTTTATAACTAGGCTAAGAAAAAAATGTGACAAGACACACACACACATTTTTTCCTCCATGTACATCACTAAATAAAATAAAAACAAATCCAGTCTTAGATAAGGAGAGACATTAGTTCAAAACACTATCACCATAGGAAAAATACTCTGACTGCAGGACTCTTAAGCATATGAAAAGAAGAAAAAGGATTTCTTTCACAGGAAAAAAATGAGTGGGCCTAACAGGAACTTTTGAGGGAGAATTGAGAAAAAATAAATTGAAATAAGCTGACAGCATATCCTAGTGGTTTGATAGAAAATCATTTTTAACATGATCAACTTCTCAGGTTAAGCTACTAAGTGTGGACAATTGCAATACAGTGCTTGTTCCCTTTAAAGAGCAAACCAGTATTTAGGTGCCTGTGGGGAGGAAAAAAACTTGGTTAAAAATTATTCAAGGCAAGGCAGAGTGTAAGTAATGAGCAATCATTTACACTAGGTCACCCATAATTAAACTATATTTAGTCCTCTGTTGGTTGATCTATACTGATTCAATAATTGGCAAAACTGAGTAATTGTGATAAAGACAATACATGATGCTCTCCTCCCTTGGCACTGATACTTGTCACACTATAAATTTATCTTGGGGATGCAATTATAACTTGACAGAATTTTTAGTTACTGGACCATATCTTTAGTTATTTGACATTTCTTTATTCCCATTTTTTACCCACTGTGGACTAATCTATGCCCTGTGAAGTGCTCTGGCTGAACTCTTGAGGTTCCCAAAAGTGCCCTCAAGAATCACCCCAACTTCAACTAAACACCTTCTCTCTGCAGCCTGACTTTCTCCCTTACCCTAGTTCCATTATGAGGAAAATAACAATGACAATGACATCATCTGAGAAAACAGACTCCCAGTTAAGACATATATCAACAATCTATAGGATCTATTCAGGACCTAGACTTTCATAAGCTGAAATTCTACATGTATGGGATACAATTCAAAATTATCACCACATAAAGAATCAGGAAAACCTTAAGCCAATTAACAGACAATAATGCCAAAAAGACAGATACTAGGACTATCTGACAGTCATTAAAGCCAAAATTGTAAAAATGCTCCAGCATACAGAAAGAAGTATAAATATAGATATCTTGGTACATATACACATTAGAATTAGCACAAAGGAGATTTAAAGAACCAAATGGAAATTTTAAATACAAAAACCAAAATAAAAATCTCGTGGCAGGGATTAAACTTGCCAAAAGGAGAAGAGAAGATAATCGGGACTTGGACATACATCAGTACAAATCATCCAATCAGAACAATGAAAACAGAAAAAAAATTGAAAGATTAAAGAGATTTAAGGAAAAACTAACAGATCTTCAAATGCCTGTGGGAAAATGTCATAATGTTTATCATTCATATAGCTCAGAAGATAATGATTCAGAATCCCAGGAAAGCTCAGTAATGAACATTTACTTAAGTATCTACTTGGATAAGTAATTGCTGGAGAATTCTCATATTTGACATGCACATGGACATACAGGTTCACAAAGCTCAGTAAATACCAAACAAAATAAGCCTAAAGAAATCCATACCAGACACATAGCTAAACTGCTGAAAACTAAAGGAAATGAAAAAAAATTGAAGTCAACCAGAGAATAAGATATACTACTTATATAGGAATAAGTATACAAATGACTGTGGCTTTCTCTTCAGAAATCACAGAAGTCAGAAGGAAATGTATGAATATTTTAAAATCACTGTTCGAAAACAATGACAACCTAGTATCCTACATTAAACAAAAGTATCTTTCAGGAATTAATATACAAGAAATATATTTGTGGATGAAAAAAAAAGAATATGTTGCCAGCATACTAAAGAGAATGGCAATGGAAATTGTTCAAACAGAAAAGTGTGTGAATGCAGTTACACCTAATAGAAATCATTAAGATGATAAATTTGTTAGGTATATTGGCACCAGAGATTGAACCCTGGGGCACTTAATCACTGAGACACATCCCCAGCCCTTTTATATTTTATTTCTTGAGACAAGGTCACACTAAGTTGCTTAGGGCCTTGTTTAGTTGCTAAGGCAAACTTTGAACTTGTATTCCTCCTGCCTCAGCCTCCTGAGTTTTTGGGATTACAAGAGTATTCCATCATGTCCAGTTGTTTTATATATTTTTTCCATATTAAAAATAAAATGTTACTACAGGGAAAGGATATAAAGAAGAAAGATCGGGAGATTGAGACAGGAGAATTATGAGATCAAAGCCAGCCTCAGCAATGGTGAGGTGCTAGGCAACTCAGTGAGACCCTGTCTCTAAATAAAACACAAATAGGGCTGGGGATGTGGCTCAGTGGTACAGTAAACCTGAGTTAAATCCTTGGTACCAAGAAAATGAAGAAGAAGAAGAAGAAGAAGAAGAGGAGGAGGAGGAGGAGGAGGAGGAGGAGGAGGAGGAGGAGGAGGAGGAGAGATCAAAGGGGAAAATGCCAAGGGTAAAGACAAAGGTATCTGTACAAAGTTATGAAAGCCTTTCCCTGTGAAGCCAAATGTTTTTTATTCCATCAACAATGTGTAACAGTCTGTATAAAATATAGTCAAAAAGGGAAGCTCACTGGAAACTTAGCATGAGAAGTTTATATTGAGGGTTGATCACTTAGACACTCTGTTTCTTATACTAAACAATATTCTAGACTCTCAGACAGAAAAGTGTTCAGCATAAAATATATTGTTTATATGAATAGTTAAGGCACAATAAAACAGGGAATGATGGGAAGACTCTAAACTCCAAGCTTTAGGATTCTAGGCAAGATCCAGCCTTGCAAGCATTTGATTATTAGAATAGCAAAATCAGGCTAGCTAGGATTAACAGTTTGCTGCACAACATCCACAAAAACAGAGCTTCAAAATACATAAGCAAAATCATACAGAACTGAAGTGACAAATAAACAAGTATACAATTATGATTGAAGGTTAAGCCATGGACCATCATCATCATACCAGAAGTCTCCTAGGTCCCTTCATGAGCAGTATGTTTTTCCTCACTGTTTCCTAATTTTCCCATTCTACCGCTTTCTAATATCCTACTTCTCTCATTCCTCAAGTACTACACTTCATCAGAAGTTGTAATGTTATGGTGGCCATGGTCCTCATATTATAATTCATTTATACTGCCTCTTTGGCATTCAAAGTGAATGCTGTCTGCTCTCTGCTGTAACACTCAAACCCTCTGTCTCTCCTGATGCAGAAGACCTCATCCCTCTTAGAAATTTCAGTCATGAGTAAGATAGTGGGATCAGGACTTTTCTCTGGGTCTCAAGTCTTTCCTCTATACAAAGGAAATAACTCCATCTCTCTCACAGGTTGTGGGAAAAAAGAGGTGCTAATACCAACTGGCATTCTTTAAGTGCTATGTGCCAAAACCTCAGATGCTGAGAGCTTTATTAGTATCAAAAATGTCTTTGGTATTCCAAGATTTCATGAAGTAGGTTTTCCATTTAGAGCATTTAGTATATCTTCTGCCTGGAATGTTGGGATGTTCTTCCTCCAGGTAATCACATGGATTGCTTCCTCGCTTCCTCAAGGTCTGCTCAAACATCATCTTTCAGAATGGCCTTCCTTGATCATCTTGAATAAAAATTTTACCCATCCTTTTTCCTTGATCTTCCCCATCATTCCGCAGAGCACTTGCCACCCTATATGACTGTATATATTTTACTGGTAAATCCTGTGAGGTTAGATATTTGTAATTTTTGTTTTGTGCTTTATCCTCCAAAACTAAAACAGTGCATTTGCTCAGAAAATTCTTGTTGGATGGGTGGAAGCCTGTCCCTTTAGACACATGGATAAGGTGCACAGATGCTCCTTAAGGTAGGCATTGGCCCCACTGTACCAATGATGTGAATCTGGGGATGGACTAAAATGAATATGCAAAACATGGAATCACTGAATGATTATGGTATTTAATCATCACTTTCTCCCTAATTATACACAGCAGCATAAACACGATTTTATTTCACCTATTTGAAACAAAATAAAACAAAAAAGACATGAAGAAAAATCACTTAACACATGTTCCCTTTGAACTGCAGGAAAAAATGTTGAAAATCAGTTAGTAAATTATTTCAGACTGTGAAAAGTGTTCTACAGGCAATAATTAAGGATTTAGGATAAAGATTAATTGTATGAAAGGCAGAATATCATCAGCTCATGTTAAATAAAGCTGTAATAAGAAATAAGTCCCAGAAACAACTTCCTCAAA
>CM053417.1:79731893-79828828 GCA_028644305.1 Xerus rutilus | reverse complement strand
AGACTGGTTAATGATAACAATGCATCGTAAAACCTTCAGAAGGAAAGGAAAATGTTTTGTGGACCATTTGTTTTTTGTGTGTGGCAGTTTTAAGTTATTAGTTTTTAAAATCAATACTTTTTAATGGAAACAACTTGACCAAAAATCTGTCACAGAATTTTGAGACCCATTAAAACAAAAGTTTAATGAGAAAAAAAAAGAAAAGAAAACAACAAACAAGCAGCATAATCATTTCTCTATTGTGTGGCTGCTTGCTGATATCATCTCGGCAACCCAGGACAGTGAGTCTACTCTAATGTCAAATTCTTCCTCATGTTTCCAAGAGCAAATGATAAATACAACTCTAAATACTAATACAATTTTACGCTTGGATTAGAGGAACTATGGAAAATATTACCAACAAGTTTTGTTTTTCCTAAGGCTGATTATTTCATGACTTACTCTGAAGTGATTGTGGTAAATAGAGTTTAGTTTATTCTCTCAAAGTGGTGCTGATACTGGGAACAGCAGAGGACACACACTGAGTGAAAGTATCAGTACCTAGATAATCACTCAGCCCAGGGCTCTTAAGATAAATAAGCTCACTAAATGGTCCCTTGCATAAAACTAGAAGCAATAATCATCCCAAAAGATGGGTAGACACACAAGCAGTATGAAAAAGCAATGGAACAAACCACCCCAAACAGACCACGACACTTCAACATCTGATCCCATTGACATCACAGTGGAGGAAATGTCAAAGAACTTAGAAAATCCATAGTTAGTATGTTAAAAGAGCTAAAATAAGAAGTAAGAAAGAAACTTAGAAAATACAGAAAGCAAAAAAAATATTTCAATAAAGAGATAGAGATTCTGAAAAAGAAACAGAAATGCTGGAAATGAAAGACTCAGTAAAGCTGGGCGCTGTGGTGCATGCCTGTAATCCCAGCACTTTGGGAGGCTGAGACAAGAGAATCATGAGTTCAAAGCCAGCCTCAGCAACTCAGGGAGACTCTGTCTCTAAATAAAACACAAAACAATGCTGGAGATGTGGCTCAGTGGTTGAGTACCCCTGAGTTCAATCCCCAGTACCAAAAAAACAAAAAACAAAAAAATAAAGACTCCATAAATTAAATTAAAAATTCAGTGGAAAGGATCACTTACAGATTAGACCATTTGGAAGACAGATTTTCAGGCCTTCAAGACAAAGTATACAATCTTGAAAATAAACCAATACAGAAAAGATGTTAAGCAATCATGCCCAGAATATGCAAGAAATCTGTGATAACATTAAGAGATCAAATCTAAAAATCATTGGCATAGATGAAGGCTATAAAATACTAACAAAAAGAATGCACAACCATGTCAAAGAAATAATAACAGGAAATTTTCCAAACCTTATGAATAAGATGGAAATACAAGATGCATATAGAGCTGGGTGTGCTGGTACACATCTGTAATCACAGCAGAGGAAGGCTGAGGCAGGAGGATCACAAGTTCAAAGCCAGCCTCAGCAACTTAGTGAGGACTTGAGCAAGATGGTGAGACCCTGTCTCAAAATAAAAACTAAAAAGGGCTGGGGATGTGACTCAGTGGTTAAGTGCCCCTGGGTTCAACCCCAGTACCAACAAACAAACCAACAAACAACAACAACAAAACCATAGAGAACTTCAAATAGGCAAGATAAAAAGAGCCTCTCCAAGGTACATTATAATTAAAATGACTATATAGAAAAAAGATTTTAAAATTTAAATTTTAAATTAAATTTTAAATTTTAAAAGCCACAAGGTAAGAATAGCAGGTCACATTTGGAGGTAAGCCAATTTGGATTTCAACTGATATCTCAATCCAGATCCTGAAAGAAAACTGCTGCCAACCAAAATTACTATGTCCAGCAAAACTATCATTCAGAATTGAAGTTAACATAAAAATCTTCCATGATAAACAGAAACCAAAAGAATCCATAACCTCTAAGCCTGCACTATAAAATATATTCAATGAGTTGGGTGCGGTAGCACATGCCACTAATCCCAGCAGCTTAGGAGGCTGAGGCAGGAGGATCACAAGTTCAAAGCCAGCCTCAGCAATGACAAGGTGCTAAAGACTCAGTGAGACTCTGTCTCTAAATAAAATACAAAATAGGGCTGGGGATGTGGCACAGTGGTCAAGTGCCCTTGAGTTCAATCCCTGGTGCCAAAAAAACCCCACCAAAAACAAAAACAAAAATACGTTCAATGAAATAATTCGTGCAGAAAAAAATAAAAAATAAAAATGAAAAGAGCACAGGGATGAATTGCACTAGAAGAGCCAATTAGAGAGGAATCAAGTTTGACTTAAGCATTAGATATAAATCAAAAGCAGCTCAAAACATGAAAATCAGGAAGCAGAGAAATAGAAATCTTGGTTACCAGGGACAAAATATAAACCCCCAAAAGGCCCTGCACCAATGACCCACCTCCTTCAGTCACACACTACCTGCCTACAATTAATCCCTATCAGGGCATTAATGCACCAATTAGATTAAAGCTGTAATAACACAATCATTTCATCTCTAAACATTCTTGCATTGTCTCACACATGATCTTTTGAGGGACAATCCATATCTAAACCATAACAAGCTCCTATATTAAAAAATAGAAAGATACCAAATACTCTAACATTACATCTCAAGGCTCTAGATAAAGAAAAACAAACTAATACCAAAATCAGAAAAATACCAGAAAGTTAAGATCAGAGCCAAAATTAATGAAATTGAGAATAAAAATTTTTATTCCATTAAACTAGAAAATCTTGTAGAGATTGAAAAATTTCTGGACACATAAGACCTACCCAAATTGAAACATGAAGATAGAGAAAAATCAAATAGATCAATATCAAACAATGAACTTAAATTTGCAATTAAAACCTTAAAACAAAGAACATTTAAATAAATTATTTTTAGTTTAATGAGTTGTGCAATTAGTTACTAAATTATTTTGTATTTCAGATACAATTTCCCCTTGAAGGTTTTAAGAAGAATTTTTTTTTCTAAAAAGATTTTACTTAACATTTTGTTTTGTTTTGTTATATCCAGGTAAAGGAAAAAGACAAACATCAAATGTTAGTATTGGTGAGATTTTGCCACTTTAATGTTAATGGGTAGGGTAGCCAAGAAATAAGTAAATGATAGGCTGGAACAATAACTATACACCAAATGAACCTAACAGACACATACAAAACCTTTTACTTGCTCTAGACTGAATTTTTGTTATGCTAGAGACTGAATGCACTGAAACCTAATTCCCAATGCATAGGTATCTTATGGTGGAGCCTTTGGTAGGTGATTAAAGAGTGAAAGCAGAACACTCAGTGCAATAGGCACTATATATATATAAATACACACACACACACTATATCATATAATGTATAATATATTATGTATTATATATTACTATATTATATATAGTATATTATCTATAGTATATCTATAGTTTGTATATATGAACTCCCTTGCCCCATCTGCCATGTGAAGCAGATGATCATCGGTGAATAAGGAGGCAGGCTTTCATCAGACAATAAACCTTTTAGTGCCTTGATATTCGACTTCCTGACCTGCAGAACTTCTAGAAATAAATTTCTGTTGTTCATCAGCCATCCAATGTATGGCATTTTGTTATAGTAGCTTTAAAAGATTAAGACATCATTTAATAGCAAAAAGATACACATTCAATAAAAAAAGAAAAAAAAATACATGAAATGGAAAAAAAGATAAGCATTCTTCTCTAGCACAATGTTACACATTCTCCAGGATAGACCACATGTTGATCACAAAACAAGTCTTAACAAATTTATGATTAAAATTATTCCAAGTATCCTTTTTGACAATAGTAGAATTAAACTAGAAATTAATAACAAGAGGATTGAAATAATTAAGAAATACATGAAAATTATAAAACAATTTTTAACAACCAATGAATGGAAGAAGTCAAAACGACAACAAAAGATTCTTGTCAGAGAAAAGAAAATTAAAACATGACATAAAATGTAGTAGTTGAAGAAAAGAAATACCAAAACAGAAGTATCTAATGATAATACCTACATTAAAAAAAGATCTCGGACTGGAATTGTAGCTCAGTGGCAGAGCACTTGCCTAGCACGTGTGAGGCACTGGGTTCAATCCTCAGCGCCACATACAAAAATAAATAAAATAAAGTTTAAAAAAAAGATCTCAACAACTTAACACTTCATGGAACTAGGAAATGAACAAATTAAATCCAAAGCTTGTAGATGGAATAAAATAACAAAAATGAAGGCAGTAATAAACAAATAGAAGATACAAAGGAAAATCAATGAAACTAAGAATTGGTTTGTTGGAAAGGTAAGCAAAATTGATACTTAGCTAGACTATGAAAAAAGGAGAAAAGTCTCAAAATCAAGAGTGAAGGAGCCAGACGCAATGGCGCACACCTGTATTCCCAGTGTGCTAAGAATACAGCAGGAGGCTGAGTCAGGAGAATCAGAAGTTCCAAGCCAGCCTCAGTAACGGCAAGGTGCTAAGCAACTCAGTAAGACCCTGTCTCTACATAAAACACAAAATTGGGTAACCTAAAAGAAACTGATAAATTCCTAAAAACAAGCATCTGACCAATCTTGAACCAACAAGAAACAGAAAACTGAAATACACCATAAACAAAAATTTGACTGAATCAGTAATCAAAAACTCCCCAAATTTCCAGACCAGATGGCTTCACAGATGAATGCTACCAAATATTTAACTTAGAGTTAACACCAATCCTTTCCAAAATATTTCCAAAAATCTAAGAAGAAACACTCACAAACCTGTTTTGAGGACAAGATTGCCCTGATACCAACATTAGACAAAGACACTACAATAAAAGAAAACTATAGGCCAAAATCCCTGATAAACATGATGTACACACCATCAATACAATATTGGAAAACAAAATTTAACAGTACATTAAAAAGATTAAACACCATTTCTAACTTAGATATACCCCTGGAAAGCATGGATGATTATATATTGTAGAACACGTTAACTGAACAATCACCTCAATAGATTCAGAAAAAACCTTTGAAAAACTTCAACACCCTTTCATGATAAACAACCTCAACAAATAAGGTATGAAAGGAACTTACCTTAACACAGCGCAGGCCACATTTGAAAATCTCATAGCTAACAACATATTAGATGATTTAAAAAATCTGATGAAAGCAGATTTTTCTGTAAGATCTGAAACAAAGCCAAGAATGTTCTCACCACTTTTTTCAGTTAGTGCTGGAAGTCCTAACCCAAACAAATGGAGAAGAAAAAGAGACAAAAAGCAACCAAGATCCTGTCTCTTCATAAAAGACACAAAAAAAATAGGGCTGGGGATGTGGCTCATTGGTCAAGTGCCCCTGAGTTCAATCTCTAGTACCCTCCCCCCAAAAAAAGCAACCAAGTTGGGATATGAAGAAAATTGTCTGCTTGCAGATGGCATGGTCTTATATACTGAAAAAATAAACATATAAATACATTAAATATATATTTTTTATGTATATTTATAATAAAAATACATTCATATATTTATATACTTATAGTCATATATTTATACTATACATATATTCATATATTTATATATTTATATTATACATATTTGTGTATATATTTCTATATTAACATATATTAATATATGTTGATATAATATATATATTAATTAGGTTGGGCACAATAATCCTAGTGATTCAGGAGCTGGAGACAGGTGGATCACAAGTTTGAGGCTAGCCTCAGCAACTCAACAATGTTGTAAGCAGCTTAGAGAACCTGTCTCAAAATGAAAAAATTAAAAATAGCTGGGGATCTGGGGATGTTAGCTCAGTAGTAAAGCCTTCTCAGGTTCAATTCCCAGTATATATTGTATTTACATATTCATTATATATACTTGTTTATGTACATAAACTATGTTAATACATATTTTAAAAGTAATAAATTCAATAAAATTGTAGGATACAAAAACAACGTATAAAACTTAGTTGCAAGTTTCTATACATTAACAATGAACTACCTGAAAATAAAATTATGAAGAAAATTCCATTTATGATATCATCAAAAACATGCTTTGGAAAACTTAACCAAGTGAGAGATCTATATACCGTGTATGTCCGCTAGTACCAGAATCCTTTGTTACACGCAGTTCTTATTCATTTCAGTTCTCTATTCATCACCAAGGGTCTTCCATATCACACAGGCAATATCATGCTCAACCTTATTAACAGTAGGGTCTTATTTTTCTATTAGGAGGCCTCTCCTTAGGCCTGCCCACAGCAATGTTTCCTTCTTTATAGGCAGTCCATTAGACAGCCCTCTCCATGAAAGGGTCTTCATCACGCGAACAGATTTATGGGTAACGGGCCCCCTGTAGGATCTGTTTCATTTCTATTGGTGAGTTTCTACCTAACACCACCCACGTCGTGATGTTTCTCTTTTCCATGGGTCATTTTGAATTCTAAGGTAGGATTCGTTACCATAACGGGAAAGCTGCACCGTAGGCTCCCATTTGTCTTTTACACCGTTATCTTAACACGTTAGTGCCGCCGTAACGGTGTTTTTATTTCTCTTCCTCATAGGTAGTCTTCACCTCAACTCGGCTACTTCAGGGCCTTTCTCTTCAGTATAGGTAGGCCTTTGGTCATCAACACCTATACCTTGGTCTTCACTGCAATAAAAGCCACCTTTTGGTGGTAACCTGTAACCTTCCACAACTTTATTTCAGTAGTTTCAACTTGATGCTATTCAGTTTTCCTACAAAGTATTTGTTCTAAAAGCGTTAAAAAGCCGCATAGTGGGCTGGGGTTGTGGCTTGGTGGCAGAGCCCCTGCTTAGCATGTGTGAGGCACTGAATTCGATTCTCAGCACCACATATAAATAAATGAAGGCCCATCAACAACTAAAAGAATTTTTTAAAAAAGCCACATAGTATTACTTAGCTTTTTTTTTTACTGTGTCTAATTCGCCTGTTTCTATACTGATATTTAACTGTTTTTGAGCATTCCTAGCAGTATTGTGGGGAGCACCCTCTTATATGTTCCCTTAAGCATATTTACAAGTATTTTCTAGGATACATACCTAGAAGTAAAACTTGTTGAAAGTATTCAGATTATAATTTTTAATAGTCACTGACTAATTGCTCTTTGAGATGGTTATGTTGATTTACACTCCCACAAGTGGTGCATGAGGATATTTCCCTTCTTTGTCAGTTTGATGTTTTTACTTGTTTTTGTTTTGATACTGAGGATTGAACAAAAGAGCACTCCATCACTTTTATTTTGAAATTTTGAGAAAGGATCTTGTTAAATTGCTTAGGGCCTAGCTAAATTGCTAAGGCTGGCCTCAAATTTGTGATCCTTCAGCTGCCTCAGCTTCCCAAATTGCCTGAGCCAAGTGGCAGGCAATGCTTCCTTTTTAACTTTTGCCAAAACCAGGGTATGAAATGATACCTCAAAATTAATTTATTTTCCCACATTACAGCTTCATTTGAAACTCCCCTGTGTACTTCTCCCTAAACCTACTATCTTTTCTCCCTTTGCATGGTTTGTTTACATTGTTGTTATTTATTTATTTATTTATTTTTAATTAATTTATTTAAATGCATTTCAAGTCATAGTACATATATAGAGCTCAATTTTTCCATTTCTCTGGTTGCGAACCAGATAGAGTCACACCATTTGTGTCTTCATACATGCACCTAGGGTAGTGATGACCATCTCATTCAACCATCTTTACTACACCCATTCCCCTTTCCCTCCCCCTACCTCCCCCCTACCCCATCCAGAGTTCCTCCATTTCTCCTATGTTCCCCATTCCCACCCCCCTTATGTTGTTATGATTTGTGATATATATTTTGACCCATTTATGCTAACTTTTATGTTTTCAGCTCAACATCATTTTTCTTAGCTTCTTAGTCTCCCTATTATCCTTTGCTGCTTTGGGTGCTATAAGTTTTATTTATGTTCTTACTCTATTTTTTGAGAAATATACATGACTGTAAATTTTTCTAAGTCTTCAGTTATTCAACATTTTTACCCTTCCTATTCTCTCAGTTATGGCTTCATTATGTCATAGTTACCCCATTGAACTGCTCATTATTTGGTATAGTTTATTTTGTTTTTTTCCCTTTTAAACACAAAACAGTTTTTTTGTTTGTTTGTTTTGGGTACAAAGGATTGAACTCAGGGATACTCAACCACTGAGCCACATCCCCAGCCCTATTTTGTATTTTATGTAGAGACAGGGTCTCACTGAGTTGCTTAGCGCCTCACCAGTGCTGAGGCTAGCTTTGAACTTGCGATTCTCCTGTCTCAGCCTCCCAAAGTGCTGGGATTACAGGCATGTGCCACCACACTTGGCTAAACACACAACAGTTTTTATAATTTTATAGATAGTCTAATAGTTGCTTTGCTCATTATTCTCTTTTTCCGTTTTCTCTCTGGCTTACTTTTATTATTGCTAAGAATTATTGTATACCTTTGTGTGTAGTGATTATCTCTGACCAATAATTTAAAATGTCTTTATTTCTTCCTCAAACTTGTCTAATTTTTTTAGCACAGAAATATAAATTGATGATTATTTTATTTCAGCATTTCTAAAAATTTCTAGCATCATTGTTGCCCACCAGACTAGTTGATAATATCTTTAGAAGAAAACATTTTTACCCTCCATTGGCTTTTATGACTATTGTTTTATTATTATTATTATTATTATTATTCATAGGTGTATGCAGTGGTCAAAATTGATCAAATGACATATGTATGTTTCATGATTTAAATATAAGTAAGTTATTTCTAATTTTTTTTTACAAAAGCTATTGGAAAGGATTCAGAACTTGTAAACTTCCTGCAAAGAACTCTTAGCACCCTCTGAGGGAGAGCCAATTGTACAGCCATAACACTCTTCAAAGGTCTCAGAAGAGTCCTTATGAAAGAGTTGGGAAAATTCTTCAAAGAAGCATGGAATTTGGATCTGCATCTTCTCTAAATTACACAGCCAGGTTTGAGTCAAACTAGGCTACAATCTCCAGTGTCATTTTTATATTGTAGGTGAACCAGTGGTTCTTGGTCTACACTCTGGCTTTGTCAGGTAAAATATTAGCATCACAGACTATCTAAGCATCAATGTCAATTTCTCTTTTTCAAATCTGGAAAGTAATTAGCAATTTATCTTAATCAATGTTTCTTTATCATTGTATTCATATTCCTTTAAAACTTCTACTAGATGAATGTTGGAGCTTCTTAATATATCCACCATTTCTCCTTTAAAATATACAAATCTATATTTATTTATCTTCCACATGCTGGATAAGTCCTCTGTCTTCCAGTTCACCAGTTTACTCTGACAATTTCTCATGTGTTACTTTTTAAAAATTTCAGTGACATTTTTTATTTCCAAACTTTTAAATTGCTTCCTTCTCATTCTCATTCCATTTCTTCCTTTCATTATATACATTTCATTGTATTAGCTTGTCACTTTGAATATCATTTTCCAGATAGCTCCATAATGTTACTGTTTTTTGGAGTGAATTCATGAATTATTTCCTTATTAGTAAATTTCTACATTTATTTTAGTATTTCAGTTTTCAGCCTAGTTTAAATGGAATGTTTTGATTCTCTTCCTCTTGCCTACCTTTATGCCTTAGTCTATGCCTTCCCCGATTCAGGTCTAGAATCAGGTCTAGAATACTTTTGTTGTTTCTTCCCAACCTTTTAGGCTTCAGTCTACCACTAGATCTCAGTTACTGCCTGTTGATGTTACTGGGGGTATCACAGATTCAGTAGAACTAATAGCTCACAGTTGCAAGGTTTTTGTCTGTGACTTTCTGCTGTTGTAGTATTTTTTTAATTTACTAGAGATTGACAGCCATACATTTTAGCTTTCTTTTTTCACAAAAGCCGATGCAGCCCCTGACTTTGGTCTCCTTTCCTCCCCCCAAAACAAACTCTGGATTTCTAATTCCTGCTTGATATTCCAGAGCCCAGAGAGCAAATAGCCTAATTTCTGCTCATCATTTTGTGTTTCTGGTCTAATGTGATTTTTTTCTTATATTTGAGCTTGATTTTCTTTCAAAGTATCTGTTTCTCTATGTAATTTTTTTCTTTATTACTTATATGTTAGGGTAAAGGGAAGAGAGTTACCAAAGTATGTAGATTCACTGTGCCATATTGACCTGGCTATAATATATGCTTAATATATGTATAATTGTCTGATTTTGTCCTCTTGAGAATTACAATACGCAGCTGAAAATGTATGAAACATACTGGACCTGAGATCCTGACTCTAATTTCTGTCCTCTTTATAATCTTGAACAAGTAAATCCCTATTGTAGAACAGTTTCTTCACATTTAACAATGTGAAATTTTTCCTGGGATATAGCCATCTTGACAAAGTTTTCATTTGACTTTATGTTTTGTTTTGTAGAGAGTCGCCTTCCTAGGCACTTGAGGTCAAGCCCTTGGAAAACAAGTAGTAAGTGACAAGGGGTTATTTGATCATCAGAGTATCTCAGAAAACTTGGGAAAATGTATTCCAAGTAAAGAGACACTTTTACCCCACATTTTCAGGACTCTCCAATCCTTGGACTAAAGTAAGTCTTAAAACTTTGAGGTTTTGGAGCTCATATTGCAGCTCCTAAATGTAGGGTTAAAATCTACTCTCAAGATTGACAAGTTAAGTGAAATTTCCATGCATGGTATTTAAAATCAGTCCTCTTTGTTTTCCAAAATGATTAGGGTGTAAAATATTCATGTTTAGGAATCTATATTCCCCTCAAAAAGAATAGCATAATTGCATGATTAAGAATTTATATTTAATTGATAATTATCTCATTTTATATTCTCAGTAAATCATTGGGGTGGAATCTTTATTTTCTCCATTTTATTGATAAAGAAATTAATAAGACATAGCAAAGAGAAATTGGTCAGTCAAATGGCAATCACTTATTTCAGTAGCCTACTATAATTTGCTACATGCATAGCTTTAAGCATAATCTGTCTAAAATTGAACTTTTGTCAGTTTGGGTACACATAAGAACACTGAGGAGGTCCTAGAACTTGGAAAGTCAGTCTGATTACTAAACAGAGGAACTAATGACAATAATGTTAAAATAATGAACTCCAATGAATTCTTTTGTGTTTCATAGCTTTTGCGTATTGATAAGAATACTTGCTACTATTTGTGCTTTGTTTACTGCTCAATTTTACTAATTTCAAATAGCTCATAAATAAAACATTTTAAACTATTTTTATAGGTCAACTAAGCATTAGTTACCAATTTGATGAATTAAATTCCCTGAAAGTTTTAAACCGCAATTACAAATTTAACGTGACTTTTTTGGAAACATGTTGAACAGCTTTAGTAGCATATGAAATCCATACAAATATAAGGATTAAAATATATTCATGAACTTACTTTTAATCCTATTATAAAATATGAACATCATGGTTTTAACTTATTTCTTATTTCTGCCCTTTTTCCTTCTTAGGTTAATGTTATACTTATTTAGATATATTCTCAGGATTTCACTAATTTTACTAATTTTACATTTTTCAGGATTTCAATAATCTTACCAGACTGAGCAAAAAAGAGAAATACCACCTCAGTCATGCCCAGGTAACAGAATTCAGGTTATCAACTAATTGATTTTTAGGGTGAAATAGTATATGATTGTGTGTTAAAGTGATTTAACTACAAGGTATTGGCTGAAATCCTTTCAATTATGATGTTTTATTTGTTATCTCATGGTACTTCTAACTCCCTTTCTTTCACACAAGGTTTTTTTTTTTGGTGACTTGTCTTTAGCAAAAATGAAGCATTCTTTAATTTGTGCACATTTAGTAATACCCACTATCCTGTCCTTTTGATATATTTATGTAGTATGTTGGCATTACTCCAATTTATGTAGTCCTTATTTGCATTATGTTATAATTATTGGGGCTTCCTAGAGGACTCATTTCCTAGAATATAAGGGATTGGGTCTTTGTTAGTAGTTGTCTTCTTTATGTTTATGCTGTTATTCATCTTGAAACACCCTATTGGACTTATTTCTACTGGATTATTATGTGTATCCATCAATGTTAATTTCTCTTACCAGTTCTTGGTATACATTGCTACTAATCTATGTAGCATTGTATACCAAGGAAAAAGATGTCCTCTCTATAAGGACATAATTTGTGACACGTAACAACTGGATGGTTCCCCTATAAGAATTAGAAAGGGGAACCTCCTATAGAATGACACAGCCCAGAACTGGGGGACTTGGTGTGGAAAACACAGCTCAAGCTGAATTTTGTGCTCTCTTACTGGGTACCCTCGGGCCATTTACAGCCCATAGGACTGCAGCCATTGGTATGGTATTTGTTTTTCTGAAACTACATGTGACTTCCTCATTGTTTTTCCTGTACTCTTTCCTGCTTGTCCACTGATAGAAACAAGTATGTACCTATACTTACATATACTTAAAATGAAAAAATATCTGTGAGCATTTAACATTTTCCTATATAAGAGCAACAAAACTTAGATATGCTGTAGCATTTGTTCTTTTTCACTACAACTACCTTTTCATAAAAGCATTGGGGTAGCATGTTCCTTTAGCCTTTTACTGATTAAAAATAATTTCAATTAATGTAATGTATGTGTTCAAAAATTACAGTTTGGTAGTGAAAGTCACTTGAAGGTGATTTTCTATCATTTTAACACTGGCCCTGACTTTCTTGAAAGAGAATTTATTAAACAAAACTGGAAGCCAGGCACGGTGGCACAAGCCTATAATCCTAGCACTTAGGGAGGCTGAGACAGGAGAATTGCAAGTTCAAAGCCAGCCTCAGCAATGGCGAGGCGCTAAGCAACTCAGTGAGACCCTGTCTCTACATAAAACACAAAATAGAGCTGGGGATGTGGCTCAGTGGTCGAGCGCCCGAGTTCGATCTCCAGTACCAAAAAAAAAAACAAAACAACTGGAACTTTTTGTCATCCAGACCATGTATCAGCTACCCCTCTTGCCAATCCTGAGTAGGGACCAATATCTGGGTATAGGAATGCTTTTGAAAATTGAAGGCAGGCCAGTGTATTGTTTCTACACTTGTTGGACTATTTGTGTGCACTTGTGCACATGCATGCATGTGTGAGTGTGTAAGAGAAAGAGCAAGTATAAACATACATATACTGGAAAAGGGTTATGTTTTCATTTTTGATACCAGGGATTGAACTCAGGGGTACTTGACCACTGAGCCACATCCCCAGCCCTATTTTGTGTTTTGTTTGTTTGTTGTGGTTTTTTTGTTTTTGTTTTTGTTTTTGTTTGTAGAGACAGGGTCTCACTGAATTGCTTAGTGCCTCGCCGTTGCTAAGGGTAGCTTTGAACTTGGAATTCTCCTGCCTCAGCCTCCCAAAGTTACAGGTGCACGCCACCGCACTAGGCTGGGTTTTTGTTTGTTTTTTTGTTTTTTTTGTTTTTGGTACTGGAGATTGAACCCAGGGGCACTTAACCACTGAGCCACATCCTCAGCATTTTTAATTTTTTATTTAGAGACAGTCTTGCTAAGTTGTTTAAGGCCTCACTAAGTTGCTGAGGCTGGCTTCAAACTCACACTCTTCCTGCCTCAGTCTCCCTAGCCACTGGGAATACAGGCATGCGTAGAGACCACACCCACCTGGAAAAGATACTTTTAAGGTCATTATGGGTTCCACTTCTTTCAATTTAACTTATTATGTTCTTGAATCCTACTTTGCCTACAACACAGAGTTTCATAAATCACTGAAATTTTTGTTTATATTAACACTTGGAATGAGTGAGGCCTGGGATATAGGATATGCACAAGTATGAGTTTATGTAGTTTTTCCAGAGTGTATGAAACGACCCAAATCATTTTTTTTGGAGCACAATTAAGAGACAAATTTCTGGCTACCTGGTTGGCACATGCTGGCCTATTCTCCATGTTTCTGCATCTGGGTAACATGTCTTTTAACCTCAGGAAGAACTTACTATGGGGTCCTTTCTGATTACTACCATCTGGGTTGTTTTACTTCTCTGTACTCTTTTAGCATAGTGTCTAGCATGCATCATACTGTATTTTAATTTTTTCTTCACTTATCTGTCTTCCATTGGGCTTTTATATTCTCTTGGGTTGTGTCTTACTCATCTGGGAGGCCTCTTACATACTGCATGGCACATGACAGATGCTCAATACCTAAATATTGAATATTTTAAGTGAGGCTTAAAGAAATAGCAATGACGTGGTTTCACTAGCCAGTCTCTAAATGTTGAACTATTTTCCTGGTGAAGATAGAAGAGAAATTCTATAACATTTGAGCCTGCACTTAAGGAACAAGTATCTCTGGTATTGGCATAATAAGCTAAATGTTTCAGGTTCTGTCCCATTTTGCCAAGGGCAGTGGCCCACTGTGAAGGGGATCCATTAATTCCCTGCATGGAGGTGAATGCAGCATTTGTGCTGTCTTAAAAATGAGTAGGGGTTAACCAAGCCAAGGTAATTGGAAGCAGGGCATTCTCAGCAAAGGTTCTTGAGAAGAGCTACATAGGCAAAAGTTAGGTGGGGTGTGTGGTGAAAATCCCAGCAGTTTAGGATTTCCAGCATATGATGTATGAAGCAAAGAAACTAAAGTGATGTTACCTTCAAAAGGTAAGCAGGAGTGGAATTCTGGAGGACCTTTTATGCTTCATTAAGTCATAGAATTTAATGTTGTAGTACAGAAACAGAAGAGACCAGCATAGTGTATAAAAGCACATCTTTGGCAGCAAAGCTATCTGGGTTTGAAACTCATCCTTTTACTAGCTATGTAACTTAGTCTTCTTTGTGTTGTATGATTTTTATTCTGTAAAGGCAGAATAATAACAGTAATCACTCCATTAATGAGTTTAATTTTAATTACTCCATTAACATTAATGAATTTAATCAGAGTATTTAGAACATTCAATAAGCATTAATAGCTGATATCATTGTTATTATTAATTTTTATATTGATGCAGTAGATAGACCATTCTGGCAGCCTGTATGGAGGATGATTTTGAATAGATTAGAACCAGAGAGTGGAGAAACCATAGGGAAATTAGTGTGCCCCTTTAGCAGTTTCCATTGGCATTTGCTGCATACCTGTGTGATATAGTCCTATGCAATGGTTTTAGTGATATCAAACACTTTATGGATGGATTTTGTGCAGACTGGACTAAATGAAACCTTCTCATCTTGTTTTTTAAAAAAATTACTTTGCATAAACATTCTAGAAAGACAAGCTCTGGAGCTTCCAGGACATTGCATGGCATGGCTAAACATTGGACCTGCTGTCTTCAGAGTCTGTTTCAAATCTCATTTCCTAAGAAGGTAATCTGGAGAAAGGGAAACCAGTTGTTTCTCAGAAAATGATTGACGATAACAAGGTTGGGTTCTAGTATGGGTTTGAGACTAATAGGGGCCATCTTCTGACAGTTACCATTTTATTCTAAAACTCAGGTTACACATATTGCTGCCTATTTTATGTTGAATGTGATTAGCAGGCAATGAGTATCATGAAAAGATAAGAAAACCCAGGCTGTGGATAGAGCTATCCTACCTGTTTAGGTATTTGTTCCAAAATGTTCTGTAAATGTCTATTCCCATACCTATGGGAATACAAACTATGTTAACATGCAGGGCTGTCAGAAAAATTAGTTGAGATAATTTATGTAAAAACATTTGAAAAAATCCAAATGTACTTTAAAAATGAAATGATTTTTACTTGTATCTGTCCTTTCATTAAATAAATCCAGCAAGAGTCAGAAGATGGGTCAAATAATCACCTGGTATGCAAGCTACCCTAGTTTTCACATAATTCAAAGTTTGTTGGTCCGCCTGTGGGGAACTCCTGCTTCCAGTGAAAGCTCAGGAAATACATTTGGGATGTTCTTCCTGTTAAGATGCTCTTTTCAGTTATTTTCATGTTTTAATCTCTGTTCCAGAAAGCTGAGGTTTCTCCAAGTCTGACCACTGACGAGTGAGGCATTGATGTCCCTTTTTCTAGTACTTTTGGAAGGCCTACTCATAAACTCCCTGGATAAGAGAGATTGCATCAGTGCCACAACAAAAGTTTTGAGAAGTACCTGAGAGACTTCTGTCCATTTGGTAGTCTTCTTCCACCTATTTCTGCACTAAAGATGGACCTAAAGCTAAAAAATCCTGACTTCTGGTACAGTCTTCATGGACAAGTTCCAGGACTTCTGGACTGGGACATGGGGAATGAATTCTTCTTGCCTTGTACCACAGACCAGAGCCCTTTAGCTGAGCAGAACCTTGCCAAATACAAAATTCGAGTAATGAAGCCCCCAGCAGTACCTCAGGAGTGGAAACCTGGTCCTGACCAAGATGCTCCTCCCTCTGAACCCAATTTGTGGATGTGGGTGAACCCCAACATTGTGTGCCCTCTCAGTAGCCAGGAGGCCCCAAAGCCCAGTAGTAAGAATCTGACAAGCATGGCTTCTTCCCTTCAGGTACCCACAAAAGATGAAGAGCCTAACTTCTCAGAGGCTCAGGGAGTGGTGGAGTCCTTGCCACTTTCCTCTAGTGAGCAATCTCCCCAACAGAAGCAACCCATCTCTTCCTCAAGTGACTGTGAGCTCACAGAAGAAGAAGAGGCTGAGGAACAAGAGGACAAGTCTTCTATGTCCCTCAAGCCCCTTAACAAAAAGGACTGCTTCCAGAAGCCAAAGCTGTGGCAAGCTAACAAGCAGGAAAGGAAATCCTGGCCACGGCCTCCACTCAATTACAGCCACCTCATTGCCCTAGCATTAAGAAATAGCCCCCCTTGTGGTCTCAATGTGCAACAGATCTACAATTTCACTCGGCAACATTTCCCCTTTTTCTGGACAGCTCCAGAGGGCTGGAAGAACACCATTCGCCACAACCTCTGTTTCCTGGGCAGCTTTGAAAAGGTTCCAGTCACTCTTCAGGATGAGGCTGATGCAAAACCTCGCTCTTGCCTCTGGAGGCTCACTGAGGAGGGACACCGCCACTTTAAGGAGGATACTCGTCTCTTGGCCTCTGCTCGAAGAGAGAGCATCCAACAGTGCATGAGCCAACCAGATCTGATGTCCTCCCTTTTTGACCTTTGAACAACTGCTCCCTTTCTGGAACACTGCCCTCCTTTCTGTGCCTACCCATGTTCTGACTGACCTTTATTAATCCCTCAGCCTACCCTGCCTGCTTGGTGCCAGGTTGGTCTTTAGCTAATATTACAAGAATGGTGTTAAGTAAGGTAAGAGGTAGGTACAGAGGAGATGGGGCTTTAGTCCAGGTGGGAAATCATAGAAGGTTTCATCAGGATAGTGGCAGTTGTTCTATACCTAGAACAGAGGCAGAAAATCCCAGGAACAATGGCATGGAAGCTAAGGAAAGAAGGGAATATTTTCATGGGAGAAAGGAATTCTGTTTACTATTTACTTCCCTGTTCTGAGCTGTTTCAGAAAGCTGAGATTTCTCCAAGTCTGATCTCTGATCAGTTGAGATATACATGCCCCTTTTCCCAGTACTTCTGGCAGGCCTACTGCTGAGCTCTCTAGGTGAGATATACTACATTAAACAATGCACCAACAAAAGTTTCTAGAAATGTCTGGGAGACTTCTGTCTTTTGGGAAGTCTTCCTCCACCTATCTCTACACTAAAAACTCAAAGCTGAAAATATCTGTGACTTTTGATAGTTTTCATGGTCAGGTCCCAGAGCCACTATATGCTCACACATGAAAGTAAATGGTGGAATATGAAGCATAAAATATAGGATGAACTCAGACTGTGGGCAACCTTGAGTACTTTGTGAAGGTCTGTACATATAAAAATAACTGGGCCTAATGTTTAGTCACTTTTTAAGTGACCCATTTTGTTCTTCGGATCCTCACTTTTCTCTTTCTAGTCCTGGTCTGCTCAGCCTTATTTTATTGTTATCCAGTTCCAGTACTGACAAATAATTCCAAGCAGCTACTTTTAGTTTGAATATTGAAAAACTTTGAATTGCTCTTATATTAACTCCCAAGCTTTTAGATGACAAAGCTTGGTTTCTCATTCTTTCATTCACCAAACCTATATTGAGGAAATGCCAATATTTCAAGGTCCATCTTAGGTGCTAAGGATAAAAAACCTGATAGATATTAATGGGAGATAGATAATTCTTATGTATATGTGATGAAATGTGAAGTTGTCATGAAGATGAGACATTCTTCCTGAGAAAGTCATAAAAAGCATTGAAGAGAAAATATTTTCTCAGCTAGTTTCCAAGAGTAAATAGGAATTTGCTGGGCAGATAAACAAGAGAAAGGACATTGCAGAGGCAGTAGTGTTAACAAAGTGAATGGGGTGTTTGAGGGAATGATAAGAAGTTTGACGCAGTTTAGTTACATTAAGTCCAGGAATGGCTGCAAGAAAAGAAGCCACAAGACATTTTGTGTACTACTTAGGTATTTAGACTTTATTTTGTGGGCTTTGGGGAATCAAGAGATGTGAGTGATGTGTTACAAAAGAATAAAAACAAACAACAAATGTTTCTGTATTTGGTTTTCTAATTTCAAAATTTATCTTTTCTGTGCAAATAAGCTTTTAGAAAAATCAGAATTAAGCATAACTTTTTGCTTTCTATGTTTGTTATTAAATATATAATAACTGAAATCTAGAAAATAGATTTTAAGTTTCCATCTAGTTTCAATACTTTCAATAATGGGGGTACAAAAATGTTAAATACAAAAAGTTAATTCAATATTTAAACAATTGAATGATTACATTTCTTTCTAAAATATTTTTTAGTTGTAGATGAACACAATACCTTTATTTATTTATTTTTTGTGGTGCTGACGATTGAACCCAGTGCCTCACACATGTGAGGCGAATGCTCTACCCCTGAGCCACAACCCCAGCCTCAAATGATTACATTTCTAATGTTTTATTATAGCTGATACAAAACCATTTAAGTTGTATTTCAAAAGCAAGATATTCAAACAATTCTTTCAAAAACATAATTGTAAATGCTACATCTGTATCATAGTTGTTCTGACAAAATTGATAGAATATTTTGGAGTTAATAAAAATATTGTGTTTACAAGTAGTCAATGTTTGCTGATCATTTTCTTCCCAAATTAACACTTACAGGAAAAAGTCTTAAAAGAACAAATAAAAAAAGAAAAAGATGCCAGGCATGGTGGCACACGCCTATAATCCTAGCACTTTGGGAGGTTGAGACAGGAAAGTCAGGAGTTCCAAGCCAGCCTCAGCAGTGGCGAGGCACTAAGCAACTCAGTGAGACTCTGTCTCTAAATAAAACACAAAATAGGGCTGGGGATGTGGCTCAGTGGTGAGTACCCTTGAGTTCAGTCCCTGGTACCAAAAAAAGAAAAAGAGACTGTTCTGAAATTAATGAAACTATCTTTATAGCAAACTATGTTTCTAATATATCTACTCTGTAAATTTTCCAAGCAAATCAAACTTTCATTTTCAGAACTGAACCTGAATTTTTCTGCTGCAACCTCACAACTTTAAGCATTGAATCCCTCTATTTAGTTTTTTTCCCCTGATTCTTCTTTTTGCTCTTGTTGTTTGGAAAAAGCAGTCACTGGATCACTTCTTCTGTCATCTCAGATGATTCAAGTGAAGGACGATCTTGCTTTGGAGGAAGTTTTTGCTCCTGCTTTTCCACCTTTTCAGTATCCTCACTAGGATACTGCAAAACCACTGTTTTCCATAGCTCTTCCTCATTCATTGATGATGGCAGCATTGCTTGCTCTGGCATTACTAATCTTTCCATTGGGGGCTTCAAAACAGATTGAGGAGGGGAACATATTCACCACTCACCACATGAATAAAATCTTTGTAAATCTCAGCAGTTACTTTGAAGATTGGCAGAATGATATATAGCTGATAGTCTTTAGAAGTCAGTGAATTTGTATTTTTTTTTAAATCTTATATTTTTTGGACCTTTTTAAAGGTTAAGCAGAATTATGTTCTACACTAATATTATCCATTGATCCCGCACTGGGGTTTGCATTGGTAACATCAATTTAAGAACTGCCCTGGATATGTCAGTTACATAACAGTTTCATGCCTCTTTTCTCTGCTTTTCTTAAGAGATTTCATCCTCTTTCACTGTAACAGTATGAGGATTTCTGTTAAACTTCTTTATCCAATCTCCTCCTTATTTCTTCTGAATCCCACAATTCTATATCACTAGTCAAATTGATTTTGAAAATTATCTCTGCTACCAAATATGCTTCAAAACTTGAAATTGGGGGGAGTTTGAAGGAGGTTTGAAATCAAGCAATTCCTTTTCTCCAATTTCCTTGTCACTTTTAGTAATTAAAAAAAAAACCCTTTGCCCTCTGGTAGCCCATTGCCCATACCTAGGTAACTGTTATCATGCTCTGTCAAAGAAAGCTTCCTTCTGTGGATTTGAGCTCACTTTCCAGGTTCTTCAGTACTGACTTCTCTAGGGAGGCAGCAGAGAGGGAAACAGCAGCTGATAGGACCACTGGGTTGGCAGGTGCTGGGACCATGGGGTTGGGTTCTCAAATGGCTGTAGGACCATATTTGGGGTCTGCAGTGACCGAGTAAGATTCACGAGGGGCAGCAGGGTTGGTGTGGATTTCAAGAAGGTAGGAGGGGACAGGAAAGTTTTGATCAGGGTGAGAAGGATGGGCAGGGCTGAGTTTGGGTGCTAAAGCTGCTGGAGTAGGTGGAGGATGGTAATGAAAGCATTTTCTGAGATATGACTAACTCTACCTCCTCACTCCTGCACCCTTCTGCAGCAACCTTTGTCAGCCCTCAGTATCTGATGGTCACCACTCAGAGTAAGACTGAGGCCTCTTTTGCTCACATTCTAACAGTGGTCCACTTTACGCTTTGAATATAACCTTGCTGCTCTACCACTGCAGCTTATTTTTAAAATGGACATGTTTCTTTCTCTTCCTCTCTCCCTGCTCCTCCCTAACCCTTCCTCCTCCCTAATCTTAGGGGAAACAGGATTACCTTTCTTTCCCATCCTATGCAGAGTTTTCTGTCCCAGAGTACACAACTATCACAGGAACAAAGTAATTCAGACCTTGGGGATGGCACCAGTATCTCCCAAATTAACAAGTTAATTACAACTCCAGACAGGGAATATGTGGAATGTAGCCTTTGAGTCACCTTTTTAAAAGCCCCCTGTTCCTGGTGCTGAGCAGAATCACAGACTTTGGAACAGGAGTCCCCTGTGTTTCTCCTTTGCTAGCAAAGCAATAAATATTTTTTTCCTTTTTTCTCAAAACCATGTCTTTGTTATTGGATTGCATCAAGGACTAGGACTAAGCTTTCAGCAACATTTCTAGCCTTCTAACCTAGTACTGGAAGTTAACAGGTTGCCTTCAATAGCATCACAACATCATTGTAGAGCTGTAAGAGAAAAAAAAATTGGTACTGGGGATTGAACCCAGGGGTATTTTACCACTGAGCTACATCCCCAGCCCTTTTTATTTTGTATTCTGAGACAGGGTCTAATTAATTGCTGAGGTTGCCCTCGAACTTGGGATCATCTCACCTTAGCCTCCTGAGTAGCTGGGATTATGGGCATGAGCCATTGCACCTGGCTAATGAGAAAGGTTTGTTTTGGGGTTGGGTTTTTTTTTTTTCGATTTTTTTAAGGCAGAGTAACATGCACATTTAAAACCTGGAATTCAGTTCATCAGCTTCCCCTCCCAATATTGCCTCCCATTCCTCTTCAGTAGCCTTGGTGATTATAAAGACAGGAAGTAGGGACTCTAAAAAGTCTGAATGTATAACATTATCAACAGCTGTTCCCATTCTCTTTCCATATAACCAACCTACAGAGATTTATTTTGGCTAAAACATTATATATATATATATTTTTTTGGTACTGGAGATTGAGCTCAGGGGTACTTGACCACTGAGCCACATCCCCAGCCTTATTTTGTGTTTTATGTAGAGACAGGGTCTTACTGAGTTGCTTAGTGCCTCACCGTTGCTGAGGCTGGCTTTGAACTCATGATTCTCCTATCTCAGCCTCCCTAAGTGCTGGGATTACAGGCATACGCCACCGTGCCTGGCTTAGGAAGGGTTTCTTAAAGCTAGAAGTAAGCCAGGTTTGGGTAAATTCTTCTTAAACTCTCCCAAATATCCTCAGTTGCCTGAGCTTGCCTGGGGGCGACCTTCCTTACATATTTAAAAGACTGGGAAGCCGGAGGTGGTGCACACCTGTAATCCCAGCACTTTGGAAGGCTGAGACAGGAGAATCACAAGTTCAAAGCCAGCCTCAGCAGTGGCGATGTGCTAAGCAACTCAGTGAGATCCTGTCTGTACATAAAACAAAAAAAAATGGGACTGGGGACGTGGCCCAGTGGTCGAGTACCACTGAGTTCAATCCCTGGTACCAAAAAATAAAAATAAAAAAATAAAAGGCTGGGGATGCTGTAATCCAGGAGGCAGACTGGTTTTCCCATAAGAGATTTGTCAGCAATAGTTCCATAAAGGCAAATTTAGATCCCCAAAAGTGTCTTGTCATATGTAATTAAGTGATAATCATTCTTAAATATGACATTCCAGTCTAAACCTTAATTATACAACCTTTAATTCCAGTATTCTCCTGTTAACAAGGAGGACAGACACTTATTGAATCTTGTTATGCAGTATTACCATGAAAATAAGCATACTCAATAAGAATTTCCAAATTCTGGAGGAATCAGGAAAGGAAAAAATATAATAATGTTTAATTTTGAGACTGAAGATAACAGAATAGAGGTACCCAGTACCAAACTCCTCCTCCATAAAAAGGAAAATAGCAGGTGTATAAGCTGCATTTTGAGGTGGTTGATCATGGGAGAACATAGGAAATAGTAAGACAGTGACTGTGTTATGAAAATTATGATCAGCAAGAGGGAGTGTTGGGGAACTCAGATTTATTTATGCCAGTGGATCCAGGTAAGCTAGTGCTCTGAAGTTTTGGGCCCCAAGCTGAGGTTACATGTGGCTTTTATAGGAAATTTGATATCATTTCTTAACCATGGCAACTTTGGTGGGTTTGAATTCTGGGCCTACATGACCAAAGACCATGCACAGGGAATAAATAGTTCACAGGTGTAGAACACAGACAGTAAAACACCTGCAAATGTTAGCATGAAGTAGCCTTCACACAGGCAGCAGTAACTCAAGATGACTTGAGTTTATCTCCTTAAGAGCTATATTTCTAAGAACTAAGCCTACAAGGTTATATTTTAGATAGCAGCTAATTGGCATAGTAACCTACAATTTACACTAGCAATTAAGTGATGTAATTACATTCCTACAGAGTTTTGAAATTTACAAATATAGGAAAATTGACCTTCTCCCCAGGCATTGGTTTTTCAACATAATGTTCTTATTATTTCATTTTATAATCAGGTCTGGTATCTCTATCACAACTGTAAGTTTGTAAGATTCAGAGATCTGGGGCAAAAGCATAGGAAGAGAAGCATCTACCACCAGAACTCCACAGCAGGAGTAAGGGTCAAAGAGATAGTCCCAGCAAACTCGACCAGTGTGGATGCTGGCAATCCTAACCACTGGGAAGTTTCACAATCCTGAAAGACAGGCCACTTAGACAAGTAACCTGAAATTTAGAGTAGCCTTGCTTTGGAAAAAGATCTCACATTATTTTCCAACAAATTTCCAAGGTGCTGTAGCCAGAAGCCATCTTCAGAAGGGAGCTATATCTGAATTTGAACTTCTCTCCAGGTCTTAAAGCCTTGCATATTCCCATATCTAGACCCCCATAGACATTCCACTGCACTGACTGAGGGAGTAATTGTCTTTTGAATGCAATAACCCAGCAGAGTGACTGTGAACCACTCCCTCTCTGGGGACTGTGTTATGATATGGGGGATGAGGGATTGGAGGGTGCCACTCTCCCAAATCAGCAGATCAGGGAGCTTGCGCTATGACAGCAAAGGTCATGGCCAGCCACGTGCAGACTCATGCCTGGGTCAGGACCAAAGGCACATGTCCATGCATTTCTCACCACTCCTTTCCTATTGCTGCCCTATCCATAGGGCATAGTGAGGGGGCCTTATCAAACCATGGCTCCATCCAAGAAGGATAAAAGGAACTTTGCTTGGTTCCAACTCCAGGCCTGCTGCCAGCTGTGCACTGCAGCTAAAGTAGATGAAAAAAAGTATTTGCCCCACTTCCAGGTGACAATGGTCAAAGGAGACAGAGGAACTTCCACCCATATTAGGGGCTGTCTCATACTTGCTCATGCACTGATGCAAAAGTAGCAGAGAGGAACACTATGGTCCTGATGCCACTCCTCCTTTGCATTTCCTGCTGCTGCCCCCCCATACCTTATATGACCATGCACTGCTTAAGATTAGGGTGTGATGCAATTAGGTTAGTCATCTGGACCATGACGACTTAGATCACTCAGCATGATGTCCCTTAGTCATTGTTCATCTTGATTGTCAATAATGTCTGAAATTGATTTTCAGTAATTGTCTTAATTTTCAATAATTCTTGAGATAGGGTTTTCCCAAGCACTTGATTGCTATTATCTGAGATGTTTAAGCCAGAGCAGTTGACCTCTTTGTGGTTACATTCCAAAAAAGTTTTTATGAACATTTCATGCTGTTCATACCAATCCAGTGCTGTGAAGACCCATAATGAAGCCTGAGGCAAATGGAAAAATTAACAACACTAATTCTGTCTTTATTGAAAAATTTTATATTTTATTAATTGTGGATTTTGTATTAAATTTGATTTTTTAAACATTGAATTAAAATGTTATTTACCTTGAAAAAAAGAGCAAGGTGTGAATACCACAAATGAGGTGCTAGACTTTCCATTACTCTTCTCCCTATGCAGTATCTTGACCTGAGGGAAAATTCTTCAGGTCTCTCACCACAACTGGGTTTTCCAGTGCTAGAGATCCTTGCTAATAACAGAATTAGCATCCACAGTCCTGGGGAAACCTCCATCACCCAGTAAGAGCTACCATTTCCATTTTAGGTACATACAGGGACCACCCCACACCAACTTCTGTCTACCCCATACTTGTAGGAACCACCACAATATCCCTACTCTTGCAAGAGTTAGCTATAGTGGGTCTCTCTAACTCTGCTATGGTATAAACTATGCTCACTCACAGGTAAAGCTCTAAGCAGACAACACAATGGTGCCCAGCTAGAAATAAAGCCAACATTGCAAAACAAACTGACACCTGGAGACACAGCTGCAAGGAAACCCACTTACTAAGCAGGCCACCTGTGAAAGTGGTAGAAATCATTGATCCATCCAATGGTAATACCTAATAGTAGGAGCACAAGAAATATGAAAAACAAGGTAACATTAGGCCTCCAAAAGAACATAATACTGCTCTAGCAACAGATTCCAAAGAAATCAAAATGGATGAAATGCCTGAATAAAAATTTTAAAGAATGATTATAAAAAAGGTCAATGAGGAGGGAGATCCAAGATGTTGAACTAGAGGGAGACTGCATTCCGTGTTGCTCCGAGACTCAGGATTCAAGCAGAGGAAATACTGATTCTCTGCAAGACAGCTGTTGCTGCCCACTGGTCCCCTGCTGTTTATCCCCCATTCATCCTCTGTGATTGCCCGCTGCCTGCCAGCATACTGCCTGCCTTTTGAGCGCAGATCACTAGCTGACCGCTGCCTATCATTCACCATTTGCCCGACGTCCACCCCCGGATTGCCGGCCATTAGCCTAAAGACCATTTGCAGACCATCTGTAGACCTCCAGTAGATCGCCCACTGCTCCCTGTGGCCTGGAAATCCATGCTCACAGTATCCACAGGTTTGGTTACACATGGTCCCTGCCATCTTGGGACACCAGCCAGGACCTTCAGGCTTGCTGCCACCACTGCTGCCATCTTGGGGCATGGCCGCCTCAGTCTGGGCCCACTGGCCAGGGCCTGGAGATATATTGTCAGATTACCTTCAGGGCAGGCTGCACCTGTGGTCTTTCTGCCAGGTTTGCTAGTGGATTCCATCTCTTTGCATCATTACAGGGTTGCTCCTTTGTGTGAGTGCATCCCTGGTAGTCTCTCTGCAAGTTGAAATGGCATTGAGATCTTGGGACTGCAGCCCAGGTCCCTCAGATTGCAGCTGAGTTTGCATGGACCAGTCTGGGTCTGGCAAGCCTGTAGAAAGTCAGAGACTAGGGGCAGTTTTGCCGGGGCAGCACAGGTTGGAGAAGCTGGAGAAAACCAGGCTCTCTCCAGCTCAGTGGGCCCTGAAGTGTGTGGGGCTGGTTTCCATGTGTGGGAGGACTGAAAGCAAGTGGGAAAGCATCTTGTTATCATCTTCCCAACCAAACGGTCCAGCACCCACCAGACTGGAGCTACCATCAGACTTCAGACAAATCCACCTATCAGCAGAGAAGAGAAGCTGAGAAAATTTTTGAAAGCCAATGGAAGCAGTTGTGCTATTTTCCATTCAAATGTTCCTTTTTTGTTTGCCCTCTCTATCATCTCTACAACCTTTGAATCCAAATATTTTTCATACATCAATTTGTTGAGGAATGGTATGTCTGAATAGCATATTACAATTTTTTTGTGGAGATTTTCATTTTTACTTTTTTAAAAAAAACTGTATATATTTTTTCTCTCACGTATCTATCTCCCTGGATTCTCTTTCTCACTTCTCTCATACTAACAACCAACCTTTATTCATTCCTTCCTCACTCTTATTATAAATTTTTACCTCTATCTTCTCTCCTTCTCCCTCATTAAAATCACATCTTACACTACTTCTGTTTCCTCATTGTCCATCATTTGAAATGGTAAACTCTTTTAACACACTTACTGTTTATATAGACAGTAATTGAACACATCATTTCTGTTTATTGCAACAACACTGTAGATGCCTTAACAGCAGCTATTTGGTTTAAGGTTGTATATTGTTTGCATTGGATGCTGTTAATATTGGTCTCCCCCTTAAAGGGGAGGTACTAGAAGCCTTCAGGGACACGATAAGACTACAGGGTAGAAACTGTATTGCCTCAAATCCATAACACTAGATGGAAAGACACACAAACAACATGAGAAAACAAGGGAACAAAGCACCTCAAACAAACCAATATGTTCCAACAATAGAATCCATAGACAACATCATAGAAGAAATGTCAGAGAAGGAGTTCAGATGGTACATAGACTAATCTTTGAAATAAAGGATGGTATTGGAGAGAGAATACAGGAGGTGGAAGATCACTTCAATAAAGAGATTATAAAGAGGAATCAAGGAGAAATCCTTAAAATGATGGCAACAATAAACCAAATTAAAAATTCAATGGAAAATAGCACTAACACACTAGGCCACTTAGAATATAGAACCTCAGGCAATAAAGACAAAATATATACTTTTTTTTGGTACCGAGGATTAAACTCAGGGGTACTCAACCACTGAGCCACATCCCCAGCCCTATTTTGTGTGTTATATAGAGACAGGGTCTCACTGAGTTGCTTAGCACCTCGCCATTGCTGAGGCAGGCTCTGAACTCAGGATTCTCCAGTCTCAGCATCCCTAAGTGCTGAGATTACAGGCTTGCGCCACCACGACCGGCTCAAAATATATACTTTTGAAAAAAAGTCAACCACACAGTGAAGATGGTAAGAAAGCATAAACAGAACTTCCATGAAATATGGGATAACATGAAAAGACTAAATTTAAGATTAATTAGAATAGACAATGGTGTGGAGATACAAACCAAAGGAATGAACAACATTTTCAATGGCATAATATCAGAAAAATTTCCAAACTTAAAGAATGAAATGGAAAATTAATTACAAGAGGCTTATAGGACCCCAAATGTACAAAATTATAGCAGACCCACACCAAGGCATATTATAATGAGAATGACTAACATACAGAATAAGGACAGAATTTTAAAGACTATGGGAGAAAAAAATCATATTACAGATGGGGAAAACCAATTCAGATTTCAGCTGATTTCTCAACCTAGATTCTCAAAGCCAGAGGTCCTGGAATAATATATATCAAGCTCTGAAAGTAAATGGATGCTGAGAATTTTATATCCAGCAAAATTAAGCTTCAGATCTGAAGATGAAAAAAAAAAACCTTCCGTGATAAATAGAAGTTAAAAGAATTCACAACTAGAAAGACTGCACTACAGAACATTCTGAGCAAAACATTCCACAAGGAGGAAATTAAAAAAAAATTAAAACCAGCAAATGAAGGAACTATACTAAAGGAAAGGACAATCAAAGAAGAAACTAAATCAAGTTAAAAAACAAAAATAAACCAAAATAACCGGGAATACAAATCATATCTCAATAATAAACCTGAATGTTAATGGCCTAAACTGATCAATCAAAAGACATAGACTGATAGATTGGATTTTTTAAAAAGACCCAACAATATGCTGTCTTCAAGAGACTCACCTCCTAGGAAAAGACATCCACAGACTGAAGGTGAAAGGTTGGGAAAAAACATATCATTCACATGGACTGCATAAACAAGCAGGGGTTCCTATCCTTATATCAGATAAAGTTGACTTCAAGCCAAAGTTAGTCAGAAGGGATAAAAAAGGACATCTGGTACTGCTTAAGTGAATCATACATCAACAAGACATAACAATCATAAATATATTCCCCAAACAATGGAGCATCTACATACATCAAACTCTTCTCAATTTCAAGAATCAAATAGACCACAACACAATAATACTGGATGACTTTAACACACCTCTATCACCACTGGATAGATCTTTCAAACAAAAACTAAACAAAGAAACTATAGAAAAACATAATACAATCAATGTCTTAGACGTAACAGACATAAAAAGTATTTCATCTAGCCGGGCACGGTGGCACAAGCCTGTAATCCCAGCACTTAGGGAGGCTGAGACAGGAGAATCTCGAGTTCAAAGCCAGCCTCAGCAACGGCAAGGCACTAAGCAACTCAGTGAGACCCTGTCTCTACATAAAACACAAAATAGGGCGGGAGATGTGGCTCAGTGGTCGAGTGCCCCTGAGTTCAATCCCTGGCACCAAAAAAAAAAAAAGGATTTCATCCACCATTGAGCAAATGCATATTCTTCTCAGCAGCATATGGATCCTTCTCTAAAATAGACCATATATTATGCCACAAATCAACACTCAGCAAATACAAAAAAATATAAATGCCACCCTGTATTCTATCAGATCATAACAGAATGAAACTAGAAATCAATGATAAAATAAAAAATAGAAGCTGCTCCAACACCTGGAGACTAAATAGCATGCTATTGAATGACAAATGAATAGCAGAAGAAATCAGGGAGGAAATAAAAAAATAATTAGAGATAAATAAGAACACTGATGCAATATATCAAAATCTCTGGGACACTATGAAGGTAGTACTAAGAGGAAAGTTCATTGCATTGAGCTCATACATTAAAAGAACAAAAAGCCAAAAAATAAATGACCTAACACTACATCTCAAAGCCCTAGAAAAAGAAGAACAAATCAACACCAAAAGCAGTAGAAGACAGGAAATAATTAAAATCAGAGCTGAAATCAATGAAATTGAAACAAAAGAAACAATTCAAAAATTGACAAAATGAAAAGTTGGTTCTTTGAAAAAATAAATAAAATTAATAAACCCTTAGCCACATTAACAAAGAGAAAAAGAGAAACTCAACGTACTAAAATTCATGATGAAAAGGGAAATATCAAGATGGACACTACTGAAATACAGAAGATAATCAGAGACTTTTTTTTTTTGTACCAGGGATTGAACTCAGGGGTACTCGACCACTGAGCCACATCCCCAGCCCTATTTTGTGTTTTATGTAGAGACAGGGTCTCACTGAGTTGCTTAGCGCCTCGCCATTGCTGAGGCTGGCTTTGAACTCGCAATTCTCCTGTCTCAGCCTCCCAAAGTGCTGGGATTACAGGTGTGAGCCACCGCGCCTGGCTAATCAGAGACTATTTGAAAATTTTTACTCAAACAAAATAGAAAATCTCAAAGACATCAACAAGTTTCTAAAGACATATGATCTACCCAAACTGAATCAGGAAAACATTCACAATTTAAACAGACCAATTTCAAACAATGAAATAAAAGATGCCATCAAAAGCCTACCAATTAAGAAAAGACCAAAACTAGATGCATTCTCAGCCAAGTTCTACAAGACCTTCAAAGAAGAATTAACACCAATACTCCTCAAATTATTCCATGAAATAGAAAAGGAAGCAACCCATTCAAACTCATTCTATGGGGATAGCATCATCCTGATACCAAAACCAGACAAAAACACATCAAAGAAAGAAAGCTTCAGATCAATAGCCCTGATGAACATAGACACAAAAATTCTCAATAAATTCCTGGCAAATTGTGTACAAAACATATTAAAAAGATAGTGCACCATGATAAAGTGGGGTTCATCCCAGGGATGCAAGGTTGGTTCAACATACAGAAATCAATAAACATAATATATCACATCAACAGACTTAAAGACAAGAATCATATGATTATCTCAATAGATGCAGAGAAATCATTTGACAAAATACAAGACCTCTACATGTTCAAAACACTAAAAAACCTAGGGACAGTAGGAACATACCTCAATATTGTAAAAGCTGTCTATGCTAAGCCCAAGGCCAACATCATTCTAAATTATGGAGAAAACTTGAAAGCATTTCCTCTAAAATCTAGAACAAGACAAGAATGCCTTCTTTCACCATTTCTATTTAACATATTCCTTGAAACTCTAGCTAGAGCAATCAGACAGACAAAAAAATTAAAGGGATATGAATAAAAAAGAACTTAAACTATCACTATTTGCTGATGACATGATTCTATATTTAGAACACCTAAAAAGTTCCACCATAAAACTTCTAGGACTAATAAATGAATTCAGCAAAGTAGCAAGATATAAAATCAATACCCATAAATCAAATGCATTTCTATACATAAGCGATGAATTCACTGCAAGAGAAATTAGAAAAACCATCCCTTTCACAATAGCCTCAAAAAAAAAATACTTGGGAATCAATCTAACAAAAGAGGTGAAAGACCTCTACAATGAAAACTACAGAACACTAAAGAAAGAAATTGAAGAAGACCTTAGAAGACAGGAAGATCTCCCATGCTCTTGAATATGCAGAATTAATATTGTCAAAATGGCTATACTACCAAAACAGTTATACATATTTAATGCAATTCCTATTAAAATCCCAATGACATCCCTCATAGAACTAGAAAAAGCAATCATGAAATTTATCTGGAAAAATAAGAGACTCAGAAGAGCCAAAGCAATTTTTAGTAAGAAGAGGGAAGCAGGAGGCATTACAATACTAGACCTTAAACTAGACTAGAGAGCAAGAGTAACAAAAACGGCATGGTATTGGTACCAAAATTATCAAGTATACAAGCAATAATATGTGTTGGCAAGGATGGGGGTGGTACACTCGTACTTTACTAGTGAGAGTGCAAATTGGTACAACCACTATGGAAAGCAGTATGGAGATTCCTTAGAAAACATGGAATGAACCCACCACTTGACACATCTATCTCACTTCTCTGTTTACCAAAGGAATTAAAATCAGCATTACTACAGTGATGCAGCCACTTCAGTGGTTGTAGCAGCTCAATTCACAATAGCCAAACTATGGAACCAACCTAGATGCTCTTCAAGAGACAAATGATAAAGAAAATGTGGTACACATACACAATGGAACATTACTCAGCCTTAAAGAAGAATGAAATTATGACATTCTCAGGTAAATGGATAGAACTAGAGAATATGATGCTAAGTGAAATAAACCAATCCCCAAAAAACCAAAGGCCAAATGTTTTCTCTGATAAGCACATGCTGATCCATAGTGAGAGGCAGGTAGGGAAGAATGAAGGAACTTTGGATTGTGTAGAGAGGAGTGAGGGGAGGGGTGTGGTGGTTGGGATGGGAAGGATGTTAGAATGAGACAGACATTATTACCCTATGTACAAGTATGATTACACTATTGGTGTGATTCTACCATATACAGCCAGAGGAAAGACAAGTTGTGCTCCATTTGTGTACAATGTGTTAAAATGCATTATACTGTCATGTATTACTAATTAGAACAAATTTAAAATTTTTCAAAGATAAAAATTAAAAAGGAGCCGGGCGCGGTGGCTCAAGCCTGTAATCCCAGCACTTAGGGAGGCTGAGACAGGAGAACCACGAGTTCAAAGCCAGCCTCAGCAATGGTGAGGTGCTAAGCAACTCAGTGAGACCCTGTCTCTACATAAAACACAAAATAGGGCTGGAGATGTGGCTCAGTGGTCGAGTGCCCCTGAGTTCAATCCCCGGTACCAAAAAATAAATAAATAAATAAATAAGGAAATTGTACCTAGAGCAACGAGGCAGAAGGACATTAAAAGGAAAAAATTGAAAAAGGAGTCAAATTAGCTCTGTTAGCAGATGACATTATTCTATACTTAGAAAACCCAGAATAGTATAAGCAGAAGACTTCTAGATCTGATAAATTCAGAAATGCAGAATGAGGAGCTGGGCGCGGTGGCGCAAGCCTGTAATCCCAGCACTTAGGGAGGCTGAGACAGGAGGATTGTGAGTTCAAAGCCAGCCTCAGCAAAGGCAAGGTGCTAAGCAACTCAGTGAGACCCTGTCTCTGCATAAAACACAAAATAGGGCTGGGGATGTGGCTCAGTGGTCGAGTGCCCCTGAGTTCAATCCCCAGTACCAAAAAAAAAAGAAATGCAGAATGATACAAGATCAGCCTAGTAAAAGTTATGCTCCATTTGTTTACAATGTGTCAAAATGCATTCTACTGTCATGTGTAACTAATTAGAACAAATAAAAAAGTCCAATGAGATCTAAAAAAATTATAAACTTAAATGAAATTAGGACGACAATGCAGGTTATGAATGAGAAATTCAGCAGAGACAGAGATTTTGGGAAAAAAAGAACAAAAGAGAAATTTGGGGAATGAAGAGCTCAATAACTCAATAAAAATACAGCTCAAAGCCTCAACAACACAGTTGATCAAGCAGAAGAAAAATATCTGAACTTAAAGATGGATCATTTGAATTATCCTAGTCAGAGAAAAAAATAAGAAAGAATGAAGGGAGAATTCAAGCCCTTTGGACTCCATCGACTGAACAAATATTTGCATTTTTAGAATAGCTGAAGGTGAGGATGAAAAGGACATAGATAAATTATTTAATAAAATAATAGCAGAGCCGGGTGTAGTGGCAAATGCCTATAATCCCAGCACTTTTGGAGGCTGAGACAGGAGAATCATAAGTTCAAAGCCAGCCTTAGCAACTGCGAGGCACTAAGCAATTCAGTGAGACCCTGCCTCTACCTAAAACACAAAATAGGGCTAGGGATGTGGCTCAGTACCCCTGAGTTCAATCCCTGGTACCCCCAAAAAATAATAGTAGAAAACTTCCTTATTCTTGGGAAATACGTGGATGACCAAGTACAGAGGACTTACAGGACCTCAAGACATGACCAAGAATGATATTCACTATGGTATATTATAGCCAAAATGTCAAAACTGTAAGATGAAGAAAGAATTATAAATTTTGAAAGAGAAAGTTGTCAAGTCACATGTAAGGCTATCCCCATTAGATTAACAGAATATTTCTCGTCAGAAATCCTATAGCTAGGATGGAATGGAATGGTATATTCTAGGTCCCAAAACAAAATAATTTTCAACCAAGAATACTGTATCAACTATAGCCATCCTTCAGAAATGAAAGAGAAATAAAATCCTTCCAAGACAAGCAAAAACTGAGGAATCTGACAACAGACTAGTCTTACAAAAGATGCTTAAGAGAATCCTACATTCAGAAATAAAAAAGATAGCTATCATCATAGAAGTATGTTTAAGTATAAATACCACTAGAAGAGAAGATACACAAAAGAGAAATAGAAAAGAATCAAATATTGTAAACCATCAACTCACAAAAATGAACAAGAAGAAAAGAATAAAGAATGTTCAAAGCAACTAGAAGAAAATCAACAAAATGACAGGAATAAGTCCATACTTTTCAATAATAACACTGAATATATATAGAACAGATTCTCCAATTAAAGAACAGCCTGGCTAAGTGGATTTAATAAAAAAAGAAATAATATGCTGCCTACAAGAAACGTCACCAATAAAGATACACAGACTGAAAGTGAAAACATGGAAAATGATAATCTAAGTAAATGGAAAACTAAAGAGAACAGGAGAAGCTATATTTATATTTGAGAAAATAGACTTTAAGAGGAGACAAAGAAGGTCACTGTGTAATGATCCAGAAATCAATTCATCAAAAGGTCTAACAATTGTAAATCTATATGTACCTAATGTCAGAGCACCTAATTTTATACTTAAAAAAAAAAACACTGTTAGACCTAAGGGGAAAGATAGGTTCTAATACAATAGTAGTGGTAGACTTCAACACTATCACTTTAATCAATCTGTACATTATCCAGACAAACAATCAAAAAAATAACATAAGTGTTAAGCTCTACTATAGATCAATTAACCTAACAGAAATTTACAGAATATACAATTGCATCATAACAATTTATTCATCAAGATGTAGAATTTTCTCTAGAATAAATCATATATTAATGATGATATATGAGGCCACAAAAAATAATACAAATGCTTAAAAACTGAAATCATATCCTGAATTTTATGATCACAATGTAATCAAATTAGAAGTAGACAATAAAAGAAATTTTAGAAATTATACAAACACATGGAGATAAAACAAAAACATGTTTGCATGAACAATGAGACAAAATAGAAAAACAAAGAATACCAAAACTTATGAGATACAGCAAAAGCAGTACTAAGCAGGAAGTTTCTAGTAACACATGTCAACATTAAAAAATAGAAAATGTTCAAATAAAATTATGATGTATCTCAAAGACTTACAAAAATAAGAACAAACCAAAGGAAAAACTAGAAGAAATAATGAAGATTAAAGCATAAATGACCAAAATAGACATCAAAAAATATAAAAGGAGTCAGGTGGGGTTGCACATGCCTGTAATCTCAAGCAGCTCAGGAGGCTGAGACAGGAGTTCAAAGCCAGCCTCAGCAACGGCGAGGCACTAAGAATGCAGTGAGATCCTGTCTCTACATAAAACACAAAATAGGGCTGGGGATGTGGCTCAGTGTTTGAGTACCCCTAAGTTTAATCCCTGGTACCAAAAAAAATATATACACACACACGTATAAAAGAACAATGAAACAAGGATTTGGACTTTTTAAAAGAAAAAAAAATCAATAAAACTTTAGGTAGACTACCTAAGAAAGAGACAGAAGAACCAAATAAATAAAATCAAAGGTGAATAAGGAAACCTTACAACCAAAACCACAGAAATACAAAGGATCATTTGGGATTAATATGAAAAAATATATGCTAACACATTGGAAAAACCTAGAAGAAATGGACAAATTTCTAGACACACATGACCTGCCAAAATTGGATCCTGAAAACATAAAAAAATCTGGATAGCCCAAAACAAATAATGAGATTGGATCAGTGTTAAAAAGACTCCCAGGGGAGATCAAAGATGTTAGATGAGAAGAACCCACAATATCATAGCTACTCCATGATTGTGAATTGAAACAGCAGTTCTGCAGCAGCAAACTGATGTAGCAAAACTTCAGGAAAATGTGGTAGGTAAAAACAAAACAAAATACTGGATTCTATAATAGAAAGAGAATAAATAAAAACAATAGATGGCAGCAGTGTCCAGCAAGTGGTAGCTCGGTGGGGAAGGGGAACTCCCCTACAATGAGACAAAAGAAATTCTCCCATCAAGTTTAAGAAAAGTGGATGTCTCTGTCCATAATGGTCACAATCTGAGCAGAAAATAAGTTCAGAAAAAGCAAGCTGAATCGGTCTGGGAGAAAGCCCTAGTAATTCCCAGAGGAGATAGCTAAAGGGAGGAAGCCAGGACAGCTTAAAAAGACTGCTTGGATTTCCTGAATGGCAGACTAGAAATCCCAATTAAACTTTGTTTCTCATATTACTGTCCCTATTTTTTCCTCCCCCATCCCATGTTATAGTTGAGGTATGAGGTGTCTCAAAAAAAATCTCATGTGTGATACAATGCAGGAAAGTTTAGAGGTGGTGAATGGCTGGGTTATGAAAGCCCTAACTTAATCAATACATTAATCCACTTGAGTGGATTAACTGAGTGGGGTTTATACTTTGTCCCTAGTGAGTGTAGCTCTCTCTCTGCTTACTGATCATCATGTCCTTGAGCTACTTTCCTGCTCTGCACTCTTCTGCCAAAATGCTCTGCCTCACCCTGGGCCCAGAGTAAAAATCCTCAATAAACTATTAGCAAACAGCATTCAAAAACATATTAAGAAGATAATACACCAGGACACAGTGGGCTTCATCCCAGGAATGTAAGGTTAGTTGAACATCCACAAATCAATAAATGCAATTCACCACTCAATAGGATTAAGAATCATATAATCATATTTCAATAGACACAGAAAAAGCCTTCAAGAAAATCCAGCACCCATTAATGTTAAAAACACTCAAGAAATGAGGGATAGAAGAACCTTGTCTAAACATTATAAAGCTGTATCCATGAAAAGGAACAACTATGTCATTTGCAGGAAAATGGATAGAACTGGAAATTATCATGTTAAGCAAAATAAGTCAGACTCAGAAAGACAAGCAATGCATGTTTTCTTTCATGCATACTGCAGGGGAGAAAAATGGATGCTATGAATGCAGAAAGGAGACCTTTAGTGGAGAAGAAGGGGATTGGGTTTTAGAAGAGTTAAGGGTAGGTATCAGAGAGTGAGACTGATCAAATTATGTTATATGCATGTATGGATATGCTATAATGAAAACCACAGGCTCTGGGCTCTTAGGGAGAGAAAAAGAGATCCTTACTAGATGGAGACCAAAATCTATGTGCATGACCAGCCATGCTTGTCTTTTTAGTTAGAATGAACAAAACCTCCAGCGTATTCTTGCACCAGATCAACTAGAACAAAACGTAATCAATTTAAATGTCACCAGATTCAAAGATCTACACAATGTGCCCTCAACTGATTTATGGCTAGACTGCTTAACCAAGGAGAAACACTCTGAATACCAAATAGCAAATGATTAACATAAGATTTGATTTTCAACAAAGCTTGCCTGGGAACTGGTACTTTTCTTCCCAGGAAAATCTTGTATACAGTTAGAGAGCTCAACCCTGGATGGCTCTCTCCTTTTCCTTCCTTCCTCTCCCTTCCCCTTCCCTTCCCTGCCCTTCTCTCTTCTCTTTTCTCTGAGAGGTGAGAGGCATCCACATCTTGCCTTTGGGGTGTGTATACCTTTACTTTGCTGTTTTATAATAAATCTTTGCTTGTGTCTTGCTTTCAAATTTTAAAATTTTCCAGCAACATAAGTCAAGAACCCACCTGGACCAAGTTGAGGTCCCACTGCCCCTTGGAGAGACTCTCAAATCCCTGTCTGGTGACAGTTAATATGCATCAACAAATACTTTCAATACTTTAAATAAGTAAAGTACTGAAGTGGTTAATGTAAAATTAGTCTTTTTTTTTTTTTTGGTACCAAGGATTGAACTCAGGGGCACTCGACTACTGAGCCACATCCCCAGCCCTATTTTGTGTTTTATGCCTTGCTATATAAGTTAATTTTTTAAAATCACACTGTACCTCATGGGTAACTTAATTTAGTATTATCCCTGGATCTGAACAGGATGTGTGACCCAGGAAACATAAGGTGTAGCTTCATTTAATGTTCTTTATAAGGGGTTATTGGAATTTGGAAGTGTGGGTCTTCCTTATATATATCATTTTTTAAATTTTCTTTAATATTATCATTAATAACTTTATCTTTAGAGAAGTTTTAGGTTCATAGCAAAATTGAGCAGAAAGGACAAAATGTTCTAGGATACCCTCAATTTCCACACATGGAAAACTTCCTCCACTATTTATATCCCCCATCACTGAAGTACATTTGCTAAAATCAATGGACATAATGACATATTATTATGTGAAGTCCATAGTTTGTCTTATAGTTTGCTCTTGGAGTTATACATTTTATGGCTTTTGACAAATATATAATAACATGTATCCACCATCATTGTAACATATAAAATAGTTTTATAGCCCTAAAAATGTTCAGTGTTCTGTTATTCATCTCTCCGTACTTGGCAACCACTGAACTTTTTACTGATTCTATAATTTTGACTTCTCCAGAATGTCATACAATTGGAGTCATACAGTGTGAAGCCTTTTCAGGTTGGGTATTTTCACTTTGTAATGTGCATTTAAAGATTCTTCTTTTCATAGTCTGATCGCTCGTTTCTTTTTATCACTGAAAAAATTCCAGTGTCTGCATGCATGACAGTTTATTTATCCATTCACTTACTGAAGGACATCTTGGTTGCTTCCAAGTTTGGTAATTATGTACAAAGCTTCTATAAACATCTATGCAAAGGGTTTTCTGAAGAAATAAGTTTTCAACTCATTTGAATAAATACCAAGGAATGTGATTGCTGGATCATATGGTAAGAGTATGTTCAGTTTTGTAAGAAACTGTCAGGAGCTGAGAGTGAGAATGGTGGTGGATGGGGAGATTATAATCAAGGGTACAAAGTCTTGAGGAGATAGAAGGAGTGATGTTTTTTAAAAATGAGATATATATTGGAAAATAAAGTGATTATAGTAAATAGTATAGTTTTGTAAATTTCCAAATATCTAAGAGAATAAATTTCAATTGGAGCTTGCAAACTGTCCAAAAAAGTGGCTGTGCCATGTGGCATGCCCATTAGAAATGAATGAGAGTTCCCATTGCTCAACATTCTCATGATCATTTAGGATTGTCTGGGTATTCTGATATTTGGAAAGTGGTGCCTCATAGTTTTTATTTTCAATTCCCTAGTTATATATGATGTTGAACATATTTTCATATACTTACTTGTCATCTGCATATCTTCTTTGGTAAGGTGTCTATTTAGGTCTTTTGCCCATCTTTTAATCAGGTGCTCATTTTCTTATTTTTAAGTTATAAGATATATTCTTTGTTTTAGATATCAGTGTTTAACAGATGTGTCTTTTGCAAATATTTCGTCCCAGTCTGTGTCTTGTCTTCATTCTCTTTCCAGTGTCTTTCTTAGAGTACAAGTTTTTATTATTTAATTTTTCCTATCAAAAACAATTATATTTTTCCATATTTTATTGGTGCATCACTGTTGAACATAATGGTGAGATTTGTTGTTAAATATTCATACAAGCACAAAATATAACAATATAATTTGGTGAATATCATTCCCCAGTATTTCCTTTTCCCTTCCTTCCTCACACTGGTCCCTTTCCTCTGCTCTACTGATCTCCCTTCTATTTTCATGAGAGTTCCTCAACCCACATTTCTTTCCATTTTTTCTTATGTCCACATACAAGAGAAAACCTTCTGAATTTGGCTTAATTCACTTCATATAATGTTCTCAAGTTCCATCCATTTTCTTGCGAATGACATCATTTCATTTTATTTATGACTGAAAAAGCTCCACTGTGTGTATATATATAATATTTTCTTTATTCACTCATCCATTGATGGATACCTAGGCTGGTTTCATAGTTTGGCTACTGTGAATGTGCTGGTATAAACATAGGTATACATGTATCACTGCAGTATGATAAAGGATAAAGAATTAAGTAGTACAGCTGGTTCATATGGTGGTTCCATTCCTAGTCTTTGAGGAAACTACATACTGATTTCCATAGTGGTTTTACTATTTTACAATTCACCAACAGTGTAAAAGCTTTCCCTTTTCTCCAGGTCCTCTCAGAAGTTTTTATTTTTAATGAAGTCCAGCTTATCAATTATGTCTCCGGTGGACTGTGCATTTTTGTTGTATGAAAAAGTTAACATAATATGTAAGAAAGATCCTCTAAGTTTTCTCCTGTGTTATTTTCTAGAAGTTTTATAGTTTGCATTTTACATTTAGGTTTATAATCCATTTTGAGTTACTTTTAGTAACAGGTGTAAGGTTTGTATCTAGACTCTATTGATTGATTGATTGCATGTGGATATCCAGCTGTTCCAGCACCATTTACATCTTTGCTCCATTGTGTCTACTTTTCTCGTGTTTGAGATATCAGTTGACTGTATTTATGAGAGTCTTTCTGGGCTCTCTGTCCTGTTCCATTAACTGTCTCCTTTTTCACCAGTACTACATTCATTGTCTTAGTTACTGTAGCTTTATAGTTAGTCTTGAAGTTGAGTAGTGTCAGTTCTCCAACATTGTTCTTATCCTTCAATAGTAAGTTAGCTATTCAGAGAATTTTGCATTTCTATATACACTTTAGAATAATTTGGTCAGTATCCACAAAATATTTTCCTGGGATCTGGATTGGGATTGCAGTAAATCCATAGACCAATTTGGGAAAAACTGACTTCCTGAAAATATTGAGCCTTCTTATTTATGAACATGGAATAGATCTCCATTTATTTAGTTGTGATATCTTTTATCAGAGTTTTATAATTTATTCATATAGATCTTGCACATAACATTGTAAATTAATACTTAAGAATTTCATTTGGGAAGGTAGTAATATACTTGACAATGTGTTGTTTTATTTCAACTTCCACTTATTGATCCCTGGAATATAACAAAATAATTGACTTTTATAGATTAACCTTATATCCTGCAATATTTTTTATAATCACTTATTAGTTTTAGGAAGTTTTTTGTTGAATATTTCTCAGATTTTTTACATTGGGAATATTCTATCTGTGAAAAAAACATTTATTTCTTCCTTCCCAATCCATGTACAATTTATTTCTTTCCTTATCTTGTTGTCTTAGACAGAAATTCCAGTATGTTGTTAAAAAGCAGTGATATGAGGTACATCCTTGCCTTGTTCCTGGTCTTAGTGGGAAAACTTAGTTTCTCCTCATTTGGTATGATATTAACTGTAGGGTTTTGTTTGTTTGTTTTTGTTTTCATTTGTAGACGTTCTTTGTGAAAATGAGGAAGTTTCCTGCTATTCCCAATTTCCTTAGAACTTTTATCATAAATGTATGTTGGATTTCATTAAATGATTTTCTACATCTATTGATATAATTATATAATTTTTCTTCTTTAGTCTTTTAATGAGGTGAATTATATTATTTGATTTTCAAATATTGAGCCAACTTTGCATACCTGGGATAACCCCACTTATTTGTGGTATGTAATTCCTTTAATACATTGATGGATTTGATTTTCTAATATTATTTGAGGAGTTTTGTATTGTATCTATGTTATTGAGAAATAGTGATCTGTAGCTTTTCTTATGTATTTATTTGGTTTTGCCACTAAAGTAAGTTAGGAAGTATTCCTTTTACTTCAATCTTCTGTAAAAGATTGTAGAAACATGATATGATTTCTTTATTATATCACTGGGGAATGCCTTTGAAGGGTATATTTTGTCCTGAATCCCTGTCTTTCTCTTTTTCTGCTTCCTGTCCATCATGAAGTAAAGCCACATTGTTCCACTACATGCTGCCTGCCATGATGTTCTTCTGCCTTATTTGAGCCAAGAGCAATGAAGCCAGGTGACCATTGACAGAAACCTCTGAAACCATGAGCCAAAATTAATGTTTCCTCTTTTAAGTTGTTATTTTGTCAGGTATTTTGTCACAGTGATGAAAAGTTGACTAAAAATGTTCTTCTAGGAGTTTTATGGTTTCAAATTTTACAAGTTTTTAATCCATTTTCAGATGATTTTTGTGTATGAGATAAAGATCCAATTTCCTTCTTCTGTATGTGGATATTCAGTTTACTCAATACCATTTACCAAAGAGAATATTTTTCTCTGATGTGTATTCTTGGCACCCTTGTTGAAAATAAGTTGATCATATATTCATGAGTTTATTTCTGGGCTCTCTATTCTGTTCCATTGGTCAATATGTCTTTTTTAATGCAACTACCACATTGTTTTGAGTACTGTAGCTTTTCCTTATATATATATTTTTTAAAGAATACATAATTCTTTTTTTAAAATTTTTTTTACAATATCTTTATTTTATTTATTTATTTATTTTTATGTGGTGCTGAGGATTGAACCCACTGCCTCACACATGCGAGGCAAGCATGCTACTGCTAAGCCACAATCCCAGCCCCCTTTTTGTTATATTTTAAAATCAAGAAGTATGATGTCTCTAGGTTTGTTCTCATTGCTTAAAATTATCTTATGTGAGTCTTTTGTGGTTCCATATAAATTTTGACAGTTTTTCTATTTCCATAAAATACCACTTGGATTTTGTTAGAAATACCGAGGTGCTGCAAGAAATTAAATGTGCTCAGAAATGGGTTGGCAAGGCAAAAGAAAATGTATTCTTCTGAAGAAGGGTGTGTCCCCAGAGGGAATCTGGTGAGCAAGCACACTGGGTGGGCAGTCTGCCTGCTTTTATCCATAATGAAGCACTGCCCCTTGCTCTGATAGGAAGAGTTCAGGGGTACAATCTACACAATTAGCTAATTTATAATTGGGCATGGAAAATGGCTACAGTTGTGACTGGATACCTGTTAGGGAAATTTGCATTGGCTCCATTCTGACCACATGGTTTCCCGACTTAAGATGGCTCCATTATATATATGAAATTTAAATTATAGTAAACATGTTTGTGTTGCATTACAGGTTTAACTTTAATAGAAAGTAAAACATAAATTTTTCCAAATTGATAGGGATTCGTTAAATTTGCAAATTACTTTGAGTAGGTAGTTCATAGACTATAACAGTAATAATTCTTTCAATTTTTGAAACCTTGATATCTTTCCATTTGTTGGTGTCTGCTAATTTCTTTCATCAGCATTTTACAATTTTCAGTGTACCAGTCTTTTATTTCCTTGGTTAAATTTAGTCATTCTTTTTTAATGCTACTGTAACTGGGATTATTTTCATAATTTCATTTTTGGAAAATTCATTTTTAGTATACAAAATGAAACTGATTTTTACATGCTGATTTTGTATCTTTCGATATTTCTGAATTTATTAATTCTAATAGTCTTTTCTTCATGAATTCTTTAGTTTTTTTTAAGATATAAAATCATTCCATCTGAAAACCAAATTTTACTTCTTCCTTTACAATCTGGAGACCTTTTATGTTGTTTTCTTTTTCTTTTGCCTAATTGCTCTTGCTAGGAATTTCAGTACATGTTTTATCTCTCCATTTATGATGGAGATGTTTTAATGTCTCAACTGTAATAGTAGGTTTGTCTATTTCTTTTTGCAGTTTTATCAGTTTTTACACCAGATATTTTGACACTCTATTCTTAGATTCATAGAAATAAAGGATTGTTATGTCATCTTGCAGTACTGATTCTTTTATCATTATGTAATTTCTCTCCTTATCCCTGATAAATTTCCTTTCTCTGAAGTCTACACTGCTGAAATTAATATAGCAATTCCACATCATTTTTATTAGAGCTTGCATGCTAAATCCTACTCCTTTACTATTAATCTATATGTCATTGTATTTAAAGTGAATTTATTATAGATAATAAGTAGTTGGATCTATTTATTTAACCTGCTCTGATAATCTCTTTTATTTTATTTAGACCATTGATACTTAAAGTGATTACTGAGAGGGTTTAGAGGACTAGGTCAGTGGTAGAGTGCTTTCATAACATGTGTAAAGCCCTGGGTTTCATTCCTAGCATTGCAATAAACAAACAAATAAATAAATAAAGTTGGACTATTACATGCCATATTTGTTACTGTTATATATTTCTTGTCCTGTTTTTTTTCCCAATTTTTGTCTTCATACTTTGTTTTTATTTTTTATGGTTTTAACTGGACGTTTTATGATTCCATTTTCTGTTTTTAGCATATTGATGATTTTTTTTATCCTTATTCTTTTCCTTTTCAATTGTTTTAGAGTTATAGTTCTGTATCACTGCACCCAGCTAACTTACTCTTTTTGATCTATAGCATTTTAAATTCTTTTTTAGTACTTCATGTCCCTGTTTATATCATCCATCTTTTTCATTAAATGTTGTCTATTTTTTCCATTAAAGGTTTGTACTTATGGGTTTCTACTCGGAAAAGCTCTCATTCTTTATATCTGCTTATGTGCCTCTCCTATGCGGGGCCAGCCAGCTTTTTTTGTCCTGTGAATTTCCTTCTCTGAAGAATCTAAGAAGAATTGTTGATTTTTCTGTTTGTTCAGCTTTTAACTTACTGTTAGCATGAAGAGGTGAGTTTTAAGTTCTTTACATGTGGAACCGAAAACCAAAAATCACTCCACCAGGTTTTCATTCACCAAACTTTAAGTCTAATTAACTTAAGAAACATTTTATTATATTTCATGCTAAGGGATGAGAATATGGAGGAAAAAGCTGCCAGCAGGGTGTTGGAATAAAATTGTGAGTCTCTGGGAAGTAGCAGTGAACGATGGAAAAGGAAGAAGAGTAGGGTGGAGAAGGAAAATGGTAAGCAGGTTATGAATCACAATTTGAGTACTGGAGACATAAGAGTGGGTTTTAGGATAAAGGTAACCAGATTGAATTTAGAGATTATAAGGAAACTTAGATCTTAGTGGAATCTTTTTTAAAGGTCTTAGTGCTTATTCTACTTGAGATAGATGACTGAAAAAAAAAATTCCATATTGGGATTTGGACAAATAGAAGGCTGATGTGTTTGTATGTGTGTGTATCTGTGTGTGTACAGAATTGAGCTAAGGTGTTAAGACTGGAACACTTGACAAGTATTGGGTACTAAATAGAGAGATGTTCATATCCCTATCATCCATCAAAGTTCCTGGCAATGAATGGTTGTTCCATAAGTGCTTGTTGAAAGAATTTGTGAATAAAAGAGCTTAATCAACAATTTATGAAAATAATCTATAATACAAATTTTTAAAAATTATTTTGGCAATAATAAAATGTGAACTTCATCTCCTATTTATGAAAACTTTCTTAATGAAAGTGTAAAAATAGGGGCTGGGGTTGTGGCTCAGTGGTAGAGCGCTTGCCTTGCATGCATGAGGCACTGGGTTCGATCCTCAGCACCACATAAAAATAAATAAAATGAAGGTATTGTGTCCATCTACAACTAAAAAAATTTAAAAAAAAGAAAGTGTAAAACTAAAGCAGCCAAAGGCACCTAGATGGAAACCAGTATCTTAACAGGTAGACAATACAGGAATGCATTATACCAATAGTCTTACTCACCATTCTTTGAAATCAACCCTTAATTTAATTTCATTCCTAAAGCTTTTTCCACTCCCTTTCTTCAACTCCCTTTCTCCAATCCCTATTTCTCTTCCTGCCTCTTCTCTGCCCTCTCTTCCTTACCTCTTTCCATCTCCCCACTTCTCTTCCTTTTCTACTTTATACATCCTCTTCCCTTCTTTATTTGTTGTTTCCCTCTTCTTTTTTCTTGCCTCTTGGCACACTGAGAAAATATTAGCAATTCCTTATGAAGCTTGAGGGAGACGGTGAGAGTGGGTGGAGAAATGCAGCTGGTGAAGTTGCTATAAGTGAAGCCAGAATTAGGCAGTCAGTGTAAATAGGTAAATCGAGTTAGGTCAGATCAAAGAGGCCAATTTGGGTCTGGGAATTTGGAGAGGTATTGAAATGTTAATGCCTTCAGAGCCCTTCCATCCCTCTTACCAAGATAAGCTGCCCTGCTCCAACCTGTTGCTAAGGTAACCAGTCCCAGGGATTGTTCTTCCCTACAGGGAGCTGTTAATTAAGTCCCCTTCCTCCCAAATCACTCCACTTGGGCCCTTCCTCCTGTCCATCTGCTTTTCACCTTTTTGGCCATCCCACCGAGCATCTCCGGGGCCTAGTCACGTATGCAGGAAGGAGAGAGCTAAGGGGAAGAGAGCAGGAGAACAACGGAAGCCTAGGGCATATAAAAAGGCAAAACACTTATACTTCTTGGGATACCAGGATACCAGCTGTGGCCTCCTTCTCCCTCCTAGGAGAAGTCAGAAGTCAATGTTACCTCTTTTTAAATAAACCCTTCTTTATATGCTTGCCTTGGTGTGTTTCTCTAATGTTCAAACTTCAACATGTGAAGAAGCCAGAACTCATCACCAGTAACTGGTGGTATCATAAACTGGATCTTGAAGTTCCTTGTGTTGACACACTTTTCCCCTAAGGTATACAAGAGTTTTAAAGCAGAGAAATAGCCTTCACTAATTTGAACTTCAAAAAAATCACTCAAGCAGCTGGTAGAAAGAATGGATGGGGGGCTGGGATTGTAGCTCAGCGGTAGAGCGCTTGCCTCACATGCGTGAGGCCCTTGGGTTCGATCCTCAGCACCACACACAAAGCAATAAAATAAAGACATTGTGTCCATCTACAACTAAAAAAAAATCTTAAAAAAAAAAGAATGGATGGTTTGGGGGAGGAGGAAATGGAAAACTGAAGTAGCAGGGAGACATTAACTTTCTATAAACAGTAGTTTAGGGAGTAATTTAGCTGGTAAACCTAGGGGTTTTAGGGGTTGAAAGACATTTGAAAATGATTTTACAAAACAAGCACATATTAATCTCATTTCATGTTGGGTGGTGTGAGATGACTTGATAAAAATTATTCCTCCCACCTCCAGCCCATTTAGAGTTGCCACTGTAGGAAAACCACTTTGGAGGCTGTTTCAGTGATTCAGGCTAGAGATTATAACAGCAGAAACAAAAACTGCAGAAGTAAGACTAAGGAAGTGTACACACTTGAAGAAATTGAACTAAAAGTGATTTGGTCTCATGACTTGCATGGTGGGCAGTAAATCTAAAGTGACATCCTGGTTTGGTATTCAAGCTCTTTCACCAGACAGGAAAAGCTAAAATAACAATGTGATGGAAGCAGACAGCAGATTAACGAGTGCTAAGGCTAAGAGAGGGAATTTCAGGAAAAAAATTATTTTTTCTTGTGGGATGCCAGTTGTGGGGACAAGGAATCGCATAGGAACTCAAGTGGGAAATATGGGAGCAGAGAGTACCCTTTTTGTGTGCTGTTTCTCTTCCTTCATTTTCTTATCAAAGTAATATATGCACATGGTAATATATAATATATAAATGTATCTGTTACATTTATATATGATTAATGTATTGTACAGAAGGTCTAAATGTAACAGTGGTCCCTTCACCTTCTGAATATAGCCTTCATTGCTATAAGGTTTATTTTTTTTTAAATGTTTTCTCTTTTTTCTCCCCTCTCCCCATCCCTCACAAGATTAGGGAGACAGTGTTATCTTTTCTTCCCCTAGTTAACTGCGCATGAACACAACCACTACAGGAAGGAGATGCCTGCTGAGGATCTGGGAAGCTAATACCTCCCAAATTAACAAGTGAATCCTAACAAATATCTCCCAAATTAACAAGTGAATCCTGACACCTTAGGGCGCCCTGGGATCCCCTAACCAGAGCACACCTGGAATGTAACCCTTGAAAACTCTCTGTCCCTGCTGATCCAGGGAGTCACAGCCTTTGGGACCAGAGTCCCCTGTGTTTTTTTTTTTTTTTCCTAGCAAAGCAAAAACCTTCTTTTTCCTTTTTCTGAAAACTGTGTCCTCATTATTAAATTGGCATTGATTGGCATTGGGGACAGGGACCGAGATTTCAGCTACGGGGGAAAGTAAGAATTCTGTGACCCACCTATTCCCTGCCCTGCGCTCCAGAAGCAAGGCTTTTGAATTCTTTGTAGTTGTGCCTTCTGGAAACCTCCATATTCAAATAAAGTATGCATTTGCCTACTAGTCTTCAGTCATCAGTTTTAGGCTTTATTAACATCTCACTATAGTATATGAGAACTTATTTCCCACACTGTACCTCATAAATGCGTATAAACATGATTACATGTTAATCGGAAAATTTTTTTAAATCTCCAAAACAGTTTTTAAAAAGTGGAGAGATGAATATGAGTACTAAAGCCCCACATGAATCCCTGGTCCCACTAATAAAAACTTATTGAGAGATTTCTATATGAAAGTCACAGTTTTAGGCGCTTTAGATATATTAATTCACTTAATTGCAAGCTAGATTAATGGGACTAATCACAAGAGGCAGGAAGCCAAAATGTGCCCGGCCTTCCCTGCCAAAAGCCCTTAAGGGTAACCAGCAGTAAAGATGGCTAGCCTGGAGACATTGAAATGTAATCGTCTCCTTTAATTCTCCTCGGGGAGTTGGGGGCGGGGGAGCGGGTGGGCACACTCTTTTAAAGAGCCTGCAGGCTCACAGAACCCTGCTGGGCTGGTGGCACGGAAGTTAGAGCTAATGCCACGTGATGGCTAAATCGACACTCTGGCTTTCCCGGAGTAGACTCTATGATATTCTTCCCAGCCCACCCGCCCCTTGGGCAGCGGCAGTCACGTGTCAGGCTTGGGGTTTACGGCAGGTGCCCACGTGATCCTGGCCTGCAGTCGGGTGGCTGCGGTGAGGTACCTGGTATCCTGAAGGGCAGGCGGTTAGGTCGTTACCGCCGCCGCTGCAGCTGGCGGACTAAACCGGTCGGCCAGGCGCGAGATTAACCAGGCAGCTGAGGGGTTCACTGCATAGTGCCTAAGGCACCGGGTCAGCTCTTTCTGCGACCTCCGCTTTTGCAGTCCCCACCTTTTTGAAGGCGAAATCACTTTTGGGTTTGGAGACCTTGCAGCGTGAGGCCCCAAATCGGGGCGACTCCCCAATTTACCCGACTTTTCCTCTATTCCTCCATCTCTTCCTTTGCACCACTGAATCATTTGATTTTTGATCTGTGCCTTGAGGGCAAGTTCGAGGCGGTAAAGGTAACGGTGGGGAAAGCGGCCCCCCAGTGGACAAAGGCGGAGGCAAGAATAGAGCAGGCCTGAGGGCCGCAGGCGATGAGAATAGGCAGTTGAGGGGGTGAACGAGAAAAAAAGAGTACTGCGGATTTAGAAGGGACTGGAAAGGACTTGTTGCACGATGGAAGAATCTGACTCTGAGAAAAAGATGGAGAAAGAGAATCTGGGGCCGCGAATGGATCCTCCACTAGGGGAACCGGAAGGCTCACTTGGGTGGGTGAAGGGTATTGTGTTAAACCTGGAAGGGAGGGTGTTTGAACTGAAGAGAGTATTGTGAATTAGAATACCACTACCCCCATGATAAATTGCATGGTAAATTGCTTCGGTTTACCAGTGGGGTTGATTGATATCATACTTTTGACAACATAATAAAAAAGGACTGGTGCTAACTGGGCAGACAGCCCTTGGGATGGGGCGTGTGGGTGTGCTAATTGAGACAATTCCACGTTGCTTTGAACTATCGATAAAGGCGATTAGATCTCATCATGTAAGGGATAAAAAGACTAGCATTTCTTAGATACCAATGCCTTATTTTCTGTGCCAATTTGTACCTGAATTTGAGACTTGCGTTGTATGTATTTTGTGCCATTAATGAATTACATGCAGCTTGGAAGGACTTCCAAGGTCCAAGGATACTTCTAGATTTTAAAAATAGAAAATTAAATGTTAAAAAATGCATAATATTTAATATATAATATTTAAATATGAAAATATCCTTTAATTTATTATAGCACCTGTATGTGTTGTTTAATTTTTTAAGATGAGGAAACGTTAAATCTTGAATTTTAATAAGTCATTTATGTTCCTAAAGCTATCTCCTTATGTTCCTAGGAGCTATCTCCTGAGCTTGTAGTTAGGGGACCAGGAGCATGAACCCAGTTTTATAGTTTAAGAAAATGAGATCTCTTACTCAGCTGAGGTTCCCTACACAGCTGCATTCGGCTGTTGTATAAAACATGTTCTTTTGCACCTTCACATTTATTTATATTTCTTTAATTTCAGTTTCTAAGGCAAATGAATCATGGGAACTCTTGTCTTTTGGTTTATATCTACAGGTGGGTGCTACCAAATACAGCCATGAAGAAAAAGGTAAGATGTGTTAGGTATATCAGAAACATGATGGTAAAGGTAAGAAATAGCCATTTAGGAAACATATAGTGGATATAAACCATCTTTCCTGGACTATTGCAGGAACCTTCCTGATTTTCATTCACTTTACTGTTAGACTTAATTTTTCTAAGATATATAAATCTGATTGGGTGAATCCACATATATACCCACTACATAGGAGTCTGCCTGCACATTTATTTTCAACCCAAATCAAAATGTTACACTATAAGATTTTACATTAGTTCTCCAGCTGGAATTGTCTGCTCTTTCTTTTATGTTCTTATGGCTCTATGCCTCACATTGGGATTTAGGCATAATCCCTAAGGGTGCTGCTCTAGAGCAAATTTCTTAAACTTTGAGGCTTCAGTGTCCTGATTTGTGAAATGGTGATTTTACAAATCACCCACCTCATAGGTGGTTGTGAAATTTTAATGAGTAAAATGCCTGTGGAACACGTTGGGTCTAGCATGATTAGCTTTGGTAAGTCATAAGCAATTGAAGTAAGACCTTTTTATTAAAAAGAAGAAGAAATGTATTTAACCTTATTTACATCTAATAATTCAGTTCTAACTCCATTTTGCTTAGGAAATGTTTTTGATGATCTTTTCTAAAGTTATCAAGGAAGTCTAAAAATACCAGAAATTATACATGATTAAAAACAAAATTTAGCTTAATTTAATCATCCCATGGTGTATAAATGTAGCAAAATACCATGTTGTACCCCAGAAATATATACAGTTAACTGTTTCTCAGTTAAAATATTTTTAAGTAGCAGAAAACCCCCCTTTTTTTGGGTTACTGGGGATTGAACTCAGGGGTACTCGACCACTGAGCCACATCCCCAGCCCTATTTTGTGTTTTATGTAGAGACAGGGTCTCACTAAGTTGCTTAGCGCCTCACTGTTGCTGAGGCTGGCTTTGAACTCACGATTCTCCTGTCTCAGCCTCCCTAAGTGCTGGGATTACAGGCTTGAGCCACCGCGACCAGCTAGAAAAACCCTTTTTTCTACCAATTTTTGCCTAGCTCAGTAGTGACATTTTCTTAGTTACGTAAAGTTACACAAGAAATTGTTAGATTAACTCAAGCATGAGTGCAGTACATTTTCATGAATACTCCTTACATTTGTAATCAGAAATTTTTATAAAATATTTGGATTTGAAAGTAAAATATGTATCCATTTCATTTGAAAAGCAAGGTAATTGGGACAGTATTTCATGAATTTTAGATTGGAAAGGACTCTTAAAATTTATTTTATCCAGTTCTCTTCTAGTGCAAGAATATACAACATCTTTGACAGGTATTTTTCTGTGTTAAATGCTAACATTGACAAGAAAGCTGTTTACCTTCATAAGGCCACACTTTCCACTGGACACTTCTTCATTGTTAGAAACTCTCCTTTCTATCTTTGTTTTGGTAGCTTGTTTATTCTCTGAAGAGCATAGTTTGAGCATTTATTATGTGTTAGGCACTGGAGATAAAAATGAGACTTTACTTGCTCTTTGGGAACTTAGAGTCTTGTGAGAATCAGGCTGAAAAATGTGTAACTGCAATGCATTATGTCCTTTGCAATGATAAAACAGTGTCATTGGGAGACTGAGATAAGACACCTAAGTCAGCCTAGGGCTTTGGGGTCAGAGAAGCTTCTTGAGGAGATGATTACTAAACCAAGTCTTAAAGGACAAATGACATTTAGTTGGAAGAACAAAGAATGGAACATTGCTGGGAGAGTACAGTATAAAACAGACCTAGAAGCAAGACTCTGAAGGGCTGGTAACAGACTATAAGCTGTTCTCTGTTCATTGTGGCTGGTTGCTAAAAGTTCTAGCTCAGGAGGGGCAGGAGATGAAGATGGTGTAGTAGATAAGCTAGATCTTATATATAGTTTAAAGACTTAATTCTGTAGTCATGGGAAATTTGTAAAAGAGAGAGACAGAGTAATTAATGAGACAGAATCATAGAGGGAAGTGGAAGGGAAAAGTTCAAGCACTCCAGAGAGGTAGAAAAGTTGACCTTGGGCAGGAGGAGGAGGAAATTTCAATTATGGTAAATCCCTTGCTGAGTAGTTCAGTGCATAAAACATTAGATTATAGGAGAATAGGGTTTAATTCCTCTCAAGATGGTGTTTTTCTAACCTACTTCTAAGTATATTGATATTGCATAGTAATAACAAATTCAGCAGGGTGCTTTGGCCCACACCTGTAACTAGTGACATGGGAGGCTGAGGCAAAAGGATCACAAGTTTGAAAACAACGTAGGCAACTTAATGAGACCTTGTCTCAAAATAAAAAATAAATTTTAAAAAGGGACAGGAATGTAGCTCAGTGGTAAAGAACCCTTGGGTTTGATCCTCATTACCACAAAACAAACAAACAAAAAATATAAAGTCACTGTATTTCTGTAGCCGAAATGATGTGTGACCTGTGACAAGTAAGCACCTGAATGCTAGCTATATCTGCGCTCACCATTGGTTGGGGAACAGTTTAGTAACTTTAACTTAGTAATTTGTGACTTCAGTAACTTGTAACTAAGCATCTACAACAGATTGTTGATACTGTCATTTCACTAAAATGCCAAATACAGGAGAGAAATAGGTCCTGTTACACTAGATTTACTCTAGATTGTTAACGTTTTTCTTTCTTTTTTAGGTGCTGTTGATGGGTAAAAGTGGGTCTGGTAAGACCAGCATGAGGTCTATTATCTTTGCAAATTATATTGCCAGAGACACACGTCGGCTTGGTGCAACAAGTAAGATGTTTTATCTTATTGTAAAGTGAGGTGATCTTAACTATTAATCTGCATAACACACTTGGTTGCATAGCTTGGGAATGCAGAGGTTGAAGGATTTTTGGAGCATGTTCCCCTTCTTGCATTTCTCCTCAGAGAGGTGTGGCCTAATTCTGATTTTTACTGCTCACTCTCCTGGAAGGCTTCTTTGCTTTCTAGTTTGCTTACAAAGTTGGATGCCCTCTTCCAACTTCTTGTTTATCCTCCTATTTCTTAATCAGCATAGGGACTCTTTTGTTTGTTATGGGAGTAGAGTGTTTCTAATTGTTATTACACAAAGGAAAGTCTTAGGTATTAAGAAGCATACAATAAAATCTAAAATTTTGGAAGCTATAGTCAGTCCTTGTCCTCATTCAAAGGTAAACTATAGGGTGGGAAGAAGGGAAGTTAACCTGATATATACTCTGCTACTTCTCTTCCTAGATACACATAGATGGTCTCATTGGAGTTTCCTACTCTGACATGGGAACTATATTACTGTTGCTCTTCATAGTTTAAATGTTAGCATAGACTTGCTAGGTTGCCATGGCTGCGAGGCTAGTGAATCTAGGATCCTAGGAGAGCCCATCTGTCTGTGAGCTGCAATGTCATTTCATTCTGTGGCATCCAAGAATTTCTGGATTCTGCCTTTGTCTTTGACTTCCAAATGAAGAAGGCATTACCCTACCTGACCTTTAAATATTCCTGCTTTGGGTTTCTAGCATCTTGAATGCTTTTAGGGATAAGTCACCCATTAAGAATAGTGTCTCACTCTGGTTTCAAGAGCAGTAAACATCTTTTAAACACATTATTGTCCAGACCCTGAGATACAAAGAAGAAAACCTTATTTCTGTTCTTATATGACTTGGAGTGTAGTGTTGACTTTCATAATTGGGGAAAGTTTGATGACTACAAAGCTATCTCTTAAGTAGAGACCCAAATCTGTTTTCCTTTATTTCCATTAGCTGGTTTTCTCTCTGTTCTTGTAAGCCTCTACAAATATTTGAAGATGTTCAGTGACTCAATTTATCCTAGTCATTCCCTGCCTCACAAATCTCATCTCTCTTAAGTTAAACATCTCCAGTTCCTCCATCTATTCCTCATTTGACATAATTTGGGAGTATTTTTAAGGACTTGTTCAAACTTGTTTACATTTTTCTTATGCAGTTCTGGTCTGATCAGGGCAGAGTAGGCCCATTACATGTCTTATTCTGGATATTACATTGCTATTAGTGCAGAGTAACCCTCACCTTCTTTTATGGAGTGACCTTCGTTACACTGAGTCATACTAAAAAGCCCCAGTTCCTCTTCAGATTTATTATTAAAATATAGCCTTGTGGTTCTTGTGCAGTTAATATTTTGAACTTAAGTATAAATGCTTATTTTTACTAAATTTTGTTTTATCCCATCATATGTTTCTGTACCCTGTGTATGTTAACTGTAAAATTCAGAACAAGTCACTGTCTGTCTGGGTCTTAGTTTCTTTATCTGTAGTAAAGGGTTTGGATCCTATGTTCATTGTTACTACTTGTTCTCTCATATATTATCTATCCTTCCAGCACTATGCAGTTTGTATATTTGATCAGTATCTCATTTGGTTTTGGTATTGGTCAAAACATTAGGTCAAGATAGTGTTCAATGGCCTTTTGTGCCTATAGCATTGACATCTGGCTTCTGGAAAATCTGTCTGTCCATCTACATTTCTTTCTATTTTGATTTGATAGATTTTGAAATTTTTCTTTTCTTCCAAGTTAAATATCTAAGGCTAGAACCTGTATGATTTTAATAGATTAAAGGAGGCAAATATTTATTGAACAACTTGTCATTTGTCAGGCTTTCATATTCTGTTTTATTTATGTTAGTCCTCATATTACCTTTTTTCTAATAGGATAGCAAAAGTAGAACTTAAAAATGAATTTCACTTAGCTAGTAAACATTAGAGCTGGAATATCAATCTGTGTTCAACTTCTGTTTATTATATCACAATCTATGTAGTTTACACTACTCTTAACAATTCCTGGCAAACTTCTTTTTATGTTTAAAATTCTGCACACTTTGTTGAAGAACCCCTTTCTAGTCCTGTTTCTGATTTTAGCTCATCAGCACAGTTGATTTATTACTGAATCCACCAAACAGATTTACTCACAAACAAAATTCCGTAACTACTCAAACTGCTTAAAATGATTTTGACAAAAACTAACAGCATCATTATGAATACAATGTTGCAAATTATATGAATCCTATTCACTAAAGTAGGCCATTTATTAAATGGGTAATTTTCTGGAATTTTCTTGTGTGCTAGGCACTGAGAATGGGCTCTTGGCCTTAAGGATATCTCAAGTGGGAGCTTTATTAATAACATGTTGTTAGCAATTACTGTGTCTCCTTAAAGATAGTAAAAATATACTGAAAATATGTTGGCTTTAATGCTTTAGTATACCATCATTAGCTAGTTTGTCAATACTGAAGAATGGTCTGTTTTACCCATAGTGCATTACTTTTTACTTGATATTCCTTTTATGCAGTTGCTAATTTTATTTAATAGTAGCAAAAGAGTACTTCTTTTAAAATTTACATTGACTTCAATGTTTTAGTGTTTTCCTAGTTTGTCATTCCTTGAAAAAGTCCAGTTTTATTTTGTTAAACTAAGAGCCTACTGTGTTTGGAAATTTGAAGTAAGGATACAGAATGATGATGTTATTAATTTATTAGGGGAATTTGAAGTAAGGATACAGAATGATAATGTTATTAATTTATTAGGGGGATGTTAAAATGTGTTTGTTGGAATAGTAAATTTGTCAATAAATATATGGTTATGAAGTATTTTAGTCTTAAACACTGTTGACAGCTCCAAGATTTCCTACCTTCTCAAAATTCTCTTTTCTCTGGGCTTTTATTTAATGCTTTATTACCCTGGTTTTCTTCTTTTATCTTTAACCATTCCTCCCTGCTGTTAAAAAAGATAATCTGTATCATAATATTTTCTTCTTTCTGCCCCATAAGTGTATGCAATTCCCCAAAGCTTTGTTTTTGCTTCTTTTCGGTTTCTCATAACATTAGAGCAGGAAGATAGAAGAGCCAAAGGGCCAAGAGTGTAAGAGAGAAGCAGAAAATGGGGGTTAGATTATTCTGAGGTTATCCTCTGACCCTTTTTTTCTGGGTGTATGTAATCATGCATACTCAGAGAGACATATTCTTTTTCTTTTCAAAGAATGAAATAAAATATGCATTTTGGAGAGATTGCTCTACCTGTAATATGGAGTATATAGATCAGTGAGAGGCAAGGATAGAAACAAATTGGCTAGTTAGGAAGCTGTTTTAGTAAAACTAGATAAGAGATGACTGTTTGATTTGGGTTAGGGTGTTGGTAGTGGCTATGTTGAGAAGCTAATGGATTTGGGATATATTAATGAGGTGAAGTCAACAGGACTTGCTGGTAGATTTGGGGAGAATGGTGAGGGAATGAGTGAACTGAAGGATGAAACTAAGGTTTTGTCATAGGCAACTGGTTGAATATATTGAGATAGAAAAGACTGAAAGAATTGATTTGAGGGGAAGATAGCAGAGATGAGTAAATCTGGATATGTTGAGTTTGGGATATTTGTGGTTTATTCAAATGGAAATGTACTATGTGAGTCAAAAAGGTAGGAGAGAAATCTGTACTGGAGCTTCTTATTTATGAATTATAAATATCCAAATGATAAATAAAATAATATGAATATATTACCTTACCTTGGGGAAGAATACATAGATAAGAAGGTGACCAAGAATGGAGACCTGAAGAACTCCAACATTTAAGGGACAGAAAGAAGAATAGGAGCCTGTGAGGGAGGATCTTCCAGAGAGTTTATAGGTATATCAGAGACCAGGAAAAGAGATTTTTTTTGAGAAGAAGAGAGTAGTCAACAGTGTCATGCTGCAGAAAGTAAGACAAGGACTAAAAAGTCCACTGGATTTGGTAATGGGGCCATTGGTCACTTGATGAGAACAATTTCTATCATATGGGAGTAGAAACTAGATTTCTTTCCCATTTGCCCCATGTCTTAAAAGTCACTGAATCCTGTCACTTCTTTTGTTATTGTCTTTCCCTTTCTCAGTAGCACTTCTTTCCATTTTTTTTTAGTACTAGACCGTATACATAGTCTTCAAATTAATAGCAGTTTGAGCACCTACTCTCTCGTAGACTCTGTTGGAAATACAAAGACATGTAAGATATGATTCCTTTTCCAAGGAGGGGGAAGTAAAGGGGAGAAGGGAAGTAGTTTGAGCACTTACTATGTGCCAGGCACTTTATATATGATAATTCATTGAATCCTCACAGCAATCCTGTGAGGTCAGTACTATGCCCCTTCTTTCTTTTTTAAATAGAAATGAGAGCTAATATCAGAACTTAAGTGACTTGCCCAAAGTCACACAGTTGTAGAGCTGGTACTTGAACTCAGATCTGTTTGACTCCAAAGCCTATATGCTTTGCTTTTTAATGCTGTGCTATCTTGATCACGTTTATGAGAAAGTAAAATTGCCCAAAAGTTAGACAGCAGTCCATTTCAGCAACAGCTTTGAAATAGTCAAAGAAATGCCATAATAACATTTGACTCATATAAATTATATAGATTATAATTTCTAGACTTAGAGTAATTTTCAGTATGAATATTTTTATTATTCCTCCTTGGGATTTTTAGTGCCTGGCAGAGAGTAGATGCTTACTAAATGTTTGAATGAATTTAGAGGGAGAAATGACGGTAAGTGGGGTTAGCTAGGCAGGGCTTTTAGAGGAGGTGGGATTTAGTTTGGGTCTTGAAAGATGAATATGAAAGAAAGATAGGGTGGGCTTTCCAGGCAGAAGGACAGAGTAGGTGAAGGATAGGGGGGAGGGAAGTGTAAGGCAGAGGTCGCAAACAGGCAGCCTGTGTGCTGGATAAGGCTGGTAGATGTGTTTTGTTTGGCCTATTCATTGTTTTAGAAAAATTGGAATTAGTTATCACATGTCAAGTTTTCATAAAAATCTGAATTTCCCACTACTATTGAAAAATTGAAATATCTGGCAAACCTGAGCCAACAGTCCTGCAAGAGCTGAGTAACTGCTGCCCATTTTACTGGGTGGATGTTTATACTCTATATGTGGTATATGTTTATATACCAACTTTGGTATATGTTTACTGGCCTGGCCCATTAGCAAGTTTGCGACCCCTGATGTGTAAGGTATGTTGGGGTTGGGGAGGTAGGGGGGTTTGGGAGGACTGTGAATAAGCCAAATTTGGCTGGAATTAAAGGTTTTATTAATGTGAATTACTGGGGGATATATAGGTAGATTGGAAGCCAAATTGTGAAGGACCTTGAATGTCCCCCTTTAGGGACAGAGGAGCTATTTGAATGGGGAGTGACATGTTCAAAGTAGTGTTAAGAAGATGAGCCTGGCAGTAGCCTATAGGATGATGTAAAGTGGGTAAGGTTTTTCTGGTAGGGAATTCAGTTATGGATCCCTTGTAGCAGTGTATGCGTGAGATGATAATGGATTTAGAGATATTATAAAGGACTAGCAACGAATTGAATGCAGACAGAGGGAGAAAGTAAAGTCGTTAACTGAAAAAGGAATCAGTACAGCAGTTAGTTTGGTTATGTTTTATGTTTTGTGTTTGGTTTTTGTTATTGTTGTTTTACTTTTTCATGGGGGAAATTGGTGAGGGCAGGTGGGACAAGGAAGATCTATTAAATGGTATGTCACTGTCTTACATGTGGAAATTTAACATTAGTATTATAATTGGAGATTCTTTTTACTCTGAGCACTAAACTACTAAAAAGTAAAATGACTTACATAAGAGCCAGTTCTATAGCTCAGGGTAGTTTAGGTGCCCACCTTGCCACTAAACCACATTACTAAGCTGAAAATCACCTTCTTGTTGTGGCTTTGAGCATTTCACTCCACTTTGGTCCTTCTAAATTCCATGGGTTAGTGCTTTGCTTAATTTGAATTTTACCTTGCATGCTGCAATTACTAGATTTGTCATACTTGTCTTCCAGTTGATGTAGAACATTCTCATGTTCGATTTCTGGGAAACCTGGTATTGAACCTGTGGGATTGTGGTGGGTAAGTACGATCTACTAACTTGTTTGTAAAGCCAATGGCAGTAACCATGGCTTCTAGTATAATCAGCATGACAAATATACCTAGAGTACTGTCATTTATAACAGATACATTGGATAGAATTATTTCATAGTTGGCACTTGGTTAAATAGAGATCTCTGATTTTTGTTAATTGTGGAAATGCCTTCTGTATGCAACATGTTTAAGCTCTAACACAAACTTCAACTAGATATGTGTAGTATAGGATAATCGTTCCCTCTTTTGCAGGGGCATAAATTGGGTTTCTTTTGCACTGGCACAAATTAGGTGACTTGACACCAGTGCCAAGTTTGTAGCTATCACATTGTAAGGATTTGTTGTTGTTGTTTTTTTTTTGTACTGGAGATTGAACTCGGGGGCACTCAACCACTGAGCCACATCCCCAGCCCTATTTTGTGTTTTGTGTGGAGACAGGGTCTCACTGAGTTGCTTAGCGCCTCACCGTTGTTGAGGCTGCCTTTGAACTCGTGATTCTCCTGTCTCAACCTAAGTGCTGGGATTACAGGCCTGCACCACCATGCCCGGCTAATGATTTGTTCTTGGTAGTTTCAAAAATGATCTGCAGACAGTCTCACCACTATGGATTAGACTCTGAGAATGCATAATCTGGCTGAGTTACCCACTATTGGAAGAGTAGGAAACAGCTCTTCTAATGACCAAGGCACTCAACAACAACAAAAATCTCATTACAAATGCACACACTCACTGTGTTTCTGTGCTAATGTTGGCTACTACTCTTTGGCCATTTATACCTCTGATCTGAAGCGGCAGTGTGTAGTGCATAGTGGTTAGGAATATAGGTACTGGAGTTAGGTTGGGGTTTATATCTCAGCTTTGTTAGCTCTGTTATCTTGGGTAAATCATTTAAACTCTGAGCCACGGCTTCTTGTATAAAATGAATAGTAATGGTATCAACTCAGGGTTGTTTTGATAATTAAATGAGATGATATATATTTATAAATACATAAACAGTGTCTCACAAAATAAATAGATACTATTGCCAGCTCGATTTTTCCCAAGTCTTAGCATAAAACCAAATAAAGAATAGGAGCTCAGTGGATATTTGTTGAAAGAGTAATGTGACAGCCAAATATTGTCTAAGAGTAATGTGACAGCCAAATATTGTAACAGAAAATTCCTGTTAGTAGATGGATCACTTAACATCCTAGCAGTTCTTTCCATATAGTCCTTACTCATTGTCATTATTTCCAATTCTCTAGTCTGTCAAGATATTAGTCCAAGTCCCTTGCTTTAAGACTTTAAGGTATGATCTTCCAAGGTCAAGCAGCTTATTGATAGCAAGGTACAGAACTAGAACCTAGATTTCTATCCCCCCCATGCCCCTTGCTATGCGGTGGTACTGTTTTCTGCTGTCTAGCTGTTGACTGAGAACTTCTTAGGAAGTGGCACACGGCCTAACGAGCAAAGACCAACATTCTGCTAAAAAGTTATCATTACAGTCATTTTCATATAGTTTAGAATATTTGACTTTTGAGTTATTCATTCAGAAAAATTTCATTGAGCATCTGACACTCCTTTAAAATCTGAGAGCCTGGGGAATAATACCAAACATGGTTATTGCCTTGCTGTCTAGGGAAGTGAATGCCATTAATTAAAGACCCATATAAATATGTATAATATCATACTTCATACAAATATGTTTAATATCATACTTGTAGTAAGTGTAGGCAATGAGAGTAGTATATTGGTAAAAGAGCCTATGGTAAGTACATTGGCCCAAATCAGGGATGTCAGGGAAAGTCATACATTGTATGAGGAAGTATGGATTGAATTGAAACCTAAAGGAACAAGCAAGAGTTAATTAGATGAAGAAGCAGAGGAATAGTATCTGAAAGTGAGCAGCATGTGTAAAGGTACTGCGGTGGATAAACCATGGCCCATTTGAACTGGGAAAGGCCCTGTGTGTAGAGAGCACCAAAAGAGGAACAGAGGGTGATGCAAGTTGTGTCTCAAGAGGTAAGGTAAGACCAGACCTATTTGCTATTGTTTGTCCCATGAATTGAAGCCTTAAGATTATCATTTGCATTGATGAAGCTTGAACTGAGGACTTGCTTACTATCTATTTTTCCTACCAGACAAGACACCTTCATGGAAAATTATTTCACTAGCCAACGGGACAACATCTTCCGAAACGTGGAGGTTCTGATTTATGTTTTTGATGTGGAGAGCCGCGAACTTGAAAAGGACATGCATTACTATCAGTCTTGCCTGGAAGCCATTCTCCAGAACTCTCCAGATGCCAAAATTTTTTGCTTGGTTCACAAAATGGATCTGGTACAGGAAGATCAACGGGACCTGGTAAGAAATGGAAAAGGTGCTGCACAAAATGGTTGATATGCTTTGCAAATTCCTTTTTATAGAGGTATGGGTAAATTTGTACCATACTCTCCTCAGCAAAAAATGTCTCAGAATAGGCTTTCAAATTGAAATCTTATCATTTGTTTAATATTAAACACATTTTATATGGTAAGAGAAATACAATATTCATTTAGCAAATAATTTTTAGAATTAGGTAAGGAATCTGACCATGTGACATCACCAAGCAGCCTTTATTTATTTTTAAAATGTTTATTGCTCCATGTTTTACTGTCAAGCCTAGAAAGCCCACCAGAAATGAGAGGAAAAAAGGTTGCTGGTGTCACTGGGTTGACTTAGAAACTGTTAGGTACCAGTTCAGGTGCCAAACACACTATGTTAGGCTCTATGCCAGGTTCCTCATAATTGCACTGACATAGTATGTTTCTCTTCTTTTCTAGCATAAATGACTTAATACAAGAGAAGACATAGTAGGAGGTGAAGTCAACAAAGATGGTATAGTAGGAAATATTAGCCTTCATCCCCTTATTAAAAAAATAAATATAGGTAACTACCTGTAAACTAGTGTAGCACAGAGAGGGCTCAAGGACCCATCAGAGAAAAAAATGAAGTCTAGCATAAAATCCTACATAGCTTTGAGACTCCAGGACTGGCATATCAAAAACATATTCTATTTATAGTTCATTTAATATAGGAAAATTAGATTTAAGGTCTGAGATGAAAGAGAAGATCCCCCTGTATGTTTTAGGGTATAACTAAGGAAAGCAGTTTTAGAATATACTGGTCATATAGAAGAATACAGTTCTTCCTTGGGTTGTAATGTTAGAGTCTAAGGATATTATTAGGCTAAAGAAGTTTTGGTAATAGCTATGGTAAGCAATAGTTTTTTCCATAACTAGTTACAGGATTGCCTCACTATTCAAGTGTTTTGGTGTTTCTAGATTAGTTTGCAGGCTTTCAAAAACCATTTGACAGGGTTCTGTGTTTGACTCAGAACTCTACTTTTGAATATCCATTAGTCTTTTTAGCCCTCCACCTCCAAGAAAACTATGTATATAAGTGTGGGTTCTGCCAGGCACAGTGGCACACACCTGTTATCCCAGCAACTCAGGAGGATAGGGCAGGAAGATTGAAAGTTTGATGCCAGCCTCAACAACTTAGCAAGACCCTACACAACTTAGTGATACCCTGTCTCAAAATTAAAATCAAAAGTACTGGGAATATGACTCAGTGGTTGTTTTAGTCCTTTTTTTTTGCTGCTGTGACTGAAGGATCTGACCAGAAAAACTATAGAGGAGAAAAGTTTATCTGAGGGCTCACGGTTTCAGAGATCTTAGTCCATAGAATGCCAACTCCATAACTTGGGGCTTGAGGTGAGGCTGAACATCATGGTGGAGTGTGTGGCAGAGGGAAGCAGCTCACATGAGATCAGAAAGCAGAGAGAGAGACTCCACTTCCAGATACAAATATACACACCAAAGCTACACCCTAATTTCTACCTCTTACAGCCACACCCTACCATTTCAGTTACCACTCAGTTAATCCCTGTTAGGATTAAATCACTGATTGGGTTAAGATTCTTACAACCCAATCATTTCTCCTCTGAACCTTCTCACATTGTCTCACACATGAGCTTTTAGGGGACACCTCATATGCAAACCATAACAGTGGTAAAAATACTCCTGGGTTAAATTCCCAGGACAAAAAAATTAAATGTGGGTCCTGAGTTTGTGAAGCTTTAAAAATAATTTCATTCCTTAGCCAAAATTACAATTAAATCTAGAGCATTCAATAAATGAACTTCTTATGAATGTTTCAATCACTTATAATTTTGAATTATCATCTTATTATTTTCTAAGTTTCATATGACTGTCCCCCAAAGATGTATTAGTATTCTTTAATGGATTTTAAGCTTAATATCTTTAATTTCATTAAAGATTTAAAACTGGAAGTTTTAAAGTATATATAGTTAAGTGCTTCCCAAAATACAAAGTTCAGTTAAGATTTATATCACTGCATGTGTGTGTATGTTGTGATTTTCCAGAGAAACAAAGCCAATGAGATATATTTGTGTATGTAGAGACAGAAGGAGATGGGAAAGTATTTAAGTAATAGGTTCTACTGAATGTTTAGGCTGGCAGTTCTGAAATATTAAGGGCAAGTGGTCAGACTAGAGACCCCAGGAAAGAGAGTCAATGTTATAGTTCAAGGCAGAAGGCAATGTTAGGGCAGGATCCCTTCTTCCTTAGAATTTTGGTCTTTTTCTCTTAAGGTCTTCTAGATAAGGCCCACCCACATTATGGAGGGTAATCTATTTTACCCAAAGTCTACTGAATTATAGTCTCATCTAAAAAAGTACTTTCACAATGACATCTAGGCTGCTATTTTACCAAATGTCAAGAACTATGGCCTAGTCAGGTTAACAAATAAAACTAACCATTATGGTCCACCTCTTTTCAACTAGGCACTCATACACATCTTCCAAAAGCATAATTAATCTCCAAATAAATATAATAACACAATTATACTTCCACTTAACTTGATACAACTTGGCTGTGTACAACTAGAAATACACTAACCCTTTCCCCATAAATCCTTAGATAATGTTTATTCTTCTAAATTCTGTCCTGTAACTTAAATATTACAATGTAAACAGTACTTAAATATATTGATATAAAGTCTATACATCATGTGTTCATGATAAATGGATAAAAGAGAAAGACATGCTTAATATATGTCCACTTATACATATTCATAACAAAATCAAGGAAGAAATACTCATGACAGTTATATTCTCATTCACAACTACTCATGTGGCCTTGGCTGGTATTTATAACTACCTTCTTCAATTCTGAATTACCTTTGCACACAGCAAGCACCTCAGCTGATTGTATTTCTTTACTGGTAGAGTGACCCGGAAACCATTAGTAGATCTGCCTGAATTGGGTAATTTTAGTTTTCTATTACTTTAATTACAGGGTATGATATTGTTAATAGATGCCCTGAGGGATCTCTTTTATTCTTGCCATACCTTTCCCTACCTCCATTATGAAGTAGTATACCAATTTCCCCTATGATAGTGAGGATCAGTCACCCCAGTCAGCATAGTAACTCCCTTTTTTGCCAGTTCATTTAGAGGCATGAGGAGCCCAAAGTGGCTGAGTGGCAGTTTTAATCCCTAGTTCAGCTGAATTGTTCTATTTCTTGGTAGACTCATTCATGCCTTTGGAACTGAGACCTCTAGGCCAGCAGAGTATAGTCTAGAGACAAGAAACAAAATCATTGTCCTTTACCCTTAGTGATGGCTAGTGTATTACTAAGGGTGATAGTAATTGGTGCCACTCCATTACCACCCTTTCAATCCTAGAGCCATGAATCCTCACTGTGGTAGAAAACGCACCAAACAGTGGATGCTGACTGAGAGCATAGATAGCCTCCTAGACAGCCTTGCCCAGCCTGCAAAATTTTGCCACCTAGCTAGCACTGTAACTGAGCTTTCAAAAGCTCACTGTATCATCTGTCAAGCCAGCTGCTTCAGGATGGTTGGGAACATGATAAGAACAACAAAGCCTAGGCCCATTGCTTTATTTTCTGTGGAGTGACTTAACTCAATTAGAAGCAATATCATGTGCCATAACATGATAGTGGATGAAGCATTCTGTAAATCCACAGATGGTAGTTTTGGCCAGAAGTATTGTATAAAGAGAAGTTGAAAAAATATCCAGAATAAGTATCTATTCCAGTAAGTGTAGAGTGCTGCCCCTTGCATAATGGAAGCAGACAATTGTAATCAAGTCACCATCACATAATTGCCTGTTCACCTGGGGGACTGGTGCCATATTATGGATTCAGTGTTGGCCTCTGCTGGTGGCAGATTGGACACCCATCAGTGGCCATAGCCAGGACAGCCTTGGTAATTGAAAGTCCATATTGCTGAGTCCACGTATTGCTTCCAACCTTGTCACCATGTCTATTTAGTTTCCTGAACCCATTGAGGTGGGTAAAGATACAGGCTGATTGATATCCACATAACAGGTCATCCTATCCACTTGAATATTAAAATCTCCTTTTGCTGAGGTTACCCTTTGGCGAGCATTCACTTAAGACACAAATATCTTTACATTTTTTTGTTTATTCAGAGAGATTTCTTTTCCACAGACCTTGTCACTAGTTTTCTAGTTATGTTCCTTCTAAGTCCCCGACCATCCAGCAAACCAGTGGCTACAGCTCATGAGTCAAAGCTGTATATCTGGCCATTTCTCCTTCCAAGCAAAGTGAACAACCAGGTGCTCAGGGTTCTTTCCACTGGGAGGGTTTCACCTTTATCACTTTCTTTTAGGGATATCCCAGAAATGAGCTACAGAGCTGCAGCTGTCCACTTCTAGGTGGTGCCTGTATGTCATGTAGAACCATCTATGGACCAGGCCTTGGTCTTCTCTTTCTCTTTCAACTGATTATAGGGAACTCTCCATGAGGTCTGAGATGCAGGCTGCAAAAAAAGACAATGTAGCAGTAAAGGGAGGCCACAAGTATTTGGGACATTTCTTAAAATGTGACTTATGCCCTCAAGGCCTTCTTGGGCCCAGTCTCACATATATGACTTTAATTTGGTGATGGAGTGCTGCTATACATATCTGACTTTATGGCTTCATTGATTAAATAACAACCAGTTTGTGATGAACAGCACAGTTTCCATGGTAACTTGGTGGCCTGTGGGTACATATTCAGTCTGCATGTACTATGGTCCAGTAGTGGGCCAAGAGCTGCTTCTTGAAAGGAAAGTAATTATCTGTGGAGAATAGTAGGGCTTTGTTTCAGTGTCCTAAATAGGTGCATTGCAGTTCACCAATAGTGGCCTGTCAAAGGCTCCAAACAGTTTCCCTATCTGCTGCTAAAAGCATCATTGAATTTGCTGGACAGTATGGCCCAAGAGCAGCTTGCATAGCTGACGGGACCTGTTGCAGAGCCTTCTTCAGTATTGAGCCCCACTCAAAAGTAACAGTTTATTGGTTTACTCAGGAAACAAGCTGGAATAATGCATCCAAAGTAATATTTTGCTTTCACAATCCACATAGACCAACCAGATGATATGCATCTCTCTTTTGTCCCTAAAGAGTTAAGGTAGCATATCCCTGAATTTTTTTCACATTTATTTTTAGACTGCTGACATTCAAATGTCTTTCCAGTAAGTCTAGTTTAACTACTTGTTGCTCACTGGGTTTGATCAGCATAATGTTATTAGTGTGATGGACCAGTGTAATATCTTGTAAAGGGAAAGATGATAAGAGCTCTGTAAACTAAATTATAATATAGAGCTAGAGAGTTAGTATCTCCCTGAGTAAGTCAGTGAAGTTGTTTTGCTGGCTTTGCTACCTAAAAGCAAACTGCTTCTGATGGATTTTATGGGCAAGTATGGATAAAAAAGCATTTGTCAGAAAAATAGTTGCATATAGGTACCAGGGGATGTGTTAGTTTACTCAAGGAATTGGACCATATCTGATACAACAGCTGCAATTGTAGTCACCACCTGAGTAAGCTTATGGAAATCCATGTCCAAGAGCTAGCTGCCTCCTATAGAGCCTGAAAAGGCAAAATGAATTGGGATGTGGTGGGAATTGGTAACCCTGTATCTTTTAAGTCTTTTATGGTGGCAGTAATCTCCACAATCCCTTCAGGAATTCAATATTGCTTTTGGTTTACTGTTTTCCTAGGCAAAAGTAGTTCTAATGGTTTTCACTTGGCTTTTCCTGCCATAGTAGCCCTCACACTACAGGTAAGGGAACCAGTGTGGGGATTCAGTAGTCAATTGCTGAGTATGTCTATTCCAAATATGCACTCTGGAACTTGGATATAAGCACAGTATGATTTGTTGGACCCACTGGGCCCACTGTGCGACAAACCTGAACTAAAACTTTATTGACCACTATATTAGTTAAGGTTCTCTAGAGGAACATAATCAATAAGAAGTATAATTATAAAAAGAGATTTATTAGGTTGGCTTATGTGACCAGAAGCTGGACAGTCCACAGTGGCCAGCTGCAAGCTGGAGAGCTGGAAGAACCAGTAGCTGTGCAGCCCAAGAGGCTGAAGCCCTAGAACAAGAAGGATCAATAGTGCTACCCTAGTCCAAGACTGAAGGCTTTTGGAGAATCACTGGCAGAGTCCACTTTGGAAGAGTGAAGAAGTGAGTCTGATATCCTCAGATGATAACAGCAGCAACCAAGAACTCATTCAAGAATAATTGAGCTTGCATCTGCTGCTGCTTCCTTATTCTTCCAACTTTTTAAAAATACTTTTAGTTGTTGGTGGACCTTTATTTTATTCATTTATTTATATGCAGTGCTGAGAATTGAACCCAGGGGCTCACACATGCAAGGCAAGTGCTCTGCCATGAGCCACAACCCCAGCCCCTATTCTTCCAACTTTTATTCCATCCAAGCCATCATCCTATTGGACGTGCTGCCATGCTTAGGGAGGGTCTTTATTTCAGTTGGCTATCCCACATGCCAATCATTCCTAGACATACTTTCATTGACACACCCATAAGCCTTAATCACTGGCATCTCTTAATCCAATCAAGTTGACAATTCAAATTAGCCATTACAACCACCAACATTTCCTACTCTGGTGGACCATAGTAACTTCTGTGTATCCTGGAATTAGTGTTATTTCAGAGCTAGTGCCCAGTCATCCCCAAAAGTTCTGATCTTTCCTTTTCCCTAGTGCACAATCACCCTGGTAAAAGGTCTTAGGTTCATTTGGAGGAGACAGGGAGGAAAATTAATAGTATAAATTTGGGACAGGATAGTGAGGTCCTTCCTTACCTGGACCCAACCTCCTCTTCATTCAAGATGCTCTGAGTATCTGTTGAAGGGCCATGATTCTGTTTTTATGGTTCAAGTTAGATTTTGGACCACTTGACTTAGACTCTTCTACTTATATAGATCAAGTGAGAATTTAGTAGACTCCCATCTATTTCACGTCTAAGTGCCACCATGATAAACTAGCCAACACCATAGGTCTCTGAGTCTGATTACTCTAATTGCTATTTTGACTCTGTTGTACTTTAAGACAACCACACCTACCTTGCATTTGGTGAGTGTCTCCACCTTGCTCCTACCACTCCAGGATCCAACTGCCACCATTGCATTTAGGTTTCCCACTTAAATGGCAGCAGTTCCCACTGTCAGTTTTGACCTACAGAGAAGAGTGATCAGAGAGCAAGGAAGGAAGCTGGGCTCCTCTCACAAATTTATTTCTCACAGTTGTGGTCCCTCCCAAGATTGGTAAGTAGGTCTTAAATGACAAGTCCATTTGAACATTCCAGTCTCCCTAAGCCTTTGGATCCTTTACCTTATATACTAGTGCAGGTCAGGTATTTCAACTTCATTTAGTATAGGCCATTTTTGGTTCATGTTTCAGCCAAGCAACCAAACTGTTAGAACCCTGTCTTATCCCTTGAGCTGCAATATTAAATGCAGACTGCTTAATGAACTCATATTAGTAAATTTGACCTGATCCAACTTTATATTCCTTGTCTTATCCCACACCCTTAATATCCATTCCCACATATATTCCCTGGATTATGATCTGTGTACATTGGAAAAAATTTTGGAGTTTAGGATACTTCCTTGTGACTGATACTTTATACCCACTTTTAGGGCCTTTTGGGAATTGAGTCTGTCTATAAGTATAAAGCAAAGAGAGATGGTGAGGGTAAATCAGGTCTGTTGTAAGGCAGCTACCTCAGGGGAAATCATTACATTTTCCTCAGGCAATGTAGGGTTAATTTTAAATAGCAATGGAGTGGCTGCTTCTATTTCAAAGACTCATGAGAATTTAGGAGTTCAGTGTCCTAGTATTCATCAAGATCTTCCCATATGACCCTCATTTCAATTTTCAGAATCCCATTTTTTTCAGTCAGCACCCTAACAGAAGATACCCTGCTTAGTTAGGAATTAAATATGCATTGTGACTTATCCACTCACAAGATGAGATTCCAAGTGTAGTTTTCAGCAATCTCAGCAGTTTCAGCGATTGGGGGTATGTGTTAATTCTAGGGTCGATATCGAAAATTTGGGGTTACTTATATGGTGCTTAAACTAGGGATTGAAATTTCTGAGCTTGTCTTTTTCTTCTCCCATTTGGTCCAGTACAATTAGGATCAGCCAGCGAATCTCATTACACACTCATTGTTTTGACAAATATATTCAAAGTTACATACATGGTCACCCAGAACCTTGCCTCTTACAAGTATTTGATTAGGAGTATTCAATGGTAGTATTTAATATATCTCCTGCCACATCACTGTGAACTATTCAGTGCTATCTTTACTACTGGAAATAGTTATTAGCACCTTTAATTCTAATCACATTAGAGAAGTGCTTCCAGACACCCCAAAAACCAATTGAGAAGACTCATCAAGATTCTCTTTTAGAACCCACTGTCAGTGCTAAAATCTGTGTTAGGCTTCTCCAGAGTAACAGGACCAATAGAACGGGGGGTGTGGAAATAGAGAGACTTGAGAGAGGGAAGAAAGTACATTAAGGAATTAGCTCACTTGATTTTAGAGGCTGCAAATCTAAAATCTGCAGGGCAGGTCAAAAGACTAGAGATACATGGAAAAGTTGATGTGGTTAGAGTTTGAAGGCAGTCTGTAGGTAGAGCTCCATTTTTCTCAGTAGTGAAACTTTTTCTCTTAAGACCTTCAACTCATAGGATGAGGCCCACCCACATTATGGAGGGTAATCTGCTTTACTCAAAGTCAACTTACTTAAAAGTTAACCTTTTCAAAAATACCATCACAGCAACATCTGCATTGATGTTTGACCAAATGTCTGGGTACTATGGCCTAGTAACATTGACACAAAAAATTAATCATCATGTATATATATATATATATGCTCCCAATCCATCCACTCATGGAAAAACGGCTATGTATATACTCCTCTATAAAGATTTTTCCCATGTACATGTGGGCATATATACATAGAAATATATCCAAGATGGTAGATGTTTGCATATATGTGGGGAGGCTATATCTATATGTTGAAATATATACAGTGCATATATAAATAATATATGAATAGACATTTGAAAGAAATATATATTAAAAGATTAAATATTTTGAATTATAAAATCTTGATATGGGTATGACTATTAAAATGGCCCAGATTTAATGATTTGGAGTGTTAGACATTTTTAAACATTCCTCTATATGATACATTTTATTTTCCAGTACAATGCTGTCAATGTGTACAGATCACACAACAGTATAAGCCTAAAGAATTCTAGTAGCCATTAGCATCTATAGATGTGTCCTGAAATAATTTCTGTCATTCTAGTTTGTGAAATAAGGTACATACTCCAAATTCCTCTTAAGGAGCAAAAGCTCCTGGCTAAAATATATTGAAATAGTTACATCTTAGATTTTTCAGTCAAAGAGGAGAACTATTATATGCTGATCAGTATGTTGGACTGTTTAATTCAGATTTTTAAAGAGCGAGAAGAAGATCTGAGGCGTTTGTCTCGCCCATTGGAATGTTCTTGTTTCCGGACATCTATCTGGGATGAAACTCTCTATAAGGTGTGTATGTTTCCTGAGTTCTCTCATTTTAAGAGCATGGAAAAGAGCTAAATGAATATTAACAAAACTGAAAGATTTTAAATGATTTCATAGCCATCTTGATTTGTTGTACTAAAAAATGAAATAACCTGCAACAAATTGTTTGAAGAATACCAGACTTAACATTAACATATTTTGGTTTTGATCTTACATTGGGTTGACATTGTTACCAAATCACACTGAGTTAGCCAGATTAGGTATGATTAATTTGATACTGAGCTTTGTGAGAGCAGAAACTTCACTCACTGTTCATCATCCATTTTGACCTGTCCTGGTCTCAGTGCTGATTGGAGTTGTATCTTGTATACAACATTATCTACATGATAATGATATAAGCTAGACTACTTAAGTTTGGATAGTAGTAGAAGAAAAACACTTGGTGGAGAGACTGGAGAAGGGAATCTTAGGATGAGACATATTATGCCTAGAGTATAGTAGCTTCAAATTTCATGCCAAGCTGGGCGTGGTGGCACAAGCCTGTAATCCCAGCACTTTGGGATGCTGAGACAGGAGAATCACGAGTTCAAAGCCAGCCTCAGTGAGGGCGAGGCACTAAGCAACTCAGTGAGACCCTGTTTCTACATAAAACACAAAATAGGGCTGGGGATGTGGCTCAGAGGTTGAGTACCCCTGAGTTTAATCTCCAGTACCAAAACAAACAAACAAAAAAAACCCTTCAGATTGGAGACCAGCATTCTTTCAACCAGGATTGTTTCCCTTGCTGGAATGGATACCACACTGCTTGAAGTAATTGTAGAGGTTGTAACAATAATTCTGTATGGATGAAGCTGAAATGACCTATTGGCACATAGGCTCCTGCTTCTTCCCCTTTTCCTACTGATCTAGTGATTTAAGGACTGTCTCCTTTCGGATCCTCCTGTGGTCAGACCTTTCCTTCAGACTGCTTCTGGTATCCATTGACAAGTCTGACTGAGTGGCAAAGGATCCTTCTCTGTCATTGATAGCTAGAGCCTCAGTATCAACTGCATCTGACAAGTGTCTACAACCAGAAGCACAGAAACCTGACTTGCCAAGGAGAAAAGCCATTGGACTTTAAAAATAGCCATTTTGTGGGGGCTGAGGCTGTAGCTCAGTGGTAGAACGTTTGCCTTGCATGCATGAGACACTGAGTTCGATCCTCAGCACCACATAAAAATAAATAAAGATTTTTTTAAAAAAAAATTAGCCATTTTTTTAAACTAATTCACTTTTTCCCTCCAATATTATGTTGACCCAGCCTCACTCTAATAACAGCATTTTTGAGATACCTGTCTAGGAAGTACTGTTCTAGATTAATATGGGCCGAATTTCTCTCAAAGCCTTATTCCCATAGAACAGGTAACCGTGAATAAGGATGGACATGACGCACTGATAAGAACCAACTGCGGTGTGAAGGATGGCAATACATAACACGACCAAAGACAATTGGCTAATCACAACACTGCTGTGAGTGACAATGTCTCTGCTGTGGTTAGCTTTGGTGCCTTCTCCAAGGTAAATTCAGCAGTGACATTAACACCGACCTGGGAACTTGGAACCTGAACCCCTATGCCTAAGTAATAAAACTAATTGGAACAGAGACATGGCACTACTATCTCTTACATCAATGTTGCATAGAACTGACTTAAATTTTTATATATTAAGTTATATTCAACAAGCGCTCATTGCCTATCTGCTTGATGCTGTTGCATACCCAGATGCCTAAGTTCAGGTTCCTGCCGTCTAGTAGGAGAGAGAAGAAGAAAGTACACCTAACCAAACAAGTTGGAGTGAAAGTAAAGGAAGTATTATAATGGAAATACAAATGAAAGGGTCTTAAGAGACTAGAGGGAGGGTGTGGATAATTTCAATGGCTTACATTAGTCATATTCCTCTGGATGAAGTCAATTTTAGACAAACACACAATGGACCTTTGAAAATTCTGTTGGATCAATAAATTTTACACAGGACAACAAACCATTGGGACTGATAATGCCACTGGTTTCTCTTGTAATGGTATATTTCATCACTGAGGGGAGGAGCCATTTTTCCATATGGCTCTGATATTTTCACAAGATTGATTCTTGGGTATATGTTTCATATAGGATTATTAGGTTCTGATCTTTAAAGAAATCTGCACTGTTGGGTTTAAATATTTGTTGAAGGTCTAGATTAGAAGCTTTTTAACAGGTCATATTTTGCTACTTTTTTTCCTAAGGCAACATAATGGCATTAAATCACTTGTTTAATTGTCAATGGAAAGAAGTTTCTCCAGCATTTGAAAAAAAGTGTTTGAGCTTAAAAATATTCAATTCAAGGATAAAAATCAAATGTTAACTTCATGTTCTCATTTCATTTGTGTTATATTTAATGTCAATATTTGTTTGAGATTCAATTGTCACCATATTTTGCTGTTTGTATGTGATAGTTTATTTACTCTTTTCAAAGGTCTGGGTCTGGCTACCTGTTAGTAATATTGCATTGTGCTTCTGTTCTGTTAGGCTTGGTCCAGCATTGTTTATCAGCTGATTCCCAATGTGCAGCAGCTGGAAATGAACCTAAGGAATTTTGCTGAAATTATTGAGGCTGATGAAGTACTTCTGTTTGAGAGAGCTACTTTTCTGGTAGGAACTTTTTGTTCTAAAGGTATATTTCACACTGTATCTTCTCTTCAGGAACAGAGAACAATGTGTTTCCCTTTTAGGAAGAAACTTTATCCCTTGTGTCATTACTTTAGCATACTCAGCCCTATTTATAAAGTAATATTGTTGATAAGTGATCTGAAAGAAGTCCTTTGGTGTTTAGCACTTTGGTAACTAGTAAACCATAGATTTTTATTAGAGGGCTTAGCTTATTTCGGCTGGTAACTATTTGTGATGAAGGATTCCTATTTTCTCTTGACTTTTATTATTACATTTAGCATATTGTCCTTTTGAGATAACTTTCTTCCCTCCCTTTTCTCCAAAAGACTGAGGTGAAAATTTTGTAACATGGAAGAGAAGTAATGGTCAACTCAATGATGTAACTAAGAGCAGATGGAGAATTTTTTTTTTTTTGGGTACTGGGGATTGAACTCAGGCACTCGACCACTGAGTCACATCCCCAGCCCTATTTTGTGTTTTTTGTGTTTTATGTAGAGACAGGGTCTCACTGAGTTGCTTAGTGCCTCACCATTGCTGAGGCTGACTTTGAACTCCTGATTCTCCTGTCTCAGCCTCCCAAAGTGCAGGGATTACAGGCATGTGCCACCGTGCCCGGCTGCAGATGGAGAATTTAAGGGGAAAGATGCATGTTGTTATTTTTACTTTTTGTATAATTTGAACTTAGCAACTATATTAGATCCTACTGCTTTGTACAGCCAGAATAGAAGATGCAAAAGATAGTATCATCTTCATAAATAAAATGTTTAAATAGCAGTCATAGAAAATAATTTGAGATGTTACAACACATTGCACAAGTAAGTAATTGTGAACTAGCTTAGGAAATGTAACTCTTAAGAGCAGCTCCCAGTAAATGATTTGTTTCTGAGTTCTCCCACTGCTTGGTAATTTTAGACATTTCTTAATCTCTCTGAGCTTGTTTCTCCTTTTTTAAAATGGGGTAATACTATCTGTATCATAGGTTTATTATGTAGATTAAAATGGGACATGGTAACACTAAGCACCTATCATAAGCTTTGACATAGGATTGGTGAACTATTAAATGTTGGTTCTCATTGCTGCTATAATAACAGAGGGCTCTGTTCCTTTGTAGAAATATTACTTATAGCCATAGCAGCACCATAGTTAGATAAGTTGATAGATAAGTTGGAGCTATCCTTCCTGCTAGCCAATATAGCTGAGGCAAGGAGTCCTAACTAGAGTGACTTTCTGCCTCAGTCCAGTGGCGTGGGATACTTGCTTGAAATTGCTACTCCAAGTTTGAGTGGCAACAAGCAAGTAAACTATTTCATCTATCTCAATCTGCGTGCCACAACAGGACTTTGCTTCAGCAGTATACCATGTCATATCTACTACACATGGTCATAGAGGATAAACTAACGTAACCTCTCTTACTCACTGAAAGTAACAGCTAGCTTTTTTTCTCTTGATGACCAAGTTTAGATATGATTGGCCATTTTTACGAAGAGGAGTAAGTCAAGCAAGGAGATCTGTCCTGCTCTTTGTATACAAATTATGTGTTAAAGGTTTCACATTACCTCAGGGTATTTCCCTGTGAATTTTTTTTTTTTTTGGCAATTGATTCAGTAAGTGTTAGGGAAAGTATTTTCAGCTGGTGTGGGTGTTTATCCTGAATAGATTCATTTAAGAATAGTCAGTTCTCAAGGGTTGGAATCATCTAGTTAAGCTTTTTAAATATAATTCCCAAACCTATTTGGTTATAGACTTCATTAAATTTAAATATGTTAATTAAACCTCAAGAATGGTTAGGGATTTTAATTTATTTTCCTTGATTTGTACATTTATAAAATCAAAGATCATCCTGTAAAATATCAAAATAAGGTGAACATTTAATGATTAAATATTGAGAATTAAAAATTAAATTAACAATTGAGAATGAACATCAGTGAACAAAAATAAAGATGCTTTGAGGCTGAAACAGGAGAATCTCAAGTTCAAAGCTAGCCTCAGCAATGGCGAGGCCCCATGCAACTCAGACCCTGTCTCTAAATAAAACACAAAATAGGGCTGGGGATGTGGTCAGTGGTTGAGTACCCCTGAGTTCAATCTCTGGTACCAAAAAAACATGCAGATGCTTCTTGAATTGGGATGGGTTTTTGTCCTGATAAACCCACTGTAAGTTGAAAATGCATTTAATGCACCTAAAGTACCAAACATCATAGCTTAGCAACACAGGTAACACTGAAACGTATCTGTTGTTTACCCTTATAATCTTATGGCTAACTGGGAGTTATGGCTCACTGCTGCTATTGCTAAGCATCACAAGAGATTATCATTATCCCATAAACCTAGCATGGGGAAATTTGAAATATGATTTCTACTGAATTCCTGTCACTTTAACACCATTATAAAATCAAAAGTTGAACCATCATAAGTCAAAAGACCATATGTAGACTACTTACATGATCTAATAAAATTATAACCAAATAATACTAAATAGGCCATCTGGATGGATGTTGAAATCACATGCAGTCTTAACAAAGATATGAAACAGAGAGGAGAAGATGGTAAATCAGGTGATCAAGAAGCTAATAGATGTCTGCTTCAACCAGCAGCAGAGGGTTATATGAGTATTTTGCATGGATTTAAAGAATAGTGTCTTTGTTCACAGGTGATTTCTCATTATCAGTGTAAAGAGCAGCGTGATGCCCATAGATTTGAGAAAATCAGCAACATTATTAAGCAATTCAAGCTGAGTTGCAGGTAAGAGATCTTATAGGTATGATATATTAATTTCTGGAAAAATTACCATTTTTGAGAAATTCTAGTAACTAATTGTTGATTGAACTTCTATGTTCACGATGGTTGCTTTAATAAAAAAGAAAATTGAACTCTAAGGGAGCCAGCCATTGACTAAAATACAGATCATTTTACTTTCTTGTAAACTCAACTAATCCAGAAGCATCTGAGAAATATTCAAGCAGAATACCCCTTCAACATGTTTAGTATTATTTGGGAAGAAATAACAGAATATCCAAAAGAGTTTTGAAAGGAAAGAAAGAGAATTTGCCCTACTAAATAAACAAAATTGACTATAAAACTATAGTGATTAAAATAGATACTGATGCAGAAATGATACAGAAGAGAGTTTAGAAATATCAAATTATGATGTATCTGCTTTGATTAAATAAGATTTGAGTCTTAGTATTACAAATAGAGGGAAAATGAATGGTTGAACATCATAATTAAGTAAAAATTTAAAAATTTCTTACCTAATAAAAACTTGATATCTGGAGAGTTGATAAGTTTACCCACTTTATACCTTAGTATACTTTGAGATTTTCTGAAGTGTTTATGCTAACATTTTCAAGAAGAAATAACAAATAACAAGCAAATATAGTTGTCTTTTTTGTTTTTAAAGAAATGGGGTAATTTCTTGAATATAAAGGTAACATCAAACAGATATAAGTATTAATTGCTAAGAAAGGGAAAATCCAAATAAGGATGAAGTCATTTGTAACATGATTTTTCAATATAGAGCTAGGTCTAAGCCTATGTTCATTTAGTCCATATCATCTCCTAGCCTACTTTCCATTCCAGTCACTATGAAACATGTTAAATTTAATTTTAGACTTTTCTTGTAAATTCTCAAGTGATAAATTAAGGTATAAAAATACTATTAAAATGTTTAACCTAAAAGATAAGAGCTTCTTATATTGTTATTATTTTATTTTCTTTAACCACTTTATTCCTTTCTTCTGTAGCAAGCTGGCTGCCTCTTTTCAGAGCATGGAAGTTAGAAACTCTAACTTTGCTGCTTTCATTGACATCTTTACATCTAACACTTATGTGATGGTTGTGATGTCTGACCCATCCATTCGTAAGTTTAAACTTAGATGACATAATTTCAAACTCATATATTCTTTAAACAGTTGCCTTAGAGGTAGTACTATACTAGATATTTAAAAATTATTTTACAGTGGGGATGGTCATATAACAATATGAAAGTATACTTAGAAATGGTTAACATGGTTGGGTACAGTGGCACACACCTGTAATCCCAGTGCCTCGGGAGGCTGAAGCAGGAGGATGACAAGGTCAAAGCCAGCCTCAGTAAAAGCAAGGTGCTAAGCAACTCAGTGAGACCCTGTCTCTAAATAAAATACAGAGGATGGCTGGAGATGTGGCTCAGTGGTTGAGTGACCCTGAGTTCAGTCCCCGGTACCTCCCCCACAAGTGGTTATTATGGTAAATTTTATGTTATGTATATTTTACTACAATGAAAAAAAAACTAGTATCAGTGGTGAATAGGTATCTTTTCAATTTAGTAGACACATTTTGTAGCTGAAAAATAATTTTGCCTCTAGGTATTGTGTTTTCTTCATGAGAACTTCAGAAAGCAAGTGACTAAATCCAGGAATTTTAAAGAGAACCTACATCCATGATTTATGCTTCATATGTTATGATTTTATTTATTTATTGTTTTTTTAGTTATACATGACAGAATCCATTTTGATATAATTATACAACCATGGAATATATCTTATTCTAGTTAGGATCCCATTCTTGTGGTTGTACATGATAGTGATATTCACTGTGTTCTTTTCATATATATACATAGGAAAATTATGTCAGGTTCATTTCTTTCCTTTTACTATCCCTCCTCCCTCCCCTACTTTCTCCCTTCTCTAATCTACTGAACTTCTTTTCTTTCCTTCACCTCTCCCCCTTATTGTGGGTTAGCTTCCACATATCAAAGAAAACGATCAACCTTTAGCTTTTGGGGACTGGCTAATTTAATTTAGCATGAGAGTCCTCCAGATCCATCCATTTTTTGGCAAATGTCATAAAGTCATTCTTTATGACCGAGTAATACTCCATTGTGTATATATACCACATTGTCTTTATTCGTTCATCTTTTGTAAGGCACCTAGACTAGCTCCATAGCTTAGTTGTTGTGAATTGAGCTGCTATAAATATTGATGTGGCTGCATCACTGTAATATGCTGATTTAATACTTGGGATATGTACAGAGGAGTGTGATAACTGGGCCAAATGATGATTCCATTCCAAGTTTCCTGAGGAATCTCCATACTGCCTTCCAGAGTGGTTGCACCAATTTGCAGTGTATGTTCACCAGCAGTGTATGAGTGAACCTTTTTCACCACATCCTCACCAACATTTATTTTTACTTGTATTCTTTTTTTTTCTTTTTTGGTACTGGGGATTGAACTCGGGGGCACTCAACCACTGAGCCACATCCCCAGCCCTGTTACGTGTTTTATATAGAGACAGGGTCTCACTGAGTTGCTTAGCTCCTCACCATTGCTGAGGATGGCTTTGAACTCACGATTCTCCTGTCTCAGACTCCCTAAGTGCTGGGATTACAAGTGTGAGCCATCGCACCCGGCTTTACTTATATTCTTGATAATTGCAATTCTGACTGGAGTGAGATGAAATCTCAGTGTAATTTTAATTTGCATTTCTCTAATTTCTAGAGATGTTGCACATTTTTTTGTGTGTTTGTTGACCATTTGTATTCTGTAAAGCATCTATTCAGTTCCTTTGCCCATTTCCTGATTGGGTTTTTTATGTTAATTTTTTTGAGTTCTTTGTATATCCAGGAAATTAATGCTCTGAGGTACAGGGGCAAAGATTTTCTCTCTTTTGTTTCCTTTGCTATAAATAAGTTTTTAGTTTTATGCCATCCTATTTGTAGATTTTTTTTTTGGTACTGGGGATTGAACTCAGGGGCACTTGACCACTGAGCCACATCCCCAGCCCTATTTTGTGTTTTATGTAGAGATAGGGTCTCACTGAGTTGCTTAGTGCCTCGCTGTTGCTGAGGCTGGCTTTGAACTCGCGATTCTCCTGTCTCAGCCTCCCTAAGTGCTGGGATTACAGGCTTCTATTTGTAGATTATTGATTTTACTTCTTGTACTTTAAGAGCCTTGTGAAGAAAGTCAGTTCCTGAGCCAATATGTTGGAGTCTTGGGCCTATATTTATTTTCTTCTAATATGTGCAGGGTTTCTGGTCTAATATTTGGGTCCTTGATCCACTTCCAGTTGAATTTTGTGCAGGGTAAGAGATAGTGGTTAAATTTCATTCTACTACATATGGACTTCCAGTTTCCCCAGTACCGCGTGTTGAAGAGGCTATCTTTTTTTAAAAAATAGCTTTATTCATGTATTTTTTAAAATGTGGTGCTGAAGATCGAACCCATTGCCTCACACTTGCAAGGCAAATGCTCTACCACTGAGCTACAGCCCCAGCCCCTGAAGAGGCTATCTTTTCTCCAGTGTGTGTTTTTGGTGCCTTTGTCTGGTATGAAGTAATTGAATTTTGAGGGATTTGTTTCTTCATCTTCTATTCTGTTCCATTGATCTTCATGCCTGTTTTGGTACCAATACCATGTTGTTTTTGGTAATATAGCTCTATGGTATTTTAGGTCTGATATTGTGATGCTTCCTACTTCGCTTTTCTTGCTAAGGATTGCTTTTGGCTACTCTGGGCCTTGTATTTTTCCAAAAGAATTTCATGACTGCTTTTTTATTTCCATGAAGAATGTCATTGAAATTTTGATGGGAATTGAATCTGTATGGGAGTATGGCCATTTTGACGATATTAATTCTGCCTATCTTAAGAACATGGGAAGTCTGTCCATATTCTAAGGTCTTCTTAAATTTCTTTCTTTAGAGTCTTTAGAGTTGTGTTATAGATTTTTCAAAGGATTGTCCACATAACCTCTAAACTTTCAAATGCTGGACCATTTTATGTCATTGCATATTCCTATGTGCCACATTCCTATCTTTCTGTTATGGGCATGAAGGGAAGTGTAATAGCAATATTACAAACATTGAGATAAAGCTTTTTGCAATATTTCCAGAAGTTTCAATTATCTATCATCCTAAATTATCTTTTCCTACATTAATTAGGCTAATATTAAAACATAAGATAATGAGTTTTATTCTGTTAATCCCAAACCAAAATTTTAGAAATTTTGTGTTTAGAATATGAGCAGATCATCTTCAGAAAAATTAAACCTCGATAATTTGAAAGTTCCTTTTCCTATATGTTCTCTGTGACATACATTGAAGGATTTGGCTCTCTTTTGTCTTTTTTTTTTTTACTAGTTAAACACTCCTTTGGCTCCCCATATTTATTCTGTTGTGTATCTCCCCACTCCTACCCTCAGCTTCTGCAGCTACTCTGATCAACATCCGCAATGCCAGGAAACATTTTGAAAAGCTGGAAAGAGTGGATGGACCAAAGCAGTGTCTTCTCATGCGCTAAACATTGCCGAATATTATTTCACACAAAAATTGAAACACTGTTTCTTAATTAATCTTAATGTTGTATTCATATGTGTAGGCCCTGAAATGTTGTGATGCTTACCACTTCTGTATTTCTTCTCTACTCCCCAGTCTTAATGTTTAACCTTGAATGCTATTTACTTAAATAGCCCGTGAGGAGTTAGGTGAACTGTCCATGAAGTTGGTGTAACATAAAAGTAGGTGATATATGTAAGTGTTCTGATAACCTGGTTCTAATAGTGTTTGTGTTCTGATAACGTGGTTCTAATAGTTGTGTATGCCAAAGCCTTTCCCAGCATCCTCTTGTAGTCCTTATTAGATAGTAACCTATAAGTTTGAAATATTACTGTTTTCTCAGAGCATGCATTAAAATATTCCTTAACTTCAACTGTAAATAAACTTTTGCTGTTAGGGATTTCAGTGTCTGGTTTTTTTTCCTCGTTTCTTCACCTCTACCCTAAGAAAGAGCAAAGGAATTTCACACTTATTCTAGCGAAGGAGACAATTTTGGATGGAAGAATGGAGCCAAATTATAGCCTTAAATCTAGACAGAAGAGTTTAAATATACAGTATTTAAATGCAATCAGAACTAGGAAAGCATTGTGGACAATTGAGCAGGAGAATTATATGAAAGCAATTTTGAAAGAAAATTTGCCAAGACTGTGCACTGACAGCAGTTGGGGAAACTGTTAGTAATTTGGGTCCAAAGTATCTGGATTGAAAGTCTGTTGGAGGATACAACTCAAGAAGGAATAAATAATGAGTTGAGGGGTAATAGATGAGGATTGATGAATTCTTTCTTCAAGGTTCAGCAGTGGTTCATTTTATATATTCCATAGCACTGCTTGGGATGTAACTTCATTATTCTAGTCAAACTTTATGAAAACCTTTTACAAGCTGGGAGTTTGTTATGGTTTGGATGTGAGGTGTCCCCTAAAAGCTCCCATGTGAGATGATGCAAGAAGATTCAGAGAAGAAATGACTGGGTTACAAGAGCCTTAACCCAATCAGTGAATTAATCACCTGATGAGGATGAGGGGTAACTGAAAGCTGTGATGTGGCTGGAGGAGGAGGGGCATTGGGGGAGTGGCTTTGGGGTGTATATTTGTATCTGGCAAGTGGAGTCTTTCTCTCTCTGCTTCCGGATAATCATGTGAGCTGCTTCTCTCTGCCACACTCTTCCACCAGAATGTCATGCCTCACCTTGATCCCTGAGGAATGGATCCTGCTGTCTATGGACTGAAACCACGAGCCCCAAAATAAACTTTTCCTCCTCTATAATTGGGCTGGGAGGGTCTTTTAGTCACAGCGACTAAAAAGCTGACTAGTACAGAAATTGGTACTGAGAAGTGGTGCCATTGCTGTGACTAACCTGACCATGTGGTTCAGAAGATTTTTGAGCTTTTTGGAATTGGTAAGAGAAATTTTGAGTGAGATGTTTAGCAGTGCAAGCCTGAAATGCTTTAGGTGGTTGTAAGCAGAGCTTAATGGCCAATTCTGGTATGAGCTCAGAAGATCAGAATGCCAATAGGGCTGTGGACAGTGAAGACAGTGCTCAAGAGGCTTTAGAGGAAAAGGAGAACACTATTGATAATTGGACTATAGGCCATTTGTGTTATATTCTGGCTGAGAAGTTGTCTGCATTTTGCCCATGTCCTGAGACTTTTTGAGGCTGATTTTAAAAGCGATGGAATTCTTAATCTGGCATAAGAAATTTCTAGACAGCTTAGCATTCAGGCGGTGGCATGGATATTGCTGGCAGCTTTTAACCAAATTTCTTGTGATATTAGGGGCATAGGGCAGAGCAGAAATGTTTTAGAACTTGGACTGGAAAGGCGGGAGTGAAACTGGGGCTAAGGAAGTTGCAGTTGATAAAGACATTACTACCACTAAAGAAATGCTAAAGACTTTGACCAGAGACAATGAGAAAGATGGCTTGAGGACACCTCAGGAGCTGACAAGACCACACTCACCTCAGGCTCAAGAGAGTAAAGTGCAAGCTCTTAAGAAGAGACAGTGGAGTATATTTCTTGCACAAGGAGACCTAGGAAGTTTCTTCAACATGCTCAACTACCCAGGCACTCAGAGGCTTCTGCTTTGGGGTCCCTGAAAGCTTAGCTACTGCTTGAGATGGCAGCAGACCTTGGCATCAAACACATGGTGCTGGTTATGCAGGAATGCAGGAGGCTGGAGTTAGGGTTTCATGGAGGCTTCCACCAAAATTTCAAAGGAAAGCCTGAGAGGCCAGGCAAAGTATAGCAGGGTCAGAGTCCCTGCAGGCAACTTCTGAGAGGGAGGAGATGTGAGGAGGAAGCCAAAGCTGCAGTGGAGACCCCAAAGATTAAGAAATGCCAGTGACATTGAATGCCTGCTGAGGAAGGCTGCAGGAATTGAGCTGAGATAAGCCAACTGAAAGGACACTTGGGCTGCAACCCATAAGACCACAGGGGCAGAGATACACAAGCCCTTTAGAGAGGACATTATGATGTGCTCCAGATGCCAGACACAGAACTATAGAACTTGTTTGCTCAGCTGAATTTCAGTCTTGCTTTGGTCTTATCCCTTCTTTCTATGCCCGTATTTTGCTAAATGGGAATGTTTACTCAGAACCTTTATATATTGCATATTTGTAAATTGCTTTGAATTTTATAGGAGCTCACAATGTGAGATTTCCTTGAGCCTCAGAGAAGGCTTTGACTTGAACTTTGAGCAATCTTGAAGTTCTTGAGACTATGAGGACTCTTGGGAATGGACTAAATGTATTTTGCATTGTCACATGAGTGTGAGCTTTTGTGGGCCATGGGCAGAAGGTTATGGGTTGGATGTGAGGTGTTCCCCAGAAACTCACGTGTGAGACAATGCAAGGTTTGGAGGAGAAATGATTGGGTTATAGCCTTAACCTAATCAGTGAATTAACCCCTGGTGGGATTAACTGAGTGGTGGCTGGTGGTAGGTGGGGTGCTGCTGGAGGAACTAGTTCATTGGAGGTGTGGCTATGGGGTGTATATTTGTATGTGATGAGTGGAGTCAGTCTCTGCTTGCTGATCACCATATAAGCTGCTTCCTTCTGCCACACTCTTCCACCATGATGTCCTCCCTCGTCTTGAACCCCTGAGGAATGGAGACTGCTGTCTATGGACTGAGACCTCTGAAACCGTGAGCCCCAAAATAAAACTTTTCCTCCTCAATAATAGTGCTGGTTGAGTCTTTTAGTCACAGCAGCGAAAAAGCTGACTAATAGAGTTCTATTTAACTTTGTAGTCTCCTAAAGGAAAAATGAAGCACTGTGAACTGCAAGAAATGGAGTGTGAGAACACTGACTACATTTACTTAAAGCCCTAACCAATTCAGTTTCCATTGATGGTATAACAAAACACGCGTACACGCACGCACACATGCACACCACACATGGAATCTCTAGTACGACAGAATCATCTCATTTCTCCTGTCATATCATAAAGAAATTACCTTTCTGTGTCTTAGTTTATTATTTCCAGTAGAAGGATAAACAGTTTTCACTAAGCAGCAAAGAACATGTTTTTCAGGTAGCCTACATTATATAGTCTAAAAATCTCAAGTCTTAAAAGAACTCATGGGACTAATGTTATCAATAACTGTATTCATAAAATTCTGCAGGAGAGTTTTAAGTAGATGTTCTAGATTCTTCGGTTAGCATCTAGGAATATGAAAACAGCAAATGAATATTGTTCTGCGACTAATATGAGTAATGATTTGGCATGTTCATATTACCTTCAGTATTTGGAGTAAGATTTAGAATGAGCCACATAAGTCTTTCTTTAAAGTTAGATGAGTGTAGAAAAATCATAACCATGTCATTTCCGTATTTACCATTGGTTCATTCTTTGCTCAGATTCTACTTATAACTTTGACTTGGCGGATGTATTGCAAGGATGAAAGGCTAGAAAATAAGATCATGATTTGACTTAATCCTTCTTGCGATTGTCAGCTAACTTTCTTTGTCACTGAAGACAAAACATGTTTCGAGATATAAATTTGTTGAAAGCCATGTAGAGACAAGTAAACGCAGGTAGGTAGTAAAGGCATGTGCACAGAAACATGGAGCCAAGAAACCAAAATTAGAGATGTATAAATTATATGATTAGTGACACAATGAAGTGATTCTTTTTATAGGCCATGTTAGCCATGTGAGTAGTATAGGGCAATATTTCTCAAATTGTAAGCAGAATCACTTGGAGAGGGCTTTATTTAAACAGGTACCACACCCCTACCCTAAGACTCTTAGATTCAAAGCCAGCCTCAGCAATGGCGAGGCGCTAAGCAACTCAGTGAGACCCTGTCTCTACATAAAACATAAAATAGGGCTGGGGATGTGGCTCAGTGGTCAAGTGCCCCTGAGTTCAATCCCCAGTACCAAAAAAAAAAAAAAAAAGAGTCTTAGATTCAATAGTAGGTCTAAGGCAGGCATCAGGTTCCTAAGTGATGCTGATGCTGATCCTACTGGTTCAGAGACTACTTTGGAAACCACTGTTTTAAGGGAAAAAGGAGAAAATGTAGATGTGGGAGCAGGCATGGGAAAATATGTTCACTAGATAAGTTGAAGGCATATAATTATATCAAGAAAAATTTGTTTTATATTACTGGTTCTCAAAATGATCTAAAAGTTTGAAGAACATTGTTTTTAAACAAAAGCAATAACTTGGAAGTTTTGTTTCACAAGTAATATGTTGTGAATGGAAACTTGCTAGTATAAGGAGAGTATGGATACTGATTTGTATAGGGACTTAGCTTTTTCTGATCTCAACCAGCTTTATTTGATGACTCAGTGAGGTTACATGAAAAATTAGGCAGGTTGCCAAATGAAAAACAGTTAGTTTCCTTAGTAGAGTTCTCAGGTTATAATTACATTATGAGGATTATCTCATTTAATCTTCATAAGAACCACATGTGGAAAGGCCATTTTGCAGATGAGGAGCTTGTGCATTTAACCTGAAGTTATATGGTCTTCCTGAACCTCAACCTACTCAGGATGCAGTGAAGAGTATGAGGTGCACTCAGGTGTGGTACTTGACTGTGAAACTACCATCAGGAAAAATAGGGAGGCTGAGACAGGAGAATCGCGAGTTCAAAGCCAGCCTCAGCAAGGGCAAGGCGCTAAGCAACTCAGTGAGACCCTGTCTCTACATAAAACACAAAATAGGGCTGGGGATGTGGCTCAGTGGTCGAGTGCCCCTGAGTTCAATCCCCAGTACCAAAAAAAAATAAAAAATAAAAAATAAAACAAAAACCCTCCAGCTTGAAAAATTTAGGTCAAACAATCAGGTTTTCAATATTCACAGATTTTCCACCTGAATTGGGATACTGTGAAGAATTATAGGTGCAATTTCTCTAGGGCCCTTTGAAAAGATGGGGGAGAAAGTGTGTAACTTTTTAAAGTATCCTGTAACAATGCATTACAAAGTCGAGTTTATGATTTCCCACTGAGATTCCTGACTTTCCTTAAAAAGCAGGAAGGTAATTAGAACCTCCCAATCCTTAGCCCTCACTAATGAAATTGTTTGCCTCATTAATGTAGTCAAAATGTTTTGTCCGCTCCTGTTGTGTTTCAGATACTATTTTCAGAGTCCAGGATATAGGAATAAACAAAACAAAGCCTATGGAACAAGCCATAGCTCATGGAGCTTGTTTTCCAATAAGAGGAGAGAGACAAAAGCCAATTAAGTAAACATACTATACATTAGAAGAGGTAAATGATATAAAGAAAATTAAAACTGTGATGGAAGAAGGTTTTGGGGTAGGCTAGCCACCCTTCTATGTCCACATCCTAATCCCTGAAAACTGTGAACCTGTTATGTTGCATAGCAAGGAGAAATTATGGTTGCAAATGGAGTTAAGGCTACTAATCAGCTGTTCTTAAAATAAGAAAATAATCCTGGATTATCCAAGTAGCCCAACATAATTATGAGGGTCCTTTAAATATGGACAAGGGAGTCAGGAGAGTCAGTGTCAAAGTGACTGTGAGAAAGGTTCAACTCCTTATTCATGTCTTTGAAGATGGAAGCAGAGGGCCATAAATCAAGAAATGTGAACAGTCACTAGAAACTGGAAAAGGTAAGGAAATCCATTCTCTTCTCCAGCCTCAGGAAGGAAACAGGCCTGCTGACACCTGCATTTTAGTCTAGTAAAGTCCACATCAGAAGGTTTGTTAGAAAATCTTCAGAACTACAAGATAATAATTTAGGATTGTTTTAAACCACTAAATTTCTGCACATCAGAAATAAAATAAAACAAAATAAATAAATTTATTAGCACATCAATAGGAAACTGTAGTAGGGTTCTCCAGAGAAAGAAAATCAATAGGATGTGTGTGTAAAGATATATTACAAGGACTTGGCTCACATGATTGGAGGCTGAGAATTCCCAAGGTCTGCAGTTGAGAAGCTGGAACCCACAGGAGCCAGTGGTGGTCCAGTACGAGCCTAAAGGCCAGAGAAGCAGGAAAACTGATGGTATATGTCCCAGTTCAAACGTTGGTAGCTTTAAGACCCAAGAAGAGCCAGTATTTTATTTCACATCTGAAGGCAGGGAAATGCTAATGTTCCAGATTAGGGGCAGTAAGGCAGGAGGAGTTGCCTCTTATGGACAAGGTCAACCTTTCTGTTCTATTCATGTCTTTAGCTGTTTGGATGAGGCCTACCCATATTAGGGAAGGTGATCTGCTTTTCTCAGTGTACCAATTCAAATGTCGTTCTCATCCAAAAACATCCTCACAGATACACCTAAAATGATGTTTGAGCAGATATCTGAGCACCTTGTGACCTAGTCACATAGAAACATAAAATTAGCCATCACAGAAACTTTTATTAGAGAGATCAGAGGCTTCCTTGATGGGATCAAATCTGAACAAAGATCAGAATGAATGAAAGTGAGCTCTGTGTGTATATCCAGGGAAATTTTTTTAGGCAGAGGAAAGAGCAACTACAAGGCTCTAAGTTGGGAGAGTTTTGAAATATTAGAGGAACAACAACAAGGTCAGCATAACTAGACTGTAACCAAAAGTAGTGAGAGAAATAAGAGATAAGGTGGAGGGATGAGTTAAAAAAGGAATGGATGAGAAAAATTGGCGCCCTTTAGCCAATTGTAAAGATGTTGATGTAGTTTCCAGTAAGTTGAGAAAACTACTAGAGAGTTTTAAACAGTGGAGAGACCTGATCAGACTTGACTTTTTGAAAAAGATCACTGCCAAAGAATGGACTATTTGGAAATAGGAGTAAATGTGGGGTGACCAGTGAGGAGCTATTATGGTAATAAGTGAGAGGTAATGGTGGTTTGGAGTTAGAATTGTAACAGTGGTAATTATGAGAAGTGGTAGGATTCTGGCTACGTTTCTAAGAGCCATCAAGTTTTCTTTTTGAAGAGTATGAACAAGGAAACAGATAACACCAAGGTTTGGGGCTTAAGCAAATGGGTTAATAGAGGTGCCAGAGACTGAGCATGCTGAGGGAGGACCTAGCTTGGAAAGAAAGAGTTGGGAGTTTTGGTATCATGGTAAGCTTGAGATGCTTATGAATATAGTCGTGTCTGCATACTCAGTATAAGTCTTGAACTCCGGAGGGATTGATGAGCCTAGAGAGTCAAGTTTAGCCTTAACATTGCATGAAAGCAACTAAAGAGTGAGTGCAGGGCTGGGGTTGCAGCTCAGTGGTAGCACCACACATATGTGAACCTCACACGTGTGAGGTACTGGATTCGATCCTCAGCACCACATAAAAATAAATAAAGAAGCCGAGCACGGTGGCGCAAGCCTGTAATCCCAGCACTTAGGGAGCTGAGACAGAAGAATGGCAAATTCAAAGCCAGCCTCAGCAATGGCGAGGTGCTAAGCAACTCAGTGAGACCCTGTCTCCACATAAAACACAAAAAATAGGGCTGGGGATGTGGCTCAGTGGTCGAGTGCCTCTGAGTTCAATCTCCAGTATCAAAAATACTACTACTACTACTACTACTACTAATAATAATAATAATAATAATAATAATATATTGGACAGTACAGCTTGAAAATTTATAAATCATTAACAAAGGAAGATTATAGGAAATAATACTAAGGTATCCCCTTATCACTGTATCACAGATAGACCCTGATGAATTTTTTCAACTCTATCAAAGATAGTAAATCTTATATTTTACTATTTCAAAATATAGAAAAATTTTGATGAGATAAAATAAGGTCTTTATCCTGAAACCCCAAAATAACTTCATAACAAATTAAAATTTCAGGCTGATCATAACTTTGGAATATCAGCCTTTCTTGACAAACTTGAAAGGATTCAACACAATTATCAAGTAAAATTATCAGCTTGAAATTGTTACAACACTATGGTTATTTGCATACACAAAATAATCTTCAGTATATAGGAAAAAATTGAAACTAAAAAGTACAATAGATGATACACACAAAATTTAGGTAAACTAGCAGTGTTTACTCCAGTCCCAGTAAGCATTTGCATACTCTTCTCCCCTTAAGTTTAGAATGGATCTGGCAACTCTCTTCTAACAAATACAATTTGGCAAAAATGATGGGATGTCACTTCTGAGACTAAGATACAAAAACTGCCTGGTGTGGTGGTGCACGCCTGTAATCCCAGCACTTTGAGAGGCTGAGACAGGAGAATCACAAGTTCAAAGCCAGTCTCAGCAATGGCGAGGCACTAAGCAACTCAGTGACGTCCTGTCTCTACATAAAACACAAAAAATACGGCTGGGAGATGTGGTGGCTCAGTGGTCAAGTGCTCCTGAGATCAATCCCCAGTACCAAAAAGAAAAAAAAAAGATATAAAAACTGACTTCTGCCTTGTTCTCTTTCTCACATGTTTACACTGAGGAACTGAAGGTGACCTCTCCTCAACAGCTACGAAGAAACTGAGACTTCACAAAATTGTCAAGTCTTTCCAACAACCACATGAGTGACCTTGGAAGCAGATCCTTTCTTAGCATAGCTTTCAAATGAAACTACAGCCCCAGCCAACATCATGATTTCCAGCTTACAAGACATCTAAAGGCAGAGACATTCAGCTAAGCTGTAAGTAGTTTCTTTTCCTGCAGAAACTGTGAGGTAATAAATACTTATTGTTTTAAGCCCTTAAGTTTTAGTGTAATTTTTATTCAGCAATAAACAATGAATATACTAGGGAAATTAAAGGTGTATTAGATTTAGCTCTGCACCATTAGGGAGCTTCTTTTCTAGTGGGAGATAATTCATGAGGCAATATACAAAATAGATTATTTAATAAAAAAATGCACTGCATTTCTAACCATCAAAAATTAATTTTAAAGCCAGGTGCTGTGGGGCATATCTATAATCCCAGCAACATGTTCAAGGATAGTCTAGGCAACTTAGAAAGACCCTCTCTCAAAATAAAATAGAAAGGGTTGGACATAGAGCTCATTGGTAGAGCACCTCTGGGTTTAATCCTTAGTACCAAAAAAAGAAAAGAAAAAGAAAAAAAGCATTTCAGGGTCCCATTATGTACATTTAGAAATTCAAAGAAAAAAATGACAGAGCTGTTGTATACATGCATATTGCTGAAAGCCCCAAATGTGTCCTTTCTGACAAGTAAAATGAAAAAAGTAAAAAAACAAAAAACAAAAAACATGTAATGTTACACAATGTTTCCAACTCTTCAATATGGTGATAATTACTTTGGGGGAAAATATCCTTTAAATTACCCAAATCATGTTTGTAGGTAGAGGGATAATTTTTTCAATGATTAATGCTGCACAACAAATAATAATAAACAATGGGAACATTTCAAATACTTAACAGTTAATTAAAGATGTTCATCTGATGCTGCCACTTAATGTGATACAGTGTAATATATTGTCTAGGATTAGATTTGACTATAGATAACAGAAAAACACAAAAAGAATAACTTAAATGTGACTTTTTTCTCCATAGTACTCAGAGATTCAGTCACCTATCTTATTGTTTTGTTATCCTGAAAATGTCATCTCATGATCTAAGATAGCTATTTAGCCTGCAGCCATTACATCCATATTCCAACCAGCATAATGTTTTAGAAGACTTCCTGAAATTCGTATCTGACACTCCCATTCATATCTCACTGTTTAGAATCTAGTCATGTGGCTAGGAGACATTGGAAAATGCCAATTTTTAGTTAGGTGCATGGCTTCCCCAAATAAAATAATATTTTGTCATTAGGGAGCAAGGGAAGAATGGATGTTAGAGTAGGAAAATTATAGATTTTGCCACAGGCTCATAGTTATTAAGTCTATAGACTGAGTTGATAAATGGAGATAGGCATACTCGATACTAACATTTATGAAGGGGATCTCTTCAGAGATTGTAAATATCTTAAATCTGTAAAAATAAAAATGTTAATTTTAATGGATGTCTTTTTCTGGAAACATTTCTGTCAAGTCACTTACTATGTTTAGTCTCTTGACACAAATTAATCCCTTTCTAATTTCATTGTTCTCTTTGATAACCATTTTTCACAAAGATTCTTTTTCTTAGTAAGAGTGCTACCAATACAAAAATGAGTAGAAAGTTAAAAAAGTGGGAGTGCTAAGGGATTTTTTTAGTAGATGGATGACTTGCTCTTGTATAATTCAAATTTGTGTCTGAGCAAGATCACTATTAATTCTTACACTTTCAGGGTTGCTCATTTAAAAGTTGAAACATACTGATTATATTGACATGTGTACACTGCAAAAGATAAAAAACAATTTGAAGAATTATAAAGAAGCATAGCATTCATTAAGTTGTTTATTTATAGTTACTAAAAAACAATGACATATTTGGGGGCACAAAGGACCAGGTATTTCACAAAATATTTCACAAAATTTTTTCTTTTATATTGCCATCAAATAGATTTTGCTCTGAACTATGGGAGGACAGTGTAGGATGTAGAGAATAAAAACACTGCTGCTACTCTCCCCTGCTTCTATCTAGGGATATGACATAGAGAAATACAGTGGGACTTGGGAAACAGGCATGGTGGCCCTTCATTTACTATCACAAAGGACCGTGTGGCTGCAATTTAAAAGGCCTGCTCAAAATAGCCAAATGTGTCATTTTAAAGTAGTTGAGTTGGCACACAATCCAGGCTAGGTTGGAGTTGGCAGTGCTCTAACATAAGGCAAAAACATCTTCAGCGAAGCCTTATATTCTAAGGAACAAACAAGAGAGGCTATGTGGTTGACTGACCATCTGATCTCTTGAAAGTCTCATGTGAAGAGAGGCATGGGTCTTTGTCTCTTCCTTTGGATATCTTCTCACTCATTCTGCTTATGGCCATGCTGCTCACAGTGCTTACTGAAGCTGTCTCACTATGATGTAGAGAAACTGATTGGATAGATACTAGAGAAAGGGACAATGTTTTTCATGACCATTGCAGTGATGTACCAGAATGGGATTAATGTCCTTGCACTTAGTTTTTTTCCCCAAACGATTAAGTTTATTTAGGAATTGAGAACATTGCAATGGGAATACATATGTCAAAGGAAAATATGAGTACAGTCAAGGAGGATAAGATAAGGGAAAATTCTTACAGCAAAATAAGCAGGACTCCATAAGATACTTTGAAACTAATCTTTTTTTTGGTACCAAGGATTGAACTCAGGGGCACTCGACCACTGAGCCACATCCCCAGCCCTATTTTGTGTTTTATGTAGAGATAGGGTCTCACTGAGTTGCTTAGTGCCTCACAATTGCTGAGGCTGGCTTTGAACTCACAATTCTCCTGTCTCAGCCTCCCAAAGTGCTGTGATTACAGGTGTGCGCCACTGTGCCTGGCTGAAACTGTAATCTTGACTACAAGGATCAATGACAACGGTGGCATCAGTCTGAGGTTGAACAGACAGCCATTGGACAGATGTCTTCATAGAAGTATATTCTGTGTAAGTTTACAGTGGTTTTTGTGCAACGTTGTGGATCTGTCAAAGACTTTTGTGAGTAGATCTTGTTATCAACCGCTCATCAACAGATCAATGGATAAAGATGAAATGCACAAATACACGTATACCATGGCATTTTACTCAGCCACAAAGAAAAACAAAATTGCCATTTGCAGGTAAATGAATGGAACTAGAGAACGACATTATACTAATGTGTTTTCTCTCATATGTGGAAGTTAGAGAGACAAAAGGAATAAAAAACGAGATCTCAGGAAAATAGAAAGGAAATCAGTAGAGTGGAGTAAGAAGATCAGGGTAGGGAAGAAGGAAGGGAAAAGGAGGTACTGGGAAATTAATCAAATTATATGCATGCATGAATACATAACAATGAATTCCACTATTATATGTAATTATAATGGACTTAATTTTCAGAAGGTGTTGAATTACCTGTTTGTTAAGCCACTCTTTCTGAAAGTCATCTTCAAATATTTTGGGCTGCAGATGAGACAGAATAAATCAAAGAAAAAGAGACATTTTAAGAAGGAAACTACCCATACACATATCTACCACAAGACCTTTGATAAATTTTTTTAACAGACTTTTTTGGGTTTTTTTGGTAATAGATATTGAACCCAAGAGTGCTTAATCACTGAGCCACCATATCCCCAGCCTATTTTTTTTTTATTTTAATTTTTGAGACAGGGTCTTGCTAAGTTTCTCAAGGCCTCGCTAAGTTGCTGAGGCTGTCTTTGAACTTGTGATCCTCATGCCTCAGCCTCTCGAGTATCTGGGATTACAGATGTGTGCCACTGCACCTGATATTTTTAATGAACTGTTTTGTTTACAGCAATTTTAGGTTTATAGAAAAATGAGCAGAAGTTACAGTATGCCTATATATTCCTGTACCCCCTCTAGTTTCCCCTATTATAATATCTTGAATTACTATTATACATTTGTTATTTATTTATTTAGTTTTGGTACTGGGGTTTGAACTCAGGGCTACTCAACCACTGAGCCACATCCTCAGCCCTATTTTGTGTTTTATGTAGAGACAGGGTCTCACTGAGTTGCTTAGTGTCTCGCCATTGCTGAGGCTGGCTCGTGATTCTCTTGTCTCAGCCTCCCAAAGTGCTGGGATTACAGGCGTAAGCCACTGTACCCGGCCATTTGTTATTATTAATAAGCCAATATTGATACATTATTATTAAGTAAAGTCCATAGTTTACATTAGGATTTACTCTTTGTTGTACATTCCATGAGCTTTGACAAATAATGATACATTCCTACCAGCATTATACAGAATAGTTTGCTCTAAAAATCACCCATGTTCCATTCATCCCTCCTTCTTTCCCTCCAATCCAATTCCCACTGTTCTTTTTACTGTCTTCATAGTTTTGCCTTTTACAGAGTGCCATATATTTGGGATCATACGGTAAAGTTTCTACATTGTGGACCCAGACAGAAAGAGTCTTAACCTCTGTATAACCCTCAATGTAAAACCAGCTCTTTCATCCCTGGAGTGCCTACCTAAGTCTTTCCTATTTTGGAAAAAAAAAGACTATATTCCTCTATATTACACATGCTTCCTCAAGTAACATCCTATCTATCTCCTTTACATAGTCAAATTTTTTATTGTTTTCTCCACTCCCATTTACTCCTCAACACACTCCAGTCTGCCTCTGTCATTTCTGTTCCAACAAAACAGCTCTTGTTAAGATCATCAGAGCCATCCAGATATCCATGTTATGAAATCCAATGGACACATTTCAATATTCATCTTACTTGACTATTAAAACAATATCCTGCACCATTAATCACTCATTTCTATTTGGAACACTTTCCTCCCTTATCATTCCTGATAGCACAATTGTCCCCAACTCTTTGGCTGCTCTTCTCAGTATCCTTTTCAAAAAAGAGGAGGCTTATTTTCTTCTCACTCTATATTATCTACCTAGACAAATTTAAAGGCTTCAAATTCCATCATATGCCCAGGCTTTTGTGTTTTATGTAGAGACAGAGTCTCACTGAGTTGCTTAGTGCCTTGCCATTGATGAGGCTGGCTTTGAACTTGTGATTCTCCTGTCTCAGCCTCCCAAACTGCTGGGATTAAAGGCATGTACCACTGGGCCTGGCTTCCTCCACATTCTTAATATGAAAGAATCACACAAGTTTGCATATTTGATTATACAGATTTATCATTATGAACCAGAGTCTTGGGTGGAGGATGGGGTCACTTAATAAATGTTTTATGCTTCTGTGCAGTGTTGGAATAGCAAGTGGGGGGTGAAATGTTGAGGTGCATTACTAATGTGTTATATTGATTTTCCTATAGCTCTGATAAGATGGGGCATGGGTGGGAGTGCTTAGTGTCACACTATACATAGTAAATTTTTCAATCTACTTAGAGTCAATATTTTACCACTTTAAGTTGAATGGAGAAACTTAATCACTTTATAGATACCTCTATTTCTATTGTTTTTACCCCTAACATTTCTGACACAAAATATGTGGCTTTTTTTAATTTAAGGAAAATAAAAAAACATGACATTTCTTATATATCTAACTTTGTAAAATAGGATTCATGCTTGCCATATAATTATATATTCAATGAATTGTAAATTCATTGATTAAAATGAATTTCTTGCACTTATCTGTATGCTTCATGAGTGCAGGAATAACGCCTATTTGCTTGTTATTGTATCTTCAGGCTAGTTTAGTGCCTGGCAAGTAGTAAGTTCTCTATAAATATTTGTTTCAGGAATGGATGAGTGCTCTGTACTTCCTGTTGTATGTAATAGTATGCACTAAGTACTAGTCTGTTTCACTCTTATTCTTTATCCAAGCATATGCCACTATGACAAGAAAAGGTTCAATTAGGCAGACTTGGCTCAAGAATGAGTAATACTAAGCTGAGCACCATGGCACATGCCTGTAATCCCAGCACTTTGGGAGGCTGAGACAGGAGAATCGCAAGTTCAAATCAAGCCTCAGCAATGGTGAGGCGCTAAGCAACTCACTGGGACCCTGTCTCTACATAAAGCACAAAATAGGGCTGGGGATGTGGCTCAATGGTCGTGTACCCCTGAGTTCAATCCCGGGTACAAAAAAAAAAAAAAGAATGAGTAATACTAAGCGTATTCTCAGACTATTTTGTTAGGCATGACAGATATAAGTAGAAACTGGACCTGCTCTTTCAAAAGAGTCATCTCTTGCTTCATCTCCTAAAGTTGTTTGTCATTCTCAAATTTGATTCATTCCTGGTCCTTGTACTTTTATCAGATAGCTTCAAAAAATTATGTCTTTTCAAGATCAGAACCAAAAACACAATAGTGAGAGTTGTCAAGACAGGGCCCTAGAAATAAACTAACATTTGAGTATGTAATGTTTGGAGGGTTACAAAGAGCAAGGGTGATAGGGTGTGTGTTTTAGTTTGGATCTGGAATATCCTCCATAGGCTTATGTATTCAAGACTTAATCCCCAGTTGCTGGCACCTTTGGGAAGTGTTGGAAACTTTAGGAGGTGAAGCCTAGTTGAAGGATGTAGGTCACTAGGCGCATGACTTGGAAACATGTATTTTGTCCCTGGATTCATTCTCCCATCCCCAACCCTTGCCCTCCTTCTTGGCTCCCATGAGATAAGCAGCTTTGCTCCTCCACACTCTTCCACCATGATGTACTGCCTTACATAGACCCAGAAGCAGTGGAGCCTTCTGACCATGGACTGAAACCTCTGAAACTGTGAGCCAAAATGTTTCCATCTTCAAGTTGTTTCTCTTAGGTATTGTGTCAAAGTGATAAAAAGCTGACTACCACAGTGTTTTCACAGATAATTCAGCAACACGACTAGTATTGCAATTCCTTATGAAACATAGGAAGCAGACAGACTAAAGAATGAGTATCTGAGTGGGGCATGTTGGCACATGTCTGTAAACCCAGCACTTTAGGAGGCTGAGACAGGAGAATCGTAAGTTCAAAGCCAGCCTCAGCAACGGTGAGGCACTAAGCAACTCCGTGAGACCCTGTCTCTACATAAAACACAAAATAGGGCTGGGGATGTGGCTCAGTAGTCAAGTACCTCTGAGTTCAATTTCCAGGATATTGGCAAGTCACATCACTTGATCTCAGCCTCATTATCTTAAAACCAGAATAACAACAGTACCTACTTCCTAAGGTACTTTAAAGATTAAAAAAGTTATAAATAATGGAGCCGGGCGCGGTGGCTCACGCTTGTAATCCCAGCACTTAGGGAGGCTGAGACAGGAGAATCGCGAGTTCAAAGCCAGCCTCAGCAATGGCGAGGCGCTAAGCAACTCAGTGAGACCCTGTCTCTACATAAAACACAAAATAGGGCTGGGGATGTGGCTCAGTGGTCGAGTGCCCCTGAGTTCAATCCCCAGTACC
>CM053417.1:79681823-79731393 GCA_028644305.1 Xerus rutilus | reverse complement strand
AGCAGCTCAATTCACAATAGCTAAACTGTGGAACCAACCTAGATGCCCTTCGATAGATGAATGGATAAAGAAACTGTGGTATATATACACAATGGAATATTACGCAGCAATAAAAGAGAATAAAATTATGGCATTTGCAGGTAAATGGATGGAGTTGGAGAATATCATGCTAAGTGAAGTAAGCCAATCTCAGAAAACCAAATGCCAAATGTACTCGATAAGTGGATGCTGATCCATAATGTGGGGAAGGACATGGGAACAATGGAGGAACTCTGTTCTCAGGGGTGTAAGAGGAAGGGGGCATGGGGACAGTAAAGGTGGTGGAATATGATGGTCATCATAATCCTAACTTTATGTATGACTGCATGCATGTTGTGATTCTATATCACTTACAACCAGAGAAATGAAATGTTATCCTCTAAAATAATAATAATAATAAAATTTTTTAAAAAATAAATAAATAAAACAAGAAAAAAAATAATTTAAACATTGCTTTCCTTGCCTACCCCCTTTTCTGGGAGTTCAGCCCTAGAGTGCACCCAAGCCACCTCTCTCCCTATTTCCTGGGAGCTCAGCCTGTACTCAAGCTCTTTGTCTCCCTACTTTTCCTATAGAGCTGTGGTTTCCACTCCAAACTATCATAGAGTATACTAGTGTTGCTCTGAAAGGTGACCAAGCTCTCCTTCTATCCACAGGGATAGGCCTGACTCATATCCCTGGACCTTACCTTATTCAACAGCCATAACTGATTTCTGGTGAGTTAGTCCTTCCCTCCTTTGAGTACAGTTGGAGCTCAGCCTTTCCAGAGAACTGGAGCACAAATCAAAGGGAATCCACAAAACCATCAAGTTGAGCACTCTCTTATCTTCCTTGGCGCACCCCTCCTCTGGTCCAGCCAAGCCCAGGGATGTACCGGCTAAAGGGGCCAGTGTGGTTATAATCTCACTGGGGCCTCCAGAATTATTGTGGAAATCATGTTCAGCAAAAAGACCAAGCACCACTTGGAGGATTGGCAAACTCAGGTTTATTTACCCTGGCAGACCTACATGAGCTAGTGCTCTGAAATTCTGGGCACTGAACTGAGGTTACACAGGCTTTTATACAAAATTTTTTTAGGAGAGGAAAGGTTTATTTGAGGGGTTCATGGTTTTAGAGGTGTCAATCCACACACCGCAGGCTCCATTTCTCAGGGCTCAAGGTGCAGCTGAATGCTGTGACAGAAGAGTGTGGCAGAGGGAAGCAGCTCACATGGTGATCAGAAAGCAGAAAGAGACTGACTCCACTCATCACATACAAATATACACCCCATAGCCACACCTCCAATGAACTAGTTCCTCCAGCTGCACCCCACCTACCGCCAGCCACCACTCAGTTAATCCCACCAGGGATTAGTTCACTGATTAGGTTAAGGCTATAACCCAATCATTTCTCCTCCAAACCTTGCATTGTCTCACACGTGAGTTTCTGGGGAACACCTCACATCCAACCCATAACCTTCTGCCCATGGCCCACAAAAGCTCACACTCATCTGACAATGCAAAATACATTTAGTCCATTCCCAAGGTTCTCCATAGTTTCAAGAGCTTCGAGATTGCTCAATGTTCAAGTCAAAGCCTTCTCTGAGGCTCAAGGCAATCTCACATTGTGAGCTCCTATAAAATTCAAAGCAATTTACAAATATCTAAGATATAAAGGTTCTGAGCAAACATTTCCATTCACAAAAATAGGGGCATAGAAAGAAGGGATAGGACCAAAGCAAGATTGAAATCCAGCTGGGCAAACAGGTCTTGTAGTCCTGTGTCTGGCATCTGGAGCATGTGGCATGATGTCTTCTCAATACGGCTTGGGTAGCTCTGCCCCTGTGGCCTTGTTTGTTGCAGCCCAAGTGGCCTTTCTTTTGGCTTGCCTCTGCTCTATTCCTGCAGTTTTCCTGGGATGATGTTTCACATTACTGGCATTTCTTAATCTCAGGGGTCTCCAATGCAGCTTCAGCTTCCTCCTCAAATCTCCACAACTTTCCTTCTCAGGGAGCACCCACACATACTCTGACCCTGCTGCACTTTGTCTGGCCTCCAAGGCCTTCCTTTGAAATCTTGGTGAAAGCCTCCATGAACCCCTAACTTCAGCATCCTGAATTCCTGCAGAACCAGCACCATGTGATTGATGCCAAGGTCTGCTACCAACTCAAGCAGTAGCCAAACCTTCAGCAACCATGAAGTCTCTAAGTGTCTATGTGGCTGAGCATGTTGAAAAAAATTTCTAAGCCCCCTTGTGCAAGAAGCGTGCCTCACTGGTTTCTTCTCAAGAGAATTTTCACTTTACTCCCTTGATCTTAAGATGAGTGTAATCTTGCCAGTTCCTGAGTTTCCCTCAAGCCATCTTTCTCATTGTCTCTGGGCAAAATCTTTTTAACGTTTTTCTTTAGTGTTAGTAATATCTAACAACTGCAATTTCTTTAGCCCCAGTATTACTCCCACTTGTTAAGTCTGTTTTTAAATATTTCTGCTCTGCTTTCTGCTTCTGATTATCACAATAAAAGCAACCATCAATATCCATTCCACCACCTAAATGCTATGCTGCCTAGACATTCTTCCACCAGATTATGAATTCCATTGCTTTTAAAATCAGCCTCACAGAAGTCGCAGGACACAGGCAAAATGCAGACAACTTCTCAGCCAGATCATAACATGAATGACCTCAAGTCCAATTACCAAGAATGTTCTCCTTTTCCTCTAAACCCTGTTGAGCCCTGTCCACAGTCCTATTGGCATTCTGATCTTCTGAATTCCCACCAGAATTGGCCATTAAGCTCTGCTTACAAAAATCTAAATCATTTCCAAATTGCACAGCTAAACATCTCAAAATTCCTCCCACCATGGGGCTGGGGTTATGGCGCAGTGGTAGCGTGCTCGCCTAGCACACGGGAGGCACTGGGTTCGATCCTCAGCACCACATAAAAATAAAAAAACATTCTGTCCACCTACAACTAAAAAATAAATATTTAAAAAAAAATTCCTCCCACCAATTCCAAAATGCTCCAAAAACTTATGAAGCACATGGTCAGGTTAGTCACAGCAATGACCCCACTTCTCAGTACCAATTTCTCTTTTAGTCAACTTTTTCATTGCTGTAACTAAAGGACCCGACCAGAACAATTGTAGAAGAGGAAAATGAGGGCTCAGAGTTTTAGAGGTTCTAGTCCTTAGAAGGCCAGTTTCATTCCTTGGGGCTGGGGTGAGGCGGAACATCATGGTGGAGTGTGGTGGAAGGAAGCAGTTCACATAGTGATCAGTAAGCAGAGAGAGATTTTATAGGAAATTTAACATCATTTCTTAACCATTACAGCATTGATGGGTTTGAATTTTTGTCCTATGTGACCAAAGATCATGCACAGGAATTCTTGCGATTAAGCAGTTCACAGATGCAGAACAAAGGCAGTGAAACATTTGTGAGTGATATCACAAATTGACCTTCACCACAGGCAGCAGTTCCTCAAAATAACTGTAAGCTGACATCCCTAAGAGGTATAAAAAATTCTAGCATAGAAATGTTACAGTTTAAATGAGTGTTTAAGTAACACTCTTATAGAGACCAATAATTAAGTAACACTCTTACAGAGAACAAAGTTATAAAGTAATATTTCTTTCTTCAGTTAGGCCATTGCTAGGGGATTGACAGGGAAATGTCCTTATGATGTTACCTTCATTTGTGGAACCAGGTGTTTTTCAGGATTTCAGTTTCAAACAACAATTTCCTTTCTTTGCATGATGATGGAGTATTGTTTGGGCCTTTTTGCATGGTGATTCTTTGCATTATGATGGAATATTATCTGGGGTTTAGGTCAGGCTGAATCTGAGTTATCTTGAGGTGACACTTGTTCTAAAATGGAGGATGTGTTTCAAAATGGTGTTGCCTATGTCAAGTTCTTTCTATTGTTACAGGGCTGGGGCCTCCTGGGAAACTGAAGCAGCATGAGGAACCCCCTATCTTCAATCCCTGATTCTTGCAATCAAGTCAGATTTCAGACATGTTGTGTAGAGTAACAGGCATGAGTTTATTGAAGGGATAAGAAAAGGGAAAGGGCATACTCTGAAAGGAGAAAGTGGATCCCCTCAGAGAGGCAAAGGTCAGTGAGCCTTTCCTGCAATCCAGTTTTATTGGAGATCCCAGAGACATTTCCAGAGAGTTCCACTCAGGTCCAACTCTTGACTTTTGACTGACAGCAGAATGACATCATACTTCCAAGTTCCAACTGACATGACAACTCTCAGTCACTTTGGCCTATTGGTTCTAATTGAATTCTCAAACATAAATTCTTACAGATTGTATGGTTAAGGGGAATTATCTTTATCTCACTGAATTTTGCGTTATGGTATGTGGAAAGGGTCACAAAAGTCTCCCATTTCAGGGTAACTTGGGTTCCTCTTGTAAACAGTGGTCTACTTAATACTTTGAATATAGCCCTTGCTGCTCTGTCACTGCAACTTATTTTTAAAAGGACATTTCTTTCTCTTCCCTAATCTCTCCTCCTCCCTAAGCTCACAGGAAACATGATTACCTTTCTTCCCATCCTAGGCAGAGATATCTGTCCTTGAGTATGATAAGAGCCCTCATAGAACAAAGAGCCTTTCCCAGAACAAAGGGAAGGCCACAGTGGCACACTCAGTATCTATGTGCACATGATAACTCTATTGTAACTCTGTTGCAACTCTTTAGTATAGAATACCCAGTAGTGATGTATGCTACCATATAGGGGAGACAAAGGGACTAACATGTAAAAGGGAAGCTAACAGAGGATATGTAAAGCAATGCCTCACTGCACTAGGGGCTCAGCCTTTGGATGCAAATTGGCCGGGCCAGTGTGGGCACTAATAAATTCTGTTTCCTGGCTGAAAGTGTGAGAGTATCATCTCTCTGTGGAAGAATCCTGCAACATGATCATACACCCACCAAAGGAATTAAGTAATTCCGACTTTGGGAATAACACCAGAAGATCTCATAAATGACTATCTCCCAAATTAACAATTGAATTAAAACTCTGGACAGAATAAGTGGAATGTAGCCTTTCAATCACTTCTTTAAAAACTCTCTGTTCTCATTGATGGGCAGAATCACAGCCTTTGGGACAGGAGTTCCCTGTGTTTCTCCCTTGCTAGCAAAGCAATAAAACTTTTTTTTTTTGGTACTGGAGATTGAACTCAGGGGCACTCGACCACTGAGCCACATCCCCAGCCCAATTTTGTGTTTTATGTAGAGACAGGGTCTCACTGAGTTGCTTAGCACCTCGCCATTGCTGAGGCTGGCTTTGAACTCGTGATTCTCCTGTCTCAGCCTCCCTAAGTGCTGGGATTACAGGCTTGCACCACCACGCCCAGCTAAAACTTTTTTTTTTCTTTTTCTCAAAACTGTGTTCTTGTTATTGGATTGGCATTTGGGACAAGGACCAAGCTTTTGGTAACTCTCTTATCAACATTATTTTGAGCCTGCATTTCTCCTGCAGATAACAAAGAGTTTTCAGAGAAATGTGGCATATCCTGTTCACTCGAGCCCACTAGGGCTGCAGACAAATTGCTTTTTTTTTTTTTTTTTGGTACCGGGAATTGAACTCAGGGGCACTCGACCACTGAGCCACATCCCCAGCCCTATTTTGTGTTTTATGTAGAGACAAGGTCTCACTGAGTTGCTTAGTGCCTCCCCATTGCTGAGGCTGGGTTTGAACTCGTGATTCTCCTGTCTCAGCCTCCCTAAGTGCTGGGATTACAGGCTTGCGCCACCACACCCAGCTACCAATTGTTTTTTGAAAAGAAAGCACGTGGGGGTCAATACAGTGGGCTAATTTTCTAGAATTATTCCCTTAGCCTCATGTTCCCAACATTCACATCTGTCTGTCCCCTATTACTAACAGCAAATATTCTTGCAACAAATACCTTACTAGAATGTCTGTAGAAAAATTTCCAGGGGCTGGGGTCATGGCTCAGTGGCTTGCCTAGCATGTGTGAGGCACTGGGTTTGATTCTCAGCAACACATATAAATAAATAAAATTTAAAAAAGGTCCACCAACAACTAATAAAAAATATTTTAAAAAAAGAGAGAAAAATTTCCAGATGCAAAAGTCAGGTTCTTGAGTTTTTTCTTGTTCTTTGAATAGGCTAGGAGCTATGTCAAGAGTGACATCAAAAAAGAGTGTTGAGCCAGGCACGGTGGCTCATGCTTGTAATCCCAGCACTTTAGGAGGCTGCCTCAGCAAGGGTGAGACTCTATGCAACTCAGTGAGACCCTATCTCTACATAAAACACAAGAAAGGGCTGGGGATGTGGCTCAGTGATTGAGTACCTCTGAGTTCAATCCCTGGTACCAAAAAAAAAAAAAAAAACGAGTGTTGAAAGGATTTCCAAAAATTCTCCTCCTCATAAAAGAAAAGAGGAAGAAAGAGGCAAAAAATTGTCTGAATCAACTTTTTCAGAACTCTGGAAATTAAGCAAAAGCTTGAAGCAATCTGAAAGCATTTGTTCAAATGATTGAATGTTAGTGAGAGTAGCAATTTCATGGCATTTTAGCCTATCCTGTTTCTATGTCCCCAATCTCAGCTGTAGTATAGACTTGAAAATCAACAATCACAGTAAAAACCATAATTTGGCAATATCAGGAGGAAAGAAAATTGAGTTGCTATACCTTGAAAACTCCATTGCTAGAAAATTGTCATTATTTTAATGCTGGATATGGGATTTTTTGTTGTTTTTGTTCTGGTGTTTGAATCCAGGGGTGCTTTATGCTTTACCATTGAGCTATATTCCCAGTTCTTTCTTTTTCTTTTGAGGAATGGTTTTGCTATGTTGCTGTGGGTCTCACTAAGTTGCTGAGGCTGGCCTCAAACATCTATTCCTCCTGCCCCAGCCTCCTGAGTCTCTGGGATTATAGGTGTGTGTCCCCACACTCTCTGGACCTGGGAACTTTGGCTTGATAGTAGTAGAAATGAAAACATGTCAGCCTATAGAACATACAAGAAAGTTTTTATTAGAACTTCTAAAATAAGGAAGATGTAGCATTGACTTTGGCATCAGACTGGCTCTCCAAATGAAGGGACACAGTTTCATTCATGTGGAAGGAATGTTTGTAAGGAAGAGGGTTAAGGTTTTGAAATTTTAATTGTCTTTAGGTGCATTTCAAAGTTTTGCTTTCCTTTTCCTGTGAGAGCACTTAAACTCTGAGAAAGGCATGGTTAGTTAATCATCCTGGATCCAAATGCTAGTTTTTCATATGGGGCCACAATCTGTATAAACACCACTGTCTGGTGATAAGGATGAGTTGCTGTAGCTATTAAGAGAACACACAGAATATGTAAAAAATGTTCAATATTGCATGCAATCAGGGAAATACAAATGAAAACTACATTGAGATTTTATCTCACTCCAGTTAGAATGAAGTGATACAAATAATAATAAATTCTGGAGAAGATGTGGGGGGGGAGTTACATTCATATATGGTTGGTGGGACTTACTGAAAAATAGTACAACCACTTTGGAATGCAGTAGGAAAACTATCCCATTCACAATAGTCTCAAAAAATATTTGGAAGCAATCTAAAAAAGAGGTGAAAGACCTCCACAATAAAAACTACAGAACAATAAAGAAGACCTTAGAAGATGGAAAGATCTCCCATGCTCTCAGATAGGCAGAATTAACATTGTCAAAATAGCCATACTACCAAAAGTGGTATACAGATTTAATTTAATCCTTATTAAAATACCAATGAAGCCGGGAGCAGTGGCGCAAGCCTGTAATCCCAGCACTTAGAGAGGCTGAGACAGGAGAATCATGAGTTCAAAGCCAGCCTCAGCAATGGCAAGGCGCTAAGCAACTCAATGAGACTCTGTCTCTACATAAAACACAAAATAGGGCTGGGGATGTGGCTCAGTGGTTGAGTTCAATCCTCAGTACCAAAAAAAAATACCAATGATATTCTTCATAGAAGTAGAAAAAGCAATCATGAAATTCATTTGGAAGAATAAGAGACCCAGAATAGCCAAAGCAATCCTTAGCAAAAAGAGCGAAGCAGGAGGTATCACAATACCAGATCTTAAACTATACAACAGAGCCATAGTAACAAAAATGGCATGGTATTGGCACCAAAATAGACATGTAGACCAATGGTAAAGAATAGAAAACAGAGACAAATCCACATAAATACAGTTATCTCATACTAGACAAAGGCACCAAAAACATACATTAGAGAAAACATAGCCTATTCAACAAATGGTGCTGGGAAAACTGGAAACTCATATGTAGCAAAATGAAATAAAACCCCTGTCTCTCATGCTGCAAAAAACTAAAATCAAAGTAGATCAAGGTCTTAGACACTAGAACAGAGACCTTGCACCTAGTAGAAGAAAGAGTAGGTCTAAATCTTCACCATGTTGGCTTAGGAACTGACTGCATTAACAAGACCCCTAAAGCACAAGAAATAAAATCAAGAATCAAGAAATAGAATGGAATCAAACTAAAAAAGCTTCTTCACAGCAAAGGAAACAATCAACATAAAGAGAGAGGTTATAGAATAGGAGACAATCTTTACCATATGCACCTCAGATACAGCATTAATCTCCAGGATGTACAAAGAACTCAAAAAACTTAACACTATAAAAAACAAATAACCCAATCCATATATGGGCTAAGGAACTGAATAGACACTTCACGAAAGAAGAAATACATTCTATCAACAAATATATGAAAAAATGTTCAACATCTCAAGCAATTAGAGAAATGCAAATTAAAACTACATTGAGATTCCATCTCACTCCAATCAGAATGACAATTATTAAGAATACAAGCAACAATAAATGTTGGCGAGAACATGGGGAAAAAGTACATTGATACATCACTGGTGGGACTGCAAATTGGTGTAACCACTATGGAAAACAGTATGGAGATTCCTCAGGAAATTTGGAATGGAACCACCATTTGACCCAGCTATCCCACTCCTCAGTATATACTCAAAAGACTTAAAATCAGCATACTACAGTGATGCAGCCACATCAATGTTTATAGCAGCTCAATTCACAATAGCTAAACTATGAAACCAACCTAGATGCCCTACAACAGATGAATAGATAAAGAAAAAATGTGGTATATATACATTATGGAATATTACCAGCCTTAAAGAAGAATGAAATTATGACATTTGCCAGTGAATCGATGGAGCTGGAGAATAAGCAAAATAAATTAAGCAAATAAGAATAAGCACAATATGTTAAGCAACATAAGCCAATACCAAAGAACCAAAGATCAAATGTGTTCTCTGATACATAGATGCTAATTCAAAATAAGGGAGCAGTTAGGGAAGAATAGATGTACTTTGGATTAGACAGAGCAAAGTGAAAGGAGGAGAGGGTGTATGGGAGTAGGAAGCATAGTAGAATGAATCAGACATTATTAACATATGTGCATATGTGATTACACAACTGATGTAATTCTACATCATGTACAACCAGAAGAATGAGAAGTTATACTCCATTTATGTATGACATGTCAAAATGCATTCTACTGGGCTGGGGTTGTGGCTCAGTGGTAGAGCACTTGCCTAGCATATGTGAGGCCCTGGGTTCAATCCTCAGCACCACATAAAAAGTAAATGAATAAAATAAAGCTATGAAAAGCTACCTCATCTTAAAAAATGAATTCTATTGTCATGTATAAGTAATTAGAACAAATTTTTAAAAAACACTAGCAAGGGATTCACCATATGACCCAGCTATATCCCCACTCCTTGGTATATACCCAATAACTTAAATCAGCATACTAGTATGATACAGGTATATCAATGTTTATAGCAGCACAATTCACAATAACCAAGTTATGGAACCAGTCTGTCAAAAAATGAATGGATAGGGGCTGGGGTTGTGTCCTAGTGGCAGAGCACTTGCTTAGCATGTGTGAGGCACTGGGTTTGATTCTCAGCACCACATATAAATAAATAAGGTTCTATCAACAACTAAAATTAATTTAAAAAAAGATGAATGGATAAAGAAAATATGGCATATATAAACAGTGGAGGTTTGCTCACCCATAAAGAAGAATGAACTTACGACCTTTTGCTGGTAAATGGATGGAACTGGAGACTATCATGCTAAGCAAAACAAGACAGACACAGAAAGTCAAGGGTCAAATATTTTCTCATATGTGGAAGCTAGAGAAGAATAAGGAAATTTTTTAAAAAGGGAGATTCCATGAAAATAGAAGGGAGATCAATGGAATAGAGGAAGGGGTTCGAAGGGGAGGGAGGAAGAATAGAAAGGGGGAAGAACTATAGGATGAAATTGACCAAATTATGCTACACACATATATGAATATATGATAGAATTCCAGCTTCATGTATATTTATAAAGCACCAATTTAAATAAATAAATAAATAAAATACCAGTAGATTAGAGAAAGGGGAACAGGGAGAAGAAGGACGGGATGGTAAGCGGGAGTACTATGAATAACTTTTCCTATTTGGTATGCATCAAAAAAACATCACTGGCAGTTGTTGAATATTGAGTTGCCTGAAGGACTGGGTGAAGGTTGGGAAAAATAATGTTAACCAAAAAACTTTAAAAAGAAAATCTTGTGACTAAGGTACCCATGGTTGGATTTGAAAATCTCTAATGTATTCTGGAAAACCTAAAAGTCCAAGTATATGCTCATAGTTGTGCACAGGCTTAGAGAAGACCTGAGATGACACTAAATTCTCATTTCCCACTGAACTTGAAGATCACTTAAATCAGGAAGTCAAGATTTAAACTGCCTGAGTTTAAAGCATGCCCCAGTATACACAAGGAACCACTAGAAAAAACTGGAAGATTGTTGATTCTATAATTTAAGGAAATCCTTGTCTAAACATTTGCTGACAATTAAATAAATAGGACAGAGAATTTAGGAGACACACATGATATAAAATATTGGCTTTGTAGAATTAGTTCAGTGAAGTTACTAAGTAAACAACAAATGACAACAACAAATTCTACAGATGTGAAAAGAATCTGATTTCCAGATTTGCTATATTATTTAAAATGTCCCTTTTCAACAAAAAATAAGATATGCATATTGAATAAGAAAGTCTAACCTAAATAAAGAAAAAGATGCAGTCAGTACAAATGATTCATAAAGATGAGTTTAAAACAGCAATTCAAATATGTTTAAAACTAAAGAAAACCATGTTTAGAGAAATAAAGTATGAAAACTTCTGTCTCATCAAAGAAAGAATATCAGTAGAGACAGAAATTATAATAAAAAACAGAGAAAATATGGAATACAATAAGAGTAATATAAAATTCACTTCAGATTGGCTCAGCCAGACACGATGGCACAAGCCTGTAATCCCAGCACTTAGGGAGGCTGAGACAGGAGAATCACGAGTTCAAAGCCAGCCTCAGCAACAGCAAGGCGCTAAGCAACTCAGTGAGACCCTGTCTCTACATAAAACACAAAACAGGTCTGAGGATGTGGCTCAGTGGTCAAGTGCCGCTGAGTTCAATCTCCAGTACCCCCCCCCCCAAAAAAAAAAAAGATTGGCTCAAAAGCAGATTTGAGCACACAGTAGAACAAAACCATCAATGAACTTGAAGGCATGTCAATTCAGATTATTCAGTCTGATAAACAGAAAGAAATAGAAGAAGAAAAGAAGTCAATAGTCTTAGATACCAGTAAGATATCAATATACATATTGGAAGTATCAAAAGGAGAGGATAGAGAAAAGAAGGCAGAAATAATATTTGAAGAAATAACAACTGAAAAAATTTCTAGTTTGATGATTGACAATAATATAATCATTTAAACTAAATAAACTTGAAGAAAAAAAATCTAAGAGATCCTCATCTAGGCACACAATAAACTGTCAAAATCCAAAGACAAATGACCTTGAAAGCAAGGAGAAAAGGATACCTGTAATGTTAACAATTGATTTGCCTCAAAAAAACATGAAAACTAGAATTTAGTGGGTAACAAACTCAGTGCAGAAAGAAAAAGATAAGAGTTCTATATCTTGCAAGACTATTCTTTAAGTATGAAGGAGAAATTAAGACATTCTCAGATAAGTGAAAACTGTAAGAATTCTTCAGTAGTATACCTGCTTTACAAGAAATACTTTAGGGAATCCTTCAGGCTGAAATGAAAGGATACTAGATATACATTTTTTCAAGTGCATATGGAACATTCTACATAATAAACCATAAGCTAGGCCACAACATAAGCCTCAATGTTATCCAGTATTTGTGAAGTCATGAGGAAGAGATAAGGCTGAGCCCATAGGGAAATGGGCCCCTGGGTGAGTTCCTGTAGCTCCAGGTTTTTGCTGAGAAACTTAGGAAAAGTTTATTTTTAAATCAGGACATATGTGACTTGGAGTCCACAATCTCTCCAAAGAAGAAAAAGTACAGGATCAATATTTTGACTGGACTAAAGTCCACATGGATACTTGTGGACGCTGAATACCTTACCCAGGATTGGGCAGGGGGCCGACTTCCTTAAACCTATAGATATATATAAACCCCTAGACAACAGTCCTGCTGGCATCCCTCTCTTGGGACTCCTTCCTCTTTGGGAGCTCTGCTGGCTTTCTTTCAATTATTCTAATAAATCCTGTTACTTTGTTCTCACCCTTGTGTCCATAGATTTAATTCTTCAAATTCATGAGACAAAGAACCCACCTGACATTCATGCTTCTCTGTAGCTTTTGTCCCCAATACTAATTCAAGAATGAAGACAAAGATTTGATAAAAAGGTCAAAGAAAGCCGGGCATGGTGGCTCACGCTTGTAATCCCAGCACTTTGGGAGGCTGAGACAGGAGAATTGTGAGTTCAAAGCCAGCCTCAGCAATGGCGAGGTGCCAAGCAACTCAGTGAGACCCTGTCTCTACATAAAACACAAAATAGGGCTGGGGATGTGGCTCAGTGGTCAAGTACCTCTGAGTTCAATCCCCAATACCAAAAAAAAAAAAAAAAGTCGAAAATCTAACTAGATTTATAATGGGTAAAGGTGCTTAATAAATAATCCAAACCTCCCAATAAAGAAAAACACAGGACCAGATAGCTTCATTGGTGAATTCTACCACACATTCAAAGAATAACTGCCATTCTTTGTCAAATTCTTCCAAAAACAGAAGAAGAGAGAATACTTCTAAACACATTTTTTGAGAACAGCACTACTCTGATACCAAAGCCAAAGATACCACAAGTAAACCACAGACCAATAACCCTTGTTAATATAGATAAAAAGGTCAAAAAATCATTAACAAAATAATATTAAGCTCACCTTGGGAGTATATTAAAATGATTATATGCCACAACCAAGTCTGATTTATTCCAGGAATGCAAGGATGAAAATCAATCATTGTAATACATCACATTAACAGAATGAAAGAAAAAAAGAGCATATGATAATACTGGGGAGTGACATGGGAAAAACTGTATTATATGCATTATGAATATATTAAAAGGACCCCACTATTACATATAAATACAAAGCACCTAATGGTGAGATTGAAGCTTAAAAGTGTAGAAAAGATTTAAATAGCCATCATTGAGAGTGGGAGAAAGCCATTTGGAAGAAAAGTACAAGGTTTACTGGACATAATATTCACTAAATTATTAAAAATATTACTATGATGGTTGCTTTTCCCTGGTGGTCTCTCTTCCTATCAAGCTATTCTACAAAACATGTTAGCAATCCACCTTGCCTACATGGAAAATTGTGAATTATTCATTCAGCAAATGTTTATTCAACATCTGTGACATACCAGACACTGGTACATATACATTGACATGCTAAACCAGAATGAAAAGCCACCATGAGGGCAGTGTGTAGAAGAGAAATCTGTTAGAAGTAACCAAGGAGCACTTCTTCATTTCCTAAAAGTGTCTGTTGCATTAGGATAGGGGCTCAGCTGTGCTGTTGGTGAGCAGATCAGGAGGCAAAAATTTACTGTTAAAGTGACAGAGATTAGTGTTCTTATAGAGGAGGAGCAGCTTTTCCTTATAATCTGAGGTCCCAGTCATGTTCTCTGAGGGGTGGGTAACCACCTATTCTGAGTCTTCTCTGTGTTGGTAGGCTCTGCTTATGTGCATTGTGTGCTCTATCAGGAGAAAATAGAATGTAAGAAGCATTCGAAACCTCAGTCTGGTAGCTACATTTACTTCCTGGTTTAAAATGGTAATAGTTAATGTTTATTCAATATTCATTCTGAGTCAGGCATTTAGTTAAGTACATAATATGGACTTCTCAGGTTGGGGATTTAGCTCAGTGGCAGGGTGCTTGCCTAGAATGTGCAAGGCTCTGAGTTCAGTTTTTGGCCCTGGAAAAAAATATGGACTGCCATTTATTCTGCCAAGAAAACCTATGATGTTGATGCTACTAAAAATCTCTATTTACAGGAAGGGGTTGTGGCTCAGTGGTAGGCCCCTTGCCTAGCATGCATGAGACCTTGGGTTCGATCCTCAGCACTACATAAAAATAAATAAAACAAAGGTATTGTGTCCATCTACAACTGAAAAATTTGTTTTCAAAAATCTCTATTTACAGGGGCTGGGATTGTGGCTTAGCGGTAGAACGCTTGCCTCGCATGCGTGAGGCCCTGGCTTTGATCCTCAGTACCACATGCAAAGCAATAAAATAAAGACATCGTGTCCATCTACAACTAAAAAAAAATATTTTAAAAAAAATCTCTATTTACATATGATATACAAAGTGGTTAGGCTACCCTTGTTGGCAGCTAATGAAATGACAGAGGTGGAATTTGAACTGAGCAATCTATACTAAAACTTCTCTCCAAACCCACAGATATTTTCCCCTCACACTTAACATCTATTCTCCTTACCATGGCCTGCAAAGTCCTACATGATCTGGCTTGTGTCTACTTCTTTAATACTATTGCCAACTACTTTCTTCTATATTCATTCTGCTCCTGCATACCTACTCTCTCTCTTTTTTGGTACCAGGGATTGAACCCAGGGGTGCTTAGCCACTGAGCTACATCCCCAACAATTTGCATATATATATATATATATATATATATATATTTTTTTTTTTTTGCATACTGGAGATCGAACTTAGGGGTACTCGACCATTGAGCCACATCCTCAGCCCTATTTTGTGTTTTATGTAGAGACAGGGTCTCATTGGGTTACTTAGTGCCTCGCCATTGCTGAGGCTGGCTTTGAACTCGCGATTCTCCTGTCTCAGCCTCCCTAAGTGCTGTGTATATTTTATTTTGAGACAAGGTTTTGCTAAGTTGCTAAGGGCCTTGCTACAAGTTGCTGAGGCTGGCCTTGAAGTTGTGATCCTCCTGCTTTAGCCTGGCTCCCTGCTATTTTTTTTAACATATCAAACTTATTCTGATTTCAAGGTCCTTTGCTCTAGCTGTTTCTTCTACTTGAGCTGTTCTTCACATGCCATATTCTTTCTCATTATTTAAGCCTCTGTTGACATGTTATCAACTCAGAGTTGGTCTCTGTGAATATCTAACCATAGCCACTCCTATTTTACCCTAATCACTCTCTTATACAATCCTGTTTTATTGGCTGTTGTAGGACTTGTTATTATTTGAAATTATTATTGTATTCACTAATTGTCTATTGACTCTCATTAGATTTGTAAGTCCCTGTGGGCAGAGACCATGTTCACTGCTCTGTCCTCAGCACCTAGGAAAAAAAAACCTGGCATATAGAAAAAGACTCAGTAAATACTTGTTTAATGAGTGAACAAGCCTCACAAATATTTATTGAATCCCTTGTATGTGTCAGGCCAGAAATTTGCTATTGAAATTCTTGCAGTTTTATGAGAATGGAAGACATTACAACAGAATGAGCAGCATTGTGCTAGAAGGAAATAAAGGCGCATATGAGAAAAACTTAATGTAGCCTGGAGGCATCAGGGAAGGTCAAAGAGAGAAGGGGACCTTTGAGTCACATGTCAAAGACTAGGTCAGTGACGCCTAGAAAAAATGAGGAAATGGAGGCATTCCTAGCAGAGAGAGACTAGCACACCAGTAAGAGTAGTTCTGGAATTGCGAGACATCATGATGCTTTAAGAAGCACAGCATGGCTGCAGCAGTGTGAGAGAGTAAAAAGAGATGCTCCCCCAATTGCTGCCTGACTCCTTCTTACTGCTGTTTATGACACAGCGTGAATGGTACTGCCAGTGAAGCTGCCTTTGCCCCTGCTGTTCCTTTAACATGAACCCTAGCTCACAGTATTAAAATGATTTTTTTTCAATTCAGTCTTTCCCACTAGAGTGGGAACTCCTTGAGGGAGTGGTATGTATGATTTATTTGTGTGCTCTTTCTACACTTAATGCCCAAATGATGCTATTTGAGCTAATGAATATAAAGTGAATAATGGCCATTGATACGGCAGTTAAGGGTAAGATTGTCACTAAATAAAAATTGTTCTAAGACTAATAGGTGTGGGAACTGAAAATAATGTAACTCGAGAAAAAGGAAAAAAGAGCCATGCATTGACAGCTTTCACCTCCCCCCACAAATGTCTTCCTGGTGCTAATTGCAGACAGGAAGGAATGTCTCGCCATACTGGAGACACTGACTTGCAGAGCACAAGACCCCTGACCCAAGGGCTCAAATTCTTGAGCACTAAAACTGACCATTTCATTGATTGATGGAACAAATCCCAAATTCTAAGTGTCCAAGAAAACTGACATGCTCACCAGACCACCTTCCAGGATAACCTATGTAATAAACCTAGTCCCTTTCTTTTTTCGGTGGCTCATTTTCCACTGGGAAATTGGGTCTACTCCCATAGATGTAGTCCTGTTCCTGAATAAAGCCTGAAATGATTTGTGAAGTTTGCTTTCTTCCTGGTCTTTTTGCACTAACAAAGACAAAAAGGGGAAAAAAAGAATTAGAAAAAAAACACTCTACTAGAGCCAAATTCCTTTCCAAAGATAATTTTTTCTGGAGTTTTCACCAAGCTTTGTGAACTTTCTGGGAAAAGTGTGCAAACTATTGATTACAATCTTAGAATCTGCATCAGATAGATATTATTTTTTCAAATATTGACTCTGATTTGAGGCAAGTTATTTTCTCCTGTAGACATCTCAGATTTCTTTTTCTGCTGAAGTGAGGCTACTTATAGGACCTAACTCATAGGATTTTTTTTTTTTTTTTGGTACCGGGGATTGAACTCAGGGGTGCTCGACCACTGAGCCACATCCCCAGCCCTATTTTGTGTTTTACATAGAGACAGAGTCTCACTGAGGTTGCTTAGCAGCTCGCCATTGCTGAGGCTGGCTTTGAATGCATGGTTCTCCTGTCTCAGCCTCCCGTACTGCTGGGATGACAGGCGTGTGCCACCGTGCCTGGCTTCATAGGAATGTTGTAAGAAGTAAATATGCTGAGGCTTGTAAAAATGTTCATGACAGCATTTGGCATATAGTAAATGTGCTTCTTTTGTTGTTATCATCCAAATGCTCATCATTTATGGCACAGGAAAATGTCTTGCATTGAATCTTAGGTCTATAGAGAAGAACTATTTCCCACATGGAAATATTTGGAAACAATTTTTCTCTGAGGCTTGGTTACAACTTCTTTTTCACTTCACTAAGGGGGCTTTGATTGATGCAATAACCAGAAACTGACCTAGCAGGATAACAAAGAGTAAGGAGTAGCTGGACACGGTGGCTCAAGCCTGTAATCCCAGCACTTTGGGAGGCTGAGACAGGAGAATCACGAGTTCAAAGCCAGCCTCAGCAATGGCGAGGCACTAAGCAACTCAGTGAGACCCTGTCTCTACATAAAACACAAAATAAGGCTGGGGATGTGGCTCAGTGGTCGAGTGCCCTTGAGTTCAATCTCCAGTACCAAAAAAAAAAAAAAAGAGTAAGGAGGGAGGAAGAAATGGACAATGGAATAAGTTGGGAGATCTCATAACCCAGTCATTTTACACATGAGTTTTGGAGTACACCTTATATCTAAACCATAACAGTGGGGTATAAATTTTAGTGAACCAGGTTGCCAAGAGCTACCTAGCTGTCTAAATATGTAAAAGATAGTGATGTTTATCTAAAGTAGCCTAGTATAGAAGTAAAAATAATGAACACACATCAGGTTTACACTCTCTAGCTGATTTATCTTGATTGTCTCATAACCTCTCCCAGTCTCAATTTCCCCAGCAACAAGATGTTAAGAAATCCACCACACAAGGTTTACAAGGTTATATGAAGAATGAGATGAGATGAGATAATGTGTCTAAATCTCCCTAACAATGCCAAACAGTATTTGATACTCAACAATGGTAGATCATAATAATAGCAACAGTAAAAGTTCATCCAGTTTTAGATACAGGGTGGGATGTAGGGTGATGCTTTAATTAACTCTCCAGAAACGGAAACTTAGGGGCACTATCCCCTGAGTGCCCAGAGTCTCTACATAAATATATATATATATATATATATATATTTCACCAACTTAAAAAAACAATAAATAAACATAAAACACAAAATAGGGCTGGGGATGTGACTCAGTGGTTGAGTGCCACTGAGTTCAATCCCCAGTACCAAAAGAAAGAAAGAAAGAAAGAAAGAAAGAAAGAAAGAAAGAAAGAAAGAAAGAAAGAAAGAAAGAAAGAAAGAGTGAGCATGTACTCCTGAGTTTGACACAATCCCCATTCAGCCCTTTTCACACATATGTTATTTATCTGGACCTTGTAAACACTTGCATTGTGACTTCTGGTTTTTGGCATTGATGGAGTTCAGGAATTTCCCTGAATCCTTGGAGTGGCCATCCCAGAACTCTCCAAGGGTTTTACTTTCAGGTTTTCTAATGCCTTGACAGGTTAGCTTGGGGACTTCCCTGGGAAGTTTTACAAGGAATAGAGTCAGACTGAGTAAGTTAATCTGCATCTAGTTCTAGACTCCCTTGCTATGACAGGGGTTCAAGACAGTGTTTCCATAATGTTTCTATTTTTTTTCAATCAGGAGAAATCAGCTGAGATAATCAAGTAGTTTGTTTCTCCTGGTTTTCTTCATCTTATTTGTAATCCAAGACTATGGCAGAAGCCAAGGAATCACTAAAGGCTCACTGACAGACTGATAGGGTACTTTTGGTTTCCAATAAAGTTATCTCAAGGTGCCTGGTAGGGGCCTGCATGAGATTCTTCCAAGCTAAAAACAAATGTTGTTGCCTACTTCTCAACATAATAAGCCCTAGTGTCCCTATCCCTTGCTCCAAGGACTACTCTTGTCCTTTATGATCTAACCTATCGCTAGTAGAATAAAGGAAGTATCAATTACCACTAGGCCCTGAATGACTCTTGTTATGGTTTGGATATGAGGCATCCTCCAAAAGTTCATAATATGATAACAGAAGAATGTTCAGAGGTGAAATGATTAGATTATAAGACCTGTGACCTGATCAGTAGATTAATTCTCTTGATGGATTAACTGGGTGGCAACTGTAAGCAGGTAGTATATGCCCAGAAGAAGTAGATCACTGGAGGTGTGACTTTGGGGTTTATATTTTGTCCTTGGCACCTCACTCTCTCTGCTTCCTGGCTGTCACAAACTGAGCAGCTTTCCTCCACCACACTATTCTGCCATAATGTTCTACCTCACCTTGGGCCCAGAGCTATGGAGTCAGCTGACTTTGGACTGAACCTCTGAAACCATGAGCCAAAATAAACTTTTCCTTCTCTAAGTTGTTCTTGTTGAGTATGTTGGTCACAGCAACACAAATCTGACTGAAACACCCACTCATGTAAAGTTTTTAGAGATATGACAACTTATTAGCACCTCTTTCTAGCACAGTAGAAGTAACAGTTTTCAGAGTTTGTATGAATAAGAACCTATACTGAACTGTTGCAAAAATTCTAATACTCTGCATGTTTGAAATGCCCACAGAGCAGAATGAAGCCCTCCACCAAATGACAAGACAGAGCTGGAAAAGCCAAAATTGTGTCTATTCTTCCTTTTCTCTTTCTCTATCCATTTGGCAAAAGGGGGATTTATTGTGTATCACAGCTTTGAACTATACCACAGAATTCCTCTTTGTACTCCTTTACATACAACAAACAGTAGGTGCTAATATAATGTATAATTCTGGTGAAGGTGTGCATATTGTTATTTTTAGATGCATAAATAAGTATTACACTTTCCTTGGGCCTAATGAAAGGTCTGGTTACTATGCTACTGTCCCCTGACAAATGACCTGTCTTCCAACATTGGTAGTGGGACACAGGGCAAAGTGAGAAAGAAAGCATTCTCTTCTCTAACTGTATGCCCTCACACTCCATTCTAGTGACATATACGGTATATGCCAAATACATATTGTTCACATACCTGCAGTTTTAGGACAAGAGTGTTTAAAATTCATTTTTCAGCTGGGCATGGTGGTGCATGCCTGTGATCTCAGCACTTTGGGAGACTTAGGCAGGAGGATCACAAGTTCAAAGCCAGCCTCATCAATGGCGAGGTGCTAAGCAACTCAGTGAACCCCTGTTTCTAAATAAAACCCAAAATAAGGCTGGGGATGTCCTCTGTTGTCAAGTACCCCTGAGTTCAATCCCCGGTACCAAAAAAAAAAAAATCATTTTTCAGAATAAGTATGGTTTAGCATTTGCTGTGAAAGAATTATCATTTGGAAAGCACAAGAGAATTTTCCCTGCATTTGACATCCACAACTCTGAATTACTACAACATAGCTGGAGCTAGTGGCTGGCTGAAGAGGGTGTGTTGAAACTTACCTCTGTTCTGGGGTGTTGAAACTTACCTCTGTTCTGGGAGCTATCACTTTCCCAGAAACCATAGAAGAGCCTCAAGGGCTGAAGATAAATTAGTGCAATGGTATATTTAACTTCTGCAGCTCAAGAGAGTGTCAACTGTAAATTTAAAGCAGACATAAGATAAATGAATAAGAATAGTAAGTATAATTCCAATAGGTCAGCATGCTCTTTCTCACACTCAAGTGTGTGTGTATGTGTGTGCACACATGCACATATACATACCTTCACACTTCAAGAGACTTTTGAAGGGTCCTGGAGGACCTAAGATCTGCATTAAGCTAATTTACTGAGGTATGCTTGCCCAGTTTATTGATACTTGGCAGATGCCCTCAATAACTGTCTAACAGGGATTCCTGACCACTCAGTCAAGGATAGACATTTTCTATTTTCATGCATTCAACTTTCTGATGGTTGAAGATCGTAATGACAATTTTGCTTATGTTGTCAGAAAGCTAATCAAGGGATTATTCCTGAGAATTCCATGTTTCCTCAGTTGCCTGGATCTATGCCCTGTTTCTGGTTCCTAGTAAAGAGCATGACTGACAGCATACTTGGAGAAAGTGCCAACAACAAATTCCAGTATGTTAGGGATGATAGAAATCATCCCAAGAGGATGGTAGCTATATACTCCAATAATCATTCATTCATTCAACAAGTATGTATTAGTCAACTACTCTGGGCTCTGTTCTAGGCATGAGGATACTACAATGAATGAGACAGTCAAGATTCCTTGATCACATACATTATGACATTTTAGTGGAGACAGCAATGAACACATGAACAACAACAAAAAATTATAAAGCAGGGTAGTGAACTGTAGAGTATTAAGTGGTTGTCAGTATTAGAGCTAAGGAGGACCCATATACTTGTCTGTTATGTGAGAATACATTTGTCAGTTCTTGCCCGCAAGGTTCTGGCCCATTTTGAATTTGAAGTATGAAGTGAAATACTTTATTTCAAGAGTGTTTAACCAGGAACTGAAATGCCTATTTATTAATTTTTTTGTAGATTGACAACATACCTTTTTCTTATTTGCTTATTTTTATGTGGTGCTAAGGATTGAACCCAGTGCCTAATGTGTGCTAGGCAAGCACTCTGCCACTTAGCTACAGCCTCAGCCCCAGCCGTCTATTTATTAATTTTTTTTTGGTACTGGGGATTGAACTCAGGAGCACTCGACCACTGAGCCACATCCCCAGTCCTATTTTGTGTTTTATGTAGAGACAGGGTCTCACTGAGTTGCTTAGCACCTCGTCATTGCTGAGGCTGGCTTTGAACTCGTGATTCTCCTGTCTCAGCCTCCCTAAGTGCTGGGATTACAGGCGTGCACCACCGTGCTCAGCTATTTATTAATTTTTAATGAAAAAGTAAAGTGACAAGTGATCCAGGTTAACAGTGTAGACTGTAGAGTGCATCAGTTAGGGGTATGTGCATAGAAGACAAAATGGCTAAGTTGGCTGCTCTGTTTACTAACCCTGTAATGTTAAGTAAGTTATTTTGCTTTTCTGTGCTTCAGTTTCTTCTTTTCTCAAATAGAAATAATGAATCCTGTTTTATAGTGCTGTTGCAAGGATTAAATGGGGCCCAGTCCTTGGCATGTAGAAAGTGCTAAATATGAGTTACTATCTGCTGGTCAATGTCATCTCTTCCAAGTGGAACTAAATAATAATCAGAAGGTTACTTGGTGACCAAGACATTGGAACAAGGGGAACTGGTTGAATTGTCTCAATAATTCAAAACACTAGGATACTCAGAAGTACTCATCTATTTTATAAAAATACTTGCCAACAGGGAAGACAGTCATATTTGTAGGTAAGGAGACCCTTCCCTGGGCACTGTATGGAACTAAAAGATGCTTCTCTACTTTGGGGGGCTTCCCTTCCTAGATCCCACGAAAACCACCCCTCTATCTCTATTTAGCTTGGTTTCATTTGTGGGCACATGGAGTAACATTACAGCTATTTCAAGAATGATACATTGTCAACTCTTCTTTGTGAGTTAAAAATAGTGTTAGGTAGTGGCTAGGAATGAGCAGTGAAATTTATGGCAAGGTCACAAGTGTTCTTTAAATTACTTTTAGAGTCTTTAAACTATTTTCAAACTGGATGAGAAAGCAAATAGTGGCAGTTCATTTGTAGAAAACAAAAGCAAAATGAGCTAATTGGGGAAATACATCAAAAGAAAAGGATTAATGGGACAAACTTTTGACATGACCCCTCGAGGTTGGTGTGAAGTTAAGAGTTATGGCTATAGCCGGGCGCGGTGGCTCAAGCTTGTAATCCCAGCACTTAGGGAGGCTGAGACAGGAGAATCACGAGTTCAAAGCCAGCCTCAGCAATGGCGAGGCGCTAAGCAACTCAGTGAGACCCTGTCTCTACATAAAACACAAAATAGGGCTGGGGGTGTGGCTCAGTGGTCGAGTGCCCCTGAGTTCAGTCTCCAGTACCAAAAAAAAAAAAAAAAAGAGTTATGGCTATAGATGTCTCCTTATGTCTGGGAAGGAAGATTCCTTTAGTAGGGCAAGTATACTAAGGTAACTTCTGACCCTCCAATGACTTGTAGATGAAGCCTCCCTGTGTAGAATGGCCACCATGACAGTTCCAGAAAGGATCAATTATGGTCAAAAACTACCATCTGACATGAAGGAGGAGTTGAAAACCTGATTGATAAAGAGTGCAGAAGGTGGTTCACAGCTCTCAAGGAAAACATCAAATAGTAATAAATTTGAATGCAGCATTTTTCTTTTATCATTCTCTGCTCAGAGACAACCCATTCTCTCTCTCTAGAGTGATCTTTGCTTGAGCCTCACATTACTTTCACTTATAACAAAGTTCTATTGCATGGCTTTTGGTGTCTAACTTTGAATTTTCTTTCATCATAACACAAGAACAGAAGTTTGGAGTTTCAGTACCCTACTCTCCTGTGACAATAGCAATTAATAGAATAATATTGCATATTTGTCATAGTAGAATATTGTAGTAGTAGAATTGTCATCATCCACCTGTAAGGTCTCATGTAAGTTCCTGGGAGGCAGGTTTGGAGATGGAATGAGCTGATGTCTATTGGAATGAAGCCTGCAGAGAGATAGAGACTGGAAGATAGGGGCTGGCCTCCAACAAGGATGAGACTTAAAGCCCCAAGTCTTCAAGTGCAAAGGGAATGCTATGAGTCCAGCAATAATTGTTGTTCAAATGCTCAAGTGGGTGTAAAATACCTTCCAATTGTTCTTGGAGTGAGACAAATTTCAAAGTTATAGCTTAGGGCTAGTGAAAGTAGAATTCAGTCAGACCTCCAAGCTAACTGGGCTGTTATTCATGGGCCAGACCCTCCAGCCTTGGTGGGAAACTATACTGGGGACTAGGAATCAATGACCTGAGAGAAAATAATTGAAATAAACCATCTATATTCAACAAGCAGGAGGGAGTAACTGAGGGAGGGTATGTCTCCAAAGTCATTCAGTCATCCACCAGGCCAAGTTTTCCTAGGTATGCCACTGATGGAGGCATGGCAAGCCTGTTAAAATGATTCATGCCTCATCCCCCATGCTGGCCAGGTATTTGCAAGAATTACTCTGTTTAAAATCTTGTTTCCCATATGATATATTTATTAAGAAATAAATATATTTATTAAAATTATAGTTAACATTTATTAAGGATTATGGTGTGCTAGGTTCTAAGTCTAATCCTCACAACAACATTGTAAGGCATGTATTGTCATTATACTCATTTTATAGGTGAAAATGTTGAACAATGAAGAGGTTCAGTAACTGGTCTATAGTTACATAGCTAGTAAGTAAAAGAGATGAAGTTCAAATATATTTGTCTAGTTCCAGAGCCCATGGTGCTATTTTATATTCCTATAATTGAAAATGCTGGTACTTTGGTTGGATCTAGCCCATAGATCCATTATGCTTTGCTTGCACAATGTTTTAAACAATGATTCTTTCAAGATGTTGGTGCCATTACGTGAGGTGTGACTCTGCACTTTGCCATGAAACTCAATTTTTCTATGAGTTTTTAGGAGGATTACTGGGGATTGAACCCAGGGGCATTTAACCATTGAGCCACATCCTAGCCCTTTTTTATTTTGAAACAGGGTCTCACTAAGTTGCTCAGGGCCTTGTTAAATTGCTGAGGCTGGTCTTGAACATGAGAACCTCCTGCCTCAGCCTCCTGAGCCACTGGGATTACAGGCATGCAACACCATACTCAGCTCCCTATGATCTTTTTTGTTTTTAAATTTTTTATACCTTTATTTTATGTTTTATATTTATGTGGTGCTGAGAATCAAACCCAGTGCCTCACGCATGCTAGGCAAGCACTCTACCACTGAGCTACAGCCCCAGCCCCTCCCTATGATCTTATTCATAACCACTTCACACATTTTTATTACTTGTTTATCCTGGGAAAGCATTCAATGTGAAAGCTCTGCATATTGCTTTCTACATTCCTCAGTCTTAAGCACTTTTGCTTATTAAATTGGCAATCACATTAGCCCCATGTCTACAGCTATATACAATATTAGCACTAGATTCATTCTATATACTGTAGTTTATGAATCTATCATCATTATAAATGACTTAGATAAGGATTTTTAAATTAGTTCCATGTCTTTATCCTGTAGAAAAAGCCCTTGGAGAAGCAACTTCCCCAGTCTTAATTTTCTACAGATGAAACTACTGCCAGTTTTGGCATTTGTGTGATAGATAGATAGATAGATAGATAGATAGATAGATAGATAGACATATGCTATAAAGTTCTGAAGATTGTTTAACAGATACTACTATCTGGGGGAATCAGTATATGATTTAATAAAAGAGAGGTTATATATTCTAGAGGGAGAGGACCATTTCATAGAACTGGTAGCTCAAAAGCTGCCTCTAGCCCAGCACGGTGGTGCACGCCTGTAATCCAAGCACTTTGGGAGGCTAAGACAGGAAAATCTCGAGTTCAAAGCTAGCCTCAGCAAAGGTGAGGTACTAAGCAACTCATTTGAGACCCTGTCTCTACATACAACACAAAATAGGGCTGGGGATGTGGCTCAGTGGTCAAGTAGCCCTGAGTTCAATCCCCAGTATCAAAAAAAAAAAAAAAAGCTGCCTCTATTTTGTTAATAAGATTTGTGAGGCTAACCTTCCCTTCTCAGTACAGAAACCTTTATAAGAGGGCTGCAGAAAATACCCGTAAATTAGACCACTAATAATTACCTACTACCTGTCAAACTCTATCATTATATGCTACCTACCTATCTATCATCTATCCATCATGAATATATCTGTGCATTCACACATATATAGTCTTTTTAAAATGTCTACAACAATTCTATGGCATTGATACTTTCAACATTTTATAGACAAGGAAAATAAAACTCAAAGAATTTATTTAAGTCACTTTTCCAAAGTTATCCAACTAGGAAATGATGCAACAAGTTATTTTCTCCAAAGAGAACATCACATTTTCCACATCTTTATTTTCATTTACTGATGAAACTTCATTATGATCCCCACCTACTCTACCTCCTGGAGATGACAGAGAGGCAAGGGAGGCTTTAAATGTGACATTACAGTGGTCCACCTCATGCTTTTAATATGGTTCTTGCTGCTCTGCTACTGAGGCTTAATTTTTTAAAAAATTTTTTGTAGTTGTAGATGGACAACATGTCTTTATTTTGTATGTGGTGCTGAGAATTGAACCCAGTGCCTCATGCATGCTAGGCAAGTACTCTGCCACTGAGCTACAACCCCAGCCCCCACACTGTGGCTTATTTTAGTTAATTTATTTATTTTTTATTTTTATTTTTTTGGTACCAGATATTGAACTCAGGGGCACTCGACCACTGAGCCACATCCCCAGCCCTATTTTGTGTTTTATGTAGAGACAGGGTCTCACTGAGTTGCTTAGTGCCTCGCCATTGCTGAGGCTGGCTTTGAACTCGCGATTCTCCTGTCTCAGCCTCCGAAAGTGCTGGGATTACAAGCGTGAGCCACCGCGCTCAGCTGAGGCTTATTTTTAAATGGGCATGTTATATTTCTTTTCCTTTTTTCCCTCTCCCTCTCCTAACTTCGGTGGGGGCAGGTAGGAAAGGGATCATCTTTTTCAAATCCTAGGTCAAGTTATCTATCTTTGAGCACACACCCACCACAGGGACTAAGTAATTTAGACTTCAGAGGATGGCCCAGAAGATCTAAGGAATGGCTATCTCCCAAATTAACAAGTGGATCACAGCCTCTCACAGGGAACACCTGAAATGAATTACTTCTTAGAACCCCCCCCCCACCCCCGTGTTCTCTTTTTTATTTTAATTAGGGCTTTATAGTTAAACATAGTAGTTGGGTTCATCCCCACAGAAAATTTTCACCTCCTTTATACCACCAGATGCACAAAAGAGGAAGACATTTGTTGCTCTTAAAGACATAAACATCCACACCTGAAATAAAAGCATCATTCATGTGGTAAATTCTACGGTAGAGATAAGGGTCACAAAAAAAAAGTTTTCTATTACAGGTGTTTAAAAACAACAACAACACTCTGTTGTCCCCATGGGCAGAATCCCAACCTCTGGGACAGGAGTCCCCTGTGCTTCTTTGCTAGCAAAGCAATAAAACTTCTTTTTTCCTTTCTCTCAAAACTCCTCCCTCCCTCTTTTCCTTCCTTCTTTCCTTCTTCCCTCCCTCCTTCCTTCCTTCCTTCCTTCCTTCCTTCCTTCCTTCCTTCCTTCCTTCCTTCCTTCCTTCCTTCCTTCCTTCCTTCCTTCCTTCCTTCCTTCCTTCTTTCCTTCCTTCCTTCCTTCCTTCCATTGAACTCAGGGGCACTCCACTACTGAGCCACATCCCCAGCCCTATTTTGTGTGTTTTATGTAGAGACAGGGTCTCACTGAGTTGCTTAGCGCCTCGCCGTTGCTGAGACTGCCTTTGAATTTGCGATTCTCCTGTCTCAGCCTCCCTAAGTGCTGGGATTACAGGCTTGCGCCACAGCACCCAGCTCTCCCTTGGCTTCTTGAATGCTTTTCTTTCTTTTCTACTACTACTTCTCAGTCTCTTTTGTGAGCTCCTCCTCTTTCCTCTTAATAAAGTGTATCTAAAGCTCTATTTTAGACCTATTCTCTTCACAAAGCCTACCTGGATGACCTCATCTACACCAGACTATAGGTATATACCACATATATACCTTGAAAATATATGTATCTATAATACATATATCTCCTATTTCTACCTTCATGTGACATGCAGATCTGAGTATGGGGGAGATCTCCACTTGTGTGTTCTATAGGCATCTCATAAGCACTGTGCATAGATCTGGATTCATTTTCCCTTTATACAGACAGAAGTTACTTTTCTTACTTTAGTGTCTTCATCTCTTTGAGTAGATCTACCATCTATTTTGTTTTTTGGTACTGGAAATTGAACTCAGTGGTACTCCACTGAGCTACATCCTCAGCCATATTTTGTGTCTTATGTAGAGACAGGGTTTCACTGAGTTGCTTAGCACCTCATTGTTGCTGAGGCTGGCTTTGAACTCATGATTCTCCTGTGTCAGCCTCCCTAAGTGCTAGGATTATAGGCGTGCGCCACCGTGTCCAGCTCTACTATCTATTCATTCTCAATAAATCAAATTATAGTAATGAGCTGGTAAACTAGCTTTCTGGGTGAAAAAGCCCTGATTTGTAGTGCTTGCTCATTTCAATTATGTAAATAATGTTACCATGGTTGATTTCAAGGTGCTAAGGGTTTTACAGGTGGTTCTAAAAAAAATTCCTGAAAATTTAACACTTAGGTCTTATGAGCTACTATTGAGACAGAAAAACAGACCACCCATACAAAAAAGGGTCTTAGAGAAGAAAAGGAGAAAGAGAGAATTAGGAAGTCAAGCTTCTGACCACAGTTATTCCAAGTCACAAGGATAGCTCCTTAACAGCTCCTAGACAAGACTGACCACCAAAGGTACTTCCTCTTGCACCCCCACTTTTGTGCTGATTAAGGTTTAGAAATCACTTGTCTCCAGATTTGCTGAAGAAAGCAAATTAGAGAAAGTTGATTGGTCCCCTTTCTGAATCCTATATCCTACCAATCATCTATAGGGACAAATAAAGCTCATTGCATGCCTAGATAACAGACACCTGCGGGCATCTCTTTCTTGAGACCTCCTGCCTCTTTGGGAGCTCTGCTCCCTTTCTATTACTCTAATAAATCCTGTTATTTTGCTCTCACCCTCATGTCCATGGATTTCAATCTTCAATTTTGTGAAGCAAAGTACCCATCTGACACCTACACTACACATCTACATAGTGTAACTCCATGTTATACTATGACAAGATTCCAGTATAAAGTAGTATTTATCTCACTCTACAATCAATTTTCATGCCTTATCATTCTATTGTCTAAATAGTGCTCCTCTTTCTCTATCTTCTCCATTCTACTTGCCAAGACTTTAAGCTAGACTTTAAAAAAAAAATCTTTTACTTCTATTATCTCCTGTCTCCAGTTCATTCTTCACAAAGAGAAAAAGTAATTTCTAGTACACAAATATGAACATGGCACTTCCATGAATAAAACACTTCAATGATTCATCATTGCATTCAGGATAAAATTCAAACTCCTCTGCTAGGCCATAATAAAAACATGCACTCTTAAAAAAATAAAAAAAATAAAAAAAACATGCACTCTTGTATTATACATGGTCCCATTGGTTTATTATTCAATATTCAAATGGCACCTCTTCTAGAAAGCTTTCAAATGTTGTTTATCACAGTTTGCATTGTAGCAGAGTTATACATAACACTAAGTTATACATAACACTAAGTTATACAGACACTAAGGTACATAAAAAACTAAATTTGTTGCAGTAAGTTGGCAAATAAATTAAAATACCAAAAGGATAAGAAGCAACCATAGTGATCCCATTGTCCTCTGCACTTGTAGAAACATACTTTGGAGTGCTTGATTCTGGATTGTGTGTCACATACACAGAAATAAAATGGAATTACACAGGGAATGGTATTTACCTGTACATTGAGGAAGTATAAAAGCACCGTCTTTAATAAAGCCAGAACGTCATTCATGGGAACAAGATTTATCCTACTTGGGGTAAACATGCTCTGTATTATCTGAAAAGGCAAGATGAGGGCCAAAAGGAAAAGGTCACACAGAAGCACCATCTCACATTCTAATAGTCACACATTTGCAAATAACTTGTTGCAGAACAGGTAATAATAAATGTGTATGCATCATATTCTCTAAAACATACACAAAATTGGTATTTAACAGCCAAACATTAAATTATAATAACTTTCTAACCAAACTTCTACAGATCATCTTGTGTACTAAGAGCTTAATGCTCCACTTTGAAGACCACAGAGACCAGTTTTTTTTTTAATACCCAGAATTTCTTAAGTAAACAGTGAACTCTGAGTTAGAGCTAAATACTAAATGGATGGGTAGTATTTAGAAATACTCTAGATCAAATGGTTCTGTTGCCAAAAGCTCGGTCCTAGCCGGGCACGGTGGCGCAAGCCTGTAATCCCAGCACTTAGGGAGGCTGAGACAGGAGAATCGCGAGTTCAAAGCCAGCCTCAGCAAAGGCGAGGCGCTAAGCAACTCAGTGAGACCCTGTCTCTACATAAAACACAAAATAGGGCTGGGGATGTGGCTCAGTGGTCGAGTGCTCCTGAGTTCAATCTCTAGTACCAAAAAAAAAAAAAAAGGGTCCCACTGCCTGAGCTTACTGCTTGGGGAATCAAAAGCCCCTGAATTTTTAAATATCCAAGACCTAATGGCCTCTTCTCTTCACTGGCTCAGTGATTTCCTGCCCCAAGAGACAGTTTAGGTCCAGGGAAATGACTGTGACATAACTTTGCTGAGGATGGGCTGGGAGTGTAGCTCAGTGGTAGATTTCATGCCTAGCACATGTGAGGCACTGGGTTTGATCCTCAGCACTGCATAAAAATAAATAAATAAATAAAATAAAGGTATGAAAAAGTCTGCTGAGGACTCTATTCAGTGGGAAGTGTGGCCTGTGAGGTAGGTAGCAAGAAGCAGAAAGCACTGTTGTTTAAAATTGGCAGTTTCAGCCAGGTGCGGTGGTACATTTAAAAAAAAATGGATTTGGGTGTGGGTCAGTGGTTAAGTGCCCCTGGATTCCATCCTTGGTCCCAAAACAAGAAAACAAACAAAACCACTAAAATTGGCTATTTGACCCCTGTAATGAGAGGTGAGACCAGCTATGCATGGTGTGTGGGTTTGCTTGGGGACTGGGTCCATCCCATCCAAGGCTGGGATGGCAGATCACTTGGTTCCTGTAGTTCCCTGCTGCCAGTGCAAATCGCATTGGTTCAGTCAATTCAGTCATATTCTGGGAAGCACAGAGCGCCTTCAGTCACTTCCTCCATACTAGAAGGTATTCAGAGGATACACTGCCATGTCTCAGATATTTACCATGCCTCTCAGCACAGTGACTGAGGGTTTAAGAGTCAGGTGGGAAACTGATTGATTCACAGGCTCAGCAGGCAAGAGAGGGTTTGGCAGTCAGCTCCTACTGTTATCCTGTCCTCATCACTGAGAGGGTGTACAGAGATCTCAAGTGAAAATATCACTCCCATGGAAAACTTTGCCTTAGCCTGTGTTAATGGGAAAGAGTGAAAAGGCTCAGTCTGCATACTATCCTGTGTGGTTTGGCCTTTTTGGCTCAAGCTGACAAGAAACACTCCTCATGGCAGCTGCAACTTACTACCCCAATCATACCTGATGGATTCCAAAATTGAGATCCTGGGAAGAAGTGTCTTCATTTTAAATACCTTGGCAAGAGGAAATATTGACATTTTTGTTTTTGTTTTATTTTATTTTCCCTCTTAATTTTTATACTTTTATGTATTTTACATTCTTTAATTGGCTTTCTGTTTTGTTTTTCTCATTTTTAAGCTTTTATTGGTGCATTATAGTTACTGTACATAATAGTTTGCTTCATTTTGACATAGTCATACATGCATAGAATTTAATTTACTCCATTTCAGTCCTTATTGCCACCCCCTTTCCCTTCCCTCCTCTCTCCTCCATTCCCCTTACTCTACTTTGTGTATATATACCACATTTTCTTTATCCATTAATCTATTTATGGGTGCTCAAGCTGGTTCCATATCTTGGCTATTGTGACTTGTGTTACTATAAACATTGATGTAGCTGTATCCCTAAAGTATGCTGATTTTAGTTCTTTTGAATAATACCAAGGAATAGGATAGCTGGGTCACATAGTGGTTCCTTTCCTAGTTTTTTGAAGAATCTCCATACTGCTTTCCAGAGTGGTTGTATTTATTTGCAGTCCCACCAACAATACATGAGTGTACTCCCCCCCCACATCCTCAGCAGCATTTATTATTATTTATAGTCTTGATCATTGTCATTCTGACTGGAATGAGGTGAAAGTTCAGTGTAGTTTTGATTTGCATTTCCCTGACTGCTGGCAATGTTAAACATTTCTTTATATATTTGGTGGCCAATTGTTCTTCTTTTGAGATATATCTGTGTAGATCTTTTGCCCATTTATTAGTGTTCTTTTTGTCTTTCTGTTTTCATTTCTTCATCTTTCTTCCTTTATCCTCTTTATAAAACTGTATTTTATTATTAATTTTACATTCATTAATATTTTAGTCTAGTCTACATTATCTCTGCCCCTTTCTTCTCTATAGTTAGTGGTGTTGTAGATGTTGTTTTTGATAGGTTTTATCATAAATCAACATCTGGTTTGCTTTTAAGACTGGATTAAAAAATAAGACCCAACTATTTGTTGTCTGCAAGAAACTCATCTCACCAACTTTGAGACATACATAGATTAAAAGTGAAAAGATGGAGAATGATATTCCAATTAAATGGAATTCAAAAGAAAGCAAGAATAGCTATACTTATATCTGAGAAAATAGACTCCAAGTCAAAATCAGTCAGAAGAAACAAAGAGAGCCACTACATATGAATAAAAAGAACACTCCATCAAGATGATATGACAATTATAAATATATATGAATGAAACATCAGGGCACCCAAATGTTTTAAAACAAATTCCACAGTACATAAAAAGAGAAATAGGGCCATCTATAGAAGTGAATGACTTCAATACTCTGCAATTATCAAAAGATAGATCTTCTAAGCCAGGCTTGGTGGTGCATGCCTGTAGTCCCAGAGGCTCAGGAGACTGAGGCAGGAGGATTGCGAGTTCAAAGCCAGTCTCAGCAACAGCAAGGCGCTAAGCAACTCAGTGAGACCTTGTCTCTAAATAAAATACAAAATAGGGTTGGGGATATGGCTCAGTGATCTAGTGCCCCTCAGTTCAATCCCCAGTACCAAAAAGAAAAAAAAAAAGATTTTGTAGACCAAAAAAATCAACAAAGAAGCATTAGAGTAGAATTACACTATAAATCCCATGAACTTTACAAACATCTACAGACTATTTCGTTGAACTGCATCAGAGTACACATTCTTTCATCAGCACACAGAACTTTTAAAAAATAAATCATGTTTTATGCCATAAAGCAACTCTTAACAAATAAGAAAATACTGAATTTCTTCCACATTATAAAAACATAACAATAAAATTGGAAATCAAAAGCAAGAGAAACTGCGGAATTATAGAAATAATGGGGATTGAACAATATACTTTTGAACAATTTAACAGTGGTCCCTTCACCTTCTGAATATAGCCCTCATTGCTCTAAGGTTTATTTTTTTAAAATGTTTTTTTTTTCTTTCTTTTCCTCTCCCCCTCCCTAACAAGATTAGGGTGACAGTGTTATCTTTTCTTCCTCTAGTTAACTGCCTTTGAACACAACCACTACAGGAGGGAGATGCCAGCTGAGGATCTGGGAAGAAAATATCTCCCCAATTTACAAGTGAATCCTAACACACCTCCAGGACGCCCTGGGACCCCCTGGGACCCCCTACCAGAGCACACCTGGAATGTAACCCAACACCTGCTCCCCATCGGGAGAGTCACAGCCTTTAGGACAGGAGTCCCCTGTGTTTCTCCTTTGCTAGCTAAGCAATACATCTTCTTTTTCCTTTTTCTCAAAACCGTGTCCTCATTATTAAATTGGCATTGATTGGCATTGGGGACAGGGACGGAGCTTTCAGTTATACAATGAGCAGGTCATTGTCGAAATCAGGGGCTAAATTTGAAAATTCCTAGAATCAAGTGAAAATGGAAACAATATGCCAGAACCTGTGGGACACAGTGAAAGCAGTTATAAAAGTTTATAGCTATACGTGCCTACATTAGAAAAACAGTGAGATCTCAAATAAATAACCTAACGAAGCACCTGGAGGCCTTAAAAATCAAGAACAAACCAAACCCCAAATCAGAAGAAATGAAATAACAAAGATTGGAGCAGAAATAAATCAAATAGAAACTAAAAGGACAATATAAAGGATAAATAAAAGAAAGATTTGGTTCTTTGGAAAGATAAACAAGATTTATAATTAGCCAACTCACAAAAGAACAAATAAATAAAATTTGAGGTGAAAAGTGGATACTGGAACAGATTCCACTGAAATCCAGAGGATCATTAGGATATTTTGAAAACTTATATTCCAAAAATTAGAATATCTAGAAGAAATGGAAAAATTTCTAGATACATATGGTCAACCAAAATTGAGCCAAAATCATTTCAAAAACCTAAATAGATCAATAACAAGCAATGAGATTGAAGCAATCATAAAAAGACTCCCAGCAATGAAGATCCCAGGACTAGACAAATTCACTGTTGTGTTTTATCAGACTTTTAAAGAATAACTAATGCCAATCCTTCCCAAACTCTTTCATAAAATAGAAAATGAAGGAACTCTTCCAAGCTCATTAGAGGAAGCCAATATTACCCTGTTACCAAAACATGATGAGAAAAGAACACAAAAAAGAAAACTAGAGACCAATATCCTTCATGAACATAGATGTGAAAATCCTCCATAAAATGCTGGCAAAATGAATTGAACATCCCATGCAAAAGATCATATACTGTGGATAAGTTGGTGGCATTCCACAGCTCATCAAAGAGATGAAAGACTTCTAGAATGAAAATTATAAGACATTGAAGAACAAAATTGAAGAAGACATGAGAAAATGAAAAGAACTCCTATGGTCATGCACTAGGAAAATTAGTATTGTTAAAATTGCCATATTACTGAAAGTAAACTACAGATTCAGTGGAATCTCCCTCAAAATATTAATGACTTTCTTCACAGAATTAGAAAAAAATCCTAAAATTCATATAGAAACACAAAAAAACCTGAATTGCCAAAGCAATCTTTGGTTTCTTTTTTTTTTTGGTACTAGAGATTGAACTCAGGGGCACTCGGCCACTGAGCCACTTCCCTAGCCCTATTTTGTGTTTTATGTAGAGACAGGGTGTCACTGAATTGCTTAGTGCCTCACCATTGCTGAGGCTGGCTTTGAACTCACGATTCTCTTGTCTCAGCCTCCCTAAGTGCTGGGATTACAGGCGTGCGCCACCGCATCCAGCTTGCCAAAGCAATCTTGAACAAAATGAATACTGCTCAAAACATTACAATACCCGGTTTCAAAATATACTGTTGAGCTACTGTAACAAAAACAACATGATACTGGCATAAGAATAGACATATAAGCCAGGCGTGGTGGCGCATGCCTGTAATCCTAGCACATTGGGAGGCTGAGACAGGAGAATCGCGAGTTCAAAGGCAGCCTCAGCAAAGGTAAGGAGCTAAGCAACTCAGTGAGACCCTGTCTCTACATAAAACACAAAATAGGGCTGGGGATGTGGCTCAGTCGAGTTTAATCCCTGAGTTTAATCCCCAGTACCCGCCCCCCCCCCCAAATAGACATATAGACAAACAGAATAGAATAAAGGATCCTGGCATAAACCTACATATCTACAGCCATGTGATTTTGGAAAAAAAGGCCATCATATATTTATCTTGGAGAAAACACAGCCTTTTCAAAAATGATGCCGGTAAAACTGGACATCCACTCAGAGAAGATTGAAGCTAGGTCCCTACCTCTCACCCTGTACAGAAATCTATTCAAAATATATTAAATACCTTAATGTAAGTCCTAAAACTTTAACTACTAGAGGAAACATGGGAGAAACACTTCAAGATATAGGTATAAGCAATGATTTACTCAATCGAAATCTAATAGCTCAGGAAACAATAGCAATAGAATTGGCAAATGGGATTATGTCAAATAAAAAAGTTTCTGTGCAGCAAAAGAAAAAAATCAATGGATTGAAAAAACAGCCCACAGATGGGAGAAAACATCTGCTAAGAATTCATCTGATAGAGTATTAATACCCAGGACACATGAGAACTCAAAATTTAATACTAAAAGAACAAGGAAAGCTATAAAAAATGGGAAATGGTCTGAACAGATATTTCTCAAAAAAGTAAAATGGCCAGTAAATAAATATATGAAAAAAATGCCCAACATGTTTAGGCATCAGGGAAATGGAAATCAAAACTATATTGAAGCTCCATCTCTAGTCAAAATCGTCATTAAGAAGAAAACAAAAACTAACAAATGTTGGTGAGGATGTGGGGAAAAATTAACACTTATACATTGTTGATTGACATGTAAATTAGTACAGCCAGTATGGAAAACATTGTGTAGATTCCTAACAAACAAACAAAAACACTACCATATGATCCAGCTATACCACTCCTGGTATATATTCAAAGGAAACAAAACCAGCATGCAATAGATTTACCTGACTAATCCTGTTTGTCATGGCACAATTCACAATAGCCAAGTTATGGAATCAGAACAGGTGCCAATCAGTCTAGGATGCATGGATAAACAAAATGTGATATATATACACAATGGAGTATGTTCGCCCATAAGTCAGGTTTAGAAAGACAAGTATCATATGTTTTCTTTCATACATGAAACTATAAAAAAAGAGACAATATCATGAAAGTACAAGGAGTCTATTAGGGAAAGGGAAGAGGACGGGGGCGGGGGGGGGGGTGGTAGCAGTGGTCCACTTCACCTTTTGAATGTAGCCCTAGCTGCTCTGAGCTTATTTTAAAATGGGCCTGTTTTCCTTTCCCTCTTCTCCCTCTCCCCTTCTCTAATCTGGGGGCTGGAACAGGATTACCTTTTTCATATCCTAGACCTAGTTATCTGTATTTGAGCACACACCAAGTAATTCAGACTTTGAAAGGGGATGACTCCAAAAGATTAAGGAATGACTATCTTCCAAATTAGCAAGTGAATCACAGTCCCCCTACTGGGAACACCTGGAAAGGAGTCTTTGAATAGCTTCTTTAAAAGCTCCCTGTTCTCAGGGATAGGCAGAATCACAGCCTCTAGGACTAGAGTTCCCGGTGCTTCTCTTTTGCTAGCAAAACAATAAACCTGTTCCCTTTTTCTCAAAACCATATCTTTCTTATTAAATTGGCATGGGGACAAGGACAGAGCTTTCAGTAACAGAGGGATAGAATGGGATAGGAGAGGATACTACGGAGAGTGGATATGACCAGAGTACTTTATATGTGTGCATGAAATTGTTGTAACAATACTCATTATTTTGTATAACTAATATGCACTAATAATTATAATTTTCACAAGTCTAAGAATGTTATTCACATACACCAAAGTGCAGTTACCATGTGGAATAGTTTATAGTTCCTTTAGTCTCTGATTTTAAAATAAGCTCTTTTTTTCCCTCAGTTTGTTTACTTTTTTTAATGAGGAAAACTATATTATTTCAAATTTTAATCACATCAACATTTTCATATGACATTGTTTGAAACTTACATGAATTGAATTTGCATGAAATACATCTTCACTGCTGTGTTGTGATGGCTTCACCACCAGAGGTTGTTGATGAGAGAGATTCAGTAAAAGAAAATAAAAGTGCCTGACTCAATGTACAGCACAGGGTAAATGTTTAGCAAATATTTTATTTTATTTTTTTGGTACTGGGGATTGAACTCAGGGGCACTCTACCACTGAGCCACATCCCCAGCCCTATTTTGTGTTTTATGTAGAGATAGGGTCTCACTGACTTGCTTAGGGCCTCACTGTTGCTGAGCCTCCCAAAGTGCTGGGATTATGGGCGTGTGCCACTGCTCCCGGCTAGCAAATATTTTATTTTCCTCTTCTGTCAAGCATAACAGAAACTTATTTGCTTGTGTATAAGAAAACAGATGGAAATACATAATCCTTTCATAAATTTTAAATTATCTGATATGTAAAAAATTATCCCTGGCCTTATTCATGAATGCTTTTTTTTTAAAAACTTTTCCTTCAATTTAAAGATAGATCTCATTCCAGAAGCTATATCTCCACCTGGTGGCCCACATAGGCAACGATCGGAAAACAGAGAAAAGTGTAAGGAGCTTTTAGAAAATAATAAATAATCTTACCATGCAGAGGGAACTATGAAGAAGTCTTGGACTTATTTACTTATATTTTCTATGTTTTTTTTTACATTAGATAACTGAACTCAGACTAGATACATAATTTTTTAACTGAACTTTTGGTTTATTATATCTGAAAAGATTGATGTAATGAAAAGCATCATTTTAAGCATCATTTAAAAATCTGAATAATATTGAAACCTTTGTTAAATTGACTTCTCAAATTTTTACCACACTCACTACATCATCTTTGTCCATATTTCACCTAGCCCTTGAATTTGAATTTTAAAATAGAAATGAGTCAATGTGACTTTGTTTTTAAAAAGAAATGGTGTTTTATTGATCTTTCAATAATGCATGTATATTATAAACCTTTTTCAAAATATTAAATCTGAGCCAGATGTGGTGGTGCACACCTGTAATCCCAGCAGCTTGGGAGACTGAGACAGGAGGATTGCAAGTTCAAAGCCAGCCTCAGCAATGGTGAGGCACTAAGCAACTCAGTGAGACCCTGTCTGTAAATAAAACACAAAATAGGGTTGGGGATGTGGCTCAGTGGTTGAGTACCCCTGAGTACAATCCCTCCACCCCCTATCCCACCTAAAAAAAAGGATATTTGTCTATTCTGGAAGCCCCACAAAGGAAGCACTTAAGATCATAGAAATGAAGGAAGGTCTCATGACAGAAGTTAACACTTCAATAGAGTTTTACTGAAATCCCAGTCAGTAGGCAGATCAAGTGTAAGTATAGCTATGCATGTTCACTTTTGGTTTTCATTTCCATGGAATATTTTTTCAATCCCTTCACTTTCAATCTATATGTGTCCTTACTGGCGAAGTGAGTTCTGGTAGCAGATAGTTGAGTCTTATTTTTATTTATTTATTTATTTATTTAGGTACTGGAGATGGAACTCAGGGGCACTCGACCACTGAGCCACATCCTCAGCCCTATTTTGTGTTTTATGTAGAGACAGGGTCTCACTGAGTTGCTTAGCACCTCGTCGTTGCTGAGGCTGGCTTTGAACTCGCGATTCTCCTAAGAATCACTTCCCTAAGTGCCGGGATTACAGGCTTGAGCCACGGTGCCCAGCTGAGTCTTATTTTTAATCCATTCAGTCACTCTTTGTCTTTTTGTTGGACAATTTAATCCACTTAAATTTCAGATAATTATTGATAGGTATGGACTTTCTATTGCCCTTTTGTTTAATATTTTCTAGTTGTTTTATAATTCTTTTGTTCTCTACTCTCTTGTCATCTTTTTCTCTAGGGTCATTTTCTTAAATGTTTAATTTGTTCCTTTTAGTAATACATGATAGTAGAATGTATTTTGACATATTATACATACATGGAGTATAACTTCCTATTCTTGTGGTTATACATGCTGTGGAGTTACACTGGTCGTGTATTCATATAAAAACATAGGAAAGTTATGTCCAATTCATTTACTGTCTTTCCTATTCCTACCCATCCCTTCTTTTCCTTCCTCTTTGTCTAATCCAATGGACTTCTATTCCCCACCCCCATTGCTTATTAGTATCTGCATATCAGAGAGAACATTTGGTCTTTGTTTTTTTGGGGGGGATTGGCTTATTTCACTTAGCATGATAGTCTCCAGTTCCATCCATTTACTATTTACCATCAAATGCCATAATTTAATTCTTCTTTATGGCTGAGTAATATTCCATTGTGTATATATACCACATTTTCTTTATCCATTCATCTGTTGTAGGGCACCTAGGTTGGTTCCATAGCTTAGCTATTACGAATTGAGCTGCTATAAACACTGATGTGGCACTGTCACTATAATATGCTGATTTTAAGTCCTTTGGGTATATGCCAGAAAGTGGTATAATTGGGCCAAATGGTGGCTCCATTCCAAGTTTTTGAAGGAATCTTCATACTACTTTCCAGAGTGGTTGCACCAATTTGCAGTCCCACCAGCAATGTGAGTGTACCTTTTCCCCTACATCCTCTCCAACATGTATTGTAACTTGTATTCTTGATAATTGCCATTCTGTGAGATTCCATCTCACTCTAGTTTTAATTTGCATTTCTCTAACTGCTGGAGATGTTGAACATTTTTTCATATATTTGTTGATTGAATGTATTTCTTCCTGTGAAGTGTCTGTTCAGTTCCTTTGCTCATTTATTGATTAGGTTATTTGAGTTTTTCTGGTGTTGGATTTTTGAAGTTCTTTACATATTATGGAGATTAATGAGGTGCAGGTAGCAAAGACATTCTCCCATTTTGTGGGCTCTTTCGTCACATTCTTTATTGTTTCCTTTGCTGTGAAGAAGCTTTTTAGTTTGATACCATCCTATTTATTGATTCTTGATTTTACTTCTTGTGCTTAGGAGTCTTGTTGAGGAATTCTCTACAATCTCTAAAGTGACATGATAGAGATTTGGTCCTACTTTTTCTTCTATTAGGCACAGGGTCCCTGGTCTAATGCGTAGGTCCTTGATCCACATTGAGTTGAGTTTTGTGCAGGATGAGAGCTAGGGGTTACAATTCATTATACTACATATGGATTTCCAATTTTCCCAGCACCATTATTGAAGAGGCTATCTTTTCTCCAACGTATATTTATGGTGCCTATGTTTAGTATGAGATAACTGTATTTACGTGGGCTTGTCTCTGTCTTCTGTTCAGTACCATTGATCTTCATGTCTGTTTTTGTGCCAATACTATGCCAGTTTTATTACTATAGCTTTGTAGTATAATTTAAGGTCTCATATTGTGATGTTTCCTGTTTCACTTTTCTTGTTGAAGATTGCTGTGGCTATTCTGGGTTTCTTATTATTCCAAATGAATCTCATGGCTCCTTTTTCTATTTCTATGAAGAATATCATTGGAATTTTAATAGTAATTGCATTAAATCTGCATAGCTTTTTTTGTAGTATGGCCATTTTGCCAATATTATTTCTGCCTATCCAAGAACATGGAAGATCTTTCCATCTTCTAAGGTCTTCTTCAATTTCTTTCTTTAGTGTTCTGTAGTTTTCATTGTAGAGGTCTTTAATCTCTTTTGTTAGATTAATTCCCAAATATTTTATTTTTTGAGGTTGTTGTGAATGGAATAGTTTTCCTAATTTCTCCTTCAGTTGATTCATCACTCATGTATAGGAACACAATTGATTTATGGGTGTTAATTTTATATCTTACTACTTTGCTGAATTTATTTATTTATTTATTTATTTATTTTTGTTAGTTTTTTGCTGAATTCATTTATGAGTTTTAGAAATTTTCTTGTGGAATTTTTTTGGGGTCTTTTAAATATAGAATCATGTCATCATCAAATAGGGATAGTCTTGAGGTCTTGTTTTCCTATTCTTATGCCTTTAATTTCTTTCTTCTCTCTAATTGCTCTGGCTAGAGTTTCCAGGACCACATTGAAAAGAAGTGGTTAAAGAGAGCATTCTTGTCTTGTTCCCATTTTTAGAGGGAATACTTTCAATTTTTCTGCATTTAGAATGATGTTGGTTGTTTTAGTCAGCTTCTTCACTGTTGCAACTAAAGGAACCAACCAGAATAACTGTAAAGTAGGAAAGGTTCATTTAGGGGCTCATGGTTTCAGAGGTCTTAGTCCCTATAAGGGTGGCTCCATTCCTTGGTGCTCAAGATGAGGCAGAACATCATGGTGGAGGGAAGCAGCTCACATGGAAATCAGAAAGCAGAGAGACTGTATTGTCCACATAAAAACATATACCACCAAGCAGTGCCCCAATTCCCACCTCATCCAGCCACATCTTACCACTTCAGTTAATCCTTAACAGAGGATTAATTCACTGATTGGGATAAGACTCTCACAACCCAATAATTTCTCCTCTGAATCTTCTTGCATTGTCTCACACATGAACTTTTGGGGGACACCTCACATCCAAACCATAACATTGGCCTTGGGATTAACATAGATAGCTTTTACAATGTTGAGGTATGTTCCTATTATCTCTAGTTTTTCTAGTGTTTTGATCATGAGTGCATGCTGCATTTTGTCACATGCCGTTTCTGCACTTATTGAGATAATCATGTGATTCTTGTCTTTAAGTTTATTGATGTGATAAATTAACGTTTATTGATTTCCGTATGTTGAACCAAACTTGGATCCCTGTAGTGTCATATTTTGATTCATTGCTTTTTTTTTTTGTATATCTACTATAGGTTTGTGCTTTGTAGTGACCATGATTACAAAAACATTTTATAGTGATAAATCATTTTAAACTGGTAACAAGATTGTAAGATTAGTTTGATTGTAATAATAAATTTATACATTTTTATTCCTCTCCCCACCCACATTTTGAATTCATATTTATCACAACTTATATTTTATGTTGCATATTCATTATCAAATAATTATAGCTACTATGATTTTAATATTTTAATCTTTACCCTTCACACCAAAGATGAAATTAATTTACACGCCATCATAATATTAGAGTATTCAGAGTTTGACTATATATTTATTTTTTTACCAGTGAGTTATATATTTTAGGGTTATTTATTAGCATTCTTTCCTTTTAGTATGTCCTGGAGTAATCATGTTTGGATTGAATCTGATTGTAGACCTTTGACCTTCATGTACCTGGATATTAACATATTCCTCCAGATCTGGAAAGTATTCTGGTTGGCTTTCTATATATTTATCTTTATATTCTCCTTCATTAATGTCTATGACTCGTAAATTTGCTCTTTTGATGCTGACTCATTAATTCCATCAGTTTTCTTAATTTCTTTTGATTTTTTCTTTATTTCTCCTCTGATTGTATAGCTTCAAAAAACTTTGAGTTCACAGATTCTTCTGTTTAATAAGTTCTGGTGTTTATGATCTTTTTGCATTTTTAAGATCCAAGATTTCTGATTAATTTATTAATATTATTATCATTTGAAACTCCCAGTTAAATTTCTCATTCTGCTCACTTATTGTCTTCCTAATTTACTTGAATCGTTTCTCTGTATTTTCTTGAAGTTCTATGAGCTTCCTTTAAACACTTCTATTTAATTCTTTGTCAAATCATTGATGATGTCATATTTCACTGATTGTTCTTTGTCTTTATGGTTGTGCATCAATGTCTGCACATTTGAAGTTATAGGTACTTATTCCAGTTTTCATATACTATCTTTGTCTGGGAAAGACCGTTCTTTATCTGTCAGCCCATACTGAGAATTTGAGTCCTGTACGATCTTCTTCTTTTTTTTGTTTTTGGTACTGGAGATTGAACTCAGGGTCACTTGACCACTGAGCCACATTCCCAGCCCTATTTTGTGTTTTATGTAGAGACAGGGTGTCACTGAATTGCTTAGTACCTCGCTGTTGCTGAGGCTGGCTTTGAACTTGCGATTCTCCTGTCTCAGCTTCCCTACTGTATGATCTTATAGCTCAGGAATGCTGGGCAAAGATTGTGTTTGGGTGGGCCCAAAGCCCAGGGCCACTACAACACTGGGGTACATCAGAAGCTCAGAGTGTACTGGGGCTGGTGTGTCCTGAGAACCTAACTGCCAGGGCTATTGCAATTGGTGCTGGGGCTGGCTGGAGATTGAGTTCAGCCTATGAATTCAAAGTTTGGAGCTGCATGGCCCATCTGACATTGGGGCAGTTTTGAAGACTTAGTCTACATGTAATGAACTGGAATCTGGGACTATTGGGCACTGCTATTTGCTGTGTTTTACTGTGGAAGGCCCAGTGTTGGGGTTCAAGTCAAAGCACTGGGTTTACTTTCCTGTCTTTTCCCTAATCATACCGTACCTCTCTTCATACTGTACTGTTTGGGATTGGGGGAAGGGGTGATGCAGTTAATGTAAAACTGCCCTTCCTACTCTCTTCAATGCATATTTTCAAACTAGTTTACTGTGATCTCTCACCTTAGCTCTTGTGAAGTTATTTTCATGCATGGACAGTTAGTTGTTCAAATTGATGTTTCTGTGAGAGACAATTGCTGGAGATTCCTATTCCACCATCTTTCTCCTTCCCTTGGATCGTGATTTATATGTATTTCGTTCTATGCAATCTTTTTTTTATTGGGTACTGGGGATTGAACTCAGGGGCACTCAACCACTGAGCCACATCCCCAGCCCTATTTTGTGTTTTATGTAGAGACAGGGTCTCACTGAGTTGCTTAGCGCCTCACCATTGCTGAGGCTGGCTTTGAACTCGCCATTCTCCTGTCTCAGCCTCCCAAAGTGCTGGGATTAAAGGCTTGAGCCACCACGCCCAGCTTAGTTCTATGCGATCTTATCCCATTTGTAAGTTTGTCTACCACCACAATCAAATTATAGAACATTCCATCACCATAAGCATTCCTCATATTGCCTTTTATTATTAATCACAACATCTTCATACTTTTCACCTTCTCTAACTCATGGCAAGTATTAATACATTCTTTATTTTTAAAATTTTATCATTTCAAAAACATTACGTACAGTGTGTCACAGTTTGAGACTGACTTTTTTCAATTAGCATAACTGTCTGCAGATCCATCCAAGTTGTAGTATAGTTTGTTTCTTTTTATTGCTGAGTAGCATTCCATGGTATGGACATATCATAGTTTGTTAAAACATTTACCACTGAAGTGCATCTGGTATCTTTACCCTTTTTGACTAGAAACATTCACATATAGATTTTTGGGTAAAAATAAATTTTAATTTCTCTGGAATAAATGTCCAATAGGATAATTGCTGATTCATATGGTAGTTGGATGTTTGATTTTGTAAGAAACTGGAAAATTGTTTTCCAAAGTGGCTATACCACTTTGCATCACCTCCAGCAATGCAAAGAGAGATCAGTTTCTTTGTCTCCTTGTCCGTGCTTGTTATCATCATAATTAGCCAGTCTGATGGGTGCGTATTGTAATCTCATTGTGGTTTTAATGTTATTTTTGATCATGGATAATGATTTTGAAAAATTTTTTGTGTGTCTGTTTTCTATGTTTTTCTTCTTTGTTAAAATATCTATGTATGTCTTTTATTCATTTTTAATTGAATTGTTTAATTTTATTTTGATGTTGATATTTTGATAGTGGTTTCAAGGATGTGTTGTTTGCACATAAGTTTCCAAGTCTATAATTTTTCTTTTCATCTTTCTTACATGGGCTTTCACAGAGCAAAAGTTTTCACTTTTTGTCAAGTCCAATTTATTTATTTATTTATTTATTTATTTATTTATTTATTTATTTATGTGCTAGAGATTGAACTCAGGGGCACTCGACCACTGAGCCACATCCCCAGCCCTATTTTGTGTTTTATGTAGAGACAGGGTCTCACTGAGTTGCTTTGCACCTCACTGTTGCTGAGGCTGGCTTTGAACTCGCGATTCTCTTGTCTCAGCCTCCCTAAGTGCTGGGATTACAAGTGTGAGCCACTGCGCCCGGCTTCAAATCCAATTTATTGATTTTACCTTTTATGAATTGTGCTTTTAAAGTGAAGTCCAACCTTATATTCTAAAAAATTTTTTCTGTATTTTCTTTTAGTATTTTGGGGGTTCAACATTTTACATTAATTAATTAATTAATTTTGTATAAAGTTTTAGGTTGAGATTGAGATCTAGCATTCTGTGGCTTATGTTCCCGCACCACTTGTTGAAAAGTTATCCTTTCTCCATAGAATTGCTTTTGGAACTTCATCAAAAATCAGTTCATCATATTATATAGGTCTATTTCTGGGATATTGATTCTGTTACAATGATTTATGTGCCTATCCTTTGGATGATGCCATATTATCATGATTATTGCAACAATATACTTAGAATATTATCATGATTATTGCAACAATATACTTAGAATATATTAATATTGAGTAAAGTGGTTCTTTACACTTTATTCTTCTTTGTCAAGATTTTTTAAAATTTTAAGATATATATATGTGTATATATATATATATATGTATGTTTATGTATATATACATATGTATATGCTACAATTTGTACCATTCCATATGAGTTTTAGAATAAGCTTGTCTGGCCAGCTGTGGTGATGCTTGACTGTAATTCCAGCAACTGGAAGGCTGAGGCAGGAGGATTAGAATTTCAAGGCCAGCCTCAACAACAAAAAAATTTTTAAAAAGGCTGGGGATGTGACTTAACGGTTAAACACTCCTGGGTTAAATCCTTGGTACCAAAATAAATAAAAATAAATAAAATAAGATTGCCTATGTCTACAAAAAAACCACATTTGCCATGATTTTCATAGAAATGGAATTAAACTTATAGGCAAATTTGGAAAAATTGACATATTTACTAGGCAGTGTCTTTCAATCCCATGAAAACTGTCTTTTCATTTTGATCATTTCATCATTTAATAATTTTCAGCATACAGATGTTCTATGTATTTTGCTTAGTATATACCTAAATATTTTATTTTCATTTGACTGAAAATGGTATGTTTTAATTTAAGTTTATGTATGTTGTGGTTAGTATGCAGAAATGCAAAGGATTTTTGTGTTGATCTTGTAACCTATAACTTCTTCAACTCACTCTTTAATTCTAAGTCCCTTTGTAATAGATTCCTTGAGAATTCTATGTAGGAAATTATATCACCAACAAATAGAGGTAGCTTTATGTCTTCCTTTCAAATCTGTTTGCCTTTTATATAATTGTCTTTCCTTGTTGCAGACAATAGAATTAACCCCTCTCAAAGAATAAAGATCTGCCTCCACCACCATTACTGCAGAAGATGGGAAGTATTTCCAGAGTCAGATAATTGTTGTGAGTGTTATAGTTTGGAACCAGAATGTCTGCCAAAAATTCACGTGTTAGACAATCCAGCAGTGTTCAGAAGTGAAATGACTTGATCATGAAGGCTCTGACCTCATCAATGGGTTAATCCAATTGATGGATTAATAATTTGAATGAACTTACTGGAAGGTGATGAAAACTATAAGCTGGTAGGGCATGACCTCGGGGACTATATCTGTCCCTGGTTGCCTTTTGCCTCACTCTGTGTGTGTGTGTGTGTGTGTGTGTGTGTGTGTGTGTGTTTCTGGGCTGCCTGAGCTGAGCGATTTTTCTCCACCATACCCTTCCACCATGTTTCTGCCTTGGAGCCAGATGACCATGAACTAAACCTCTAAAACTGTTAGCGAAAATAAACCTTTCCTACTCTACATTGTTCTTGTCAGGTATTTTGGTCATAATGACAAAAATAACCAACACACTGATATTCTTCTTTTTGTAGCCCTTAGGTTTTCTAGTCTCTGGGGATTCTTTGACCTGCAGGACTAAAGAAGGACATGCTTGTCTGGTATAATAATTTCAGGGTGAAGAGAGTCTCAGGACACAGGGCTATCTTTTGTTGCTAGGTTGGGGGTGAGGAAATGTTGAGTCTGGTTCACCTTTTCCTGTTTTGGGGGGACATAAGATACCCAGATAGTATAATGTTCTTTCAGTCCTAAAAAGAAAATAAAATCTCACCAACCAATACCTTCTTACCACAGAGTTTTCCTTTGGTTGTATCTTGCATTACTTCAAAGTCTTATATTTGCACTTAATGGACCAGAATAGGAAGAAATGAGTCTATGCCATTTGGTCCAGACTAGAAGTTTCCTTGATATTTAATTTTTAGCAGAATATACTAAAAGACTTCATGATTTATAATTAAATATTGAATTTCTAACAGTGAGAGTTCCAGATACTGGTAGCCACTTGGCATCTGGGAGTTCTGGAAATACTATTCTTTCCCATAAATATAGGCTTCTTTTATCACATGGCAGAGAGAAGAGCAATACTATATATACTCCTTATCGGATCCATGGCTCTCAAAATGAAAGAGAGCAAGAGGGAAGTTATTGACTATTTTCCCCACAAATGTTTTGTTAATGAAAATAATAATAATAATAATAATAATAATTATAGTTGAATATAATTTATAATAAGACTTATAAGTGAAAATAATTAAAAATTTAAAAATAATATTTCATTTTGAGTTCAGTTAGTGTATTCTATTATAAAATATCCACTGAAAATGTTTATCTGTCAATGCTAATTTATAATGAAAGTTTATCATTTGAAAATCTCTTTTCATGGAGGGCAGTTCCAAGATGGCGGCCTAGACAGTCCACTCTGCACTAGGCTCTCAGGGATCAAGGCTGGAAGTGGTGGAGGCGCCGTTTTCCAGCCAGCTTCCTGGCATCATTCTGCGGCTCAACATCCCACGCAGGAATTTCGCTCGTGTGTGTGTGAGTACAGGATCATCGGGAGGCAGCGGGAGCCAGGAGGTGTGGCTTCGGCGCCGGCCGGAGAAACGCGGGTGCAGCCCGAGCCTCGGCCCAGGGCTCCCACTCTCTGAGACTGAGACTGGAAGTAGTGGGGTGCCATTTTCCAACCAGTTTCTTGGCAGCTCTCTGAGGCTTGCCGCCCCATGCAAGAGTCTCGTTCGCATGTGTGAGCGCAGGGCCACCGGGAGACAGCAGTAGCCGGGAGGCGTGGCTTCAGCACCGGCCGGCAGAAAGCAGTTGCAGCCGGGGGCCTCGGCCCAGGGCTCAGGCACTCTGAGACCGAGACTGGAAGTAGCGGGGTGCCATTTTCCAACCAGCTTCTTGGCAGCTCTCTGCGGCTCACCGCCCCACACAAGAGTCTCACTTGCGTGTGTGAGTGCAGGGCCACCGGGAGACAGCGGTAGCCAGGAGGCGTGACTTCGGCGCCAACTGGCAGAGTGCAGTTGTGGTGGGGGATCCGGCCCAGGGCTCCAGCCTGGAGTTTACTCCGGGCGTGCCAGGCCTGCTTCCGCACAGGGTGCCTGGCCCCAGTGCCCACCCAACTGTGAGAGAACGCTAGCAGTTGCTACTGTGGACTGACTGTCTCCTGAGTGGAACCCCAGCTATTGTTCTTTGTGGACCACCCTCTAACACAGCAGAACTTCCTACACACCAGGGGGTGCAGGTGAACACCTGGGAGCAAACCTTGGCCATGGTGGAACAGCGACTCCACCAGTGGCCCAGAGTTTCACCTTGGCCTGGGACCAGTACCAAGGACACCAACCGGGAAAGTCCAGCAAACAACGGACAACGCCAACTACTGGAGGAGAGGTAACGAAACCCTGCAGGGAAACTATAACCATATAGGAGTTAAAACTGTAACACCTTGGATCAGCAGAGCTAGAAGAAAAGACACACAAACATCATGAGAAAACAAGGGAAGAAAGTGACTCAAACAAACCAAGACACTACACTCCTAGAATCCATGGTCTGTACAGCAGGAGGAATGACAGAACAGGAATTCAGGATATACATAATTAAAATGGTCCGTGACTTAAAGAATGATATAAGAGAGCAAACCCAGTCAGCAATAGATCACGTTGATAAAGAGATTCATAGGCAAATACAGGAAGTAAAAGATCACTTCGATAAAGAGATACACAGGCAAATACTGGAAGTAAAAAATCACTTCAATAAGGAGATAGAGATTCTGAAAAGGAACCAAACAGAAATCCTTGAAGTGAAAGAAACAAT
>CM053417.1:79621383-79681323 GCA_028644305.1 Xerus rutilus | reverse complement strand
ACTGGAAAGCATTATGCTAAGTGAAGTAAGCCAATCCCAAAAAACCAAATGCCGAATGGTCTCTCTGATTAATGGATACTGATGAATAAGGGAGGTGGGAATGGGAAACATAAGAGAAATAGAGAAACACTGGACGCGACATGGGGAAGGTGGGGGGCAGGAAAGGGGAATGGGTATAGTAAAGATGGTTGATAAAAAAAATATATATATATATACTGTGCATTGAAAGTGCATATAAAGGTGTTTAATATGAAGAATTTAATCTGCTTATAATTTTGTGCAAAGTTAGAAAAATTATGATTGTTCCAATTTTTTCTATTTGCCTCAACAAATGTTTTCAGTGAACAGTGTGTACAGCTTCTGAAAATTTGTTTTTTTCTGTTATGTTTGATAACATGTACTAAAAGGCAATTTTTGAGAAAAAAATAAAGAAAGAATGTAAAGAAAAAAATATAAAATAAATATATAAATTGAAAAAAAAGAAAATCTCTTATCACACAGGTGATAGCAATTTATATGTATATGATTTTGTCGTCCATTTTTAAAAACTTGTGGTAAAATATACACAACAAAAATTTAACATTTTAACTATTTTCCAGACTGCAATCAAGTACAATCATAATGTTGTGCCAACAAAAACACTATCCTTTCCCAGAATGTTTTCATTTTCCCAAAGAGAGGTTTTTTTTACCCATTAAACAATAACTCCTATTCCTTCCCTCTCAAGCCCCTGATAACCTCTATAATACTTTCTGTTTCCATGAATTTGCCTATTCTAACTTATTCACATAAGTTGAATAATGAATATATGTCCTTTTGTGCCTGTTAAAGTTTAATCCATCTTGTAGCATGTATCAGAACTTTATCTTTTTAAGGCAGAATGATATTCCATTGTATGTATATGTTACCATATTTCTTTCTGTTTCCTTATTTCATTTCCATATTTCTTTACTATTTCCGTTGATCTGTCAGTGGATGATAGGGTGTTTCAGTGCTTTTAAAAATTTGTATTTTTATTGGATATATTTCTGGTCAAAAATATATACATATGTAAATATATATAAATATATATATATGCTTTGATATACATACACTTGATCAAATGATTAACACAATCAGTTCAATTAATATATCATATCTCATGTAGTTATCTTTTTTTGTTGTTGTTATTATAAAAGTACCTAAAATCTACTCTTAGAAAGTTTCCATTATACAATCAAAAATTATTAACCACAGTCCCCATGCTATACATTATATCTCTTGACTTATTGGTCCTACGTAATTTGAACTTTTTACACTTCAATCTGTATATTCCCATTCACCTCCCCGTCATTTCTGACAACCATCATTCTACTCTTTGTTTCTATGTATTCAATCTTTTTGTAGATGATACGTATAAGAGGAACCATGCAGTATTTTCTTTGTGTGTCTGGCTTATTTTACCCAGTACTACTTCTAACTAAAAGCTTTTGCACAACAAAGAAAACTATTAACAGAAAAGGCAGACTGCATATCAGCCATAAGTGGTTAATATTTCAAATTTATAAGAAACAGCTACAACTTACTTGCTTTAAAATGAATCACCTGACTGAACTATGGAGAAAGGAACAGAATAGGACATTTATACAAATAAGACACACAAATAGCCAACAGATATATGAAAAGGTGCTCAACACTAATCATCAGAGAAATGCAAATCAAAACCTCAATGAGATATCACCTCACTCCAGTTAAGAATGGCTATTATAAAAAAAAGAAAGATAACTTCTGGAAAGGATGTGGAGAAAAGGGAAACCCTTTTGGGAAATGTAAATTGGTATAGCCATTATGGAATTTCTAAAAAAAAAAATAGAATTACCATGTTTCCACCTATTGACTATTGTGAATAATGTTGCTATGATTTTAATACTTTTGAGTATATACCTAGTATTGGAATTTCTAGATCACATAGTGATTCTCTAACTTTTTGAGCAATCATATGCTGCTTTCCATTTTACATTCCCACTGTTAATGTATGAGGGTTACAATATTTCCACATCCTCATCAACACTTATTTAAAACTATGCCAGCATAGTTGATATTAAATGGTATTTTCCTGTGGTTTTCATTTGCATGAAATTTCAGGGTTATGTGTCTTTTACAAGATTATGTGTCTTTTAAAGCACAAATCGGTCATTTGTCTTCCTTCTTTTTTTATTTTTTAATTTTTTTTAATTTTTTAAATTTTTCTCTAAAGTTGCATTTTAATACATGTTATCAAACATAACAGAAAAAAAGCAAATTTTCAGAAGCTGTACACACTCTTCACTGAAAACATTTGTTGAGGCAAATAGAAAAAAATTGTTACAATCATAATTTTTCTAACTTTGCACAAAATTATAAGCAGATTACATTCTTCATATTAAAGACCTTTATATGCACTTTCAATGAACAGTACATTTGTCTTCCTTCTTTGCAGAAGCAATTATTCAAGTCTTTCGCCATTTTTTTATATTAGATGGCTCATTGTTGTTGGGTTTTAGGAGTTTTTACACATTCTAGACATTAATCCCCTATTAAACACATGATTTAAAAATATTTTGTTCTGTTCTGTGGATCATCTTTTCACTTTTGTAATAGTGTCATTTAAAGTACAAAGGTTTTTAGCTTCCTTTTAATCTATTTTTCATGGTGTTGGCAATTGAACCCAGGCCCTTGAGTATTCTAGGCAAGTGCTTTACCACTGAGCCACATCCTTAGCCCCAAGTTTTTAGTTTTGATGAAGTCCAACTTACCTATTTATTCTTTTGTTGCTCACATATTTGGTGTAATATCCAAGAAATTGTTGTAAAATTCGATTTCATGAAGCTTTTTTCTCATATTTATTTGCAAGTGTTTTATAGTTTCAGCTCTTAGATTTAGATATTTGATTCATTTTGAATTAATTTTTACATATGCTGTTAGGCAAGGTCCAACTTCATTCCTTTGCCTATGACTATCCAGCTTTTTCCACACCATTTGTTGGAAGATAGTTCTTAAATTATTTACTTTCAAAATTTGCATTAACATGACTTTAATTTTCATCATGTTGATGGCTACTTTTAAATGTTTATAAAAGTACTTTATATATTAAAAGCATTAACTGTTGCATTGCTTACTTATCACATGTGGCAGAATATTTAATTTTTTATCTGTTCATGAACTTATCTTTGTGGTTTTTGCCAGTAGGCTCATGTTTTAAAATGATTTTCCCATTCCAAGGTTTGAAAAAAAAGGGTATTCTCCTCTGATCATTTATGTTTTATTAAACATTGTTAGTGGACCTCAGGTATACAGAATTGAATTAAAGATAATCTTTTGTTCTTAGCACACCATCATTTTTGGTCTATTTATATCATTTATTTAATAATATAACAAATATTTGTGAATCCAACACCCAACCCAAAAGTTACCACATTAACCAATAACTCATATCTACTTATGGCTATCTTTTCTATCCTATTTCCCTGGCTTCATTCCAGAAGTAACCCAAATATTTTATGTCATTCCTTTGCTTTAAAAATATTTTATTTGGGGGCTGGGTTATGGTGCAGTGGTAGCGTGCTCGCCTAGCACATGTGAGGCACTGGGTTTGATCCTCAGCACCACATAAAAATAAAATAAAGCTATTCTGTCTACCTACAACTAAAAAAAATAAATATTTTTTTAAAAAATGTTTTATTTTGAACTCCAAATAGAGAACACATGTAATGTAGCCTTTGCATCACCTTTTTAAAAGCCCCCTGTTCCTGCTGATGAACAGAATCACAGCCTTTGGGACAGTAGTTCCCTGTGTTTCTCCTTTGCTAGCAAAGCAATACACTTTTTTTCTTTTTCTCAAAAAAAGTTTTATTTGTGCGAATGAATAAGCAATATAGTATTTAGTTCTGCTTGGTTTTGAACTTTATTCATTGCTACTAAGCAATGTACTGTCTTCTGGAACTTTCTTTGTTCATTCAACATTATATTATTGAGAACTGTCCATTGTCCAGTAAAGAAAGGGAACCAGAAGGAGAGAGAAGGGGAGGGAATGTGGTGGTAATGGGGAATGAAACTGACCAACATGTGTTATGTGTGTGTATGAATATGCAACAACAAATCCTGGCATTAGGTATAATTATAATGCATCAAATAATAAGTAAGTAAATAAATAAAAGAACTCTCCATTATGTTGCATGAAGCTGTACTTAATTTCGCTTTAATAATTAATATAAGCAAGCAAGTGAACAGTGAGCACAGGAGTACTTCAGGTGAAGAGAAGAGTAGAATAGTGGTCATTAGAAACTTGAAAGGGGATAAGAGGAAAAGGTTAGGTAATGTGTACCAAAATATAGTTAGATAGGAGGAATTAGTTCTGGTGTCCTGTAACACAAAAGGAAAACTATAGTCTGCAACAATTTATGATAGATTTCAACTAACTAGAAGTTTCCAAAGTTTCCCAACACATATAAATGATAAATGTTTGAGGATATGAAATGCTGGTTACTCTGATTTGATCATTACATGCTATATACATGTATTGAATTATCACACTGTACCCCATGAATATGTACAAATATTATGAGTCAAATTAAAAAGAAAAAAGGAGTATAGCAGGTAAAAGATACCATGCATGATAGCCCTAGTGAAGCCAGAATTAAAGACAGGGAGTTAGTATACATAGGTGATCCAGCTCAGATCCAGAGAATGAAGGCCAATTTGGGTTCCAGAAGCTGGAGAACTTGCCTTAGGAACTGAAATGTTAATGCCTTCAGAGCCCTTCCTCCACCTTTATCAAGATTACTTGCCCCTGCTCCAAACTGTTGCTAAGGTAACCTGTCCCAGGGATTGTCCCTCTCTACAGGGAATTATAAAAGTTGTTAATTAATGTACCATGGACCCCCTTCCTGCCAGAATCACTTCACCTTGGCTCCTCCAGCCCATCTGCTTCTCACCTTTTGGCCATCCCATTTGGCATTTCCTGGGCCTAGTCATGAAATGGAGGAAGGAGAGAAATAAGGGAGAAGAGAGCAGGAGAACAAAGAAAATCTAGGATATATAAGAGGCAAAATGCTGTCACTACTTGGGATACCAGGATACCAGGTATGCTCGCCTTTGCCCTCCTGGGAGAAGTCTGTATTACCCCTTTTATAAACTCTGCTTTATATGCTTGCCTTGGCATGCTTCTCTAGTGTTATACTTCAACATGTGAGGAAGCAGGACTTGTCACTGGTAACTGGTGGTATCACTAGGATGAGAAAAAGCATGAAAGACTTTAGGAACTTTAGAAAATGAGGCCAGTGACTGAGGTATTGAGATCTGTGGGAAGAGTAATAGGAGATGAGTTGGGCCAACAGCTAAGGGATGGATCCAGGGCCTTGTAGGCCATGGTTAAGATCTAATCTTTCATCATAAGTGCAATGGAAGTCATTAGTCAGAGTAATGACATGATCTGGTTCACAGTTCTAGATTAATCTGGTTTCTAATGAAGAACAGATTGAGAAGAAAGTGATAAGAATTCAATCTTGAGGTGGTTTCTATTACTTGTCCCCATTTTCACAGGAGAAATTTAAGTGAAGAAGTGAAGTAACTTACCTAGAACTACACAGTTACTACATGATAGAGCCAGGATTTACACAAAAGTTGTATCATCTCAGAACCTGTTTTCTTAATTGTGATACTGTATATAGACCTAGAATTCAGAGAGTTTGGTTTAGAGATATAGATTTAGGAATTCATCATCTTATATTCAGAGCTATAAGACTGCATGAGATTACACAGGCAGAGAATGTAGTCAGAATTTTAAAAAGGTTAAAGAGCAACCCCAAAGTACTCTAATATTTAGAGTTTGGTGGAGAAAAGGAGATTGAAGTGGAGCAGCTGGTGAGGTAAGAATAAACCATGGGAGTATTTTTACACAGAAATGAAAAGCAAAATACTTTTCAGGGAAGCATCACTGGTCAACTATGCCAAATGTTGCTGAAGGATAAAGTGAACTAAGGATTGAAAAGTGAGCATTTGATTTAGTAACATGGAGGTCACTGGAGACCTTCAAAACAGGCATTCAGTAGACTTATGTAGTAGGAAGACAGATTAGAATGTAGACTAGAGGAAGGAGATTCAGAGGGAGGGAGGGAGGCTGTGGGGAAGTAGTAAGGAATAAAATATACCATATCACACTATGTCCATGTGCAAATATACCATGATGGATCCCACTTATGTATATAATTATACATAATTGTATAATTTATACACTGACTAAAGTAATAATAATAATAATAGATAGGAGTACAGCAAGAAGATCAGGAGGAGGGGATGGAAAGGGAAGCCACTAGAGAATGAGACTGAACAAATTGTCATGTGCATGTACAAATATGGCATAATGAATCCCACTACTATAATTATAATGCAACAATAAAAAAGAGTAAATGGGTATTCTCTGGGAGTGTAAAATCACCACAAGCGGTAGAAACCACAAATAAACTTCAAACTGGAAGGTCCTCAAGGGAAAGAAATGAACATCCAACCTTATATATATGGCATCTAACATAGTTATTTCTACTTGATTAGTGCACAAAAATGTTTCTTGAACTTAATTAGATGTGGCTCCAATTCCTTCCCACCAGGGAACTGCATTTTAGTGGGCTCGAGTGTTTTCTGTAAAAGCATCCAAACTATATATTTAATGTGACCTCAAAATGGGTGCATAATCATGAAACCAAAAGCCCTTTCTTAGATACTCGAAAAAACACTCCTGGATATTTAAGAATAATCAGAAGCTTTCAAATGTTGCCTTAACCAGGGAGTAAATATTATATTTAACTAAGTACTCTTGTTATGATCATTTAGTTATCTATTTTTTAGCAAGCTTTGCTAACTAAAATGCTTATCCAGTTGTGGTAGTTAATCTGGATTGTCAACTTGATTGGATTGAGAAATGCCTTGGAAACACCTAGGATTAAGAGACTTCTGGGTGTGTCTGTGAGAGTGTTTCAAGAGATGATTGGCATGTGGGAAAGAAAACTGCCCTGAAAGCAGGTGGCATGGTCCAATAGATGGTGGAACTAAATGGAACAAAAAGTGCAAGAAGAAGAAAGTCACAGCAGATGCAAGTTTTATTTTTCTTGAGTGGGTGAATCTATTGTTGCTGCTACTGCCCATGAACACTAGACTCCAGCTTCTCCATATTTCTAATGTAGAAGCTCACCTGTGATTCTCCACAGAATTTCCAGATTCTCAGTCTTGGACTGGGGCCGCATCATTGTTCCTCTTGTTCTAAGGCTCTAGCTTCTTGGACTGAGCAGATACTGGTTCCCCCAGATCCCCAGTGTGCAGATGGCCATTGTAGGACTCTTTAGCTTCTGATTGTGTAAGCGATCTATCTAATAAGTCTCCTTTTGGAATCATACATATACATATCCTGTTGGCTCTGTTCCTCTAGAGAAACCTGATAAATATATCAGACCAAGGTAATAACATAAATGAGTGAAATGTTCAGGTAGGGACTGTGGTGAGTTGATGAGATCATGAAATATCTAAAGGTTCAGGCACTGCTTATTTCCAACAGGCTGATGACATTCTGTAAAGCAATTTTAAGAATGGAAATATAAATTTTCACATAAAATATCTTAAATTTTTATTATTGGTAATCTATTCAAATTCACACACACACACACACACACACACTGCAGGCCAAACCAAATGTGTGTTGACCATATTTAACCTATGGATTGTTGATTTATGACCTCTGTTCTATAGCAATTTCCACACTGCCACAACCTCAACCCAGTCTTAGCTTGCCTGATGCCAGACTGCTAAGACCTTCCATCATCTTTACAAATGAAATGGCTCTCCCATGATTTTCAGAAATATCGTTAATGTTCTCTGATGTCAAGAACTCTCAGAGGGTTGGGGATGTAGCTCAGCTGGTAGAGTGCTTTGTCTTGCATACACAAGGCCCTGGGTTCAATCCCCAGCACCACAAAAAAAAAATTAGTATAGAACTATCAGAATCTTTCATATTCTCTACAAGAACGGTGACATGTCTAGGTAATGATGATCCAGTTCTAGAACTGGAGACCATCTCATTATAAATCCAGTCCTCTTTCTACTACATCACAGTTGTATTTCACATATTGAGGATTCTTTGGTTTGCTATATAACTGACTGAGGTCCCATGTATAGTGCAGAATCAAATTCAATTCAACATGATTGAGTGTCTATTATGAGCAAAACTCTGTGGTAATCACTGAAAAGTATTTGAAAATGAACAAGACACAGACCATACTCCGAAGAAGTAATGGAAGCAGAGAAATATCAGGATTTGGGCTAGTTCTGGAACAATGACTTGGTAAGGGAGACCTTATTCATTTTTTCATTCATTCCTTCTTTCATCTAACAAGTATTTGTTGAACATCTTTTTTTGGGCCAGGCCCATAGAGAGTATAAAATAGTAAATAAGAAGATGACTCTGGTTAGCATAAGTAATAAATGTTAAAAGTAAGGGGGAAAGGGAATTTATTGAGAGGATAGTGGAATATTCTACAAAGTTAGGGGAAGAGTTGACTCAGGGAAGGAATTATGTTAGCTCTAGGTACAAGAGAAGCATGATTTTATGAAACTTCTCTCCTGCTTTTTAATATGACTTTCCACTCCAGTAATACCAGTTTATGTTTTAATCCACAATGCTATGCTCTTGGAAGGGAGAAATCATTTGGCCCAGTTGAGTCAAGAATCCTCCCCTAGAGCAAGTTATTACGGGCAATAGAGAAGGTTCATATATCACAGGCAGCAGACATGACCATTACAGAACCATCTCTAGTTTTAAGTCAGTTCCAAAAAAGGCAAATCCTTGTAATTGGACATCTACTCTGTTCCGTGTGGTGTCTACTAACTGCTGATATCAAGGGGAATCAGATCAAGGGAATATATGCCCTTTCCTCAGGAGTTTGATGTCCCCAAATTTTTCCTGTTTTAAGAACTTTCTGATATCAATGAACTAGCCAAAAGAAATAGAATTTCTGAGATAGAAGGAGACTTTTGCAACTATTAATTCAACCTCTTTCATTGTACAGATGAGGAATATGAGGCAAAGTATGCAGACTCACATGTACTCACATAGCAAATAAATGTAGTACTGTGTATACAGGAAGTTGCTGACCTCTGTGGGTACTTTCTTTGCACCATATTGAGAGAGAACATAGCCATGGTATCTTTAAAGTTTCTGCATAGTATCAGGTATAGGTATAGATAGAAACCCAGCAAGAACTATGTTGCACTCATGACCAGAAGAACAAAGACTTAGGTCTTGTAGTCTTTATGAATAACAGATAGCTGAGGTAAGAACACATGATGGATAAGCAATCAAGGATATGCCAATGATTGCTCAAGACAGCCTTTAAAGAAAGGATTATTATTCCCCTGAGTTTTCTTTTCTTGAGATTAAATAGCCCTTTGTCCTACCCTAGTGACCTTATGACCTTGTATCAAGAAAGGACCTGGTGTCCTTCCTCTCATGAACTTGTATCAAGATCATAGTTGCATGGGCTGGGGTCGTGGCTCAGTGGTAGAGTGCTTGCCTTGCATGCGTGAGGCACTGGGTTTGATCCTCAGCACCACATACAAAAAAAAAATACATACATAAATAAAATAAAGGTTGTTTAAAAAAAAAGATCATAGTTGCAGAATAACTCAAACCATCTTTCTTGTTGTATATAATTAATGTATTTAATTTCAGTCTTTCCTTCATCTTTAACCAATTATCATTCAACAAACTGGTATGTATGCTTTCTCCAATGTCATGACCAACTATAAATTTAAGAAATTCAGTATAGTGAGAAAGCAGTCGTCTCTAGAGCCATAATACCTGGGTTCAAATTCAGTGTCACCATTTTCTAGGTGTGATTTGGGATGTCATTCCTCCTTTTCTAGTTTTCTCATCTGAAAACAAGGATGATATAGTATTTAATTCACGAGGAAGTTGTGGAATCAAATGTGAAAGAGCATATACACATAATCTGATTCCAAAGTGAGAAATACATTAAGAAATATATCTAGAAATACATATATTAGTTCAGATGACCCAGGCCCCCAAGAACTCCCTGTCACTTATTTGACAAAACCAAGAACACTTCAGTCACCACCTATCAACTTCAAATCCTAAAAGACAACCTAAAATTCTGCTGTCACTATGTCATTGCTCCAAACATGCTACCAATTTAGCCCAAGGGCAAGTTATCCAGACAGATATTCTAAGGGAAAATAAATAGGGCAAGTGGCTTATAATAAGTATCTCTTTGTTGCCATCTTTTTTGGCTTGTTTAAAAATAGACATTACCAGATACATCCCTGAAGACATTGCTGTTAATTGTCTTTAAACAAATACGTATTAAGTCCCTACTATATGGCAGCCACTATCTGGTATGCTGAGGATAGAGCAGTGAGCAAAACAAAGTCTCTTTTCTGAGTTGGAGACATATTTTATCACAGAAGCAAACACACATATAAGATTGTTTGAAATTGTGATCAGTGTTGTGGTAAAAATAAAATGGGATGAGGTCCCATTGTTATCCTGGGCCATGGGAGTTTTTTAATCTGGGTGGTCAGGAAAAGTTTCCTTGAGATCTTTAGGATATTGGAGCCCACCATGGGTAGAATCAAACAAAAGGAAAAGAAAGTGCAGAGGTCCTGAGGTAAGATAGATCTTATCATATTGGAATAAAATATCATTATGGTTATGGCAGTGTGAACGAGATATTTATAAATCAAGTCAAAGAGGTAGGCACGGGACAGAGTTTGAATTCTAAATGCAGTGGGAAGTGATTGATTTTAAACAGAGGTATAAACTGGGTGGATTGGTCTTTTAAAGTTGCCTTTTACAAAGACTGATGATCAGAGAATGGATTTTAGGCAGGCAGCCATAGAAAAAGAAAGAGCAATGAGGAGACTCTTCTAGGCATCCAGTTGAGAGAGAGATGGTGATGGTCAGGGCCTGAGGATTAGTGGAAATGCTGTTAAGAGATCAGCTTCTGGACATATTTTAAAGATAGAGACAAAGGTTTTCCTGAAGAATTGAATGTGACTTGAAAGCAAACAGGTGTTGTCATTAACTGGTATGGAGAAGGGCATCAACTGTGATTTCTGATGGATTATTCTCACATTCCTGTAGGATGGAACCTTGGAACATTTCTCTGAGTTTGAGCTGCCTATTTATGGAGTAGGGGGTTGGAATGGGGCTGTCGTTTTGGGCGAATTAGAAGCATCCAACACATTTCTGGGTATCACTCGCCCTCTCTTCCCCCTATTTCAAATCAGAAGCTTGGCATCCTGTGCCACAGAGAAGGGAGAAAGAAGTCCCGGGGACCAGAGAGCAGTTGTAGCCACTTCCGTGCAGAAATTGCACGGGAGTGGGCGGCGCCAAGGAGGGCGCTCCAGGAACTTTATTGGAGTTTTGGCAGGCTAGGGAAGCACTTTTACCAGAAACAAAGTGAAGAAAAGAAATGAGGTGGGGTGTGGCGGGGCCTGGCTGGCCGGAAGGAGTTTGGGTGGAGCCGAGTAGAAAGCTTCAGGGCAGAGGGGGAGGGGAGGCCGCCACTTGCAACTAACCTCAGCTTCTTAAACCCAGCAAAAAGGTCCAGGGTATTATCGGAAAGGCCAGGAACTCTGAAATTATCTGTCCCCACAAAGGAAGAAAAACTAGTTGTGCGATGCAGCTTTAAAAGGGCTGGTGATTGACAGAATGTGTAGCAGTGGATTGGGTGGAGCCGCTGGGTGGGGTCTGGGACAGGCATCTGGGAGAAACCAAAAGGAAGAAAAAAGAATTTCATTGCCCCTGACATCCTAAAGCTGGGCGAGGGAAGCTAGCTAGAAAGGGTGGGGGAGGGTTTTACAGCTCACCTCCACTCCCACCACTGGCTAACTCTCTCACATCCTTCTGTCTTCTCTCAAGATAATTAAAATCGAATGTACACCGGCACTAGTCGGTTCCCATTCCCTATAATTCTCCACTGAACTAGGTTTGTAGTACGAGGGACTGAGGACCCCGGATCCACCAGATCAATCCCGGCCCCGCCCCGTTGGCCTTGGCCCGGGGCTGGGAGGAGAGAATGCCTTCGGAGGCGCAGAATCCGAAAGTAAGTCCTTTTCATTTTGACTTACAACACTCCTCTCCCCTCTTCCTTTTGCCACCTTTTCTGGGGTCTCCGCTGGGAGGAGATCTAGCTGCATTTCAGAAAGAGACTCTTACAAGGAGGACCCAAAGGGTGGAGCAGGGTGGGGTGGGGTGAAAAGGGGAGGGGAGGAGGGGTGGTGCTTTCTAGCCTTGAAGAGCTGCCATCAGGCGGGATAGGCACGTTCAGTTGGATGGCTGTACAGTTTGAGGCTTGATTTCTCCTCCTGAAACTGGAGCCTCACTTCCTCCCTTCTGGCATTTTCTTTTTGTCACACTCCAGCATCCCTCTCAGGTTGCCTGAAGCCTGTAGCTGGGAACTGGGAGGGCTCCATCTTGCCTAGCTTCTTAAAGGAACAGTGCACGGTTTCAATTAGGGAAAGTCTGTACTTGGGAAATTCAATTTTAAGAAAGATGGTAGTGTCTCCTCTTGCTATTGCACTACCTGTATGTTGGGAGGAATTTATGTTCTTTTTCTTCCTCAGATCAACCTTAAAACTTGATTCTAATATCTCGTTGATTTTTAGGAGGTGCACTATGGGCACTGATGCCAAAATGCACATTAGTTAACTGCAGAGGCAATTGGCTCTGCAGTTTTAGCTGAAAGGGAATTTTCCATTTCCTGAGAGGTACCATGGTAGTGTAGATGACTTGAACAGATTCATTCATTCTACAAATATTTATTGAATACCAAGTGCATTACCTGGGGCTATCATGCTGCTGGGTAGTGTGTGGAAAATGTTAAGGCCAAGCAGAGTGTTGTTACTGACTCCTTTCTTAACTGATTGGTGACTGAAGTTACTTATTAGGATATGGAAATAAATGTTGAATTTGAGTCCAACATTTTCCAAGCATATCTAACATGAATGGCTCTATGGTTCATGTTTATTATCTTTCCTTCAGTGCTAGGCATCCGTATGTTCAAATTCAAGTGACTTAGGCTTCAGCTAGAAGACATAGGAAATCAAGTCAAAATAACATGCAAAGGGAAAAGGGCAGAATATTTCAATAAGGAAGCTAAAACCACCTCAGCTGATCTGTCATTGTGATGTCCAGTCAGGGAGATTGTGTCAGGAAGGAGGACTTCACTAGCTCTCCTCTACTGTTAAATAAAGAAGAGCTGGTGTGGCAGAGACTTGTTAAAAAGGGGCTTTTATGGACCAGTGACATCTGTCCTATATGTCTCTCTTTTGTTTCTTTTTAGGGAGGGTGGCAGGACTGTGGATAGAGCCTAATGATATCCCCTAGGTGAAAGAGATGATAACATGTCGTTTGAGGTTTTAGGGCTGAGTATTTCACTCTGAAAGGTTCTGTTTGGTTAATGGAATGACACAGTTCCCAGTACTCTGCACTGCACCACTTTACCTGTCCCTAGTATTAAATGAAAAATGTAAAACCCTTCCCTTCTTTAATATGCTGGGTTTCATTTCATCCCCAGTGCCAGTTCCTGTCAAGGAAATGTGTCAGTTCTAGGTTCCTAGGCAACATTTAGCCAAAGCACCTTCCTCCATTCCCTCTCTCCTCAATAGGTTTTCTAAACTTCAAAACAACCTTATTCCAAATGGTCCTATCATTGAGACTACTAGATTCAGGTAAAAAAGAAAGCCTTTTTCAATGTTTTTTCTCCTTAAAATCTCTGGTTTATAGGCTCCTAAAAACAAAGGAAAACAAAAATAAAACAAACATTCTGGTTGCTTTGACAGTGGGAGTGAAGTCTTGTCATAGAGCCAAGGGTCACTTGTACATGTCATATCCCCTGAAACTCTGTTGTTTACACCCTTGCATGGAAAGTGGGGAAGGAACTACGGTTGGTTCTGTAACCAATCCCCTGCATTTCACATGCATATTATATGTTGGGGGCTTTTGTTCCCATTTTAATGTTTGATTGTCACTTTGTTTTCATGTTGGTTAGTTTTTCTTTGGGAGATTTTCTAGTTGCAGCATATGAGAACTAGGCAAATCTTAGGTGTCATAAAACAGTATTGCTGAAATATGCTTATCCTCTTTCTAGGACAATGAAAGATTTGTAAGCCCATTAAAAAGTACTCCAGACAAGCAATTGAAGTCCTTCTCCAAGGGCTTCAAGTGGCTTTCCCATAGCACTTTGAGTTGTTTTGTGTGAGTCATTCTGTTTCCTGGAATTGTAGGGAATTTTTACCTATGGAAAGGCAAAAGGGTTTCATGAGCAGTAATTGCAAAAAAACAGACAAACAGCATTTTCTCTTTCTCTGTTTTCTTCTGTTTCTGTAATTTAGCAGCAATAGTTTTGATCCTGTATCTCCTTCTGGACTGCCAAGACCTGGTGGGCTAGGCTATTCTTTCCTAGACTAGAAAATCTTGGACAGCTTGCCCCTACATTTCCTTTGATTAAAATCCCTTCCTAGTTCTTACACAGCTTACAAGGGTAGAAAGCTATAATGGAGAAAGGTATCATAACAAAAATAAATTGTGTCATGATATCATTCATTTATTCATTCATTCATCCAACAAATACATATGAGAATCTACTCTGTAACATTATTGCACAAGACTCTGGGAAAATAAATGATTTTGGAGAGCATATTCAATGAGGAGGCATTGGTAGAGGGTATGGACAATTAACAAGAAAGATATATTTCGAGTAGGGATAAAGTAGGAGAAAGACTATAGGACACTGGGGTTGGGGAGAGTTATTTGATATAGTAAAGTAAACCCTCTTTGATGTGGTGATATTTTTTTGATGTGGTGATATTTAAGAATATGTCTTAGAAGTGGAGGGGCCATCTGTGAGAATATTCAAGGGAAGTGTATTCTAGACAGAGGAAATAGCAAGTGCAAAGGCTCATTGTATTTAAGGAATATCAAGAAGGTCAGTTTCACTGGAGAGTGTGAGGCCATGAGGTCAATGAGATAGAGGGGGCTAGATCATATAGGACCTTGTGAAGATTTTGGCTTTTATTCTGAATGACGTAGGAAGCCATTTTTGAATAAAATAACCAGTAATCATTTTTATTTAAAATTATACTCCACAAAAGAGGATGAGTCTTGAATTACCCATCTTTTTTTTTTTTTTTTGGTACTGGAGATTGAACTCAGGGGCACTTGACCACTGAGCTACATCCCCAGTCCTATTTTGTGTTTTATATAGAGACAGGGTCTCACTGAGATGCTTAGCGCCTCGCTGTTGCTGAGGCTGGCTTTGAACTCGCGATTCTCCTGTCTCAGCCTCCCTAAGTGCTGGGATTATAGGCTTGTGTCACCAAGCCCAGCTTTGAATTATCCATCTTAACAAAATCAAGATGGATTCTGTTATGTTTTGGATCTAGTGTTCCTTTAAAAATAATAGTAACATATTGTTTATTGTTCATGTCAACTAATGTAATTTGATTTTATACTGACTATTGTTTTATAGCAGTTGTCTGAAGAATGTTTCAAATACATGTGAATAAAAAATACTTAAATACAAAAATTTTATTCAATGTAAAAGGTATTTTAATGTACTTTAACAAAATACTTTAACAAAAATATGTTAAATTTATGTACTTTAACAAAAATATCACAATCAATTTATTAGCACTGGAAGAATTCTTAACTTTAAGAAAATATTGCAAGATTTTATATCACTCTTCATCATGAAATTATGAAAATTATTTGCTTGGTGACTCTTTAAAACTCTTAGCCCTATTGGCACACGTGATTTCTCTTAAGCTATTCATGATATTCCTCAAGTTCTTCCCAGAAGGAGCTGCAAAGTTAGACACCTCATTAGCCTTACAGAATGCAGGAGAGAAGAGTGCAAGGAATAAGAGTTGAAAGAAAGAAAAAGAACCAAAGAAGTCCAAAGTGGCGAATGTGACAAGAAAAAGAACTAGTCACACAAATACAAAGTTTTTAGCCCCTCAATGTTACACATTAAAGGTTCCACCCATTTCTGGCCTTGAAATTTTCCCTTGTCATAGTACCTCCCATGTAGAGATATGATAGATGTGTGTGTGGAGGAACACTTAAGAGTTATGTTGGGCTTCCTCCAAAATAATTTCCAATGGTGGCCAAAATAATATTCCAATATTGGAATCCCCTGAGGATATTTTAAAAATGCTGATACCATTGTCCATTCTTAAAATTCTGACAAGATTGGTTGGTGGACAACCTGGAAGAAGACAATTTTTACTTTTTTTGTGGTGCTAGGCATTGATCCTAGGGCCTTGTGCATATTAGGCAAACACTCTACCAACTGAGCTATATCCCCAGCACAGAAGACAATTTTTAAAGAGCTCCCTAGTTGATTCTAATGTTAGAATTAAGGTTGACAACCACTGGCTTAGAAATGATGTTCTCAGAGTGTTATATCCGGACCAGCAGTATCAGACTTACCTGGGATCCTTTTACAAATGCAAAATTTCAACCCCTCCCCACTAAATGATTCAGAATCTCTTAGGGTTAGATTTAGCAATGTCTCTTGTTCTCCAGGTGACTCCGATGTACACTGAAGTTTGAAAATCTTTGCCCTAGAGGTTCTTAATTTTTCCTCAGCCCCAACACACCAGAGGGAAATAATATACCTTTATCAGTAATAGAGGCTCCTATGACTATCCCCATCCCTTGTCAGAATCCTCATTCCTACTTCTTCAACCCATAATTTATAATATATTTATGTGGATTTTTGTATTTCATGTGTTATTTCCTTTCATGCTCATTTCATTTTGTTTCAGAATTCTTTGTTTTTGTGCATTTCATTTAATCTTCATGATAACTTTGTAAGGTAGACATTATTATCATCTCCATTTTACAGATGAGAAAACTGTGGCAGAGGAAAGTAAATACCTTACCTAAGAATCACACAACTAGTAAGTGGAAGAGAAAAATTTTCTCTTATATCTTAGGAGAAGTTGTTTCATAAGTTGGTTTCCTGTTCTCCTATTTTCTTTGATTTATTCCTTTTTTATTCTCCAACACATCCAACCATCCTCACCTAATGTATTTAACATTTATTGAAGACCCACTCTATACCAGGATTTCTATTGAGCTTTTTATATGTATCAATTCATACAATGCTCAGAACAATCCTATGAAGTAGGTACTATTATTTTTCTTATTGTTAAGTTAAGGAAATTGGGGCACAGAAAAATTAAACAACTTGCCCAATCTCACACAGCTAGTAAGTAGCAGCTAATATCTGAAGCCAAGTCTATGAAAAGATATTAAAAACATAGTTCATTTAGAGAAAAGAAAATGGGCTAGGAAGGTGAAAGAAAGGTTAGAATATTCAAAAGGTAAAAGGATAGAAAACAGAAGAGAGGTAGTACATGAAGGCCATAAAGGAGGAGGAAGGGGGAAAAGAGAGAGAGAGAGAGGGAAATGAGAATTTGGCTATTAGAGAAGAAAGGAAAAAAGAAAAAAACAAATAAGCAAAACCAAAACAAACAAAACCAACCAACCAAACAACAACAAAAAACCCAAATCGAAACAACCACTACCCCTTAAAAAATAAAGCACCAAAGGATAAAAAGAAAAAAAAATAATACAAAGAGGAAAAGAAGAAACTAATATGTGTATACACAAACCAATCGGCAAATAAAAGAACAACAAAAAATGAAAAAATTATCTCCGCTGAGTTGGTTGAAATTGTGGACAAGCCTGGATATTCACTACCTATGCCAGACTGTTTTTTTCTGTTTCTTCTTGGGCCATGTACTCCTTAGAACAATGCTAAACTCTTCCTCCTATTTATGAGGCTCACAAGGCTGCTGGCTGGAGTGGCCTGGGACTAAGCCTAGTTGAGATGACTCTCAGCTTCCCTGTTCACCAGGACAAGGTAAGAATGAAATGGGAAGTATGTTGGAGTTTTGCCCAGATGGCTAGGCCAATGTACTTTTAGGGCAGGGCTAATTCAGACTTCTATGTGAGAATTTCCAGTCGGTGGCTGGGGTCTAACTCCAATTGGAACTTTGGAACTTTGTCTGATGATATTTAATCCATCCAGAGAGATTAGATCAATGCACTCTAGGGCCAAGTCTCTGCTGGGTGTCTGGGTCTTGGGCAACTCCCCAAAATTCTATTTGTAAGGTGGGATAACCAATCACCCTGGGTGAAAAGGGCACAGCAGGTTTCACATGCACCACTGCCCCTGAATATGACATTCTAAAGCTCAGTCCCTGAATGTAACCATGCTTCCCTATTTAGAGTCCTGACCCTCTTCAGCTGGTGCTGCAAGCAGTCAGACTCAAAGGGAAAGTGAGTGGCACTCCATTCCTTTATCTGCCCTGAATCCCCCTGGATACAATCTTTTTCTGTGCCTGTTTCAATCACATTCTACCAGATGCACCCTAGGTCACATTGTAACTGCTGGCATGGACAATGAAGCAATATTTGCTATGATTTCCCAGGTTTCTATGGCAGTAAGCTCCAGCCTGATCTCCACAAGATGGATTTTCACCTCAGCTCTCTCTGCTTACAAGTTTGGAAACCTGGAGCACTTTTCAAATACCTCTTCAAATCTGTCTGCTATGTTTTTCTCTTTGCCTTTGTGTTGCCTCTTCCCTCTGCAGTGGTCTAGCATGACTGCCATCATTGGCTTAGCTCTGATGTAATCCTTATCCTGTTTAAAGCACCAGAATTTCTAGGTCTCTCTGAGACCTTGACTGTCCCATATTGAATTACAATAAAATCTCTCAGTCACTCACTTCATTGAGAAGCACTATTCTTATTGTTTCTGTTTTAAGCTGTGGAGAATCTGTAAAGTGTAGCTGCCTTCTACTTAGCCACCTTTGTTCCCTCCAGTATAGACATTTTAACAATATTGATTCTTCTAACCCATGACCATGGGATGTCTTTCCATTTTTTTTTGATCTTCAATTTCTTAAGCAATTTTGTACAATTTTCATTGTACAGAACAAAGATAGCTTGGCTCCAAAATCCACAATTTTAACAGTTATGAAGTTTAGCTAGTTAGTCATCAAGACCAAAAAGGAAATAGAATTCAAGATGGGCCACTAACTCTGGGTCTTACCAGTCTAACTCAATACACAAATGGATATATAATGAAAAAGATTAAAAAAAGAGAAAACAGTAGAGTAGAACAAGTGAATCAAGGGGAGGGAGCACATGAAGAAAAAGGAAGGTACTGGGGAAAATAGATGAAAGACTTAAGAAGTAAATCTTAAGGTAAGACAGAAAAGCTTAGGTGAGACAAGAAGCTTGCTGTCCAAGGTCACAATTCAAAGGCTGTGGCTATGTCTCATTGTCTTGAAACATGTTTTTCAAATTTTCAATTCATTATCTGTGTATAAAAGTTATAAAACTTTATATAAAATATAAGTTTGAAGCTTTCTTGAAAAACGAAGTACATGGCATCACTGGGTCTATATCACTACATGGTGATAGTTACCAAGAGCTGAGCAGCACCTTCTCCTTTATAAATTTTATTTACTAATTAAAAAATTAACATTATTTGATGTCATTGGGAAAAAACCATCTGACACTAGCTTAAACATAGGGACAATGTGACTGGATCTTAAAAATGTGAAGTTGTCAAGAAGCCAAGGTGGTTTTCTTTATGTATCTTAGATATGCTTCCCTCTGCATATGTGCTTATTTTTTATCTCCTAGAAAATTATGGCACACAGTGGGCAAGAGATATCTGCCTCATCTCCTGAGTTCATATGTTATAGTTCAGTCACATGGAAAAATACTGCTCTTTATTCAAATTTCCAAGTTATAGGGAACTGGACTCTCATAGGCCTGGCTTGAGTCAGCTGCAAACTGCTATCTAAATTTTGGCCAGGAGGCTAGAGTCATGTAATATAAGTTGAAAGTACACCTTTGCTAACCAGAGAGAGCTTATAAGGGGATTGTTATGTGTAGAGCAGAGACTTCCAAATTTATTCTATGTACCAAATATTATTTTGGTCCTTCTCACTTTGCAGTAGCTTCTTAGGTTGTCTTAAAAGTGTCTCAGACCACTGTAGGCCTATAGGATCTGCATGCCAGGTTAAGTCCTGCTATTTTGGGGAATATGCAAGGTTCAATGTACTTCTAGTGGCCTGGCCCTTCCTTGTGGTGACTCTGTTCCTATTACTGCATATAGCAATTTGAGACCAAAATTGCCATAACATCCTTCTCCAACTTATTTTTTAGCACTTTGAAAACCACAGAGCTTCCTTCAGTGGCCTAAAATCACCTTATCAATCATCATAATGACCTTAAGGCCAGTGAGTGGGGCCTGGTATGTGCATTTTTAAAGGTAACAGCCCTGAATGAAAAAGTGATAAGTGTAAAGAACAGTTGATGTTGATGTGCCCAGGACTGGAGAAATAGCAAAAGTTGCATTCATAAATGTAATACCTGAACTTTAGAATCAGACACGTGACAGTGATTTACTGTTACTCCTTTATGGATCCTCTTGAATCACAGGAGCTTTCCAAGGTGTGTGTGTTCTAGCTGAGAATTTGGACACTTCTTATTTCATTGATTATTTTTTCCCCAATGACTTTAAAGTTTCCATCCTGACACTCCTTACTGGTACTGCAGTTGATATTTGAAGGGTTCTTCTCTTAACCCAGTTTTCTTACAAGTATTGTCATAGCTTGGGGTGTAGGGATTTCTAGCTAGGCAAAAAGGATGTTCAGAGAAAAACCTTCCCTAACAAAGTAAGCTGCTTTGGCTGAAACTGTCCTCTCTCAAGATCCTGGGACAAATTTCTTCCAAAAGAATCTAATCTCACGAAGCTCTGCTGCTACTTCTGTGATTTGTTTTGCTTTTTATAAATAGGATAGAATTATCCTGACTTTCTCAAGCTAAGAGTTGCTTATAGGCAAAAGGAGAGTCTACATTCTTCAAAGTAAATGAAGAAAACCGAGAGCCAAAATTAAGCAATTTGTTAGAGGAATTTCACTTGGAGCATTTGCGATATGGGCCAACTTTGGTTTGCTTTCACTTTCCTCTCTGATGAAATCAGTTTAAGTTATAATAAAGTGCATATGGGTATGTTACTTTGGATCCTCTGTCTCCATCCTTCAGCTCTTTAGTTGGCAGTTTAAGACAGTATTTATTATAAATAGCAATAACAGTTAAAATGTATTAAGCTCCCATCAGCTAGGGAGGCTGAGGCAGAAGGATTGCAAGTTCAAAGTCAGCCTCAGCAACTTAGCAAGGCCCTAAGCAACTTATTGAGACTCTGTCTCAAAAATGGGAGGTTGGGGATGTGGCTTAGTGGTTGAGCACCTCTGGGTTCAACCCCTAGTACCCCCCCCCAAAAAAAAAGTATTGAGCAATTGCTATGTGAAAGACACTATTCTAAATTCTTGACAATACCAATCTGATAAAAATTGTATTATACAACAAATAACAGTACTGCTATAGTTTGAATCTCACCTTCAAAACTGAGTTTGAAATTCAGTTGCCACTGTAATGGTATTGTAATGTTGGCTCTTTAAGAGGTGATTAAGTTATGAGGACTTTATCCTCATGAATGGATTAAGTCCATTATCCCCAGAGTGAGTTGATACAAAAACAAGGTTAGCTTCTTCAGCTTTGTCTTGCTTCTCTCTCTCTCTTTTTCTCTTTCTCCCTCCCTCCCCCTTTTCTCCCTTTCCCTCTTGTTGTCCCTCTCCTCTTGTGATGGGATGCTTGTTTACTATGTTATGATGCAACAAGGTCCTCTCCAGATGTCAGCACCTTGATCTTGGACTTCTCAGCACCCAGAACTGTGAAAAACAAATTTATTTTCTTTATATATTACCCAATCTGTGTGACTGTTATAGCACCAGAAAACAGATTTTAACAAATACCTAGCATATAATGTTCAGTCAATGAATAGTAGTATTCATATATTCTCTATCTCTTCTATTCCTTCTCCCTTAAAACATACTTTGACTGAAGACTGGGCATACTAAAAGCACATGCTTTTCAATCTTAAAGGGGTCATCTTGGCTGCTTCACCATCCTTTCATCCAGTCCTGTAGTAACAATTCCATGACTTTTCCGTATCTCTCAAGTCCTGTTCATACCTACTTCCAATTTTGTCCCCTGATTTGTTAATGAAATTATATGTATTCCCTCATTTTTCCTTTACTTGACCTATGTTAGTAATACTAAAGCTTTAGTTCTACTTACAGTGCAGACTGAATCAGGAAGTGTGAGATGGAACCTGAGGAGATTCTAATTCCTAATGTTTTTGAGTGATATCAGTAGTGTTGGATGGATTACACATTTAGGCAGTAAAGCTCTAAAGAGGATCAAAGTTTATCAAATCTGTCATTTAAATAGATGAAGTGATTAATACTTAAAAATGTTAAATGATTTTATTAAGGTTACAGAGCTGGTCGGTGATAGAGTCCAGACTTGAACCAAGCTCCTGATTGTCATGCTGTACTTAAACTCTACACTCCTGCAATTATTTCTTGAAGCAATTTCTTGATGTCAAATTGCCTGTTCTGCTTCACGTCAGCCTGTGGAGGTGAGGTAGAGGAGTCTTCTTGTGTCTGATCTGAATGTAATTTTGCTTTGCTGAATTATTACTATAATTATTTTAAAGTTCCCTTGTGAATATTTTAAAGTTATTTTGGCTTAAAATGTCATGAGCATGAAAGCTTGTGCATGAAAGCTTCAAAGAACTCTAAAGTAACAAGCTCCAAGGTTATACAATTTTTATTAGTCCAAAAGAATGAGTGAGGCTGATTCAGATATTTGGGGATAAGGTTTTTGGAGAGAGAGAGGTAAAGAAGTTTAAAATAGGCTCTCACTTCTGGGCTTGAAACATGCCAGCTCTATCTGAATATGATTGAGGTCTGCTTTTCCCAATGTGGGAGGGAACAATGGTCAGTTTATTGGCTAGGTGAAGTACTCTAGTACTCAAGGATTCCACAGAGAAATCTTTTAAAATAGTTCTTGCCAAATCCTGCAACTCAAGGTGCCTGCAGGTTGTTAAGCTTACTTGAGATAATTTGATAGCTTGGGACTGTATGACAGTTGAGAATTTGCAGAAGGCTCTTAAGTATTGTTGGAATCTAGTTAATTGAGTTCTTCCTTTGCAGCTGTGCTATGAATGTATCAGTAACCATGTTAGTAAATGCCTTCATGGTACCTTTAACTTTCTTCAAAATTTCATCTAGTTACATTGATTTTGCATGTGATATGGGATAGTGTGTCATTTTTTTCTTTTTTTCTTTGTTCTTTTTAGATAAAAATGACAGTAGAATGTATTATGACATATACATTCATGAATTATAACTTATTCTAATTAGGATACAATTCATGTGGCTGTACGTGATGTGGAGTTTCACTGGTCGTATATTCATATATGAACATAGGAAAGTTATATCCAATTCATTCAACTGTCTTTCATATTCCTATCTCCTCCCTTCCTTTCATTCCCCTTTGTCTAATCCAGTGAAATTCTGTTCTCCCCCGCTTATTGTGTGTTAGTGTTTGTCATGTTTTGATTAAAAATAAAGTCCAGGAACATTATCTTTGTAAACTTTGAACTATCCAGTCATGGATAGTTAGAGTGACTTGAGATTCTCAATTTCATATTTCAGACTCTGTTATCCAGGCACATGCACAGAAACAGTATACCCATCTAATGGAAAAAGTCCTCAAACAAAACAACCTCCTCTTGAGTATTCAAGGGGGAAAACAGAGCTGGATTCTGAGTGCCCAGAACTGTATTTGCCCTGTATTTATATTATTTTATTAAATCCACTTATTAGAATCCTATGAAATAATATTGTCATGTATTCTTTAATTTTTTTTTTAGTTGTAGATGGACAAAATGTCTTTATTTTATTGCTTTGTATGTGGTGCTGAGGATTGAACCCAGGGCCTCACGCATGCGAGGCAAGCGCTTTACCGCTGAGCCACAATCCCAGCCCCTGTCATGTGTTCTTTATAAATAAAGAAATACCGAATCAGAGAAGTTAACTAAAAGAACTTTTTACTGTCACACAGCTAGCATTTGGTATCTGGGATTTGAATGCAAATCTAAGCACCAGAGCCCTTGCCCTTAAGTAATATATTGTGCTGATTTTATTTACCTATGTTAGGAAGGTGACAGATTCAAATGTCAAAGTCCTCTTTGATAAATATTCTCCTGTTATTTACTCATTCACCTTTTTTACTGTCTTATATAGAATGGAAATGAGATCATAGAAAGAACAGGGGCCTTGGAAAGTATATTAGGAGGTTGCTCCTACTTCTGGGCCACAATAGTACCACATAGTACCCAATAGTCTAAGAATATCTTGGTCATGTCTTCCCAATGCCTAGAACATAGAAGGATATCAGTGAATACTTATGGAATGAATGAATGAGTGAAAGAGTAAATCACCAAGTTTTAGATAATTATCTACCTAGTTTAACACTTACTGGCAGATTATATGTCTTTGTACATGTTCCTGGTTAAGGGTATATAAATTATGTATATATGTACACAAAGATACACATATTTATTCAGAAATTGCCATCCTGATATACACAGACTCATAAAGATACATGTCCACATAAAAGAATATTTGGTATATTAGTTTCCTGCTGCTATAGGAAAGTAGCACAAATTAGGTGGCTTAAAATGGCAGAAATTTATTTGCTCACAAATCAAAATTTTGACAGAACCAAGATCCCACCAAAATCTCCAGAGTAGGATCCTTCTTGGTATCCTTTAACTTCTAGTAGCATCACATATTCCATGCTTTGTTGCAGTATAACTCTAATTATTCTGCCTCTCTTCACATGGAGGTCTCCTATTGTATGTGTCTCTCTCTTCACATGGTGTCTTCCCCTTCTTTATAAGGATACCAGTCATATTGAAATAAATCCTACTCTAACAATTTCATCTTGATTACATCTTCAAAGTTATTATTTCCAAATAAGGTCACATTCACAAGTACTGATGGTTAGGAACTGAACATATCATTTTGTGGGATACAATTCAACCCATAATAGTCTGTCCTCTGGCTCTCCAAAATTCATGTCCTTCCCATGGGCAAAATATATTCACCCTACCCCAACAATCCCAAAGGCTTTAGCTCATTCCAGCATCAATTCTAAGCTTAAAGTGTCAGCTAGATATAATGAATTTTAAAATTCCTAATCTCATCTTCTAATTCATTTAAATAAGATATGGTTGAGACTCAGGGTATAGTTCATTCTGGGGCAACATTCTTCTCCATATGCAGATCTATAAAACCTAAAAGAAAAATGAATACTTTCCAAAATACAATGGTGGGGCAGGAATAGGATAGGCATTCTCATTTCAAAAGGAAAATATTAGAAGGATAAAAAGGTATCATGGGTCCTAAGCATGTCTGAAACTTAACAGGGAACATTCAGTTAGATTTTAAGGTCTGAAAATAATCCTCTGAAGTATGATATTCTGTTCTCTGGGCCTGGTTGGCCTTGCTCTCTCAGCCAATCAAGATAATGGCTCATATTTTTCTGCCTAAGAAGATTACATCTTTGGCCCAGGACTCTGTATCTGTGACTTACCCTTGGAATCATTTGTGCTTTGTTTCATCCCATCTCTATCCCCTTTAGTCCAGACTAGTAGTATTTCTGCTTGCACAAAATTTCCATAAACCTAATGATCACCTCATTCACAGATGCCAGGGGTTAGCATTTCAATATGTCTTGGGGAGGATACAATTTGATATGCAAGATATGCATTCTCACACACACATATACACACACATATAACATATGTGTGTGTATATGTAAAATAGAACATCCATGTATAAAGTAGAGATGGTTAGGGATCAGCAAACACAATATGATATATAGAGCACATATGGGCTTGCTGGTACTTAATCATGCTAAACATCTCTGCCTCAAAATTTGCATTTATTTTTCCTCTGCCTAACACTTTTTCCATTTCTCCATAGATATTTGCATGGCTTATTCTCTCTTTTCATTCAGATCTCTTTTTAAATACCATCAAATCAGAGAAGCTTCCTTGACTGGGGTATCCAAGATAATCCAACCCCATCCACTCCCAACATTTTTAATCTTCTTTGACTGCTTTATTTTTATAACTTTATTTTGTTTGTTTATTTTTTTAACGTGGTGCTGAGGATTGAACCCAGTGCCTCATAAGTGTGAAGCAGGCACTCTACCACTGAGCCACAACCCCAGCCCCTGCTTTATTTTTACCCATAACAATTAATGCCACTTGGCCATTTGTTCAACCCTAAGACTGCAAAAGTTCCAGTGTATTGTTTACCAATCTCAAAGAAAAAAACTTGGAAGACTCAACGGAGGTTTGGACATTTTAATTGTGTACTCCTCAGTGTTGGCAGGCCAGGACAAAATTTAGGGTACATTGGACTTATGAGCAGAGAGAATATATAGGATATGTTGCATGCCCATTGTGCAGATGGGCGCATTTTATGAGTACATTCTTTTACTTTACAACCGAGGTTGCTCTGCTTTGATCCCCATTTAAAGATTGAAGACAAGGGAAATGATCAGTTTCCCATCTCCTTACCTTTCTTATTACATTCTTTGGAGTCCTTCTTATTTAACTGCCAGGAACAACAAGCTTAAGCACTGACTTATTTTTTCCCTAACACCATTATCTATTTATTTTGTGTATTATCTGTCTCCCTTACTGGAATGTGAGTTTCATGAGGCATGAGGGCTGGGACACTTGTTTATTATTGTTATATACTGTTTTCCCCAAAGCCTAAGATAGTGCATGACACATTATGGACACTCAATATTTGTTCATATATTGAATGCACAGAGAGAAAGAGAGTTTTTATGGAACATCTGCTTGATGTCAGGTATTTTCATATTTTACTTCATTTAATACTCAGATGTCTGAAGATTTATAAGATAATCAGGTGAGAATCATGTGAAAGGACATAAAAAGCAGTGCCTGCAAATTCTCTGCTTGAACAAAATGACTCTGGTCTCTCCTATTATGTAGGCAATTGGTGTCTCATTCAGTTTAGCAATTTTTGTTCTCTATGGATTCTATTATAAATAAACCATGGGTTCAGGAAGAAGATGATATTTCACTTGTTTTCTAAAAAGGTGTATTAACTAGACAAAGGGTGAGGGGCTATATATATATATATACACACACACATATACATATATATACACAAATGCATGAAAAGCAATGGCATATTTCTATCACTATACACCCTCCCACACATTACATACTGTACCATCTTAATCAGCAATAGTAGCAGCAACAGCACCATCTGTTGCATTTACTACATGCCAGGCACTAGGGTAAGGGATGACTATGGCTTAATCTGTACTGTAAAGATATTTATAGTCCAATTGGGTGGGTGAGGCACATAAGAAAATAGTTATACAAGGCAGTGCAGAATGCCCAACATGAAGGGAACAAACAGCTGATGCTCCAGGAATCCACATTAAGACTCATGATAGGGAACAAGATGGTTGGAAAAATACTTCAAGGTGGTTCAAAAGCTTGAGCTAAACTTCGAAGATAAAATTTTATCAAAGGCATATATGTGAGGGAAGCAATTTTTGTGGGGACCAGGGATAGTCCAAAGTCAACTCACTAGACTATGATTCCATGAGGGCAGGAAACATGTCTGCTTTTTTAGCACTGTATTCCTTGTGTCTAGTACATGCCTTGACACGTAGTAAAGTCTTAAAATATTTATGATCACAGTGTGTAACCTCTGAATAGACTAATTTGGATGAAGCACAGACTCTGCATGGGTGAACAGAAATAAGGATAGGTTGTATGAAATATTTTGCATAAAGGTCATGTTGATACTCTTAAGTCTGTTCCCTGTCCAAATCTTAGGAGTCTGAGGAAAATTTAGAGGGAATAGGTACTAGTTTGCTGAGCCAAGATTCTCTTTGCAAATCCAGTGTTTCCCAATCTTCCCGTGCTTCTTCCCATCCATGTATTTACTCACACACTCAATTTTCTACTTGCCATTCATCCTTTTACATGTTTATTTACATATTTGCTAGAAATATGAAAATTTCCTTTGCATATGGAGACTGACAGTTGGGCTCAAGGCCTGGGTTTTAAAGCAAAAGTACACCATAAAATACCTTTTAAAAATACTCCCAGGCTAGCCAGGTGCGGTGGCACATGCCTGTAATCCCAGCACCTCAGACGCTGAGGCAAGAGGAAACTTTGAACTTTGCAAGTTCAAAGCCAGCTTCAGATACTTAGCAAGGCTCTGAGCGACCTAGAAAGACCTTGTCTGAAAAATTTAAAAAAGGACTGGATGTGAGGATGTGGCTCAGTGGTAAAGCACCTCTGGGTTCAATCCTTGGTACTTCCCCCCCCAAAAAAAACAATATAAAACAAAACAAAAAACCCCAAAACCAAACCCTTGTCTACTATTAGCATAGCCAGGAATACTACTAAAATTGATCTCGAATAAATACAGTATTTTTTACAACTTTAGAAACATAGAGTATACTTTATAATTGAATGGTCCAATTTGACTTCCTTTTTATGATTCAATGACCCAAAAGACTAGATATTAAATTAACCAAATTTAAGTTTTAGTTCACATAAAGCTCCAAAAGTTATATCAAATGCTCAGACATACAGATAAACAAGCCTAAGACTATGAATTTCAAGAAGTGGAACAAAAATTGTTGCACCAAAAGGAGCTATAGGTTTATAGAAGTGCCAGTGCAAATATTAAAAATAAACTGATGTACAAAGCAGATACTAGATCAAACTGAATGAAAGTACAAATTATGGACTCTAACCAACACTCCTTGAATATGTAAGTGATCAGGAAGAGGAATTAGAATCTTGTGTAAATATTTTTTAGGTCAGAAAACAATTATAACTATACTCTTCTGATAACCCAGAGTTTCTCTATTTTGAAACCATTGATATTTTGACCAGAAAACCTTTTCCTATGGAGGACTATCCTGTACATTGTACTATGTTTTGCAAACTCCAGCTTCTATACACTATGTGTGCCAGTTGTGACAATGAAAAAATCCCAAACTTTCTTTCTGTCCTATCATGATATCATAGTGCTTCAGTGAACATCTTCAATGTGTCTCCTCCTTATGCACATATGTGAGAATTTCTCTAGCACAGACACCTAAAAGCAATCTTGGGTCAGAGTGTATACAGTACACACTTTCAAATTTAGAAGAAATGGCTCTCCGGAGTATATGTACCAATTTATAGCTCAACCTTCTATTGCCCTACCTCAGCTATCAGTAATATAAATGTTTCTATTTTTCTGTAACTTCTGATATTTGGAGTTATCAAACTTCAGACATATTAATTTTCCAATCTAGGTGGTGAGAAATGGTAATACATGACCTTGATTCACATTTCCTTCACATATTTTCAAGTATTGATTGGACATTCAGATTTCCTTTTTTTGTGTGTGAAAGGCCAGTTCATTCACTTGCTTTTTTTTCTTTAGTCATTCTTGTCTTTTTCTCACTAATTTCAAGGTATCCTTTATATATTTTTTCATAAATTACTTGTTGATTATATGTTGTAAATATTTTCCCTAACCTGTATATGTCTTTTTGAAGAAAGGTTGCAAAAATAGTACAGAAAGTTTCCATATTTTCTTCATTCAGCTTCCGTAACTGTACTACATTTGTGAAAACTAAACAATTAACACTGATACTATTAACTTAAATACAGATTTTACTTGGATTTCTCCAGTTTTCCCACTAGTGCCTCTTATCTGTTCTAGGATCCAATAAAAAATACACCTTTGTATTTACTTTTCATATCTCCATATCCACTGACACAGGTTTTCCATTTTCGTTGGTCCCAACACTTCTGAATGGTTATAGCGGTTATTTTGTAGAATGTCACTTAATTTGGGATTGTCTGATGTTTTCTCATGATTACATTGAGGTTATGGGTTGTGCACAAGAATAACACAGAATTCATATGCCCTTAGCATCATGCCATATTAGGGAGTACATGAGATTCATATAACTTATGGCAATGTTCGTATGACTTATGGAAATGTTAACCTTGATCACTTGGTTAAGGTTGTCTGCCAGATTTCTCCACAGTAAAGTCACCATTTTTCCCTTTCCAAAAGATTCAGTCACTAAGTGTAGCCTACACTCAAAGGAAAAGGAATTAACTTTACCTCTTGGAGGAAGAGATAACAAAGAATAGGAATCCATATTCTAAAACTACAATAATTAATAGTTATAAAAGATGCTTTGTGAGTATGCAAACATTCTGTTCCTCCTTAAAGTTGAACCCACTCATTTTAACATTCATTCATGGATCTTGCCTGCAGTGGTTTTTATTGTGGCATGATAATAGTGATTTTCTATTTTCCTCATTTTTCATACATTTATTAATTAAAATTATTCTGTAAGGAACATCTGTCCATTTGTCCCTATATATTTATTTATTCAATAATTTACTGTATATCAGTGTGGACTCATGTAGACTTTATTCTTTGGGTTTTAACACAATACTATCATTATTTATTTTATTGCTCAAATTGTTCTCACTTTTCCTATTGGGAGGTCTTTCAGGTTGGCCCCTATGTCTTTTTGACATATGTAATATTTTCTATAGTGAATTGTTTCTTAGTTCTGCTTATTGTATTTTAAAGTTTAAAGATTTTAATTTTGATTTAGTCAAATGGATCAATATTTTCCTATGGCTTGTGTATTTTTTTTTTTTTTAGTACTGGAGATTGAACTCAGGAGCACTTGACCACTGACCTACATCCCCAGTCCTATTTTGTGTTTTATGTAGAGACAGGGTCTCACTGAGTTGCTTAGTGCCTCGCCCTTGCTGAGGCTGGCTTTGAACTCACGATTTTCTTGTCTCAGACTCCCTAAGTGCTGGGATTATAGGCTTGCACCACCGCGCCTGGCTAAAGGTTTGTTTTTTTTTTTACCTTATTTTTTGGGGGGTGGGATTCTTTTTCTTGTCTTTTTGGAACTAGGGGCCGAACCCAGGGCTTTGTGAATGCAAGACAGACGCTTTGCCACTGAGCTACATCCCAGCCCTGGCTTGTGTATTTTTATGTCTTATTTAAAACATCTTTCCTTGCTCTGACATCTTACTGTAATGAAATCTTTTATGTTTTTCTTCTAAACATTTTACAGTTTTGCTTTCATATTTAAGTCATTAATATGTCTACTATTTGTGTGTGTGGTATCAGGACAGGAGTCTATTTTCCTTTTTTTCATATGACTATATGATTAGCCAATCACCACTTAAGAGAAACAGTCCCTTATTGATCTTTATACTCAACCAACAGAATTCAGTCTTTTTAGAACAAGTAGTATCTGATCCAAAGCGATTTGTCAGATCTACCTTAAAAGAAAAGTGGGTGTCAATATTATGAAAGCTTCCCTTGTTGAAATAGAACTCTGTTTTTTATGACAAGAATAGAGAACATGGCAAACAAGGAGAATGTCCATATTATGTTATTGAAAATATCGGCTAACTAGTTTAAGAGGAGTTAACATAACTGTCATGATCCACTGACCTCCTAAATCTTAAGAAAATATTTTGAATTGCAGTTGTTCCCCCAGAAATTCTGGGTTCTTGGAAATTCTGTTGAAAATTTCAAATTTCTAAGTAGTTGTTTTTATACAACACACTTTTCTGTTTTCACTAATGACTCTGTACATGTATGTACAGCATTTTGCTTTCCCCAAAGTTTTCTGTTTTAGGAAAAAAAAAGAAGAGACTTGATGACCATCACTTACCCATGCCTTCCAACCTGGAATTTGCTTCTTTTTTCTATTTACCAAAATATGGCTTGTTCTTAAGTTTCCACTTCAAATCATACCAGATAATTTCTATCCACAAAGAATGCTAATAACATTTCCTTTTTAAAAAAATATTTTTAGTTGTTGATAGACACAATACCTTTATTTTATTTATTTATTTTTATGTGATGCTGATGATTGAACCCAGTGCATCACATGTGCTAGGCAAGCACTCTACCAATGAGCCACAATTCCAGCCCCAACATTTTCTATATTGCTTTAATTTGAAGTTATTCTTCATTGTAGATTGTAGTATGAATTGATAATAGCTTTTTAAGCTATTAAAGGGAAAAACTTTTTAAGATATTTAAGGGAAAATTGCCAAACTGTAAGTTTATATCAATTATAAGATAAGTTTTGATTTCATAGTTATTAAAAGTAAAAAAAAGTGTCCTAGAATCAAGGAAACATAGTATTGCTTAATTCATTAATTTAGAAATTAAGCACTTTAAAAAATCATTTATCAATCAGTTTAGCTGAATAGCTTAGCTAATTTGTATGTAGCTTTTGCCTTAATGTGAATTCTTTGAGAGGAGAAACCATTTTCACATATGTATTTCTATTCCTAGGAGTCATGATTTATAAAACCTTAATAAAATTAAATATACTGGCTCAGGAGGGTTAGACATAAGGATTGCAAGTTCAAAGCCAGCCTCAGCAACTTAGAAAGGCCCTACAGAACTTGGTTAGACCCTGTGTCAATAAAAAATAACAATAAAAAAGTCTAGGGATGTGGCTAAGTGGTTACACACCCCTGGGTTCAATCTGTGGTATCAGAAAAGGTAAAGTACAGATATGTCTTCCCAAAAAAGTGCTCAAAAATGCTTTTGAATGGAATTCAATTGAATTCTCTGTCTTTTCCTCCTGGTACCCAGTAGGTCTGGATAAAGGGCAGCCAATACTTATCAATAATAAAAGCATCAGTCAACTGGGAATGGCTTGAAAAATTTAAAGATCTGAAGAATTTACAACATTCCATCAAAAGTGAGCAAAGACTTAGTGGTCAGACCAGAATGTGCAATGTCTGAAAAGGCACACCTCTATTTTAGCTATCTCTTTGAATCCTAGTATAAATTGCTCTTGATTTTGAGTGACCAAAAATTATTTCATTTGGTGGTAGCATTCACTTCTCTTCCTTCTGTCCATTATGGTATTCAGTTCTCAGTTCAATTAGCATTTCTCCCTAATATCTGCTTCCTTGATTTGAAAATTTCAGTCAGTATGCTTCCATATTCTGCTTTAACAATGCCAGGTGCGGTGGTGCAATCCCAGCACTTAGGGAGGCTGACACAGGAGAATCGTGAGTTCAAAGCCAGCCTCAGCAATGGCGAGGTGCTAAGCAACTCAGTAAGACCCTGTCTCTACATAACACACAAAATAGGGCTGGGGATGTGGCTCAGTGGTCGAGTGCCCCTGAGTTCAATCTCCAGTACCAAAAAAAATAAAATTCTGCTTTAACAAATTCTGCCCTCTGAAATTACAATGTTATAAGAGTTGGGAATGATGCCATCAAAAAAAATTAAAGTGTACAAACTGTACTCATTGTGTGATTCAGACTCCAATTCTCTCCTTGGTGGGGCATGGTTAAACTCCTGGGATCACTGGGTTCAACTCGGGAGAAGCATAGGAAAGGGGCTATCTGTCTTTGTTGAAATCTGTCTTTGTTGGAATTAGGGTTGGATCCCAGTCTTCTCGTGGCCATATACTTTGTAGTTGAAGGGGAGCCAGGTATGCATTCAGGAAAAAAGACTGGAGTGGATAGTGGAAAAAAATTAGTCTCATGATACTAAAGTGCTGGTGAAGATATAGAAGACTATGAACTCTCTCATACTGTTGGTGTGATTATAGATTTGTACTAGGACTTTGAAAATAGTTTGACATTACTAGTACAGTAGAAGATCTGCATTGCCTACAACCTACTAATTTCACTTTTGCGTAGAGAATCTTTAAAGCCTTACTTCTCCAAGTGTGGTCATTAGACAGATTACAACAACATCTAGAAATATGCTAGAAATGCATAATCTCAGACCCCACTTCAATCCTATAGAATTGGAAGCTGAATTTTATTTTATTTATTTATTTATTTATTTATTTATTTTGTGGTTCAATCATTTTTACTGGTTGTTCTTCTTTTTTTTTAATTTAATTATTTTATTTAAATGCATTTCAAGTCATAGTACATAGAGCTCAGTTTTTCCATTTCTCTGGTTGCAAACCAGATAGAGTCACACCATTTGTGTCTTCGTACATGCACCAGGGGTAGTAATGACCCTCTCAATCAACCATCATTACTATACCCATTCCCCTTTCCTTCCTCCCACCTCCCCCCTGCTGCATCCAGAGTTCCTGCATTTCTCCTATGTTTCCCGTTCCCACCCCCCTTATGTATCATCATCCACTAATCAGAGAGAACATTCGGCATTTGGTTTTTTGGGATTGGCTTACTTCACTGAGCATAATGTTCTCCAATTCCATCCATTTGCCTGCAAATGCCATAATTTTATTTTCTTTTATTGCTGAATAATATTCCATTGTGTATATGTACCACAGTTTCTTTATCCATTCATCTATTGAAGGGCATCTGGGTTGGGAAGCTGAATTTTAACAAGATCCTGGGTGATTGGTATACAAATTAAAGCTTTAGAAGCATCTAGAGAAACTCTTACACATGTGCACAAAGAGACCTGATAAAAAATATTTGTGGCATCATTGCAACAGGGAAAGAAAACAGAAACAACCTACATATCCATTAACAGGAGAATGGATAATTCTGGTATTTTATTAGCAGTGATAGCAGTACTAAATAATGAACTAGAACTACATGGATAAATCTCAGAAATGTGATATTGGGGTGGAGAAGTAAATTGCAGGATGATTCATGTAATTTGATTCATATAATTTGATATAATGCTTAAAATGTTAGATATACTGATTCGTGCATATATACTAAATGTATAAAGATATTCATGGGAATAAAAACACCAAATTCAGGATAGTAGTTTTTTCTAGGGAGACAAATGGAATTGTGGAGGGTTGCTCATTTGGCTTGAAGCATCTGTATAATGCTATAATTGTTCAAAAAAGAGCTTAAGCAAATAGAGCAGAAGTAGGTATATGGGTTTTCATTTAATTTTTAGTATTTTTAATACAAGAAAGTGACCAAACAGAGAAAAATGAATCTAAAACTATCGTGACCACATTAGCACATGTGCCTGAAACATACTAATACCATTTTTCAGTTTATTTCCTTCAGTTAATTAATTTATTTTTATTTATATATGATCTGCAGTTGATGGCCATCCTCTACTCTCCAGTATCACTACCAGTTTCATGGATCTCCATTCTCCAAAGTCCATATATCATTCATGGATAGTGATTAAGCATATAATAGGATTACTACACCTAACCCTCACCAAAGGCCTGACATTGGAGTTCCCAATGGACTGGATTCCATAACCAGTCCCCATCAGGGGTCTAGTTAAAAAAATAAATGGTGAAGTAAGAAGTGAATTTATTTGTGATTTGGCTAATACTGGCAGAGCATTAAGATTTTATATGTGGGAGAACATAAGCTAAATATATGCTTATGTGTATCTGGTAAGGCCAGTCAGGCCTTGGGCCTGCAAGTTGAGAGGTATGTTGTCATTCTGGTTTTGCTAGTTTTTTCAGTATTAAGACCAGGGGGAGGTAAGGCAGTTTTTGCTCTTACCATGAGATGGAGCTAGCAAGATAAAAGCAACTTCTATCTAAGTAGAGGCCCCTTAGTCAAAGTTATGAGCTCCACCTGGTGGAAAGACAATCATGGGTAAAGAACCTCCTTTTCTGTAACTTCTTGGCTCTTTTTACTTTTGGCAGGGTTGTCATAACTGGCTCCATTTTTTTCTTCATTTGTTTTTGCCCTGCTAGGGATTGAACCAGAACATTGACACATACCAGGTTCTACCACTGAGCCACATCCCCAAACCCACAGCTGACCCCATTTTGATTCTGACAATTTTTTCACCTTGTTTCTGAGTGATTGTTTTTCCTTCTTTGAAGGCATTGATGATTAATCACCCTGTGGTTTGCTTTTGATTGTGTCTCATTGCCAAAACGGACCTGTCCTGGTTGTTGGTTCCATGTCAGAGAGGAAGTAGTAAGATAATTAGGAGTCAGAGTTTAAACCATTTTGTCTAGATTTGAGCAAAAAGAGGTTTAGAGAGAGTGGTTTTGGGGGCTCAGTTAACCTGAAGTCCATTGCTAAGTTTAATCTTATCTGTTTCATAAGCAATAGCTAACATCTTAAAACATTGGATCTTATGCAGAATTTTGACAGTCAACAGTTACAAAATTTAAAAGGAAAATACAAAACAAATAAGAGCAAATCAAATCTAGTTTATATAGCAGATTTGAACCAAGAAACAATCTAATTTATTCCTATCAATTTCACCATGATAAACAAAGAAAACCAATTTACTTGTAAAACAAGTTTAGTTTTGTCAAAAAGGTTCATTTAGGAGTACTTTTTAGAATCCTTTTTATGTAAAATAAGATGAACTACCATTTAGGCAAAAAGCACATTATTTTTCACTTAAAATATAATCATTTCTGTTAAATTGTAAAAGTAAATAATACAATATGTTAGAAATATCTCATGAGTTCCAATTTAAATTTTTCTTTGCTTCTAGAATTTAATCCTCTGGGATTCCTTTTGTTGTGATGCTGGGGATTGAACCCAGGACCGTGTGCATGTGAGGCAAACACTCTACCAACTGAGCTATATCGCCAGTCCTTAATCCTGTGGGAATCTAATCATACAGAATTTCAGGAATTACATTTTATTAACAATAAATGCTAGTGAGAATGCAGGTAAAAAGGAACTTTTATATACTGTTGGTGGGAATGTAAATTGGTACAGCCACTATGGAAATTACTGTGGAAGTTCCTCAAAAAGCTAAAAATAGAACTACGATGTGTCCAGCTATACCACTTCTTGGTTTTTGTCCAAAAGAATTAAAGTCAGCATACTTCATATATACATTGCACATCAGTGTTTATTTGAGCAAAATTTACAATAGTTAAGTATGGAATCAGCCTAGGTATTCATCAACAGATGACTAGAAAAAGAAACAGTGGTGTACATATACACAGTGAATTATCATTCAACCATAAAGAACAGAATTATATAATTTGCAAGGAAATGGATGAAACTGGGAATCATAATGTTGAGGGAAATAAGTCACACTCAGGTCAAGTGTCAGGTTTTCTCTTATGTGAAAGCTAGAGGGAAATGGGAAAAAAGGGAGTTTCATGAAAGTAGAAGGGAGACCAACAGGGATCAAGGGGAGTGTGTGGGAGGTACTGGGGTATGAAATTGATAATATTATATTGTTAAAGGCTTCTTTTGTAGATGGACACAATACCTTTAAATTATTTATTTATTTTTATGTGGTGCCAAGGCTTGAACCTGGTGCCTCACACATGCTAGGCAAGTGCTTTTGCTCTGAGCTACAACCCCAGCACCTCAAATTATGTTTTTATCTATGTGTAAATATGCTCCAAAGAAATCCACCAGTCTGTATAATCAATATGCACCAATAAAAAAGAATGAAATTTTAATAATTAAGCTGCATTTGTCTTTTCCTTTTTATAGTGACAATACCTTTAGAATTTTTTTAGAGATATGCTATAGAACAATAAAGTACTGCAACCTTTCAGATATAGTTTAAAAAAATTAATGCTTATTTACCAATTAAGTATTTATTTTTCTTTTTTATGAGTGCCTTGTATTTATGCGTAATTGTGGGGTTCATTTTGAAATTCATATTTGCAGAGAACATATTTGTTCTATTTCAATCCCCAGTGCCCCCCATACCCTATCCTCCTCCCTCCAGCTGATCCCCTTTCTCTATTTGTCTTCCTTCTATTTATTTATTTATTTATTTTTAAATGGATACATCAGAGTTACATATAAAACTAGAATGCATTGTTGCATTGTATTATGTTCATACATGCACGTAGTAAAATTTGTCCAAATATGTTCATCAGCTCTTCCCATTTCCTTTCCTTTCCTTTCTCTCTCCCTCTTTATCCCTACTTCTATTCTACTGCTTCTATTCTACTGCTTTCCCTTGTGTTTTAATGAGATCCCTTTTTATTTCTGTTTCTTCTTTAATTTCCACATATGAGAGAAAACATTCAACCCATGATTTTCTGAGTCGACTTATTTCACTTAGCATGATGAAGAACATACATATATATATATATTATATATATATATGTAATATATATATTTTATATCACAACTATTTTTTTGGTACTAGGGATTGAACCCAGGGGCTTAAACACTGAGCCACATCCCCAGCCCTTTTTTATAATTTTTTAAAATTTTGAGACAGGGTCTTGCTAAGTCGCTTAAGGCCTTGCTAAGTTGCTGAGGCTGGCTTTGAACTTGCAATCCTCTTGTCTCAGCCTCCCAAGTTGCTGAGATTACAGGTGTGCACCACTGTGCCTGGCTTCACTTCCTAATGTATTTTGACAGTGTAATTTAAAATTTCAGAATTTTAACAGCAAATGTGGATTATATGCAGTAATGCAGTCATGAGAGAAGTTTCACCTTTTGAGAAAACCTCTGTAGTCTTGTACACCTGGGCACAGTGGGGCATGAATGTAATCACAGTGACTTGGGAGGCTGAGACAGGAGGATTGCATGTTCAAAGCCGGCCTCAGCAACTGAGCGAGGCTCTAAGCAGCTTAGTGAGACCCTGTCTCAAAATAAAAAATAAATAAAAACAAAAAAGGGCTGAGGATGTTGTTCAGTGGTTAAGCACCTCTGGGTTCTATACCTGTTTCTTTTTTTTAAGGCCTTATACATACCTTACATTGACATTTTTAATTCCAATATTTTTGAGATAGAGGAAGAATAAAGCAAGATTGCTTCTTACTAACTACAGAGTTATAGTTCATGCTATTTAAAATGACTGTAAACAATATAAGATATTTTACAATTTTGTTGAAAGTTTAGTAACTAACAAAGCAGTTTAGTAATGTTTTCAGTAGACAGCTATCATGATTGACAACACTAATAGGACCATCAGATTTTTATAAATTTTGCAAAAATTTTAGAATATTTGCATCAATGCCATATATCCTATACCATTATAAAAATATAGTTGTACTTTATCCAGAATTATAAACCAGATTTCATTTAAAATACTTTAAAAAAATAGATACTTAAACCTTAATTCTTTTAAGACTCAATTTTTCTAAGTAATGAAAAACTTAAAACAAAAAAACACAAGAACTCATCTTGATAAGACAAAGTTTTTAAATGAGTTCTAGTGTAAATTTTACTAAGAGCAGGTCAGTATTTTAAGAATACTTTGTTGCTCTAAGCATAAAGAATTAGATTCTGGTTTTATACCAGTGTATTAAATTTTTACTTCAGAAAGCAGTATAAAAATTTTTCTTATTTATAGTTAATTTAATCACATATAAATCTCCTCATAAGATTTATACTTTATAAACCTTCTACAATCTGTTTAGACCTTTATTTCTGTCCGTATTTCTCTTTCACTTTAGAACAACCATATAAAATCTTTTTTCATCTAAAACATTTTAAAATGGAGTTTATCCAGAATAAATTTAAAATTTTTACTCAATATGTATTCCATATTCGATGATTTGTATGAATTATATGCTGAAAGTACTACAAGGACATATGCCCAATTTATAACAAAAACATAATGGTTAGATTTGTAATTTTTAAGCCATTGAAAAATGATGCCATTCCAGAAATTAGAAATCATATATATGCTATCAGTACTTTCTAAAATCATCTCTTATTTCTCTTGATCTATTTTAGGTTTGGGATGAGGAAAGAAAGAAAATCAAATATTTTGAGTTTAAGAATTCTGATAGTAGGTTTTTAAATAACACCTGATTATAAACATTTTTTAGAAACTCAGTCTATGTCTACACTTAGTGTATAGTCTTCTTTGTGGATCTTCTTTGTGGTCAAATATTTGTTGACCAACAGATATTTACATACTTATATCTATACTCTAGGCAAACTACAGATGTCATATACAGATATGAATACTGTACATTCATTGAAAGCACAACATATTTGGTGTATGAAAAGCTGCAAATTTTTTTGTTTTTGAATCCTTTAAGGATTCCCTTGCAAGAAACAAAATGATTTTTTTTCCAATCTGGATGTCTTTTATTTCTTATTTACCTGCTCAAGCTATAACCTTCAATACAATGTCAAATGGAAATAATGGGAGTAGACCTTCTTGTTTTATTCCTAATCCTGAGGGGAAGCCATTCAGCCTTTCAGTATTAATTGTAATGTGAACTGGAGGGAAAGTGATTTTTAAAAAACTACAATTTTAAGAATCTGATCTAGACAAGGATGAGATAGGAAAACAGTAGCAGCCTACCTATTACAAAGGAGCAAGCAAGCATTTCTAGTTTCTATTCTAATTATTAGTTTCAGCTTACATAATTAAACATTTCATTAACAGGCTAAGTCACAGCTATTAACTCTTCTTGGAATAGCCTTCTTTAATATGTCTTCACAGCAAAACAAAAGGTGTTCCCCTTAAACTGATTGCTACTATAAATAGATGGTGGCTACTTTTTTTTTACAACTTAAATAGTGAATGAATTGCCTTTATAGAAATTACTGACTTAAGGGTATTTTAAAATGATGAACAAATATAACCTAAAACAATCCTAAAATTTTATTGCTTAAATCCCATTTCTCCCCAAGTATTGGTTGATATTAGATGAAAATGCACTTTAAATAAAGTCTTCATTTCCAGATACTTATTGTTCCTCTAGAATAGTTGTCTTTGAACTTATTAAAATATCAGATATCTCTTTGGTATATCACAAAGCATGTTTATATTCCAACAATTTATGAAACAGATTTAATAGACCCAAACTTATTATATTTTTGTAGATTTTAATGAGCTAAGAGTACTTGAATTTACATTTAGCAAGTTCAGTATTTTAACTTACTTACAAATTACTTAAGTGTTTTATCTCTAGCATATACATGTATAAACATTTATCCCACTTATATTTACCCAATTTGTTTTAAACATTTTTTTCTATTACCCATCAAAATTGAGACATTAGACAACCTTAGCCAATATATTCAATTGTTTGTCAAAAGAAAATCCCTAAAAGTCGCTGTGCTTATGACATAGAAAGCAATGGACATTGCACCTTAAACATCCGAGAGAGATAAACAGAATCCTGACTGGCTTGGCAACATAGGCAGAATGTATGAATGTCTAATTCTTAAGACATTTCTATTTTACCTTACCAACAATTTAAGTCAATCCATTTGTCAGAGATCTATGTATGCTAAAATTTCAATCATAAGACAAAATCTGGTAATATAAATTTTCAAGGTTTATAAACTGACAATTAAATCCAAATTGTATTTATGACAAACAGAAATGTTGAGGCCACCTGGTTATATGGCTAAACTTTAAGATTTGTATTTGCAAGTCTTATGTAAGCCTTGAATCAAATTTTTATATAACAGTAACTTGATTTAAAAACCCTTTTTTACCTTCTTTTTCTTTAGTCCCAAACAATCTGAGTGTTAATTTTTTTGAAGTCTGCATTACAGCTGGGACTAGCTGAAATAACAATCCTCCAAGTAACTTTGAAAAATGGTTATCTTAGTAAAGACAGCAGAAAAGAACCAGATAGGCAAAGTGCCAAAAGCCTCCAATCAAACAACAAAAAATATATATATATCAAGTGCGCAGAACCAAAAAGTGAATTCACCAAAAAGTAAACAAAACAGCAACAACAACAAAAACAGCCATGAGCTCAAAAAAGGCAAAAGTGAAGCAAATGCAGAAACCCTAGTCAAAGTTATTTTTAGGAATTTTAGGGTCATTTTATCTTGGTGAATTTAAATTAAACTGCCCAATTTTGTTTTCAGGATTCGTTTTATTAGAACCTATTCTGATGACTAGAGCGAGAGTTGATGCTTAGGAAGTATTGTAGGTCATTAAAATGTGCTGTTTATGAGAATTATTTCCCAGAGTGTCACTAATGGGCCATATATTTCCTTTTACATGTCGCAGAAAGCCCTAAACACCAAGGGGTGTAGGGTAGTTAAGGTGCAGGGTTCAGGGTAACATCTCCCCTACGTGTATCTCCTAGATAAGCTGTTAGAGTTCCTTCCAACATAGGCACAGGATATGTTGTTCAGAAATGAAATCCTATGAGATCATTGCACATTATAGGTCAGTTGCCTTGACACCTCTATCAAGACCCTACTCTCCTAGGGTCACCCCCTGTGGGCCAGAGGTAGCATTTGTCTCTTATCTTTAGATTCTAAGTATTTTTATGTAAACAAAATCCACATAGGACTGTTTCTGTTAGCCATCAAATTCCTGTAACCTCTATTAAGTGAATAAGCATGGTAATAGATCAAAAGAACACATAAAACAGTTACATTAAATCAGAATGCATTTTCAATTACGTAGACCATGGTGTACCACAATAATAAAATTGTCTTTTTCTAAGTCAACCATATTTTTAATAGGGCTCCAACATAGAATTAGATCTTTCCACTCTCATGCAAATCACAACAGAGTTCTCCAAACATTCTGTTTTCCTATGTCATCAAAGTCATAAACAATAATCCAATTTTTCCTATCATTCAAATGACTAAGTCCTCAAAATTGGTTCAGAGGAACCCCAAAATCTCTCAGAAGAGCTCCAAATGACAATAAAGGAAGGGCGAATCTTGACATGTACTGTCAGGGAGAACTCACCAGGGGTCAAAGTTGGGCAAAAAATTCATGTCTTGTGTCACCAAAAAGGCAGACAACGTTCACTGGAAAGGGAAACAAAGAAGGCTCCTGAAACAAAACTAATTTTTCGGCTGTAGGGATGGTGATCTTTTATGTGTTCCTTTTGTACAAGGACAAGGAGCCATAGGTGTGCCCCCTCACCCTAGTATTGGAGTCAAATGACTCCACCAAGGGATACTCATCCCTTCTTAGTCAACAATTTCATTACCAACCTCCACCCCAGAATCTTAGTTTTAAATGTGCCCTTGATCCACTAGGTGGGTATACAGTGGTGAATAAGACAAAAATTCCTTACTCACATGGAGGTTACTTTCTAATAATAAGAGACTTATAAAAATCCAGTAAAGCCATAAATGGCCAAAGTAAATTCAGCCAATGGCAAATGTTGTCATGAAAATAAAATAGAAACATATGGGTTAGGGACTAAATTGTGTATGGGGTAAGGATTCTTTTGATTGTGTGCTTAGGAAAGCATGTTAGCCATCTTTGGGCTGGTTCATGGAACAGTGCGAAGGAACCAGTCATGTGATAATCTGGGAAAGAGCATTCCAGATAGAGAAGCAAGGAAGTACAAAGGCCCTGAAGTGAAGGCAAACTTAAGACTGTTGGTGGAGTAGGTTGAAGTTCCATGTGACTGTTGCATACAGAGTAAACAAGTCTTGGTGAATTGCAGAGGCCTTTAAAGCATTAAGGGCATTGAAACATACTAAGCCTGTCAGTTTGCTCTGTGGAATTGAGACCTGATAGGTCTTGTAGTGGTTCAAGTAAGAAATGGTTTTGGAGCCGGGCGTGGTGGCTCATGCTTGTAATCCCAGCACTTTGGGAGGCTGAGACAGGAGAATCAGGAGTTCAAAGCCAGCCTCAGCAACGGCAAGGCGCTAAGCAACTCAGTGAGACCCTGTCTCTACATAAAACACAAAATAGGGCTGGGGATGTGGCTCAGTGGTCGAGCACCCCTGAGTTCAATCCGCCGTACCAAAAAAAAGGTTTTGGGGCCTCTGGTTGTAGCTCAGTGGTGTGAGGTACTGGGTTCAATCCTTAGTATCACATAAAAATAAATAAACAAAATAAAGTAATTGTGTCTATCTACAACTAAAAAGTTTTTTAAAAATAAGTAATTCTTTAACTCAGATGGTAGAAGAGAGACAGAGAAGTAGACACATTCAGAAATTATTTTTGTGGTAGAATTGGTTGAATTTCCTAATGGAATGAATGTTAAGGGTGAGGGAAAGAGAACAGCGAAAGATGATTTTTTAAATTTTTGTCATGTGACGGAGTAGATAGTGTTGCTATTTACTGAGATGAGGAAGAAGGTGCAATTTGGAAGTCAAATCAAGAGTTCAATGTTGGGCATTTTGAATTTGAGATGCTTATTAGACATCCAAGTGGACTCACTGGAGTAGCATGACTGGAGATTAATTAAAATTTGGGGGTCATTAACATAGAGATGATTTTTGAGAAGGTGGGACTGCATGAAATCACCTAAGGAAAGGGCAAACATGGAGAAGAAAAAAGGTTTGAAACCTAATATTTAGAGGTCTGTTAGAGTAGAAGCACTTGCTGATATTTGATGAGTATATTTCAGTAGGAGAAGTGAAGTGATGGTTGATGATAGGTCTATGATAACTAGCAGCTGAGTGTTAACCTTTGGTTTTACTTCTTAATAGCTTTCAATAAGGCTGTGAAGTATGCAGGGTTTGGGGGATGGAGGAAGTGCCAGGAGGTAAAAACTACTATGATGCAAGTGAAATTCAGTGTGTGGCTGCAGAAGAACTTACTGCCATGGTTTTCATCTGTTTTGGACTTTCAGCTGCATCTTAAGTGGCTGTCATTGAAAGCAACTTATTTGAAGCAGTTGTCTGCTTTTCATTAAGAACTCAGCTAGTCTCTAGAGCTTTATTCCTAATCCACCCTGCACACATGGATCCTCGTTGCTGGTTGGGGTAAGGGTTCCAAAGGGTCTAAATCCTGAATTTCACAGAGGAAATTGTGAATTGAACATTAGAAGTGGCTTCCTCAACCACAAATACCCTGTTTTTAAAAAGTTTTTTTCTTTTCTCCTTGGTAGAAATGTTCCTTCTGTAGGAACGTATTCTCAGAGTAGAATCAAACTTTTAAACAAATGTTTGTATCCATTAGTCTAACCCCCCATAACCTCCTATTGGCTTCTAAGCAGGCTTTCAAAATAAATCCTCTATATTACAATGTGAAAGATCCTTAGGTGTATAAGATATCCTAATATTTTCAATGGTATTGTGCTTTTAAAAGTCACACATGTATTTAAACTAGCTATAGGAGGAAAACACTTTTCATAAAAATACAGTGCATATTTTTGTTGGAGATAAAATAAAACAGGGAAATTATTATTTACCAATAAACCAGTACATTATTTTGCATCTTTTGCCCATTTTTTGAGTATATTAAGTGTAGAAATGTATTGCATATATTTTGGCACTGGGAGTTGGGAAGTTCAGCTTATATGCCAGTGCTATGATTTGAATGTGTTCTTCAAAATTCATGAGTTGTAAACTTAATCACAGAGTTCATATATTAATGATATTGGAGGTGGTTCTTTTGAGAAGTCGTGAGGAATTTTTTTAAACATTTTTTTAGTTGTAGAAGGACACAGTATCTTTATTTCATTCATTTATTTTTTATGTGATGCTGAGGATCAAATCCAGTGCCTCACACGCACTAGGCAAGTGCTCTACCACTGAGCCACAACCCCAGCCTCCATGAGGAATTTTTTATAAGTTACTTGGTCCCACAATTTTGTTAGAGTGCCAGGAAATGAACTTAGCCAGCAATATGATAGTCCTTTTAAACTAGTCCATTTTTCTCCTTAAAAAATATAGTAATGAGCTGATTAACATTTTCCACCCTTTAAACTCATTCTAGAAGTTGTTACTATAGAAGAGCAGTCAGCATTTTCTGTAAATGGCAAGTAAAAATTTAGGCTTTGGTGGCTATATGGTCTCCATTGCAACAACTCAACACTGAGATTATAAAGTGTCAAGAGTTATTAGCCGAGCGCGGTGGCTCAAGCCTGTAATCCCAGCACTTAGGGAGGCTGAGACAGGAGAATCGCGAGTTCAAAGCCAGCCTCAGCAATGGCGAGGCGCTAAAGCAACTCAGTGAGACTCTGTCTCTACATAAAACACAAAATAGGGCTGGGGACCTGGCTCAGGGGTCGAGTGCCCCTGAGTTCAATCCCTGGTACCAAAAAAAAAAAAAAAAAAAAAAAGAGTTATTGACAGTACACAGACAAATCATCATGGCTCTGTTCCAATAAAACTTTATTTTTGAAACTAGGTGCAGAGTTGGATTTAGCCATGGGCTACAGTTTGCCCACCCCTGCTATAGAAGATTATTTTACCTGGAAAGTCTGGGGCTAGAAAACCCAACCGAGATACTTTAAAAAATTTTACATACCAAAGCACATGACAAGTGAGGATATTCTCTACATTTGATGATCACCAGTAATCCTGTAGCTATATCTAAAGATTATTGTTTAGTATTTCTTTATAATATGTTCTACTCAGTAGGTTTTGAGGTCACCAAGACATCACCAACAGGTGATTAGAGCCCAAAAAGATCGTACCATCACTACTCTTACCAGTCTAGTGGGAGATAATGTAGGTATAGTTACAATAGCAGACTTTGAAGCCAGATAGTTGAGTTTGAATATTAGTTCTTATTCCTTTACTACTATGCCATCTACTAAACTTCCCAATACTTTTATTTCTATAAAATGAGTTATTTCATGTAAAATACTGGTACTTAGTAAGCACTCCATAGACATTAGCTATTTTCTGTCAATTAATTTTTCAGTTATTGCAGTAGTATTTTAAAAACAGATTATCAATAGAAAAGTTCTTTTAGACTTCCATTTTCTATAGTGTTTGAACTCTCAAATAAATTACCTTGTATGGTACTCATCTCAAATGAGTGTCTTTTAGCCAGGCTAGAATAACAAACTCTTTCTTTACAGAGCAAGGCAAATAGATCAGGACATTGAGATTAGTCTTGAGCAAATGTTGCCATACGTGAGTCAGATCAACCAATCTTATTCAGCATGTTTTGTTGATAAACAACCCTTCAATTTCCAGTCCCCATTGACAGTGGTTACAAATTCAGAGTTCTCTAAGACATTACTATTTTTGACCTTGGTAAACATATGTGTTTTACCTCAAGTTGGTGAGTAGTTTCCAAATATTGTGTGTGTGTGTGTGTGTGTGAGAGAGAGAGAGAGAGAGAGACAGACAGACAGACAGAAACAGAGACTTACTTTTTAAAAAATTAGATGTCTTATTCAACTTGAGTAAAGAATGTTCTGTTGATAATAACTGGAAGAGGCAGGTTTCTGGAGTATTCCTTTGGTTTGGACCATAAACAAACAAGAAGTTTTAGATTTTGATGCCTGGAGCCCTTTCCTGGCACTGTATGTTTCCCAGAGTCTATGTGTTTAAAGTAGTTATGGCAAAAATTAACTTTACTACCAGAAAGCAAGAAAGTAATGTTTGTAAACTGCTTTGAAGTTTTAGTAGCATAATGATATTCCAATTATTCTTATAAAATGTTGACTATCTCTGAACCCTGAGACATTAAAGCATGGTTTAAAATGATCATTTCTTTTTTCAACTAATATTATGTACATACCTACTCTAATAATGGAAATGGCCTATTTTGGCTCTCCATGAATAGTCACTCTCCCCTTCTTTAGTGTCCTAGAGCAATTCTGTCTGCCAAAGTCTGGCTATCTGCATGAGGATTTCCTTAGCAGAGAGTAGCTAGATGAACATATGGCACATCTGCTGGAGAGGTCTATATTTTCACCAAGAAAAGTGAGCTGTCTTGAGTTACTACTACAGGGAGGATATTTCAAAGTGGCCAAAAGTAGTATGTAGAGTTAGATAATCAGATTTCAGAAAAAGCTTTATTATGTAGCAGGTAAGAGCAAAGGCACTAGAGGAAGACAGACCTGGGTTCAAGTTTTACTTCTGCCATTTACTTTCTGTAGATGACCTTAAGAAATTTGCTTAACAAGCCAGGCGCGGTGATGCAAGGCTGTAATCCCAGCACTTAGGGAGGCTGAGACAGGAGAATCGCGAGTTCAAAGCCAGCCTCAGCAATGGTGAGGTGCTAAGCAACTCAGTGAGACCCTGTCTCTACATAAAACACAAGATAGGGCTGAGGATGTGGCTCAGTGGTCGAGTACCCCTGAGTTCAATCTCCAGTACAAAAAAAAAAAAGAAATTTGCTTAACACTTTAGATTCATATCTTCATTTCTAAAGGAAGAGTGATAATATATCTAACTCAGTGAGACCATTATGAGGATTACATGAGCTAATGCATGAAAGTGTTCAGCACAGTGACACTAAATAATAGTTACTATTAATTTTCCACCAGTATCTTCCCTTCCAAGTAGTTAAATTCTACCAATTCTCTAAGGACCATCTCCAAGTCCTTTCTGATCCCCTAGTGGTACCTAATACCTCTCTTATGATGTTCATCCTATTTTTCTTTATCTTATAATCACAAATATGACTTCCTCATTCCTCCATACTAGACAGAAAGTATCTTGAGAGTGGGGATGATATTTATGTATCTTTCACAATGACTAACTGTACGTTGCATATGGTACAACTTAATTCTTCTTGAACTGAATTAGATTGAGATATACTTACACATAAGTACCAGAAATTTGGTGTCATCTTGTGATTCCACCATTAGTCTTTCCCCCTCTTGTTTCCAAGGTCCACTATATATCCTGCATAGATAATTCAAGATTTCATGCGATAGAAGTGAATTGGGAGTTTACAGAGTTTCCAGGAAGACATTTTATGTAATATTCACAGCAAGCCATAGAGACCCAAATGGCGATAGACACTGCTAGCAAACTGAAATACACACTGCTGAGTCAAATCAAGAAATATTTATTGAGGGTATATTATATGTAAGAGGTTAAGCTATGTCTATGGGGAAAGAAGCTCTAGGGGAAAGAAGAAGGTCTGAGGGGAGAGAGATGATCTATGACTGGAAGAATATTTTTTATTTCTTGGCTAGTGAAGTTCTAGGTCTTGGTGGCTAATATATGGGGTGTATGGTATTACCTGGAGGGGCAAAGGCTGCTTAAGCATCTGAGAGATTTGGTAAAAAAATAAATAGGGGTTAGGGCTGTGGCTCAGTGCTGGAATGCTTGCCTAGCACATGTGAGGTACTGGGTTCAATCCTCAGCATTATATAAATATAAATAAATAAATAAAATAAAGATGTCCATCTACATCTAAAAAAATTTTTAAAAATAAATAAAGTCTTGGGACAGTAGCTCTCAACTTGTCTACTCTTTGGAAACACCTTTGGGAGTGTTTTAAAAATAGTGATGGCTGGGTACAGACACTGGGACATTCTGACATAGTTGGTCTGGGGTATAGTTTAGGAATTGGAATTGTTTTAAATCACTCCTGGTGATTAAGATGTGCAGCTGATGTTGAAATCATGGCTTCAGAATCATGTTTTTATAGAAACCCTAAGTAGTTATTTGGTTCTAGTCAGTACTTTGCGCTTAATCTGTTCATTTAAATCAAGGACATTCCTTGGTATTTGTTTTTATAATGTCTTTAATTTCTTAATTAAGAAATGTCTTTCTTAATTTTAAGATCAAAATGTGTTAGGGCCAAATCCAGACACTCGTGCCAAGTTGCAAATATATTTACAAATCAGAAAATGTAATCTTCAGTAAATACACAAATCAGTTGAAATACATTTGATGCTTGCATTTTTCTTTTTATTTATTTATTTAGTCTACTTAGGTATACTTGATAGCAGAATGCATTTTGATTCATTGTACATAGATGGAGCACAATTTTTCATTTCTCTGGTTGTATGTGATGTAGAATAACATCATATATGCAGTCATACATGAAGCTGGGGCTATGATGTCCATCTCATTCCACCATCATACTGCACCCATGCCCTCTCCCCCTCCCTCCCTTTTGACCAAAGTTCCTCCATTCTTCCCGTGTCCCCTCCCCCATTATGGATCAGCATCCACTTATCAGAGAGAACATTCAGCCTTAGGTTTGTTGAGATTGGCTTACTTTGCTTAGCATGATATCCTCCAACTCCATCCATTTACCTGCAAATGCCAGAATTTTATTCTTTTTTATTGCTGAGTAATATTCCATTGTATATATATACTACAGTTTCTTTATCCATTCATCTATCAAAGGGCATCTAGGTTGGCTCCACAGTTTAGCTATTGTGAATTGAGCTGCTATAAACATTGAAGTGGCTGCGGCACTGTAGTATGCTATTTTTAAGTCCTTCAGGTATAGACCAAGGAGTGGGATAGCTGGGTCAAATGGTGGTTCCATTCTAAGTTTTCTAAGGAATCTCCATACTACTTTCTAGATTGGCTGCATCAATTTGTAGTTCTACCAGCAATGTATGAGCATACCTTTTCCCCCACAGCCTTGCCAACACTTATTGTTGTTTGTGTTCTTGATAATTGCCATTCTGACTGGCGTGAGATGAAATCTTAGAGTAGCTTTAATTTGCATTTCTCTAATTGCTAGAGATGTTGAACATTTTTTCATATGTCTGTTGATTGATTGTATATCTTCTGCTGAGAAGTGTCTGCTCAGCTCCTTAGCCCATTTATTGATTGGGTTGTTTGTTTTTGTGGTGTTAAGTTTTTTGAGTTCTTTATATATCCTGGAGATGAGTGTGCGTGTGACAAAAATTTGTTCCCAGAATGTTGGCTCTCTGTTCAATTCATTGTTTCTTTTGCTGAGAAGAAGCTTTTTAGTTTGAATCCATCCCATTTATTGATTCTTGATTTTACTTCTTGTGCTATAGGAATGTTGTTAAGGAAGTAAGGTTCTAATCTGACATGATGAAGATTTGAGCCTACTTTTTCTTCTATTAGGCATAGGGTCTCTAGTCTAATTCCCAGGTCCTTCATCCACTTTGAGTTGAATTTTGTGCATGGTGAGAGATAGGGGTTTAGTTTCATTTTGCTGCATATGGATTTCCATTTTTCCTTGCACCATTTGTTGAAGAAGCTATTTTTCTCCAATGTACGTGTTTGGATCTTTTGTCTAGTGTAAGATAACTGTATTGAATTGAGTTTGTCTCTGTGTCTTCTATTCTGTACCATTGGTCTACATGTCTATTTTGGTGCCAGTACCATGCCATTTTTGTTACTATAGCTTTGTAGTATAGTTTAAGGTCTGGTATTGTGATGCCTCCTGATTCACTCTTCTTGCTAAGGATTGCTTTGGCTATTCTGGGTCTCTTATTCTTCCAAATGAATTTCATGATTGCTTTTTCTATTTCTATAAGGAATGATGTTGGGATTTTAATTGAAATTACATTGAATCTATATAGCACTTTGGGTAGTATGGCCCTTGGTATTGTTCATTAATCCATTTATTAAACTAAAAATTGTTCTTTAATAACAAAATTATTATCATGACTCTAATAGATCCATTCATGCAGGAAACATTGGAGAGGACTATATTAATTTCTTATTGTTTCTATAAAATTACCACAAATTTAGTGGCTTTAAATAATGCAAATTTATTATCTTATATTTCTAGAAGTACAAAACCTAAAATCAAAGTGTCAACAAGACAGTGTTCCTTCTGGAGGTTCTAGGAAAGAATCTGTTTCCTTGCTGCACCTAGATTCTAGAGGCTACTCCTGTTCCTTTGAATCAAAGATTCATCACTCTGTGTTTTTTGGTACCAGGGATTGAACTCAGGGGCACTCGACCACTGAGCCACATCCCAAGGCCTATTTTGTGTTTTATGCAGAGACAGGGTCTCACTGAGTTGCTCAGTGCCTCACTGTTGCTGAGGCTGGCTTTGAATTCGTGATTCTCCTGTCTCAGCCTCTCAAAGTGCTGGGATTACAAGTGTGAGCCACCACGCCCAGCTAAAGATTCATCACTTTGACCCCTCCTGTTGTTACATCTCCTTTTCTGGTTCCTACTTTCCTCTTATAAGTATTCTTTGAATACACTGGGCCCACTTGGGTAACCTAGGATGCTCTCCCAGTCTTGGCTTGCCTCGTCACATCTGCAAAGTTCCTTTGGCTATGTAAGGTAGCATATTCAAATGTTTCATTGTTTAGGGTGTGGACTTCTTTGAGAGGCCCTCATTCAGACTCCCATAGGGACTAATGGTGACAATGGTACTAGTACTGATAATATTTACCTGTATCCTCTAACCCATATCACAAACAATGATTTAAAAAAAAATCATGGGTAAGACCCTGTGCTAGATACATTAATGTCATATCTTGGTTAAAACTATGAGTTGGATACAATTTTTATCCCCTTATTTCAGATAATAAAATTGAGGCTCATGGAGCTTGTGACTTGCTTAAGTTCGCATAACTAAGTGGTGAAGGTGGATTTCAAACCCAAGAAGATCTGAGTTCAGTGCCCTAACCACCAGTCAAGACTACTTTTCCTAGTGTTAATATTCCTGACTTAACCAACTTAGGCATTTATTCAGTAGATATGATAGTTTTTGAATGCATCCCAAGTATCAGACATCTCGGTGCAAAAGTGAATAATAAAGTTCCTACTTGATATCACAGAGCCCACATTCTTGAGAAGGATATAGTAACCATATAAACAAAGTTAAGTAGTAGTGGTAAGTACTGCAAGGAAAATTAAAGTAAGGTAAGGGGATACAGAATGACAACATGTTGAGGATAACACTGAGTTATTGTAACTAGCTAGAGTGGTTAGAAGATGGTGCCAACCAAATTCCTGAAATACACAATTGTAAATGAATGTTGACATCCTGAAAGATCAAAATACCCATAATCCAAAATCTCCCAAATCATAATCCTGAAAGATTAAAATCCTGAAATATTGAAATGCTGAAAATTGAAATCCCCCAAACTGCAATGCCCATGGAAAGCAATTAAAGGGCCATATGAAGCCAGGCAGGGTGGTGCACACCTATAATCCCAGTGGCTTGGGAGGCTGAGGCAGGAGGATCATGAGTTCAAAGACAGCCTCAGCAAAAGCAAGGCACTAAACTGCTCAGTGAGACTCTGCCTCTAAATAAAATACAAAATAGGTCTGGGGATGTGGCTCAGTCTTCGAGTGCTTCTGAGTTCTATTCCCAGTACCAAATAAATAAACAAATAAATAATAAAAAAAATAGAAAAGCCATATGAGAGGAGTAGAAAGCTGAATTCTGGGGGATGGGCCATGTGATACAGCAATAAGGAAAACTTTAGTCTAAGTCTATGTCACTTGTATGTATTGGCATTCATTCTAGCTGATAGAATTCCAGGAGCTTTTAATGAATTAAAGCCCCATTTGCCTGAAGAAGCAAGAGATATTACTGACTGGTCTGATGATAATAATGTGCATGGTAGGATACCCACTTGGATGAATATAATAAAAGCTAGGGGGCTGGGACTGTAGCTCAGTGGTAGAGCACATGCCTAGCATGCGTGAGGCACTGGGTTTGATCCTCAGCACTGCATATAAATAATAAATAAATAAAATAAAGATCCATGAACAACTAAAATATTTTTAAAAAACAAAATAAAAACTGGAATATAAATTTTTTATGAAAATGGAGAAATCAGTACCTTCAGATACCTTTGGTGCTAATGAAATATAGTCTAGTCACTTTGAAAATGAGTTTGGCAATTCCTAAAAAATATAAGACAGAGTTAACATGTGCCAGCAATTTCATACACAAAGGGAAATGATAACATATGTCCACACAAAGATTTGTGTATGAATATTCATAGCAGGAGTAATCATAATAGTCAAGAAGCAGAAAGAATCCCAATGCCAATCAACTAGTGGATATACAAGCAAAATGTGATATATCCATACAATGGAATAATATTCAGTATTAAACAGAATGAACCTCAAACCATTATGCTAAGTGAGAAAGCCATGTGTGAAAGACCACATATTGTATAATTCCATGTAAACAAAATGCCCAGAAAAGTTAAAATGTATAGAGACAGAAAATAGATTAGTGTTTAATTAGGCCCTTTGATAGTAACGGGGAGTGATTATAAATCCAACCAATTGGAGACCTGAGTACAACAAAGAGGGTGAATAAGAGGAAACTCCTTCTCCTTGACTATGTTTAACTAGGGCATTATACTTTTCTGGCCTTCAGAATTATACTGAAACATTGGCTCTTCTTGGATCTTAATTTTTCCAACTTTCAGACTGGCACTTCTACCAATAACTCTCCTAGTTCCAGGACTGTGGACTTGGGTTGAAACTATAAATCAGCTCACCTGGGTATTTACCTTGATAACTGAAGATTTTGGGACATCTCAGCCTTCACAATTGCCCCAGCCAAATTCTGTCTGTCTGTCTGTCTTTCATCTACATATTTTATTTTTGTGGATAACCTTGACTACTACAAATTTTGTTTATCCGTTTATCCATTGACAAACATTTGAGTTGCTTCTATTTCTTGGCTATTGCAAATAATGCTGCTATGAACATGGGTAGACAGATATCTTGTGGAGATTCTGCTTTCCATTATTTTGGATATATACACAGAGGTGAGATTGCTGGATCATATGGTGGTACTATTTTTAATTCTTTGAGGAATTTTTATTTTCCACAGGGTTTGTGCCATTTTTACAATCCCATCAATAATGCATAAGGGTTCCAGTTTCTCTACATCCTGACCTACATTTTTTATTTTCTTAGTAAACATGTCACAAAATTTTATTAATTTAAGCATTTCTCCATGTTCATCAAATTGTTTTCTTTATATATTTTTTATTCTACTTAGGTTTACATGACAGCAGAATGCATTTTGATTCATTGTACACAAATGGAGCACAACATTTCATTTCTCTAGTTGTACACAATATAGAGTTACACCATACGTGCAGTCATACATGAATCTAGGGCATTGTTGTCCATCACATTCCACCATCTTTTCTGCCCCCATATTCCATCCCCTCCCTTCTCTCCTCTTTGACCAAAGTTTCTTCATTCTTCCCATGTCCCCTCCTACATTATGAATCAGCATCCACTTATCAGAGAGAACATTTGGCCTTTGGTTTTTTGGGATTGGCTTACTTTGCTTAGCATGATATCCTCTAACTCCATCCATTTACCTGCAAATGCCATAATTTTATTCTCTTTTAATGTCGGGTAATATTCCATTATATACAGTTTCTTTATCCATTCATCTCTTGAAAGGCATCTAGGTTGGTTCCATAGTTTAGCTATTGTGAATTGTGCTGCTATAAACATTGAAGTGGCTGCATTACTGTAGTGTGCTGTTTTTAAGTCCTTTGGGTATAGACCAATGAGTGGGATGGCTGGGTCAAATGGTGGTTCCATTCCAAGTTTTCTAAGGAATCTCCATACTGCTTTCCAGATTGGTTGCACCAATTTGTAGTTCCACCAGTAATGTATGAGTGTGCCTTTTCCTCTACATCCTCGCCAACACTTGTTGTTGTTTCTATTCTTGATAACTGCCATTCTGACTGGCGTGAGATGAAATATTAGAGTAGTTTTGATTTGCATTTCTCAAATGGCTAGAGATGTTGAACATTTTTTCATATATTTGTTGATTGATTGTATGTCTTCTTCTGAGAAGTTTCTGTTAAGCTCCTTGGCCCATTTATTGATCAGGTTGTTTGTTTTTATGGTGTTAAGTTTTTTGAGTTCTTTATACATCCTGGAGATCAGTACTCTATCTGATGTGTATGTGGCAAAAATTTGCTCCCAGAATGTAGGTTATCTGTTCACCTCATTGATTTTTTTTTTTTGCTGAGAAGAAGCTTTTTAGTTTGAATCCATCCCATTTATTAATTCTTGCTTTTATTTCTTGTGCTTTAGGAGTCTTGTTAAGGAAGTTGGGGCCTAATCCAACATGATGAAGATTTGGGGGGCTGGTGCTGTAGCTCAGTGGTAGAGTGCTTGCCTTGCATGCATGAGTCACTGGGTTTGATCCTCAGCACCACATAAAAATAAATAAATAAAATAAAGATATTGTGCCCATCTACAACTAAAAAAAATTTTAAAAAAGATTTGGGCCTACTTTCTCCTCAATTAGGTACAGAGTCTCTGGTGTAATTCCTAGGTCCTTGATCCACTTTGAGTTGAGTTTTGTGCATGGTGAGAGATAGGGGTTTAGTTTCATTTTGCTGCATATGGATTTCCAGTTTTCCTAACACCATTTGTTGAAGAGGCTATCTTTTTTCCAGTGTATGTTTTTGGCACCTTTGTGTAGTATGAGATAACTGAATTTATGTGGATTTGTCTCTGTGTCTTTTATACCATTGATCTACATGTCTATCTTGGTGCCAATACCATGCTGTTTTTATTATTATAGCTTTGTAATATAATTTAAAGTCTGGTATCATGATACCTCGTGCTTTGCTTTTCTTGCTAAGGATTATTTTGCCTATTCTGGGTTTCTTATTTTTTCAAATGAATTTCATGATTGCTTTTTCTATTACTTTAAAGAATGATGTTGGGATTTTAATTGGAATCACATTGAATCTGTATAGAGCTTTGGGTAGTATGGCCATTTTGACAATATTGATTCTGCTTATCCAAGAGCTTGGGAGATCTTTCCATCTTCCAAGGTCTTCTTCCTTTCTTTAGTGTTCTGTAGTTTTCATTGTACAGATCTTTCACCTGTTTTGTTAAATTGATTCCAAAGTACCTCATTTTTTGGTGGGCTACTGTGAATGGGGTAGTTTTTCTAATTTCTCTTTCAGAGGATTCATCACTGATGTATAGAAATACATTCAATTTATGGGTATTGATTTTATATCCTACTACTTTGCTGAATTCATTTATTAATTTTAGAAATTTTCTGGTGGAATTTTTTGGATCCTCTAAGTAAAGAATAATGTCATTGGGGCTGGGGTTGTTGCTCAGTGGTGTAGCACTTGCCTAGCATGTGTGAGGTACTGGGTTTGATTCTCAGCACTGCATATAAACAAATGAAGTCCATTGACAACTAAAAATAAAAATAAAAAAAGAATCATGATGTTGGCAAATAATGATAGTTTAACTTCTTCTTTTCCTATGCTTATCTCTTTAATTTCTTCTGTTGTCTAACTGCTCTGGCTAGGGTTTCAAGGACTATGTTGAATAGAAGTGGTGAAAGTGGACATCCCTGTCTTGTTCCCGTTTTTAGGGGGAATTTTTCCAATTTTTCTCCATTGAGGATGATGTTGGCTTTTGGTTTTGCTTGGATAGATTTTACAATGTTGAGGTATGTTCCTACTATCCCTAGTTTTTCTAGTGTTTTGAACATGAAGAGGTTCTGTATTTTGTCAAATGCTTTCTCATCATCTATAGAGATAATCATGATTCTTGTCTTTAAAACTATTGATGTGATGAATTACCTTTATTGATTTCCATATTTTGAACCAACCTTGCATACCTGGGATGAAACCCACATGATCGTGGTACACCATATTTTTAATATGTTTTTGTATTTGATTTGCCAGAATTTTATTGAGAATTTTTGTGTCAATGTTCATTAGGAATATGGGTCTGAAGTTTTCTTTTTTTGATGTGTCTCTGTCTGGTTCTGGAATCAGGGTGATACTAGCCTCATAGAATGTGTTTGGAAGGGTTCCATCCTTTTCTATTTCATGGAATAATTTGAGGAGTATTGGTATTAATTCTTCTTTGAAGGTCTTGTAGAACTTGGCAGAGAATCCGTCTGGTCCTGGGCTCTTCTTTGTTGGTAAGCTTTTGATGGCTTCTTCTATTTCCTTGCTTGAAATTGAACTATATAAGTTTTGTATGTCCTCCTGATTCAGTTTGGGCAGATTGAATGCCTCTAGAAATTTGTCAGTGTCTTCAGGATTTTCTGTTTTACTGGAGTATAGATTTTCAAAATAGTTACTAATTATCTTCTGTATTTCAATAGTGTCTGTCATGATATTTCCCTTTTCACCTCAAATTTTAGTGATTTGAGTTTTCTCTCTCCTCCTTTTCGTTAGGGTAGCCAAGGGTTTATCAATTTTATTTCTTTTTTCCAAGAACCAGCTTTTTGTTTTGTCAATTATTTGAATTGTTTCCTTTGTTTCAGTTTCATTGATTTCAGCCCTGATTCTAATTATTTCCTCTCTTCTACTTCTTTGGGGGTTGATTTGTTCTTTTTCTAGAGCTTTGAGATGGAATGTCATGTCGTTTATTTGTTGACTTTTTCTTTTAATGAATGAGCTTGATGTCATGAACTTTCCTCAACAAAGCCTTCATGGTGTCCCAGAGATTTTGATATGCTGTATGAGAGTTTTCATTTACCTCTAAGATTTTTTTTATTTCCTCCTTGATGTTTTCTGTTATCCATGCATTATTCAATCGTGTATTATTTAGTCTCCAGATGATAGAGTAGCTTCTATTTTTTGTTTTATCATTGATTTCTAATTTCATTTCATTATGGTCTGATAGAATTCAGGATAGTATATTTTTTTATTTGCTAAGAGTTACTTTGTGGCATAATGTATGATCTATTTTAGAGAAGAATCCATGTGCTGCTGTGAAAAAAGTGTATTCACTTGTATGTGGATAAGATATTCTGTATATGACTGTTAATTCTAAATTATTGATTGTAGAGTTCTATGGTTTCTTTGTTTAGTTTTTGTTTAGAAGATCTGTCCAGTGGTGAGAGAGTTGTGTTAAAGTCACCCAGTATTATTGTGTTATGGTCTATTTGATTCTCAAATTGAGAAGGATTTGTTTGCTCCATTGTTTGGGGCATAGATATTTATGATTGTTATGTCTTCTTGATGTATGGTTCCCTTAAGCATTATGAAATGTTCTTCTTTATCCTTTCTATTTTTGGTTTGAATTCTACTTTAACTATTATGAGGATGAAGACCCCTGCTTGTTTACATGGTCTATTTGAATGGTATGTTATTTCCCATCCTTTCACCTTCAGTCTGTGGATGTCTTTTTGCATGAGATGAGTCTCTTGAATACAACATATTGTTGGGTCTTTTTTTTAAAATCCAATCTGCCAGTCTATGTCTTTTGATTGATGAGTTGAGGCCTTTAACATTCAGAGTTATTATTGAAATATGGTTTGTATTCTCACTCATTTTGGATTATTTTTGGTTTTTAACCTGATTTGGTTTCTATTTTGATTGGCTTTTCCTTTAGTGTAGTCCCTCCATTTGCCGATTGTCGTTGTTGTTTTTCATTTCCTCCTCATGAAATATTTTGCTGAGAATGTTCTCTAGTTTAGGCTTTCTCATTGTAAATTCTTTAACTTTTGTTTCTCATGAAAAGTTTTTATTTTGTCATCAAATCAGAAGCTTAATTTTGCTGGATATAAAATTCTTAGCCAGGCGCGGTGGCGCAAGCCTGTAATCCCAGCACTTAGGGAGGCTGAGACAGGAGAATTGCGAGTTCAAAGCCAACCTCAGCAACAGCAAGACACTAAGCAACTCAGTGAGACCCTGTCTCTTCATAAAACATAAAATAGGGTTGGGGATGTGGTTCAGTGGTCAAGTGCCCCTGAGTTCAATCTCCAGTACCAAAAAAAAAAAAAAGATTCTTGGTTGGCACCCATTTTCTTTTCTTTTTTTGATTCTTAAACAACAGAAATTTATTTCTCATAGTTCTAGAGTCTGAGAAGTACAATATCAGAACAGGCAGATTTGATGTTTAATGGGCCCACTTCTTGGTTCACAGGTGGTGCCTTCTCACCTTAATCTTTACCTGATAGAGGGATGAATGAGTTCCCTTGAGACTCTTTTATGAAGGCACTAATTCCATTCATGAGTATTCTACCCCTACAACCTAATTGCCTGCCAAATTCCCCACCCCCTAATACTATTACCTTGGGGATTCACATTTCAACATACAAATTTTGGAGGACTACAAATATTAAGACCATAGCATTGTGCCAAAAGGACGTCATAAATACAGTGTGAATGAGAGATTATGGTTGTTTGTTGGAAATTGGGGCATCATTTTTTTCAGTCTCCATATTTGTTCAAAATATTAGTAATAACTCCTCTCTGCACCCATTTTCTTTTTTTTTTTTTTTTTTTTTTTTTTATTATTTTATTTTTTTCCCAAAAGTTGCATTTTAATACATGTTGGCAAACATAACAGAAAAAAACAAATTATCAGAAGCTGTACACACTATTCACTGAAAACATTTGTTGAGGCAAATAGAAAAAAATTGTTACAATCATAATTTTTCTAACTTTGCACAAAATTATAA
>CM053417.1:79589213-79621283 GCA_028644305.1 Xerus rutilus | reverse complement strand
ATTTTCTTTTAGAGCTTGGTATATATTGTTCCAGGATCTCTTGGCTTTGAGGGTCTGGGTTGAGAAATCTGCTGAGATCCAAACTGCTTTCTCCCTGTATATAATCTGCTCCTTCTCTCTTGCAAGTTTTAAAATTCTATCTTTATCGTGTATGCTAGGCATTTTCATTATAATGTGACTTTTTGTAGATCTGTTGTAGTTTTGTACATTTGGTGTCCTGTAGCCTCTTGTATTTGATTTTCCAATTCATTTTTCATGTTTGGGAAATTTCTGATATTCTTTCATTGAAGAGATTGTGTATTCCTTTGTTTTGTATCTCTGTAGTTCTGGTCTTTTGATGTTATCCCATAATTCTTGGATGTTTTGTTCATGGTTTCTTACCATCTTCATTTTGTGGTCAACCTTATTTTCAAGATTATATATTTTGTCTTCATTGTCTGAGGTTCTGTCTTCCAAGTTATCTACTCTGTTGGTGATGCATTCTATTGAGTATTTTATTTGGTTTATTGTTTCCTTCATTTCAAGGATTTCTGCTTGGTTCTTTTTCAAAGTCTCTATCTCTTTCTTGAAGTAATCTTTTGCTCCCTTTATTTGCTCTCTAATCTCTTTGTTGGATTGATCAATTGTTGCCTGTAATTGCTCTCTTATATTATTCTGTGTTTTACAGATCATTTTAATTATGTACATTCTGAACTCCTTCTCTGACATTTCATCTACTGTGCTAGCAGTGGATTCTATTATTATAGCATCTTGGTTTGTTTGGGGCATTTTCTTTACTTGTTTTTTCATGTTGTTCATGTGTCTTCCTCTCTAGCAGTGCCAATCTGAGGTATTACAGTTTCTACCCTATAATCTTGTAGTGTCCCTGCCAGTTACCAATACTTTACCTCTGGTATAACTAGGCCTGCAGGGATCTTGGGGATGATCTTTTTGGTCCTAGCTGTTGACTCTAGATGGAGGAAGGCAGGGACAGCTGCTAGTTGGTAGACAGGGAGCTGCAGCATGGTGCTCAATTGGTCTCCCCCTCTGCTCGTGCATGTCGGTCCACAGTCTTTATCCTATAGGCTTATAGATCCCCTACAGGGTTCCAATACCTCTCCTTTAAGGGGAAAACAAACATTTACAGATCTCAATACAAGCAATATATAATTTTAGACCAAGTAGCTCCTAATAGGACATTTATGGCTTTGTCATAATATACAGAAATTATGATTTCAATTAGTATCTACTAGATAAACAATAGATTTGCAAAAGGGCCTATGGTTTCTGCTGGTGGACTAAAGAGAACTAGGGGTGGGGTTTAGGATGAGATGTTAGGGAGGTAGGAAGTGAAGATATAGAGTTATTAGATCCTAGAAAGCGTGAAAGAGAGCTGGGCGTGGTGGTGCAAGCCTGTAATCCCAGCACTTAGGGAGGCTGAGACAGGAGAATCATGAGTTCAAAGCTAGCCTCAGCAATGGCGAGGCGCTAAGCAACTCAGTGAGACCCTGTCTCTACATAAAACACAAAATAGGGCTGGGGATGTGGCTCAGTGGTCGAGTGCCCCTGAGTTCAATCTCCAGTACCAAAATAAAAAAAAAAAAGAAAGTGTGAAAGAGGAATCCAAAAGAAGTTGGCTTGTAGTAGAAAAGAGAGAAAGAGACTTAGGGAAGACAAGGAAGTAGGGAGAAAATGGAGTACAACAAACAAGGAAACATCAAAATTAAGAAAAATAAAACATGTAAAAATAGATATGAGACTATATAATACAACTGTAATGTACTAATCAGGTATCCCAGGCCTCAATAATCTAATGCATAAAAAATACTTGGTTTCACAATTGTTGGGGTTGTGAGGGTGGAAAAAAGAGTGAGAGAGGGAAAAGAAGAAAAAGAAAGGAAGAAAAGAAAAGAAAAAAGAAAACAAAAAGATATAATAGAGGAAAAAAGTCTCAAGGTAAATAAAAAGGCTTGCTTTCCTTCTCATCCAGTAGGTGGCATTGTCTGTTGTTTAATGGTGTCTCTTCGCTCAGGTCTAAGATGGCAATGAAGGAGTCCCAAAATGGAGGCGTCTGTTTTCGGAGATAGGGTGTAGGGCTGGCTGGGCGGTGGCGTTGGGCTATGTGTTTGGAGATGCCGCTCTGTGGTGTGTTGTGTGGACATAGTAGGTTCACTCCAGATCCTATCCAGTGTCCCCAGGTGTGGGTGAATGGGGAGTTCCATGATGGTAGATGGAGGTCCACACAGGAGCAGCAGCCAGGGGTCCCATGTAGGAGCTATGGCTAGGGGTCCTGCATGGATGGGCGCTGGAGTGGGTCCTGTACTGGCTTTAGGTCAGGGTCCTGTGTGGGCCAGCAGCTGGGGCCTGGCAACCGGCAGGGCACTTGACTGGAATTCCTGTGTGGAGGCAGCTGTCAGGAGTCCTCTAATAACTCACAGAGAAATAGTATTTCCACTACTTTAATCCCCTGTCCTGGATAGACTAGGAATGCAGTGTCGGTTTAGGCCGCCATCTTGGATCCTAACCCTGACGTACACTTTTTATTTTCTGTTTTTTTAAATAGTAGCAATCCTTGTAGGTAAGATGATCTCATCTTGGTTTTAAAATTTATTTTTAGGTAACAAATAATAATTATATATATTTATGTGTTACAATGTAATGTTTTGATTTATGTATATATTTTGGAAAGATTCAATCTAGCTAATTACCATAACTATCACCATATCAACTTATCATTTGTGATGATAATGTAAAAATCTATTTTAGTAATTTTGAAATATATAAGTTACTTTTAAACTGTAGGCCCATGTGGTGCAAAGATCAATAAAATATTTCTCTAACTGAAACTTTGTACACTTTGATCAATATCTTCCATTTTCCCATAGTAAACACTTTGTACTATCTCTTTTATTATTTATTTATTTTTAGATTTTGTGTATAAGTGAGGTCATTCAATATTTGCCTTTCTGTACCTGGTTTATTTCATTTATCATAATTTCCTGTGATCCCATTTGTGTTGTTGCAAATGAAAGAATATTCTTATATTTCTGTATATTTACCACATTTTCTTTATCCATTCATCCATTGATGGATACTTAGGTTTATTACATACCTTGCTATTGTGAATAATGTTGAAATGCTCATGAGAAGCAGTAGTCTCTGACATACCAATTTCAATTCTCTTGATTGTATACCTACAAGTGGGAATGTTGGACCATGTTGTATTTGTATTTTTAGTTTTTTTCAGGAAATTGACTAGTATTTTCCAAAATGGCTGTACTAATTAACATTTTCATCAATAGTATACAAAGGTTCTGTTTTATCTACATCCTCACCAACACTTATCATTTATCTTTTAGATACAATTGTTGTGAAGTGACTTACTGTGGTTTTGATTTGCATTTCTCTCATTCTTAGAAATGTTGAATTTTTTTCATATGTATGGTGGCCATTGGAATTTCTTCTTTTGAGAAATGTCTGTTCATATTATTTATATTTTTTAAATTGTTTTATTTGATTTCTTGCTATTGAGTTGATTGACTTTCTTGTTTATTTTCTGTATTAGCCCCTTATCAGATGAATGGTTACAAATATTTTCTCTCTATCTATGGACTGTCTCTTCACTCAGTTAATTATTTCCTTTGCTGTGCAGAAGATTTTTATTTTGTCTTAATCCCATTTTTCTTTGTTTTAGTTTCTGGTGCTTTTGGAATCTTATATGAGAAATCATTGCTTAGAACAATATTGTGGAGGATTTCCCTTTCAGTTTTCTTTTAAGAGCTTTACAATTTCAGGTCTTGCATATATTTGTTTATTCGGTTAGTACAATTTTTACTATTTTAATCACTAAAGCAAAATAATGACACATCTGATTAAAACAACATTGAAGAAGAATGAATTAAACACAAGTGTCAGGGCTGGGGTTGTAGCTCAGTGATAGAGCACTTGCCTAGCACTGGGTTCAATTCTCAGCACTGCATATAAATAAATAAAATAAAGGTCCATTGACAACTAAAAAGTATTTTTTAAAAAAGTGAATGTCAATTTTTATACCCATCACCTTCCTCATCCCCTTTTTTACTCTTCTCCTGAGAGCTAAAAAATATTGACAAGTGGGAATGTATTTTTCCATACCTATTTACATGCAGTTATATACATATTTGTTTACATGTAGAAATATGTTGTTTGGATTTTTTAAGAAAAAAATAGGCTCATAATATAAGTATTATTCTGCAGCTTCTTTTTATTAATTTTAACAATTTTTCTTGGGGATCCTTCAATATCAATGAATAAACCGTTTATTCTTTTTGAAGCTGTATGTCTATTTTATAATATGGATATATTATAGTTTATTTAATTGGGTCTTACATTTAAATCATTTATCGATTTTGAGTAATTTTGGCATTTGATATGATAAGGGCTCAAAGGAATTATTCTTCATGTGAATATCTGGTTTCCCTGCACCACTTATTAAATAAATTGTGTTTTCGCCAGGCACGGAGGCCCACGCCTATAATCCCAGCACTTTGGGAGGCTGAGATAGGAGAATGGCAAGTTCAAAGCCAGCCTCAGGAATGGCAAGGCGCTAGGCAACTCAGTGAGACCCTGTCTCTAAGTAAAACACAAAATAGGGCTGGGGATGTGGCTAGCATGTGTGAAGCACTGGGTTCAATTCTCAGCACTGCATATAAATAAATAAAATAAAGGTTGAGTACCCTGAGTTCAATCCCTGGTAAAAAAAAAAAATAGTGTTTTCCTCATGCTGTGTTCTAGGAACCTTTGTTGAAAGCAATTGGCCATATATTTTTTTTTTAGTTTATTTCTGGGCTTTCTGGTTTTTTCCATTGGTTGATGTATTTGCATTTATGCTGGTACCAAACTTTTAACATATTTATTTATTTATTTATTTATTTTTTGGGTACTGGAGACTGAACTCAGGAGCACTCGACCACTGAGCCACATCCCCAGCCCTATTTTGTGGTTTTTTTGTAGATACAGGGTCTCACTGAGTTGCTTAGCACCTCGCCATTGCTGAGACTGGCTTTGAACTCGCGATTCTCCTGTCTCAGCCTCCCAAAGTGTTGGGATTACAAGCGTGAGCCACTGCGCCCGGCTCATATTTATTTTCAACTGACACAATATGTATACATATTTATGAGGTACGACATGATGTTTTGATTCATTTTTGCATTCAATAATGATAAACATAAACTCAGGATAATTAGCATATCCATCACCTTAAATGTTTATCATTTCTTTATGGTGAGTACATTCAAAATTCTCTCTTCTAAGAAATAGAGAAACACTGGACGTGACATGGGGGAGGTGGGGGGCAGGAAAGGGGAATGGGTATAGTAAAGATGGTTGATAAAAAATATATATAAATATATATATATACTGTTCATTGAAAGTGCATATAAAGGTGTTTAATATGAAGAATGTAATCTGCTTATAATTTTGTGCAAAGTTAGAAAAATTATGATTGTAACAATTTTTTTCTATTTGCCTCAACAAATGTTTTCAGTGAACAGTGTGCACAGCTTCTGAAAAATTTGCTTTTTTTCTATTATGTTTGATAACATGTATTAAAATGCAACTTTTGAGAAAAAGAAAAAAAAAAGAAAAAAAAGAAAAAAAAATTCTCTCTTCTAACTATGTTGTGATATACAATGCATTATTGTTAACTATATTTACTCTATGGTGCCATAGAACACCATGACTTATTCCTTCTCTCTCTAACATTAGCAATATATATGTTGGCCAAAATCCCCTCATCCCACATATTTCATACTCTCCCCAGTGTCTGATAATCATTGTTCTACTCTGAACTTCTATTAGATCAACTTTTTTGGATTACACATAAGGAGTGAAATCACTTGGTGTTTGTCTCTCTGTTCCTGACTTATTTTACTTAACATAATGTTCTCCAAGTCCATCCAGGTTGTTGCAGCTCTCAGGGTTTCATGCTTTCATGGATGAATAGTATTCCAATGTGTATAAATACCACATTTTCTTTATCTATTCATCTGTTGATGGACATTTTGGTTAATTCCATATCCTGGTTATTGTGAATAGTACTGCAATAAACATGGGGGTGCACATGTCTTTGGCAGGCTATTTCCTTTGAATATATACTCAGTAGAGAGATTGCCAGGTAGTATAGTAAATTTTATTTTTAATTTTTGAGGAAACTCATACTGTTTTCCATAATGGTTGTATTAATTTATATTACCAACAACAATGTATAAGAGTTTCCTTTTAAGCCGGGTGCAGTGGTGCACGCCTGCAATCCCAGTGGTTTTGGAGCCTGAGGTAGGAGGATTGCAATTTCAAAGCCAGCCTCAGCAACTTAATGAGGCCCTAAGCACCTCAGTGAGACCCTGTCTCTAAATAAAATACAAAATATGGCTGGGGATGTGTCTCAGTGGTCAAGTGCCCCTGAGTTCAATCCTCGGTACCCCTTCCCCCCAAAAAGTTTCCTTTTATCCACATCCTCATTAATATTTGTTTTTTTAAAATCTTTTTGATAGCCATTCCAACTGGAGTGAAGAGGCATCTCATGAATTTGATTTGCATTTTACTGAGGAATAGTGAGGTTGAGCATTTTTTCATGTATTTGTTGGTCATTTGTATGTCTTATTTTGATAAAAGTCAGTATCAGTGTGATGCCTCTAGCTTTGTACTTTTTACTTTGCTTTTGTTATTTGACATCTTTTCTGGTCCATATGAATACTGGGGTTTTTTAAAATTTCTGTGAAAATGACTTAGATGTTTTCTTATGAATTGCATTGAATCTGTAGAATGCTTTGGATAATATGAACATTAACAATATTAATTCTTCAGTCAATAAATATGGGGTATAGATCTTTTGTCATTTTAAAAATAATTTTCAATGTACAAATCTTCCATCTTCTTGTTTAAATGTATTCATATATATTTTTATTTATTTTTTGTTATAAAAGAGAAGCTACTGGGCTGGGGCTGTAGCTCAGTGGTAGAGCGTTTGCCTAGCATGCGTGAGGCACTGGGTTCGATCCTCAGCACCACATATAAATAATAAATGAATAAAATAAAGATCCATCAACAAGTAAAAAAAATTTAAAAAAAAGAGATGCTACTGATTTTTGTATACTGATTCTGTATCTTCAAACTTCACTGAATTACTTTATCGACTCTGATGCTTCTGTACTGGAGTCTATAAGATTTCTATTTCAAATATCATATTATGAGAAAACACACAATTTGACTTCTTCTTTACCTATTTAAATTTTTATATTTTTCTTGCCTGATTGCACTGGCCAACACATTTAATACTGTGTCAAGTTGAAATGGTGAGAGAGGGCATGTTTGTTGTATTCCTAATCTTAGAGGAAAAGCTTTCAATTTTTCACCATTGAGTAGGTATTATAGCCTTTATTATGTTGTGATACATTCCATCTATACCTACTTTTGATAGTTGCTCTTGACATTAATGGGTATTGAATTTTTAAAAATTGTTATTCTGCATCTATGAGATTATCATGGTGGTTTTGTTCTTCATTTTGTTAATGTGGTGTATCACATTTGCTGATTTGCATATTTTGAACCATCCTTGTACTCCTAGGATACATCCCACTTGATCATGGTGAAAGACCTTTTTTAAACATGCTGCCAAATTTGGTATGCTAGTGTTTGGTTTAGTTTTATACCCCCTGTGTTTATCAGGGAGATTAGCCTGTAGTTTCCTTGTGCTCTTGTAATATCCTTATCTGGATTTGGCTTATAAATGAGCTTAGAGGTATTCTTTCATTTTCAATTTGGAAGATTTTGAAAAGGATTTGTATTAGTTCTTCTTGAAATATTTGGTAGAATTAAGCATTGAAGCTATCAGGTCCTGGGCTTTACTTCGGTGGAGACTTTTTATTACTGATTGTTTTAGTCAGATTTTTACATCACTATGACCAAAATACCTGACAAAAACAACTTAAAGGAAGAAAAATTGATTTTTGGCTCATGGCTTTAAAGGTTTAATCTATTGTTGGCTGACTCCATAGCTCTGGGCCTGAGATGAGATAGAATATCATGGGAGAAGGGCTTAGTAGAGGAAAGCAGCTCTGGACATAGCAACTAAGAAACAGAGAGGAAGACAGCTCTGCTCACAATGGACAAAATATAATCCCAAAGGCACACACTCAGTGACCTACTTCTTCTAGCCACACCCTATTTGCCTATTGTCACTGCCCAGTTAATCCATACAAGGGGATTAATTTACTGATTAGGTTAACTTTTCCATAATGCAATCATTTTATCTCTAAACTTTCTTCATTGTTTCACAGGTAAGCTTTTGGAGGATACCTCATGTAACCAGAACACTGATTTAACCCCCTTATTCATTATTGGCCTGTTCAGATATTCTATTTCATCATGATGCAGTTTTGATGGGTTGCATATTTATAGGAATTTGTCCATTTCATTTTTAAATTGTTATTTTAATTGTAAAAATTTACCCTAGGTCACTCTGTTTATTGGTGTATCCTTGCTCATAGTAGTCTCTTAAGAACTTCGAAATTTGAAGAATACCACTACAGGAATCATCAAACAAAAAAGGACAGTAAGAGAGGAAGAGAAAAACACATGAGCTACAATTAACCAGAAAATAACAAAATGCAATAGTAAGTTGTTACCTATTGATAATTACTTTGAATGTATATAAATTATCCAATAAAAAATTTTGAGCCAACCGCAGTGGTGCATGCCTGTAATCCCAGCACTTTGGGAGGCTGAGACAGGAGAATCGCGAGTTCAAAGCCAGCCTCAGCAACAGCGAGGCGCTAAGCAACTGAGTGAGACCCTGTCTCTACATGAAACACAAAATAGGGCTGAGGACATGGCTCAGTGGTCGAGTACCTCTGAGTTCAATCCCTGGTACCAAAAAAAAAAAAAAGACTTTCAGTGGCTAAATGTATTATAAAACAAGACCCAAATATATGCTGTCTACAATAGATTCACTTCACTTCAAAGAACATGCACAAACTGAAGGTGAAGGGATGAAAAATTATTTCATGCAAATGGAAAGCAAAAGATAGTAAGAATAGCTAAACGTATATGAGACAAAAAAGACTTTTAAGTCAAAATCTGTAAAAAGAGAAAAGGAGGTCATTATACAATGATAGTGGGGTCAATTATTAAAAATTATATAATAATTTGTATAAAATTATATATTATAATTATATATATTTTTATATTTATATCATATAAATTTTATATTTATATAAATCTTATAGAAAGTTTCTGGTCTTATAGAAAATTTCTGGTCTTATAGAAAGGACCAGGGTCATCTCACTTTCAGTCAACATTTGTGCAGGATGAGAGATGAGGATCTAGTTCCATTTCTTCACATATGGATATCCAGTTTTGCTAGCACCACTTGTTAAAGAAGCTGTGTTTTCTCTAATGTATATTTCTAGCACCTTTGTTAAAAGTCCAATGGCTATAGCTATGTTGGTTTGTTCTTGTGTATTCTATTCTGTTCCATTGATCTACATGCCTGTTTTTATGCCAGTACCACATTGGCTTAGGTACTATGGCTCTTTAGTATAATTTAAAATCGAGTGTTATGATGTCTACAGGATTGATCTTTGTGCTCAGAATTGTTTTGGCTATTCTGGGTCTTTTATTCTTCCATGTGAATTTTAGGAATTTTTTTCTAGTTCTGTAAAGAATATCACTGGTATTTTGATAGGAATTTCATTGAGTCTGTAGATTACTTTTTATAATATGTTTTTCTACCTTGAAAGATCTTTAGTTTCTTTCTTTCAAGGTAGAAAAACCTCTCGTGTTCATGAATGTAAATGACTGATATTGTTAAAATGGACATATTATATATAATTTTCATTGTAGAGGTATTTAACCTCCTTGGATAGATTCACCCCTAAATATTTTAATTTTTTGAAACTATTGTGAATGTAATTTTTTTCAGATATATATATTTTTTAAATATTTATTTTTTAGTTGTAGGTGAACAGAATATCTTTATTTTATTTTTATGTGGTGCTGAGGATTGAACCCAGTGCCTCACGCGTGCTAGGCGCGCACGCTACCACTGCGCCATAACCCCAGCCCCCAAATATATTTTTTAGCAGATTGATTATTGGTATACACAGAAGCTATTGAGCTATTGATGTTTTATTAATTTTATTGGTACATTATAATTATGCACAGTAGTGGTACACATGCCATATTTGCATATTCACATAATATAATTTGATCACTCTCATTCCCAAGTACCTTCCCTTTGTCTCCCCCCATTCCCTTGATCTACTTGTGCTAGTTTATTGATCTCCCTTTTATTATTATTATTGTTATTTTAATTAGTATGGTATATATATGAATATATATGATTCATATATGTATATGATTCATTGTGGTGTATTCATAGATGGACCTAGCATAATTTGGTGGATTTCATTCCACAGTGCTTCTCAAGACCTCCCATATTCTCTCCCTTTTGATCCACTTCTCATGTTCTATTGTTCTCCCTTCTATTTTCATGAGATCCCTTTTTTTAATTTTAATTTTTGTCTTTCTCTCTCTAGCTTCCACATATGAGAGAAAATATTTGACACTGGACTTCCTGAGTCTGGCTTATTTCATGTAGCATGATGTTCTCTTCTTTCATATATTTACTAGGAAATGACATAAATTTATTCTTCTTTATGACTGAATAAAACTCCATTGTGTATATATATACCACATTTTCTTTATCCATTCTTCTATTTACGGGCACCTACGCTGGTTCCACAATTTGGCAATCATGAATTGTGCTGCTGTAAAAATTGGTATGCATGTATCACTGTAGTGTGATGATTTTAGTTCTTTTCAGTAAGTGCCAAGGAGTGGAATAGCTGGGTCATATGTTGGTTCAATTCCTCTTCCCCTTTGTGCTGAAATACCTCACTCCTGAAGTGCAGGACACTTAATGGGTTTGGATACTGGGGTTACAGCCTCTCTGCGTGGACAAAATGGGTCAATGAGGATGTATTTTTCCTTGCCGGTGTAGTATGGTGTATATAAGGTCCCTGAGATGCAGATATGCAGGAGTTTCTGACCCTTAAATTGGTATGGATAAAATAATTGCTCCCTCTCAAGATGGTGTCAGCCATAGCAGTCTAGTCTCTGGGGTTGGTTGGGGCACAGTGTGAATTCCTTTTGCAAAACAAAGGTATGGTGCAGATTTCAGGTTGTTCCCCTAACTGGCTGGTAAAACTGTGATCATTGTGAAACGTTTTGTAGTTAGGATTGTCAGCTTCGACGGTGATGGAGTTTGCTGGGACTCTCCCGTTCAATCTTTCCCCTGCAAAGTTGAGTAACCTCCTCCCCCAGCTGGGGAGCCAGTATTGTATCTGCCAGGGTGCTTTTGCTTTCTATGCTATCATTACAGGTCACAGAATCTTATAATGTTCCAATTTGTCTTTCTGAGTTCCAACGTTCTACTGCAGTAACTCACCTCAAAATGCAGCTATCCCAATGTTGCTTTGGTTTTTCCTTGTGGAAAAGGAGGTGAGTGCTATCATCTGCTACAGACCATTTTGGAACTCTTAACATTGATGTTTTGTGATATATTTGTGAAATAATCACTGAGGGGTGGCTCTGATTACTTCCTTTCTTATATAACCAACATAGAATCAAGTCTACCCATCTTATTTTTCTTAATTATCACTCATATTTCTGGATTTTTTAGGGAGAGGATTATGTATCATTTCTTCAGTGCAACCTGCTCAGACACCTGGACTAGGTCAGGTCTTCCTGTGATTCATTCTTATTGTACTTTGTACTTCACACTTGTAGAACCATAAGATTGTAAATGATCAATTTGAATTATTTTTAGTGTCTACCTTCCCCATTAGTCTGTACCTTACATGAAAACAGGAATCATTTTTGTGTCATTCATCCAAGTGCCTAACATTCTTTATGGCACATAGTTGACAGAAAATATTGATTGAATGAATGAATAAGGATCCTGAAGGATCTGTGAATTTTTGTAAGGAGTAGATGCTCAATAAGTATTTGCTTAATGAATGAATGAGTCAACATCTAGATAAAGATTATAGGTTTTATGTTATAAGTTGCTATGCTACTTCTACAGACTGTATCTTAGCCCAATAAGTAACTTCGATTCTTTTCACTCCATGACTTTAAAGAATCTTTAAAATTATTATCTAATTCAGCAGACATCTAATTGAAATCTCTGTATGTGTGTGTGTATATATAATTGGTATGCAATATAATTTATATATTAATCTCAGAATACCAGGCATTTATGTAAAAAAAGAAATGTAGAATATCCAGGTATTACAAAAGGGCTACTGTAGCTGAAATAAAGGAAGGGATAAAAAATGAGCTCGGAGGAATAGGAATAATTGAAAGAGAAACTATTCATTATTTTTAGATTTCCAAAGTTACTGCATTGCTCCTTCTTTCCTTTATTTCCATGACTGTACAGAACCTTTGCAGTAGAGCCTTTGTAAAATGTCTGGGTATCATTTCATGAACATTGGGAAGCTTTGGAAAATAATTCTGATCAAGGGGTGCTGAGCCCAGTAGGATTAAAAAAAGCATCTTCCTCAGTTTATTGAGAGAACAAGAACATGTATGAAATGAAGACTAATTCAAGACTATCTATGGTGAAAAATAAAATTACATGGTAGTGTATTATCATTGAAAAGTACTAGAAAAGATTATTTTTAAAAGCCCTCATTTCTACTTAGGTATTTTTGATTTGTATCTATGGCTTCTTTTTCTTGTACTTTTCAACCCACTTCTTGGTGATGGACTTTAACAACTTTGTTAAAATGGATTTATATAATTTCTTGCTATTGTTTTAGTTGTCATGGACTTTTTCCTTTTCCCTACATATATTTTACCTTTTCTTCTCATATCCCTTTTAGCCTGAAAATCATTCTCTGTGACGGAAGAACATCAGAAGAAGTAAAATGGAAGGTGAGGAACAACTTCTCCCAATGTCATTCATCAATTTTATACAATTGACTTTATGTAGTTTTTTGTTGTTGTTGTTGGTACCAGGGATTGAACTCAGGGGTACTCGACCACTGAGCCACATGTCCAGCCCTATTTTGTGTTTTATATAGAGACAGGGTCTCACTGAGTTGCTTAGCACCTCACTGTTGCTGAGGCTGGCTTTGAACTCGCGATTCTCCTGTCTCAGCCTCCCAAAGTGCCGAGATTACAGGCGTGCACCACCGCACTTGGCTTGTGTAATAATTTTTTCTAATCATTCTTTCCTCATGTTGTTCTAAGTGTAACTAAGGTATGTCCTTTCTGATACCCATACATTATTTTTGCAAGCCTTGATGCATTTGGAGCATTATCAATTCTGCGTCTTTGAATGATGGAGGAAGAGGCAACTCCAATTTCTTTTCACAATAAAATGGAGAGAAAAATACCTGGATCAGAGATCAAGTAAAAAGAGATTAAGTAATTTGTAGAAAATAAAATGACAGCTGGGCACAGTGGCACACACCTGTAATCCTAGTGGCTCAGGAGGCTGAGGCTAGTGGATTGAAAGTTCAAAGCCAGCCTCAGCAAGTTAGTGAGGCTCTTAGCAACTTAGTGAGACCCCTCTCAAAATAAAAAAAAATAAAAAGTTTCAGTGGTTAAGCATCTCTGGGTTTAATCCTTGGTACCTAAATAAATAAATAAATAAATAAATAAATAAATAAATAAAATGATAATTACTTCATAGAGTTATTGTGAAAGTGACTCATTTAAGTTAATACACATCGAATATTTGGAATGAGCCTGGCACACAGTAAATGCCCAATAAGTACTGACTATTATTTCTTGGATTATGATGATGATTGTTGTGGTAATGAGCATTCCAGCTGAAAACATATGCCCTGCTCATGTGAAGTAATTTGGGTAAAGTTAATACTGAAACTACTTACAAAATTTTGAGCAAGGGATAGAGAAATGACAAAGTATAATATAATATTCTAAGTATATTCATAGGAAGTGCTGTTATTCTAAAGTCTAAAGGGGTTATAAGTAGGGAGTAATTCTAAAAAATCACATGATTCCTAGAATATTAAAGAGCTATTAAAGAGTGTCACTTGGCAGAAGCCATAATATTTGGTTAAAGGAAGCAGCGAGCCTGCAGTGATCTTGCAGGGTGATAGCTTGGAGAATAAGTATGTCAACCTCTCTCCTTCCAATCTCATGCTGGTATTTCTCTTTTGATGAACACTAACCAAAGGTAGAGATGGGGCACCTGTTGATGAAGTATACATAAACTAACCTTTAAAACACAAAGCAGAGTGAAGAAGGTTGAGAAGTAGATCTGGAAGACAAAACAGAAGTTCCATGTGTATATTCTTAAATTAACATCCTTAATTACAATATGTTACACCTATTAATCTGCATCTATTCTTTTCCATTCAGATTGGAGTTATTGCCATCTAGTCAGATTAATATATATAAATCTAGTTCATTCCTCTGATATTCACTTATATGACTATGCTATGCTACATTTGATTTATTTATTCTCCATTTTCAATTATTTACTATTTCAGAGAAGGCCACTGTTTAAAATTCTAAAATGTCCACTAATCATATGAAAAATTCAAATTAAAAACAAAATGTGAAGCTGGGCGCGGTGGCCCAAGCCTGTAATCCCAGCACTTAGGGAGGCTGAGACAGGAGAATCACGAGTTCAAAGCCAGCCTCAGCAAAGGTGAGGTGCTAAGCAACTCAGTGAGACCCTGTCTCTAAATAAAACACAAAATAGGGCTGAGGATGTGGCTCAGTGTTCGAGTGCCCCTGAGTTCAATCCCCAGTACCAAAAAACAAAACAAAACAAAACCAAAATGTGATATTACTTCATACCTGTTAAAATAGCTTTCATTAAAAAGATAATAAGTAGTGGTAAAGATATAAAGAAAATGAAAGACTGGTACACTGGTGGTAGGAATTTAAAGCAGGGCAGTCATTATGGAAAGCAGTATGGCAATTCCTCAAAAAATTAGAAATACAACTTCCAAAGTTATCCAACAATCTCATGTATCATATATATGTATATGAGATTATATGTATGATATATATGTGTATGTATGTATATATCCAGTATATGTATGTGTGTTTATGAAACAAAACTACTATGTTGAAATGCCTGCACTACCATGTTCATTTATTGTAGCATTTTTCATAATAGCTAAGATATGGAATTTAAGTGTCCATCAAAGGATGAATGGATAAAGAAAATGTGGAATATACATACAATGATATACTATTTAGCCATAAAAAAAGAAAACTTGTCATGTATGACAATATGGATGAATCTGAAGGACATTATAGTAAATGAAATAAATCATGCATAGAAAGGCAAATACCACAAGATCTCATTCATGTGGAATCTAGAAAAATTGAACTCATACAAGCGGAGAGGAGAATGGTAGTTACTGGGGTCTGGCAGGTGAGTTGATCATGGTGGTTGGTCAAGAGATACAACAGTTCAGTTAAATAGGAAGAATAATTCCAGGAGATCTTTTGTACAACATGGTGACTATCTAGTAAGAATCTACTGTGTTCTTTTTTTAAATTTTTTTTTAGTTGTAGATGGACACAATATCTTTATTTATTTATTTTTATGTGGTGCTGAGGATCAAACCCAGTGCCTCACGCATGCGAGGCAAGCACTCTACCACTGAGCTACTATCCCAGCCCAAGAATCTACTGTATTCTTAAAAATGGCCAAGAGAACCTGGCCACACATTGGTAATTCAATGACTCAGGAGGCTGAAGCAGGAGGATTGCAAGTTCAATGCCAGCCTCAGCAACTTAGTGAGACTCAATTTTAAAATTTAAAAACAAAAGGAATAAAAATAAAAAGGAATTGGGATGTAGCTGTGTTAAAGCTACTTGTGTTAAATTCCCTTGGGTTAAATCCCCAGTACCTTCCTCTGGAAAAAAAGGGTATGGGAATAGTATTTTAAGTTTTTAGAATTAAGTGTTCCTGTCACAAAAAAATGACACAAATGTGAGACAATTGATGATAATAAGCTTCAGTCAACTATATTACAATGTATACATGTTTCAAAACATGATACTGTATACAGTAGTCTATACAGTTTTTATTTGTCAAATAAATAAAAATTTAAGAAATATATTTTTCCAGATAAAAAAGTGGAAGAATATTTCTACAACAGATATTCTTTTTTTAGCAGAGCTTCCTTTTTTAAAAAAATATTTTTTTAGCTCTAGATGGACACAATATCTTTATTTATTTATTTATTTTTATGTGGTGCTGTGATCGAACCCAGTGCCTCAACGCATGTGAGGCAAGTGCTCTACCACTGAGCCAGAATCTCAGCCCCTACAACAGACATTCTTAACCTTTTTGTGCTATGTATTCTTGTGAGAATCTGGAGATGTTTACAGACCCATTCTCAGAGAATTGTCTCTCAATACATAAAATACAATGCCTCAAATTGCATAAGAAATCAATTTTATGAAAATATCTTTATCAAATTATTTTTTTAATTGTGATATAAAAATGTGATTCTTCTTTTTTTCTTGGTACTGAGATTGAACCCAGGAGTGCTTAACCACTGAGCCACATGCCCTCGCTTTTTAAAAAATATTTTTATTAGTTGTTGATGGATCTTTATTTCATTTATTTTTATATGTGGTGCTGAGGATCAAACCCAGTGCCTCACACATGCTAGGCAAGTGCTCTACCACTGAGCCACAAACTCAGCCCTCCCCACCACTTTTTTATTAGAGATAGGGTCTCACTAGGTTGGTTAGGGTCTTGCTAAGTGGCTGAAGCTGGGTTTGAACTCGTGCTCCTCCTGCCTCAGCCTCCCATGTCACTGTGATTACAGTGTAGCACCATGCCTGCTGTGAGTCTTTATAAAATTCATTAAACAATAATATCTATTAGTGAATCTAATAGCTACCGTAATTTAAAAATAACCATGAGTGTAAAAATATTCTCTGCACAAATACCTAGAATTGATTTTGGTGCAAAGATATATGTACTAGTAATAAAACTGGCTTTTTGCCTACATTCCTCATGAAAATAAATGCTATACTTCAGTTAGTGCAAACAAAGGTGTTTATTTTCCGTCCAACGTCATGGATCCCCTGAAGGCTTCTAGACCTCAGGTTAAGAATATCTACTTAAAGTATGTACTCAGGAGTACATTTGTTGGGTCATAAGATTGCACATTTTCAGCCTGAATCACTCTTCAAAGTGGCTGTACTTGTTTTTTACCCCTATCATCAGTGTTTGAGAATTTGTATTATTTCACAAACTCAACAGTCCTTTATATTGTTTTCCTTTTGATGGGTTAATATTTCAATGTTGTTTTAACTTGAAGTCTCCTTGATAACAAGTGAGGCTAAATATGTTTTCATCTGTTTACTGGCCATCTTTCTTTCCTATTCTGGTGAACTGCCTTTGTCTATCTTCTATCAGGTCATTGGAGATTTGGGGAAGGAAAATGAAACAGTCTTTGCCCTTCTCAATAGAACTTTTCTAGCTCTACCACTTTCTGACTTAACAGAAATGTTAATTTAACTTTTTTCATTTTGCTAAAAGTCAAGGTGAGTGTTTACAAGCAAGGTAAAAGCCATAGTGGTGTGATACATGTATTTCTCTGCTGCAGTGGAAGAAGGGGAGAGTAGCAGTAGGAAAAATAGTGGAAAAGTTGTTGAAATAGGTAACAAGGATGTAAACAAGGACAGTAGCATCACTGGTGGTAGAAAGAAGGGCATTAATATAAGAGAAATTTTGAAGAAAGAATATAAAGATTTTTTTTTTCTTTGAGAAGGGAGAACATTACAAGCCAAAATGAAGGCCACTGAAATCTTGGAAATAGGGGACAATTTTGCCTTTTCAGTCTCTGTTCCTTACAAGTAAGTATAATAAACAAACAGCATTCTCTTTCCCAGACTCTGTGTGTGTGTGTGTGTGTGTGTGTGTATGCGTGTGGTATGTTTAAAATAAGTAACTAATAAACAACAAGCTCTAACTACAAAGGCAAAGTTTTTAAAGCAGTTGCTTCTAGAGTTTCATGCAATGTCAGTTCAATTTTTGCTTGTAGTTGAACCTAGACTGTGGAACTTACATTCAAATCTCAGCTTGAGTAGTTGTAGCTGTATAACCTTGGGCAAATCACCTTTCCTCACTACATTTATAGTCACAATACCAGAACTTCCCCAGAATTATTGTGAGGTAATAAAATAGCATATGTAAGTATTCGTTGAATGGATCAATCAAAATTGATATTCTTGCAGGGCACAGTGGCAAATGCCTGTAAAACCAGCAGCTCAGGAGGCTGAGGCAGGAGGATCTCGAATTCAAACCCAGACTTTGCAACTCAGCAAGGCCCTAAGCAATTCAGTGAAACTCTATCTCTGATAAAATATAAAAAAGAGCTGGGGATGTGGCTTGGTGGTTAAGCGCCCCTGGGTTCAATCTCTGGTACCAAAAAAAAAAAAAAAGATATTCTTGTGGCCAAAGCTCTGGAGGCTGCCCTAGTAATTTGGACTTCTAAAAACTATTGTTTTCTTTTCTTCTCTTACATTTATTTTAAAGGTAATAACTCCTAGTGATATACATAGTTTTTAGTTACTCAGACTCTATCAATGGTAAGAACCTGCCATTCATTCCCTATGCCAGATGAAAAATTACTAGAAATTATAAGAATCCACATAAATGCTATATCCATGCTCTTTTATAAGTGCTTCACATTAATTAAGCCAGTGATCTTTATTATGAACTCATGAGATAGGTACTATTATTATTCCTACTTACAGATGGGAAAATAAACTAAGACATACAGGAGTTCATTAACATGTCCAGCATCATACAAATATCTGTGGTCCTGTTTCTGCATTTTAGCCACTGTACTCAGAGAGGATTGACCTGCCTTGTTTCATATAATTTTAGTGTTACACCAAGATTCAAATCAGGTTTCTCATTTCCTTCAGTTGCACAAGAAAACATTTGGGTTTTCAAGTCCATTTTACTTGTTATTTTTTTTTTACCTTAGAAGTTTTGCAGTTATTTTAAAAACTTTTGTTTTTAGTTGTAGATGGTCACAATACCTTTATTTATTTATTTATATGTGGTGCTGAGAATCGAACCCAGTGCCTCACACATGCTAGGCAAGTGCTCTACCACTGAGCCACAACACCAGCCCCTATAGTTGTTTTACATATATTATTTTAAGTGAAATACCATGTAGTTATATTATAAAATAAATTTTTTTATAATGAAACATTTAAAAAGTGTATTAGTTCAAAGGGAAAGGTCAGTGGAGGATTGGGAGAGAGACATTGTATCTTTAACATTTGGTTTTAAAATCAAGGAATTTTTTCTATTATGGAAAATACCACAGTGTCTGGTCTAGAAATCTATCACCTACTTTCAATCTCAGGCAGTCTTGCCTGAAGGAAATAGCAGCAGGACTCATAAGAATAAGTTTTCATTTGTTATTAATTTTTCCTACAACACAGAAGCAGACTCTGGAAAGCTAATAGTTGGGACCTAGCAGGCTCCCAGGCATACTGAAACTGTGACAGTGTACATACTGGGAGTGTGGCCTTATGGAGCTGAAGTAGGCTTCCAAACACAATGGCAGCAAGCCCAGAACAGAGCCTCTTTCCTTGCCCTGTCAGAAGCTCCTGGCCAACACTGAAATGGTTCTTTCTGCATTGGAGGAAGCAAAGGGAATAATAAGCCTTTCAGACTAAAAGAGAAGAAAATGTATGCAGCTGGTATGAAGAAGAGAGATTAGGGAAGGGCAATGAAGAAGATGTCGTGGGCCTGAGACTGACACAATGGTTGTAAGGTATAGAAAAGGTTGCTGTGCCATAAAAAGTGAGCAGGCAGTTCTCCCAGTGCACTAGGAGTAATGGTAGTGATGGTGTATGTTTGCTGGTGGGTTAGTTTTTTTGAGGAGTAGTAGTGATTATTACTGTCATAATCGTGAGTGGAATGGATATTCTCTTTCAGTTATATAGTGTAACCCTTTATTTAATTCTCTTTTTAGTTCAAAGTAAAAGAAAGATATTTTTTTCTTTAAAGAATGGACATAAATCTAAATGGGAAAAATGGTATTCATTTTGGCCAAAATAGTAGAGACTTATTTTGGTTTTTGTTTTGTTCCTTTGCTCACTATACCTACTCAAATACATTTTTTAAAGATTTATTGATTTTTATTAATTTTAATTTCCATGTTATTAACTACAAATGAAAATATGCTACTTAGAGGAAAGAAAGAAACATGTCTTTAATATAGCTCTGAGTGGAAGTGATAGTGAAGGCTTTTATTTTCCTTTGTGTGTATGAGCATGTCGTTGGGTGGAAAGGAGAATGCAACTGCTGATTAAAACTGAATTCTGTTCTTTGGCAAAGTTTGGTGGTTTGGTATTTGTGGAAACTTGAACTGCCTAATTTTCTGGTGAGGGATATATATGTATTATGTACTGATTTATTATGCATATGTAGGAATATTTTCAGTTGAACCATTTGAAATTGCTATTTTGTTGGTTCAAAATATTGCTGCTTACTGAGCGCGGTGGCACACACCTGTAATCCCAGCACTTTGGGAGGCTGAGACAGGAGGATCGTGAGTTCAAAGCCAGCCTCAGCAATGGCGAGGCGCTAAGCAACTCAGTGAGACCCTGTCTCTACATAAAACACAAAATAGAGCTGGGGATGTGGCTCAGTGGTCGAGTGCCCCTGAGTTCAATCCCCAGTACCAAAAAAACCACTATATATATATATATATATATATATATATATATATATATATATATATGTTGCTGCTTATCAGCAACTCTGTATAGTAACACAGTGTGTGTGTGTGTGTGTGTGCGCATGTGTGTGTGTATACATACACATGCATGTGTTTGAAGGAGAGAAAAATCAAAAGAGAGAAATGAGATTGGGAAGGAAATGGAGAGAGAAAGGAATGTGTGTGTTTGATATATGTATGTCCTAATAAAAGTTACAAATTGTAGGAATCCATGTATCTGTGTTAAGAAAGGATTCTTGTACGACCATAAGGATGACACTAATTATGGAGTTCATTTAGTTTTTCCATAAGCCATCTCAGAAAGGTGCCTAATATTCTGCTTTTCATATGTTTCTAAGGAAGGTAGTTAAATCACTTCTCACTCAATTTCAGTGATTTTTGGGTCTGACAACCTTTACTCTCCAGATGTTTTGGTCATATGTAGAAGATTAATCTTTACAGTGCTATTTAAATCTGTTCAATCTGCTTTGAATTCTGTGTTCCTTAGAGAATAAGAAAGGAAACAATACATCATCATAAAAAGTAATAATAGTAACCTGTGTATGGCAGTTAGTCTTATGACTACAATGGAAATATTAGTAGTGGATTACATAAATATGATCAAATCTTCTTAAATAGTTCATTTGTTATAAAACCTGGTCCCTGGAGATTATTGACTGTTATTAAGCTACTTCTTAGCCTTTTGTTTCTCTTGGAGAATGGACTTTTGAAAACCATGGTTGCTGTTTTAGAATCTTGCTTTCAGAGAGTACTAAGAATACCTAGTTGCAAAATCACTTCTTTCTCATCAAATTGCTCCTTGACTATTTTGAAGGTTATTTGATTATCTTGATTAACATTAAGCCAACATATTGAGCACTTATTATATGCTTCAAACTATTCTAAGTTCTATGTCCTGGACATTTAGAAATGCTTTGACAGTCTCCATAGTGATATATTTTTGAGAAATAGTGGTCAAAAGCAGAGGTGGATACATAAAGTTAGTGATAAGGCTTATGTGGGACAATAAAGTCCTGAGGCCAATTTTCTTCTATGCATGTATATCTTTAGAAGTACTAGTAGAATTTAATGGCATTTGATTCAAAATACCAAGCAATAATTGTCCTGGACAATAGCCCTCCTTATCACAAATTTCCTGAGGAAAATATACACTGGAAACAACAAATTAACACATAGACAGATTCGTTCCCCAGAACTCTAGGCAGAGAACTGTGGTAGGTCGAGTAGGATCTTTTTTTTTTTTTTTTTTGGTACTGGAGATTGAACTCAGAGGTACTCCACCACTGGGCCACATCCCCAGCCCTATTTTGTGTTTTCTGTAGAGACAGGGTCTCACTGAGGTGCTTGGCGACCTGCTGTTGCTGAGGCTGGCTTTGAACTCGTGATTTTCCTGTTTCAGCCTACCTAAGTGCTGGGATTACAGGCTTGCGCCAACGCTCCCGGCTGAGCTGGATCTTATGATTCATTTCAGAAGCCTTATGGGGCCTGTTTTCTTCTACCTTAACACAAACCTGAATCTCAGAGCCTTACATGAAATCTACCTGCACAGTGACGTAAGATTGCACAGATAAGCTTGCTTAGTAGAAAGGAATAGACAGCTGACCACAATCATGTAGTTATGTGTCATGGAATCTGACCAGTCAGATTAGTATTCGTTCCTCATAAGGAGGAATTTAGTGGTGACTAGGAAAGCAACAAAGGGTTTTTAAGTACTATCTCTGTCATTCTAGAATTATACATGCACTAAATATGGAAGGAATTAAAACAGCACTTTCAACATAATGGAAATCAGCACATAGTCAGCTGGGGGTGCTATTTAGAAAGATAGCAACTTTACTTAGAGAAGACAAGAACACTGGTATCAGAAATATGTGAAACGGCAGTGTAAGGCATGCTAAGGATTTGAGTATTTAAAAACATCATGCTTCAGCAGTGCAGAGCATGCTTAGAAGAGAGACTAGCTGCAGGAATACTGTTGGGAAGCATTTGTGATAGTCCAAGTGAGAGACAGACTACAGTCTGAACTAAGGTAGCAGGTATTACACTGAAAAAAGATAGATAAATTCTAAATATATAAATGAGGTGATTTGGTAGTAAATTGGTTGAAGGAAGGGAGGAAGTAACCGTGACTCCCAGGATTCTGACCTGAGCAATGAAGTAGAAAATTGTACTAAAGAAAGTAAATTTCAGTGTATCAGATATTTCATTTCAGCATATACATGTTGAAATACTTCTGAGACATTTGGTTAGGTGGCATATGTAAATACATATATGCAATAATATTGCATTTTATTAATCACCTTACCATATTACAGAACAAAAAGGCTTTCTCTATCTCTCCTTCCTTACCTTTAAGCCTAGCTTGCTTCTTCAGCACTTAAATGATCGCCCAGTGTAAGAACTCAGTGTGCTCCTCCACATCACAGGACCTTTGAAAATATTTTTCCCTTTATCTCAAATGACTCCTTTCTCCAGTCAGAATATGTATGTTATTCTGATTTGTAATATTTTATTGTAGTATGGAATACAAATAAAAAAATGTAGAAATTAAACATGCACAGCTCAATTTTCATAAAACAAATCTCCACAAATTTAAAATAATCTAATCTATTTTAAAATTGGATATATTGCATTATCAATTAATAATGTTCCAGATATTTTATGGATGGGAACTATTAAAATGAGTAAATCTATCATTAATTCTAAAAAAAGAATTGAAATCATGCAAAGTTTGTTTTATTACTACATGGAATGAAACTAGAAGACATTAACAGAAATAATTTGGGGAAATTCAGAAATATGTGAAAACTAAACATAGTTCTAAATAACTAGTGAGAGATAATTTTGCTGGACATAGGATTCTTGGTTGATAGTCCTTTCCCCCAGCACTTTAAAATTATCATTCCACTGCCTCTGCCTCCATAATTTATGATAAGAACACAAGTATTAATGCTTGATGAATGATTTTTTCTCTTTTGGCTTTCAAGTTTTTCTTTGCTTTTGATTTGTACTGCTTTGACTACAATGTGAACTGGTGTAGTTTTCCATAAGTTTATCCTACTTGAATTTTTAGGCTTCTTAGATGATGAGTTGATTAACATTTATCTTTAAATTTGGAATGTTTTCTGTAATTCTTCAAAGAATAAATTTATTCCTCAGTATTTTATTATGTCATCTTTTCATTGCTGTGACAAATACCTGAGAAAAACAACTTAAAGGAGGAAAGATTTATTTGGGGTCATTGTTTCAGAGGTTTCAGTCCATGGTTTGCTGGCTTCATTAATTTGGATCTGAGAGGAAAGTTGCTGAGTCATGGTAGCTGTGAAGCAGACAGGGGAAGGGAAGGGAAGGGGGGCCAGGGTAAGATATACCATTCCAGTGTACTTCTTTCAATGAGGGCCCAACTCTTACAGTTTCTGTAACTTCCCCATAATGTCATCAAATATGAATCCATCATTAGATTGATCCATTGATAAGATCCAGGAAATTATGATCCAGTTACTTCCCAACTGTTCCACCTCTGAACATTGCTTCATTGGAGACTAAACCTTCACCTCATGAGCCTTTTGGGGATGCTCTAGATCCCAAAGATTACATTCAACCTCTAGTTCCCAAAGTCTACATGTCCTTTTAGGTCTAATAGCATTTGATTTATAGAATTGAGTGCCCAGACAATACAAACATATCCATTCACAATCTGTATCTTCATGTTGAATTGATCACTTCATCATTATATAGTGACCTTCTTTTTTTATTCATACTGTTTTGGTTTTAAAGTCTAATTTTTCTCAGATATAAATATAACCACTTCTGCTTGCTTGGACTATAATTTTCCATCCTTTTGCTTTTAATCCCTGTGAGTCTTTACTGATGAGACAGTGAAATGGATCTATTCAGCCAGTCTATATCTTAATTGGAGAATTTAGTTCATTAACATTCACCATTTTAATGATACGTAAGTACTTGTTCCTTTTTGTTGATTTTCTTCTATTTGTTTTGAATATTCTTTGTTTTTTCTTCCTTTCTCGTTAATCTTTGTGTTTTAATAATTTGATGTATTGATTATGTTTGATTCTTTTCTTTTTGTGTATGTGTATCTACTCTTTTAGTGGTATTTGTACTTTCATGTACTTTCATGATATAGGACTCCCTAAAGCATCTTTTTTAAGGTTGGTCTGATGTTCATAAATTCCATCAGTTTTTTTTTGTCTTGAAAGTTCTCAATTTCTGAAAGAATGTCTCACTGAGGATAGTATTTATCATTTATCATTGGCTTTTATTTCCTTTCAGGACTTGAAATGTAATTCCATTCCGTTCTGTCCTGTAAGGTGTCTTTTAAGAAATCTTCTATTAGTCTAAAGGAGATACACTTAAATGTGACTTGACACTGTTATGGTTTGAATGTGAGGTGTCCCTCAAAAGCTCACATGTGAGATAATGCAAGAAGTTTCAGAGAAGAAACAATTGAGTTGTGAAAATCTTAACCCAGTCAGTGAATGAATCCCCTGATAGAGATTAACTGAGTAGAATTGAAATGGAATGGTGTGGCTGGAGGAGGTGGGAATTGGGGGCATGGTTTGGGGTATATAGTTTGTATCTGAAGCATGGAGTCTCTTTCTCTGCTCTCTGTGAGCTGGTTCCCTCTACCACACTCTTCCATCATGATGTCCTGCCTCACTTCAAGCCCTGAGGAATGGAACAGGCCTTCTATGGACTAAGACCTCTGAAACCGTGAGCCCACAAATAAACTTTTCTTCCCCATACAATTGTGCTAGTTGTGTCTTTTAGTCACAGCAGCAAAATAGCTGACTAAAACAGACACTTTTTCCTTGAGTGGTACATTTTAAATTACCCATCTTCAAATTCAGTCATTATTTTTTCTGCTTGATCCACTCTGTTGTTGAGACTTTTGGCTATAATTTTAATTGATGTATTGAACCCTTCATTTCCAAGATTTTTATTTGGCTCTTTTTCAAAAACCTCTCTTTGATAAATTTCACATTTGTATCTTGCATTATCTTCCTAATTTTATTTAGCTGTTTGTATTCTCTAAGATCTGTTATGATTTGGATATGAAATGTCCCCAAAAGTTCATGTGTTGAAAGCTTGGTCCTCAAAGCAACAATGCAGAGGTATGGCTCTAGGGAAGTGTTGGATCATGATGGCTCTGTCTGCATCAATGGATTAATCCATTGATAATTTCATAATTTGATGGCATCATTGAGATATGGCAGGAACTAGGAGTTAGGGCCTTGGTGGAGGAACTGGGTCATTTGAGGCTTACACTAGGAAGGTATATCTTGTTTCTGGCCTCTTCTTTGTGCATGCATGCTCCTCCCTGTTCCTGCTTCCCACCTGCCATTAGGTGAGCAGTTTCCTTTGCCACAACCTTTCACAGTGATATACTGCCTTACTACAGACCTAGAAGCAATGGGGCCAATCCTACTATGAACTGAAACCTCTGAAATCATGAGCCCAAATAATATTTCCTCCTTCAACTTGTTCCCCCTCTGATATTTTTTCACAGTGATGAAAAGCTAACAATTTCATTGAAGCTTTTATAATCATTCTTTTAAATTATTTATCAGCTCTTTCCTGATATTAATTAATATTAGTATTCATTTCCTTTGAATCTCTTGCTAGGGAGTTGTTTTTGGGAGGCATTGTGTTTTGTTTTTCATATTTCTTGTAGTCCTCTATTGAGATTTGTACATATGGTAGATCAGTTATCTTTACCAGTTTTATGGAATGGCCTTCTTAGTAAGTGGCTTTGTCCAGAACATGGGTTTTGGGTGCTGATTAGTTATGCAGTGTTAGCTTTGTTTTCAGTTGGGATCCATATCGCTTCTCTATAGCTTTTTTCTAGAAATTAATTATGATGGGCACATTGGGTGCCATGGCAAAGTCCTAAAACCCCACTGTTTCTGTGGGTAACACCAAGTGAGGACACAAGCAGTTCAAGCAGGTGTAGTACAGATAGCAGTGGGTATGGGATGTCTATTGTGTGGCCACCTCTATAGTGGGAATAGTGGTTCCTTTGGGCAATGCGGATTTCCTCACTCAGGACCATTGATGCTTCTGCTCTGCTACTAGCAAGGGCCTCTGCCATCCTCAACTTTGGTGAGGAAATTGTTTGTCCTCCAACTAGTCAGTGATGTGGGCCCAGATGTTGCACCAGGATTGGGGTGGTAGGCACTGCAGTATTCCCTCTCTGTTGCTCAAATACAGATCTCATCACCGTGTGGTCAGAAAAGATATGGGGTTAGAGTGGTGGTGAGAACTGCGTAGTTGAGGTGGTAGCATGTAGTGGTAAGAAGTGCTGTTTCAGTGGTAGTACATGCCTGGTGAGGGGCAGAAACTAGAGATGGGCATAGTTTCTCTCTGTCCCCTTTGGCCAAGCACATCCAGGAGCAAGGCAGCTTTTCGAGCTCCAGTATTTTTTCCCAAACACCTTCAGATGTAGTGTTTGTCTGTAAGATGGACTACAGCTGGAGCTGGAAAAATTTCCTCTTGATCTTCTTGGCTCAGAATTTCTTGGAATGGGGCAGCCCTTGGGGCCACTCAAGGGCCCCTCAGCACGCCTATTTTGGTGGGGCAACAGTGGGAACTGCCATGTTCCCTCCCAACATTGTTAGTAATAGCCACCTGCCAGTGGTGCAGGTAGGAGGGGAGGTGAAATCATGTGGGCAACTCCCATAAGTCCTGGAAGTGGTGCAATTTTATACATAGCTTTCCACACCCTCAATCTCAGAGGTCAAGCACCCTGATCACCTGTTTCTCCAAGGCAGCACCTTCCATTCCCCTGTGTTACAATACCCATGTCCTATAGTGCAGGGCACCCAATGGGGCTTGGCTCACAGTTGCTGTGCTTGGTTGAGTTTCAAGGAAGCTACCCCCAAATCTCTGCAATGGAATGTCTGTGGGGTTCCAGGTATAAGAATGTTCAAAGATTTCTTACTCCTAGAGCAGCCCAAATTCAGATGATAGCTCCCTTCTCAAGATGACTTCTGGCTACTGTTTCCTGGGGGTTGGCTGGAAGATGATGCAAGATCATTTTCCAAAGCACTACTGTTGAGAGTTCAGTTTATTCAGGTAGGTTGAGTGTAAACCTGTGAGACTTTTGAAAATTTCCAATAGCTAGGATTGCTAGCTCTAGTCTGATAGAATTTTCTGGCATTTTTTCATCCTTATCCCTGTGTATTAGTTAGCTTTTTCATTGTTGTGATTAAAACACCTGACAAAAACAATTTAGAGGAGGAACATTTATCTGGGGCTGACTGAAGTTTCAGTTTATAGACAACTGACTCCATTGTTCTGGGCCCAAGGCAAAAATAGTACTTCATCGTGGTGGTAGGGCCCAGCAGAGGAAAGCTGCTCATCTCAAGGCTGAACTGGAAAGTGGAGAGAGGGAGAGAGGGAGAGAGAGAGAGAGAGAGAGAGAGAGAAGGAGAGAGAGAGAGGGGAAGAGCAAAAGAGAAAGAGCGGGGTGTGGAAAGAAAGAGAGTGAGGTGAAGGGACCTTATAGAAGATGCACCCTTCTGGGGCATGCCCCCAGTGACCTGCCTTCTCCAGCCATGCCTCATCTGCCTACAGTTACCACTCAGTCATTCAAACTAGGATGGACTGATTAGGTTATAGTTCTCACAATCTAATCACCTTACCTCTGAACATTCCTGCAGTAATACAGAAGTTTTGGGGGGAACAGTTCTCATCCAAAGCATAACATTCTGTCCCTGCCCCTTTCTGTCCATCTCAGAAAGCAAAAGACATTTAGTCCATCTCTAAGAGTACCATAATCTTAACATTTTCAGCATTACACAAAAGTCCAACATCTCTTTGAGACTCAAGTATAACTTTTAGCTGTGAATCCATGTAAGAATCAAAATCAAGTTACATATATCTAATATACAGTGGCACAGAAGAAACATTCCCATTCCAAAAGGGAGGAATAGTGGCATAGAAAGAAGGGATGGGGCCAAAGCAAGGCTGAAACCTAACAAGACAAACAGGCCCTATAATTGCCTGTAAATCTGTGAATAGTATCTAGGACATATGGCCACATGATACGCTCTCCAAAGGCCTCAGTTAGCTCTACCACTTTGGCCTTTCCAGCTGCTGTGCACATGGGCTCTCTTTTAGACTGGTTTTCTCCACAACCAGCAGTTTTCTCAGCAGACAGTACATTTTACTGATGTCTCTTAATTCCTGGGGTCTCTATTCCAGCTTTGGCTTTTCGTGCATTGTCTTCTCAGAGATTCCAATCCTGCTACACTTTGTTGGGCCTCCCAGGCCTTCCTTTGAAATTCTGGTGGTAGCCTCCAGGATTCCTTAACGTTAGCATCCTGTATTCCTGCAGAACCAGCACTACATAGATGATGTCAAGGTCTCCTGACAGCTTGTGCAATACCTAGATGCCCTGGGATCATAGCTTCTGTGGCTTCTGAGTGCCTGTGTGACTCTGCATGGTGAAAAAACTTTTAGGTACCTCCGGACAAGCAGGGGACTCCAATAATCTCTTCTCAAAGGCATTTTTTCTTCATCCTGGAGCCTGCTGTGGGTATGGTTTTGCAAATTCCTGAGGTGCCCTCGAGGCTATCTTATATTGTCTCTGTGCAAAGTACATAACATCTCTTTAGAGACTAATCTTTTCAACAAGTACATTTCCCTGACCTCAGCTTTACATGCACTTTTCTGGCCAAATTGCAAGCTTTAGAAATCTATTACCTGTGATTTCTGCTCCAGATTTTCACAGCAAACCTGCCTAAAATTTGCTATCAATATCTTTGTCATTGAAAAAATGCTGTGCTGCCTTGAAATTTTCTCCATCAGATTATTTAGTCCATCACTTTTCAGTTTAAACTCACACAAAGCCTCAGAACATAGGCAAATGTGGACAAGTTCTTTGCCATAATATGGCATGTGTGGCCTCTAATTCAGTTCCCCAGAGTCCTTATTTCCCTCTGAAACCTCATGAGGACAGTTCACATTCCCATTGACCTTCTGATCTTCTGAACCCTCACCAAAGTTACTCATTAAGCTGCACTTAAACCTTTCAAAAGCTTTCAATCCTGCATCTCTAAATTTTTCAAAATTCTTTCTACAAACCAGCTCCAATGTCTTTTGAACCACATAGTCAGGTTAGCCACAGCAGCAGCCATAATGTTTGGAACCAAGTTTTGTTTTAGTCGACTTATTCATTGCTGTGAAGAAAATACCTGATAAGAACAACTTAGAGGAGGAAAAGTTATTTGGATCTCATGGTTTCAAAGGTTCGTAGAGAGCCAACTCTATTGCTCTGGGATCAGGGTGAGGCAGAACATCATGGGGGAAGGGCTTAGCAGAGCAAAAGCTGCTCAGTTCAACAATGGATTAGGAAGCAGAGAGAGGAAGGGGCCACGTGGAAGATACACCTTTCCAGTGCAAGCCTCCAATGACCCACCTTCTCCAGCCATGCCCCACCTACATACAGTTACCACCTAGTTATTCAAACTGGGATTACATTATAGCTCTCCCAATCCGATCATTTAACCTCTTAACATTCCTGCATCAACATAGTAACTTTTGGGGGGGAACACCAAACCATAACACTCTGCAAAGAAAGACTTTCCTTTCCCAAGATGTTGGAGCAGGGTATCACATTCTGGGATGTTTTGCTTTTCTTTTTATGCTATTGTCTCAGGATTCTGAATCTTGCAAGTTCCAGTCACTCTCTAGCTGATTCCAGTGTTTGGTTGTGGTTACTAATTTTAACCACATTAAACAATAGATAACAGTAGATAACTGTTCCTTTGGCTTTTCTTTGTGGAAGAGGGGGTGAATGCTGGGTAGTTGTATTTAGCCATCTTGAACCAAATAATTGCCATTTTAACAGGTTTTAAGTCCATATCTCATTGTGGTTTTACTTTGCATTTCTATAATGATTAGTAATACTGAGCATTTTTCAAATTCTATTACCTTATTGGTATGTCATCTTTTGAGAAATTTCTATTCAGATTCTTTGCCCATTTTTAATCAGTTATTTTTTTCTATTGAGATGGTTGAATTTCTTATTTATTTTGGATTATCAACCCCTTACTGGATGTATCACTAGCAAACATCTCCTCCCCACTCATATATTGTATCCTTACTCTGTTAATTGTTTCTTTTGACAGAGTTTTTGTTGTTGTTGTTTGATGTAACCCCACTTACCTATTTTTGTTTTTATTGCATGTACTTATGCAGTCAGAGAGAGAGAGAGAGAGAGAGAGAGAGAAAGCATTGCTTAGAATAATGGTTTGTAGTTTTTCACCTAATTTTTCTTCTAGTATTTTTACAGTTCATATCTTAGGCTTAAATCTATAATCCATTTTTTGTTCTGAGTTTTTGTATATGGTATGAGGTTCAATTTTATTCTTCTGAATATGGATATCCAGTTTTCCCAGGACAATTAATTTTTTCTCCATATTTTGTCTGCACCATTTATTGAAGAGATACTTCTTTTTCCATTGTATGTTTTGGTACATTTGTCCAAAATCAATTCACTATATATTCACTTTGGGGCTCTATATTGTACTTTATTGAATAATATTTCTATTTTCATGCCATTCTGTTTTAATTACTATCACTTTCTGATACTGTTGAAATCAAGGGGTGTACTCCTATCTCTCACCATGCACAAAATTCAACTCAAAGTGGATCAGGGACCTGGGAATCAGACCAGACACTCAATGACTAACAGAAGAAAAAGTAGGCCCAAATCTTCATCATGTTGGATTAGGACCATACTTCCTTAACAAGACTCCTATAGCACAAGAAGTAAAATCAAGAATCAACAAATAGGATGAATTCAAACTAAAAAGCTTCTTCTCAGCAAAAGAAATAATGAAGTGAACAGAGAGCCGACATTCTGGGACAAATCTTTGCCACACACACATCCGATAGAGCACTCATCTCCAGGATATATAAAGAACTCAAAAAACTTATCACCAAAACAACTAACAACCCAATCAATAAATGGGCCAAAGAGCTGAACACAAACTTCACAGATGAAGATATACAACCAATCAACAGACATATGAAAAAATGTTCAACATCTCTAGCAATCAGAGAAATGCAAATCAAAACTACCCTAAAATTTCATCTCACACCAGTGAGAATGGCAATTATCAAGAATACAAACACAATAAGTGTTAGTGAGGTTGTGGGGAAAAAGGCACGCTCATACATTGCTGGTGGAACTGCAAATTGGTACAACCAATCTGGAAAGCAGTATGGAGATTCCTTAGAAAAC
>CM053417.1:79498023-79589113 GCA_028644305.1 Xerus rutilus | reverse complement strand
GGAGAATATCACGCTAAGTGAAGTAAGCCAATCTCAGAAAACCAAATGCCGAATGTACTCATTGATAAGTGGATGCTGATCCATAATGTGAGGAAGGACATAGGAACAATGGAGGAACTCTGTTCACATGGGGTGTAAGGGGGGAGGGGGCATGGGGACAGTAAAGGTGGTGGAATATGATGGTCATCATAGCCCTAACTTTATGTATGACTGCATGTATGTTGTGATTCTATATCACTTACAACCAGAGAAATGAAATGTTATCCTCTAAAAAATAATAATAATAATAGTAATAAAATTTTAAAATTTGGAAAAAACAATAAAAAAATAAATTGACTAGAGAGAGGGAAAAAAAGAAATTAAGGGGTGTGATGGCTCTATCTTTGTCCTTTTTGCTCAATATTTCATTGGCTATTTGGAGTGTGGGTTTTCCAAATGAGATTTAGAATTTTTTTTTGTCTTTAAATTTTTAGTTGTTTCTGAAAGATGTTAATCATCTTTTTATTTTTTTAAAGGTCTCATTTTTCCTTGTGAATTACCTGTTCTTTTCTTTAGGCCAATTTTTTTATGTTGTTCCTTTTGTTTATTTCTTTTTTTCTTTATTTAAATAACTCAATCATCAAAATAGAAATCAAAGTAGAAAGTAATTGTTTTAGTCAGCTATTTTTACTGCTGTGACTGAAAAACCTGACAAATGTAATTTTAGAGGAGGAAAAGTTTATTTGGGGGCTCATGGTTTCAGAGGTCTCAGACCATAGACAGTGAGCTCCATTTCTTGGGGTGAAGTGAGGCTGAACATCATGGCAGAAGAGTATGGTGGAGGGAAATGGCTCACATGATGATCAGAAAGGAGAGAGAGAGAAAGAGAGAGAGAGAGACTCCACTCACTAGATACAAAATATATACTCCAAAGATAAGTCCTATAGAGTATATATTTTGGATCCACCTCCTTGAGCGGCACCCTACCTGCCTTCAGTTTGCCAGTCAGTTAATCCCATTAGGGGAATAATTTACTGATTGTGTTAAGGCTCCCAGAGCCTTATCATTTCTTCTCTAAAACTTCTTGCATTGTCTCAGACATGAGCTTTTGGGGAACACCTCACATCCAAACCATAACAGTAATTGAATTTGAGTTAAATGAAAATGGGGTGTCAAAATTTGCCAAATGCAACTAAAGCAGAGTTTTGCCAGGCATGATAGTGCACACCAATAATGCTAGCTACTTGGGAGTCTTAGGCAAGAGGATTACAAGTTGTAGGCCTGAATAACATAGTGGAACATTTGTCTCAAAATATACAATGAAAAAGGGCTGGGGAAGTAGCTTAGTGGTAGAGCACTTGCCTAGCATGTACAAGGCCCTGGGTTTAATCCCCATTATCACAAAAATAAAGCACTGCTTAGAGGTAAATGTGTAACACTAAAGGCCCTTTTAGAGAAGTGGAAGGGTCTCAAGTCAGTGATCTCACACTGTACTTCATTAAACTAGAAAAAAATCAAAATAAGCCTAAGGCAAGCAGAATAAAAATAAATAAAGACAAGGACAGAAAACAATGGAATCGAAGACTGAAGCACAGTCTATAAAATTAATTGTTTTTTCAGAAGATCAATAAAATTAACAAACATATACTCTGACTTAGGGACAAGAAAAGAAAAAACATCATGAATATCAGGAGTGAGAGGATAGATATAACTAGTATAGGTATAGATTTAAAAAAGATAATCAATGAATACTATGTACAACTTATTTCAAGAAATTTGACAACTTTAAAGTTATAGGCAAATTCCTTGAAAGGCACAAAATCTGAATTCTTACTCAAGAAAACATAGATTAACAAAATTACCCTTTGTTTATGAAAGAATTTGATTTGTTGAATAGAATATTCAAATAAAGAAAACTCCATGCCCAAATATTTTTACCTGATGAATTGTGCCAAAGATTTGTGGAAGGAATAATACCAATTTATACAAACTCTTCCATAAAATCAAAGTATTTTATGAGGCCCAGATACCATAGTGAGTCTAATTGTGGGGAAAAAACTACAAAAGAATATTTTCCTTAACAAAATTTTAACAAAACATATTAAAATTTATGAGTGGATAATACATTGTGATGAGGTAGAATTTATCCCAGCAATGCAGGAATGGTTTTAAAAATCAAACAATGTATTTTACCATACTACCAAAATAAATAAGATAATACATCTAGCCTCAGTTGATGCACAAAAAGCATTTAACAAAATTGGCTGTCCATTCATGATGAAAATTCAGTGCAACCGAAGAATGGAAGTAAACTTATTCATTCATGTTAGGAGCATCTATGAAAACTCTATGGTTGTCATCATATATAATGAAAACTAAGTGATTTATCCCTAAGATCAAGAACAAGGCAGGGATATGCACTCACTACATTATGCACTCAATACATTATCACTATCACAATCACAATAGATAACGTATTGAATGCATATCCCTGCACATCATTGAGTGCAGAGATATGCACTCAATACATTATCTATTCAACATTATTTTGGAGGTTTTCATCCATGTAAATAGGCAAGAAAAGTTTAAAAGAGACAAATGGACTGAAAAGTAAAACACCAAGCTTACTTTATTCACAGAAAATATTAATATCTGCTTATAAAATCCTAATGAACATACAAAGAAGCCAATGTAACTAAAAAGTGGATTTGGCATGGTCATAGAGTACAAATATCCACTGTATTTCTCTAAAACAATAATGTACATATAATGTACATCAATTATGTATATCAATTGTATTTCTTGAAACAGTAATAATGGTATTTTTAATTTAAAATACCAATTACAATAGCATCAAATTGACAAGATCAGAGATATATTTGAGAAATGATGTGCTGGAACTGTAGGCTGATAATGAAAAGACATCCCTGAGAGTAATTGATGAAAACTTAAACATATAAAGAAATATGCTATGGTCATGATTTGGAACTCTCAATATTGTTTAGAAGACATCTTCCAAAATAAGTTATAGATTTAAAGCAATCTTACTCAAAATACCAGTTTGGTTTTCCATAAAATTGGACATTGATTCTATAATTTATATTAAAGTGCAAAGAACATAACTCAAAATAATTGTGGAGAGAACAACACTGGAGAACTTTCACTACCAGCTTTAAAACTTACTATAAAGCTACAATAACTAAGACAGTGTTGTATTGGTATAAATATAGATATAAATATCAGTGGAACCAAACAGAGTCCAAAATTAGACAAATATATATATGGTGAATTTATTTTCAACCCATGTGTAAAGGTATTTCTAGCAGAACAGAGCATCTTTTTAGCAAATGGTGCTGAACAATTAAACTGCCATATACAAAGAAAAAAGAAACCACATACCATATACAAAAATTGTCTACAAATATATCTTACATCTAAATAAAGGAATTATGCAGGCCTTTATGGCTTCTTCTCAAGACTCACACAAGGGCAATGCAGATCAAGCACCAGTCCTTCCCACATGGATTTGATTCAGTTTTAGGAAGTAGCCAGTATGCACTGAATGCCTCTAACCTACCACTTTCCAATTCTCCTTCTATATTCATGGTTTTCCTTGATATTTATCCATGGTTCATTCCTCATACCTCTTTGAACAAAATTAAAATGGTCAATTTACAATTTTTCGTAGTGCTGGTATTGAACCCAACACATGCTAGGCAAGCACTCTATCACCCAGCTATATACCCAGCCTTGACTTACAGTTTCGAAATAATCATTATTATTAACTCTGTCTCCATGTAGTGCACTACATCACTATAATTTGTTCCTCCAGTCTAAAAATCAGTTTCTAATGAGTCTAATTTTTGAACTTCCTGGGGATGGTTTCTATTTTTTCCCTTGAATGGGTTATAGTTTCCTGTTTCTTTGTATATTAGGTTGTTTTTTGTTGTTGAAAAATAGGACTTTGAATATTTTAATATTTTGTTGTAGTAACTCTGGAAATCAGATCATTTTCCTTCCTTACTTCCTTAGGCTTTGTGTTCTAGATTACTGAAGGCTGCTGTCCTAATTCTTAAGGATTTGTCCCAAGGATTTTTTACATAGGGTCAGTTCTTTGTTTTGTGTGGTCACTCAGCTATCTTTGATTTTTTTTCTGTGCTGAGGATCAAACCCAGGGCTACTTGCATGTTAGGCAAACAGGTATACCACTGGGCCACATCCACAGCCCCTGTGTGAGGTTTTCAAAATGATTTCCTGGAACTCCAAGACAAAAATAAATCATCTCTCAGTCTCTGTAGATTATTATAGTTTCACTTTGTGTTGGAACACTCCTTTAACATTTAATTTGATTTACAACTCTGCCTTAGTCTTCACTGCATGCTGGCATTGATACTGGAAACTAGCCAAAGTTGAAAGCTTAGTCTTCTCAGGAATTTCTCTGAGCATGTGTCATTTTTGAGCCACCTGCATGATTTTTCAGTTCTTTCCATTGTACACAAGTGCTTCTGAATGTTCTGTATTCTCAAAAAAATTCCTTTTACAGCTTTTTCTCCCAGGCTTTAGGTTATGTATTGTGTGTTTCCACCATAATCTTTCCCCCAGGTGGCTATAGGGTTTTCTTTAATCTAAAAATGCCTATAGGGAATGTCCATTAGTTTTCCCTTAGTGAGTTTAGACTTAGGCAAAATAGAAATGAACATCTTACCTAGTCCTTCAGGTACCCCACAAATAAATTAAAATAGATATAATAATTTGTGAATTAGATCTGCTATGCTGTTTCTGGAAATATATATTAGGGTCCAATTTGATGTTCATTTGGTAACTGTAAAATTTGTTTTCCAGAGTTTCAATAAAGGTAGTTCCAGTAGTTCTGGCTTACATTTTATATTTTTGTAGAGAGAAAGCCTTTGGGAGCTGCCAACTCCGAAATTTTTCTGAAATTACGCTAGACTTATCTATTAATTGTACTTTCTTTTACAGGGTAAAAAAGCAAAGCTCTGTGTTGCCCAAGAGCCATTTTAGGAAAACCAAAATAGCTTAGGTATAAAAGCCATGGGGCGGGTTACCAGGGATTGAACCTAGAAGCAGTCAGTCATTGAGCCACATCCCCAGCCTCTTTTTATTTTATTTATTTTTTTATTTTGACACAAGGTCTTGCTGAGTTGCTTAAGGCCTTGCTAAATTGCTGAGGCTGGCCTCAAACTTATGATTTTCCTGCCTCAGCCTCCCAAGCCTCAAGCCTCTGGGATTACAGGTGTGCACCCCCAAGCCCAGCTTAAAAATATTTTGTTTTCTCCTTCTCCTCCTCCTCCTTCTTTTTTTTTTTTTGGCACAAGGGATTGAACTCAGGGGCACTCAACCACTTAGACATCTCCCCAGTCCTATTTTGTATTTTATTAAGAGACACAGTCTCACTGAGTTGCTTAGCACCTTGCCTGTTGCTGAGGCTGGCTTTGAACTCAAGATCCTCCTGCCTCAGCCTCCCGAGTGCTAGCATTATAGGTGATCCCCACTGCATTGGGCTCGTTTTCTTACTCTTAATTTGAGACCAGCAAAAAAGCTAAAAACAATTGTTAGACGAGATGAGCATATGAGGAAAGTATCTGAAGACAAAAAATATTTTTGGTCATCATTGTAGAAACACCAATCAATAAACCATAGTGGTTACTAGCAACTAATTTTTTTAAGTATGGACTCTTAAAATATGGTTTATGAATATTTCCAAAAGGACTGAGTTAAAAATCACAGGATGATAAATGGATTCTATTTTAATTTTTGCATAAAATTATTCAGTCACTCTGTATAAAAGACCTAGATTGTAATTTTAAAACTTTAGTGCATTATTCATTTAACAACTTGCAATGAATAACTTAATAATACACTTATATGTATTCTCATGTTTATATGCCTTTGGGCATACATAACAAGGGAATAAGAATATAAAGCTTTTAACTATAGCTTTAAAGTAGAATTAGCTTATCAGTATATTTTAAAAACCATATGTACACCTTATATGTTATATTAAATATACTATCTGAATGTACTATAACATTTTAAAACAAAAATGAAGCCCTATCCATTGTCTTGTATATATATTTGTATTTCTCTGCAATTGTAAGTAGTATTACTAATAATTTTATTAATTATTATTTTTAACCAAAGACATTGACTTTCCTTTAGACACAAGAGAAAACTGTGGAACTAAAATTAATGATTATTTAGGTATATTTTTCATCAATACTGACATTATGTCATTTTAGTAATTTTGAGGAAGTAAAAATGAATGGACACATATTAGCAACTAACAGTATTTGAATATTTATTAAACTATTGTCATTTTAAGAAATAACATAACAAAATTATATTTTGTGATTCTCCTGCCTCAGCCTCCCAAGCCTCAAGCCTCTGGGATTACAAGTGTGCACCCCCGAGCCCAGCTTAAAAATATTTTGTTTTCTCCTTCTCCTCCTCCTCCTTCTTCTTCAGGGATTATTCACAGATTATTTACTATTTGCCATAAGTGTAGGATCTTAAATTTAGCTAAGGTTATGAGTAATACAATTATAAATAATACATTAAATTTTTATCTATGTACATTTGTGATATTTTCATAAAATGATACACTTTAAAAGAATATCCATTATCAGTCAATTTAGTTGAATACAATTATATGTATATTTACAGTTTTTGAACAAGGTATGAAAACAAAAGTCATAAGATTCATTCAATTTAAGACAGTTAACATTTAGCTCATAACATACATTAATATTTAACTCATAAAACAAATGAAAGTACTGTAGAAAATCTGAATCATAATAAATTTAACCTTGGTCTTTCACATCCAAAATATTGTACTAATGTCATTTTCATATTGTAAACCAAATTTTAAAGACTCTACATTTCAAAATCCTTCTACCTCACTAACAAAGCATTTTCTTATTATCTCATAGCTATAGTAATAAAGGCTATTATGTCAACATACGTTTCAGTATTCACTAAAAAAAACACATTTAATAATTTATTTCTGTTAGACTATTGGTTTACCTGAACTAAATATCTTAGAGTGAATGGGAAGCAACTGAATTATTTTTCGATCTGGATATCTTTAAATTTTTTTATGAGAGGGATACATTAGATGACCCTTAGTTGTTGCCTGATGTTATGGGTAGTACTGAACCCTAGTTATACTATGTTTTTCCTAGAAAAATTTAATGCCTCTTTCTTCTTCTTCTTTTTGTTTTGTGGTAGTGGGGTTGAACTCAGGGGCACTTGACCACTGAGCCACATCCCCAGCCCTATTTTTTGTTTTATGTAGAGACAGGGTCTCACTGAGTTGCTTAGCACCTCACCATTGCTGAGGCTGGCTTTGAACTCGCGATTCTCCTGTCTCAGCCTCCCAAAGTGCTGGGATTACAGTCTGCCTCTTTCTTCTTAACAAAGTGATTGTCATGCACTTTAGCTGGAATTTTTGTTTTTTGAAGTGTGACAACAAAACTAGCATAAATATCTTTTGCTCTCTTCACAATTTCGCAGATAGCAGATTCATTCTTACCATAGATCATTCTTAAGATATGATTTTTCCTTTATTATTAAGAATTTTCACCGTTTTAATTAAAAGAAGCACTTTAAGGCCTCTCTTTGATATCTCTGAATTGCCAGTATTACTACTTTTGCACTTTGGAGCCATTTTTATGTTTAAATAATGGTTGCTTGGATATAAGCACTACAATACCATGATAGATGATCTGATAACCAAGATGGCTAAAAAGTGACTAACAGGTGGTTAGCATATATATTGTGGTACACTGGACAAAAAAGGTGATTCATGTCCTAAGTAGGATGGAGCAGGGTGTTGCAAGATTTCATTATGCTACTCAGAACAGCCTGTCACTTAAAACTTATGAAATGCTTATTTCTACAACTTTTCATTTAATGTTTCTGGGCTGCAGTTAACCATAGATAACTGAAACCATGGAAAGTGATGCCACAGCAGAGGAGCACTGTATACACAAAAAAGAATGGCATAGAACCAGTGCTGACATAACTTGAGCTCTTGATATTTCTAATCAAACCATGTACTTAAAAATGAGAGTCTTCCTAATCTTCAAATTTGAGTCAAAAGTAGGAAAGTTTCCTACATTAAATGAAATTATCTCTCTTTTAAACAATTTCCTCATGAGTCTTTCTTTGTTTTTTGTCATATGTTACCTCTCAAATTAATAATCTTGTTTATGTTAAAAGTTTATAAAATAACCATTGGAATTTCAAATTCTTCCTAGTATATTTTGCCAATTAGAATGATAATTATAAAAGTAAGAATTATAGTAAGAATACATGAAGGATACAAATGTTTAACCAAGAACAGGCACAGCTTTAGATTAAGAAAGTCCCCTGAGAATTTTATTTAAGTATGCTACTTATATAGCTTCCTAACTTCTGTGTTTGGCCAACAGCTGATCAGCACCAGTTAAGGACAGGACAAAACCTGATATTTCTAGGTAGATGAAAGTACACAAAGCATCCAGGCATGATGGCTCATGTCTGTAATTCCAGCTACTCAGGAAGCTGAGGCAGGAAGATTGCAAGTTCAAAGGTAGCCTGGGCAACTTAGCAAGACTTTATTTCAAAATAAAAAAAATTAAAAAGGGCTACAGATGTAACTCCTCTGCAGTGGTAGAGTGCCCCTGGGTTCGATTTACAGTATGATAAATAAAGAAAAAGAAAGTATGCAAAGGAGGTTTCAGAGATACAAATTGAATTTTTAGGAAGAAGTCTTTATAAGGTTTTTAAATGATGACTCTAGACAAATTTTGTTTGAAAGGATGCTGGTCTTAGGAGATCTTCCGAACTAATTAACCTCATAGAACAGCTTGAGAATGGGCTTATGTGGCTTTCACCCTACCACTCCATAGAGACATTTCTTCCTATGGATAAACAGCACTGGAGTCACTATGTATAAAACCAAGAGGACACACACACATTATAAGATATTGACCTACCTGATTATGGAGGTTAAGAATTTTCCAAGTCTGTCACCTGCTAACTGGAGACCCAGGAATGCCAGTGTTGTAGTTCAAAGACCTGAGAACAAAACAGCTGAAAGTATAGACTACAGACTAGTTTGAGTCTGAAGGTCTATGTCCTTCATGGCTAAAGATATTGAATATTTTTTCATATAATTTTAGGCCTTTTATACTTCTTCTTTTGGGATGTGTCCATTCAGTTCATTTGCATATTTATTTATTGCATATTAGTAGTAGTATTATTAGTACTTTGGTACCAGGGATTGAACCCAGAGGCACTCAATCACTGAGCTAAATCTTCAGCTCCTTTTATTTTCATATTTTGATATAAGGACTCACTAAGTTGCTTAGGGCCTTGCTAAATTGCTGAGGCTGGCCTCAAACTTTCAATTCTCCTACCTCATCCTCCTGAGTCACTGGGATTACAGGTATGCACCACAATGCCCACCTCAAGTTATTTGATTTTAATGTTTAGTTTTTTTAGTTCTTTATATATTCTGAATAGAAAATGCATTCCATTATTGTTGGATAAAACATCATGTAGATGTTTGGTAAGTCCAATTGATCTACAGTAAGGTTTAAATCTGATGTGTATTTGTTGATTTTCTGTCTAGATGACCTATTAATGAAAGAAGTAGATTGAAATCCCCCACTATTATTGTATAGTGTTCGTCAGTCCTTTCATATCTAATAATACTTGTCTTATGAAAGTGGGTGCCCCAACATTTACAGCATAATTATTTCCAATTGGTGTATCTTCTTGTTGGATTATTCCCTTTAATAATATGTAATGGCCTTCTTTGTCTCTTCTAATTTTGACTTAAAATCTGCTTTGTCTCATATGAGAGTGGATTCTCCTGCTTGCTTTTGGCTTCCACTTGTGTGGAATATCATTTTCCATCCTTTCACTTTCAGTCTATTATTGTTCTTGCCTATAAGGATTTGTTGCTTGCAGACAACATAAAATAAGGTCTTGTTTTTAATCCAGTCTGCCTTTAAATTAGAGAATTAATACCATTTACATTCATTATTATTATCAAGAGATATTACTTCTCGTCATGTGGTTTTATATTTGATCCTCTCCCAGTTTTCATTTACTTGTTTATTTCTCTAATGTTATTTATACTTATCCATGCGCTCTTGTTTAGTTTTATCTTACTCTTCTCTGTGAAGAATTCCTTTAAATACACAGGACCTGTGGTATTTTGTGTTATCTTAGTGGTGTTGTCTTAGTGGTCATGAATTCCATCCATTACTTTATGCTCATCTTGGAAGTTTTTTTTGTTTTTGTTTTGATTTTGAAGGATTGCATTGTTGGACACAGTAACCTAGGTTGCCAGTTGTTATTTTTCACATTTTGAAATACATCATTTCATGCCTTCCTTATCCTCAGAGTATCTGTTGAAAAATCTGCTTTGATCTTGATGGGTGTGCCTTTCTAATTGATTTGGTTCTTTTTGTTTGCATTTTAAAAATTTTTGTTCATTCTGAATTTTTGGCATTTTAACTACAATATTTTATGGAGAACTTCTTTTCTGGTCCTGTCTATTTGGAGTTTAAAATGTCTCCATTACTTGCATATTCATCTTTTCCCCAAGATTAGAGAATTTTTCTGCTATTGTTTGGTGAATATGCCTTCAGTGTTCTTAGTGTGAATCTCCTTTCCTTCCTCAAGACCTATGATTATTAAGTTCATGCTTTTAATGTTGTCATTATGCTCTTGTATATTCTTCTGATAGGGTCTTATATATACTCTTTTTTTACTGTTTGAGTGTTCTAATTCCTGTACCTTATCTTCCAGTCTGTATATTCTTTGCTCTGCTTGATCTGATCACATATTGAGACTCTCCAAGTTTCTTGAGTTTTTCATTTCCAAGTTTCGTTCTGATTCTTTTTTATAGTTTCTATCTCTTTATTGAAACACTCATATCCTGCATTTTCTCTCTGTTTATTCTTCAGATCTTCTTTCAATCCATTGATCATTGTAACAATCAACTTTTTGAATTTTTTGTCTGACCTTTCTTCTACTTCAATACCTCTAGACACTTCAATACCTCTGTATTTAGTTGTTGAGAAGTCGTTTTTTAAAAAATCTTTTAGAAGCATCTTGCATACTTGTTTTCTCATGTAATCTTTGTTTCTATGCTGATGTGTGTGTGTGTTTTTCCCTCAACATGGATATATCTAACAACATTACGTGAGATTCTTTTAGTGAGCTTCTTTCTCTTTACGAGAGGCCCTAGCCTGGTGGTTTATCTTAGCCTCAAAGCTAACATCTATTCAATGTTTTGAAAATGTTATTTTCAATCCCAACTCTGCTTTGAGATGACCTGATAACCATTAGCAACAACAGCAACTTGAAAGAAAATCATATATATACAATAAAAACTTATTGAAGATTATTCAAAGAGAAGAGAGAGAGAGTATATAGAATATATTGAAAAATCAGGGGCTGGGGCTGTAGCTCAGTGGTAGAGTGCTTGCCTAGCATGCGTGAGGCACTGGGTTCGATCCTAGCACCACATATAAATAACAAATGAATAAAATAAACAATCCATCAACAATAAAAAATATTAAAAAAAAAGAAAAATCAGGACATATATAATATAAAATTAATATTAAACTATATATAAAATAGAGGGAGCATTGAAGGAAAGAAAATGAGGGAGGAAAAAAGAAAAAGAAAAATCACGGGGGAGGGAAGTGGGATAAAAGAAAAACAAGAGAAAGAAAAGAACTGAGAGAACACAAATGATAGAAAAAGGTAGGAAATATAATTGATGAATTGAAAAATCTTAAAATTGTATACAAATATGAAATAACAAGTAGTGACAGGAATCCAAACAAACCAACATAGAAGACACTACAAATGAAGTAAAGTCATTTATGAAAAAGACTAAAACTTCATCTTGCCTAGGTGTTTAACACATAGATATTTCTTTCAAGTACTTCGAGTTTTAAACTCAGTCAGGTTACATAGATGTGGCCAATGTCTAAGCCTTCACTGTGTATCTTCTGATGGGCTTTGCTGCTGGAGGCAACTTCCAAAATACCAGGTTCAGCATTGAGATGGGGGGGGTGTTTGAGTTTTCCTATGTCTAGGTGAGTCTCTTGTTTAAAAACTCTGTGTGGAGCTGTTACTGCAACTTATTAATTCAATCTTTGCCCATTCTCCCCCTCAGCTGGCATGAACTTAGGAGGCTCTAGGTATCCTTAGCAGGACCTGTGGTATTTTGTGTTATCTGGAGACTGTGTGAATTCTAGCCCAGTAGCTGGCATAGTCTGTAGTTTTGTGTGCTCTTGGGGTTTCCTTCCTACATGGGGAGAAACAATGAAGGCTGGAGTTAATCACAAATGTCACTCTATCCTCCTATTCAGGTATAGATCTAAATGACTCTGGAGATTTCATGGCTGGCCTAGGAACCTCTTGGTCTGTCTTTGCAAATGAGATGGTGCTGGGACATCATATTGTGGTTTAGATGTGGAATGTCCTCCAAAAGCTCACATGTGAGACAACGCAAGAAAGTTCAGAGGAGAAATGATTGGGTTGTGAGAGTCTTAACCCAATCAATAAATTAATCCCCTGATAGGGATTAACTGAGTGGTATTGAAGTGGTAGAGTGTGGCTGGAGAAGGTGGGGATTGGGGCCATGGCTTTGGGGTATATTTGTATCTGGCTAGTGGAGTCTCTCTCTCTCTCTTTCTCTCTCTCTTCCTCTCTCCCTCTCTCCCTTCATGCTGATCATGATGTGAGCTGCTTCCCTCTGCCACACTCTTCCACCATGATGTTCAGCCTCACCTCAAGCCCATGGAGCCAGCCTTCTATGGACTAACACTTCTGAAACCATGAGCCCTCAAATAAACTTTTTTCCTCCTAAAATTGTTCTGGTCAAATCTTTAGTCAGAGTAATGAAAAAACTGACTGAAACACATCCCCTGCCCAGTGAATCTGGACTTTCTCTGGCTTGGGTGGAATACTTCAACAGGGAAATTTTTGTATGCAGATAGAAACACTGTGTACACAGACATTGGAGTCTTTCTATCTCTGTTTTCTTTTCCAGACATCATTCTTAACTGGCTTTAGGTTTGCAGGAACTTCACAGGTGTAGGTGGCAGCTTTCTGTGCCCTCAAGATTTTCTTGATGTTCAGGGAGAAACACCATGTGCTGGGATTGATCACAAAGAATTTACCCTCCCCTCCTCTGATGGGGACCTAGGTGGCTCCAAAAATTCCAGAACTGACCTGGGAACCCGTGGCTTCCCTCATATTGCAGAGGAGCTACTGCCATTGTGTCCACTGCCCAGAAGACTGAACATTCTTTGGCATGGGCTGGGCACTTTGTGTGCCCCCAGAAGTCTTCCATGTATGAGAGAAGATGCCAGTGTACCCAAGCAGTGGAGTGAGCCCTGATACATTCTCTCTGCTGGCCAGGTTTTTGTTTTTGTTTTTTGTTTTGGCTTTAGATTCACAGTGATTTCAATATATAAACTATTCAGATGGAATGGATTGCTACCAGGTTAATCATCTCTAGGATAGATGAAGATACAGGAGATTGTATTTCCCTAAGATGCAGGCTTAAGAAACAAGGCTCAGCCCCAACAAGATGGCTCCATTCTACAGTTCTCTGCTTATTTAGAAAAAAGTGGAGTAATTATCACACAGCTGCCCACTATGCAGTTCTGGTTTCAGCTAAATTCAGACTGACGTTCCACTCTGCCACTACTTCTGTCATTATTTTGTTAGATACATCTCTCTTTCCCTCCCTTTATGTGATCCCCCCACAACCTTCCCTGAAGCTGGCAGTGGATGTAGCTTCATACCTGATTAAAATTTTCTCACTCTCTTTTCCAGTAACTATAGTCTCTGATTTTCTTCAAGTCTCTGACTGTTCCAAATTGAACCTCAGTATACTCAGTACACTCCCTCAATCACCCACCTCATGAGTAGCTATTTTCTGGCTATTTTGGTTCCTAACTTCAGAGGAGCAGGTACATGTAGCCTGCTTCTATGCAGTCATTTTCTGAATCCTCCAGAATGCCTCCTCCCTAGGGACTTTATTTCTAAAAAATGCAATGCTGAAGGACTTGAAAAATTACCTGAGCTCATTTCATTATGAATATACCTCATAGTGATGCACAAGATGTCAATTTGAGTATAGAAACACAAGGAGTCTCTGGTGTGTACACTATTTGAGTCTAGGATTCTGCTTTAAGACAGTGATGGTTTATCTGAATCTCAATGGATCTTTCATTTTGGATGGTGATTTATTATCAAAACCAACTGGGAAAACATTTGTGGTTCAAACAGTTTAATTTATTACTCATTGCAGCAAGGGAAAACAGACACCATAGGGAACCAATTGCATTTCAGGAATAGAGCATGAGAGGACCCTTCTGGGATGTGGGCTTTTGTGAGTTGATTTTGGGAAAAGCACAGAGAAACAGTGTTTTTTCCTGGATTGGAATTTTATTTTAAGACAGCTTGATTGGGAAAATTCATATATTATACAATTCATTCATTTAAAGTGCACAATCCAATGGATTTTAGTATATCTGCAATATTATTCAGCCATCTTCACAATCAATTTTAGGGCTCTTTCTTTGCCCAAGAATGAAGCTTCATAGCCAATATTAGTCATTTCTAATTTCTCTCTCTTTTACCTATTCCCCTTGGCTCCAGGATATCACTTATCTACTTTCTGTCTCTTTATGTTTGCCTCTTCTATGTTACCACATGCTTGTTAGAATGGCTATTATCGAAAGGAAAAATGAACAATTATTAGTGAAGCTGTAGATAAAAGGGATCCATTGTACATTGTTGGTGGGAATATAAATTAGTGCAGGCATTACTGAAAACAGTATTCCTCAAAATATTGAAAATAAAAATTCAGTATGATCCAGTAATACTAATACTGTGTATATATCCAAAGGAGATAAAATCAGTATGTTAAAAAGATATATGCACTCTCATATTTATTGTAGCAGTAGTCATAATAGCTAAGACGTAGAATCATCCTGGGTGTCTATCAATGTACAAATGTATAAAGAAAATGTACATGTACAACCAAATACTACTAAACAGTAAAAAACAGTTTCCAATAATTTGTGCCAAAATGGATGGAATTGAAGACAGTAGGCTAAGTGAAATAATCAAGGAACAGAAAGAGAAATACCGTATGATCTCAGTCAGATGTGGAATCTTAGAAAGCTGATCTCCTAGGAGGATATATTAGAATAGTAGTTACCAGAGGCTTAAATGGTTAGAGGAGGACAGGGGGATATGGAGATGTTGGTCAAATGATATATAATTACAATTAGGTTATAATAAAAATATTCTAAATTTAAACTGCTAAAAAGCAGAAATAATTCTATGATTAGGTAGCTTAGTTAATCTTATCTCTCTACTTAATTACTACCCCCAAGTTCACTTTCCAGTTCAATCTCAAGTGTTTCTTGCTACTAGTTCAATAGTGATTCTCCCTCCCAGTGACAGCTTTCTTTCCCTACAGTTCCCTTCACACTGTGGCGTCCTCATCCTGTGGAAGGGGCATGAACAGAAGAGGTCCAGAGCAGGGTCTCTAAAAGATGGGGTGAAGAGCTATCACTCCTGAATTTAAGAACAGTAATGAGTAGTACCATGAATATTTTTAAATATGGGAAACTTAGATTTGAAAACTTTTTTTCAGCATAAGATTTAAAGAACTTTTCTTATAGCTTTGTATGTTGCAAAGAAATAACAGCATTTTTTTCTAAAAATAATTTTATTCATGCTTTCCATATAATTTAAAAAATAAATGTATGTGATTATTACTATAATGATGATAATGATGATGATGATGATGATGATGATAATGAGTAGTAGTAGTAGTAGTAATGGAGTGGTTAGTCACAATAAAGCCTCCCTAAATCACATCTAACTACAAAAACTACTGGTAGGAATTCAAAATGTATTTAGTGGGCTGAGGTTGTGACTCGGTGGTAAAGTGCTTGCTTCACACATGTGAGGCACTGGGTTCAATCCTCAGCACCACATAAAAATAAATAAATAAATATATTTTTAAAAAATTTTAAAAACAAACAAAAAACCCCACAAAATGTATTTAGTAATTAGCAGTGGTTTGATTGGTAAGGCAGTCAACATTAAGATGTCAGAGTTGATTCACAAAATGCAAATTGGAGAACTGGATTAATTCAGGAATTCAGTTTCATACACTAGATACCATATGGCGAAGGAATCCAGCCTTTTGAAGACTAGATCTGAAGGGCAAGTGAACCATTATTGGTACTATAGAGCTATAGTAACAAAAACAGCATGATATTGGCATCTAAAGAGCCATGAAGATCAGTAGAGTAGCATAGAAGACACAGGGACAAACCCACATAAATATAGTTATCTCACACTAGACAAAGGTGCTATAAACATACATTGGAGAAAAGATAACCTGTTCAATATATGGTGCTGGGAAACTGGAAATCCATATGTAGTAGAATGTAACTGAACCCATATCTCTCATCCTGCACAAAACTCAACTCAAGGTAGATCAAAGACCTGGGCATTAGACCAGAGACCCTGCACCTACTAGAAGAAAAATTAGAGCCAACTCTCTCCATCATGTTGGCTTAGGAACCAACTTTCTCAACAAGACTCCTAAAGCATAAGAAGTAAAATCAAGAATCAATAAATGAGATGGAATCAAACTAAAAAGTTTCCTTACAGTAAAGGAAACAAGAATGTGAACAGAAGGCCTACAGAATGGGAGAAAAATCATGGCTACCTGCACCTCAGAACATTAATCTCCAGGATATACAAAATCTCAAAAGACACCAAAAAAATAATCCAATCAATAAGTTAGCAAAGGAACTGAACAGGCACTTCACAGAAGAAGAAATACAAATTGTCAAAAAATAAATGAGAAAATGTTCAACATCTCTAGCAATTAGAGAAATGCAAATTAAAACTATACTGAGATTCCAGCTCACTCCTGTCAGAATGGCAATTAAGAATCCAAGTAACAATAAATATTGGTGAGAATGTGGGGAAAAGGGTACACTCATACATTGCTGGTGGAATTGAAAATTAGTGCAACCACTATGAAAAGCAGTACAGAGATTCCTCAGAGAACTTGGAATGGAACCACTATTTGACCCAGATTTCCCACTCCTTGGTTTATACCCAAAGGACTTAAAATCAGCACACCACAGTGATGCAGCCAAATCAATGTTTATAGCAGCTCAATTCACAATGGCTAAACTATGGAACCAAGCTAGGTGCCCTACAACAGAGAAATATTTAAAGAAAATGTGGTATATATCTATAATGGAATATTACTGACCCTTAAAGAAGAATGAAATTATGGCATTTGCCAATAAATGGATGGAACTGTAGAATATTATACTAAGTAGAATAAGCCAATTCCAAAAAACCAGAGACTGAACGTTCTCTCTGATATGTGGATGCTAACAAAGTAAGAGTAGAGGAGGGAAGAATAGCAGTTCATTGGATTAGACAAAGGGGAATGAAGGGAAAGGAGGGGATGTGAATAGGAAGACAGTAGAATAAATCAGACATAATTATCCTGTGTTCATATATGAATATGTGATCAGAGAAATTCCACATCATGTATAACCTTAAGAATAGGATGTTATACTCCATGTATGTATATTATGTCAAAATACACTCTATTGTCATGTATATCCAAAAAGGACAAATAAAAAATTTTAAAAAGAGCCTTTATTGGGAGGTGGGATCATTAAGATCAAGTTGGAAGTGGAATTCAGAGGTGAGGGTTAATTATAAACCTCTACTAGAGTTAGAGAGGAATGTGGAGTGAAAACAGAATATAGAAGATGACAACATTAGCGGCTGGGATTGTAGCTCAGTGGTAGAGCGCTTGCCTCGCATGCGTGAGGCCCTGGGTTCGATCCTCAGCACCACATACAAAGCAATAAAATAAAGACATTATGTCCATCTACAGCTAAAAAAATATTAAAAAAAAAGAAGTTGACAACATTAGGGATATCTGGTTATGTCCTTACATTGATTGATTCATTCATTCATTTATTCATTCACCTACTCACTGAATGCTTGCTGCATGACAAATACGTACTTTGCCCTTTACTGAACGATGATACCAAACTTCCTTAGAGATAAGTGAGCTATAGTTTTTAAGATATACCTTGTGAATAGTTATTTTTCACTAGACTCTCTAGGCTTCTTTGAGAAGAAAAATAGCTTTATTTATTTAATGGGAAGAGGATGATTATTTACTTTCTAAACCAAATAGATTCTTTGTTTCTCTTTCCTGTAATCCACACACAGTTATTGTTTAATAAGTAGTTATTGGTTTATTTACAATAAGTCACTTTCTTCAGAGATTGGACAGAGAAATCAAACTGCACTTAATTATGATCATATAGCTATGAATATGCTATATGTCTAGAGAACATTATTCCCTAAAGACTCCAATCCATATAAAACTGCCTTGTGTAAGTGATGCATTAGGAAAATCAAAGTAGAATGGAATGTGCATTTTCCTGGGGAAATTATAGACCAACAAGAAGAAACAAGTAGTAGGATGCAAGGAAGATTAATTCTTTACAGGCAATGATCAGAGAAAAGCATAATGAGAAGAAACAAAAACTGTCCTTGAATCTTCCAAGGTGTTAGGAGGAAGCTGAACTTTGCATTGTTCATCAGATGAGTGCTAAAGATCACTATTTTCTTTTTTAGAACAATTAATGTAACTATTATTATAAAGGAAGAGTGAAAAGCCCCTAAATGCTGTTAATTGCTTTTGTTTCTGGGGTATTGAATGCATACATAATTTTTTAATGTTTCTGTTTTTCCATGATGCATCTGTCATCAAAACAAACTAACCAATGAACAAACAGAATTAAACATAACAAAGGTATATGTGCCACCTTATTAATCTACTGAGATGAACTAATAAATCAGTATGTCTTTAAGTGGTATTGTATTTCTTCACATAATTTCCTTTTAATTTTTCTTTTATTATGCTGAAGTGTCTCCAAGGACCAACTGCTCTCCTTTTTTCTTTCTCATGTTTCTGCTCCAGTATCCATTAATCACTTACTGCTTTCCTGGTCAAAGTCCAAAAAAGGTATTCTAAAACAGGCCTGGTTCATTATTTTTATTGATAAGAGCCTTTCTTACCACTCTATGTTATGGGTTCCCACAAGTCAATGCACACTACTCTTAGGTGATCAGGAAACCTGGTTCAATTTATGGACATCCTTTCACAAAGAACAACGGTCCCCTGATTTTCAAAGCAAGGAAATGGGGCAGTGAAGCCTTGGCTACAAGAGATTGGATATAGCAGTCTATGGTCTGAAATAACAATTGTACAAAAATATGGGGAACATTCAATGGAAGAAAATATTTTTCTTTTAAAGCCCCTCACCTATTCCTATGCATGGTCCTTTCTTTTTCGCTACCCTCTAAGAGTGTATTGCTCACAAGTTATCTAAAGTCACCCTCACTGTAATATTGCACTCAGGTCCAACCATCATTGAAAATAACATTTGCACTAATATCAACACTTGATTTTTACCTTTCAGTTTCTCAGTCTTAATTTTATTCAAAGCTTTCACTCCTTCAATACCAAGGTCTTAGCTAGAATTTAGGGAACAGGAAAGAAAAATAATTAAAGTCATGTATACCAAATCATCAGTGACTACTTACTTCTACCCACAAGTGCATCACACACACACACTGAAAAATATTAATGTTTATTAATCAGAATAAACATGGGGAGGATTTCTTTCATCTGCCACATTAAGATCTTGGAAGTCATCACCCCTATCCTAATAGCAAGAGAAAAAGCAGAACAAACTGAAAATCAATGACTCTTTAGATCTAGCAGAAAATTGAGGGCACAGAAGAAATAAGACATTTTGCCGATGACAGGATTGTCTACAAAGAAAACCTGAAATTAACAAAAATTCTCTGGGAAGTAATAAGTAATTATAGCAAAGTGGGAGTATACAAGGTACTATTTAAACATTACTTTCCACATTTATGTAATAAAGATAATAATAATTGCAAAAATTTAAAAATTAAAATAAGGACAATCCTTGTTTAAGGAGTCATTAGCTATTTTTTTGAGGAATCCTGTTAATTATTGAACTTCAGTACAGAAAAACCATCTATGAAGACCAAATCTGATAATAAATAAAACCACCAGTACTTTTTATAAAAGTCAATGGATTTTATATAATATCAGCAATGAACAAATGGAATTTGAAATTAAAAATAAATTACCATTTATATTAGCATACCCTAAAAATGAGATATTTAGTTATAAACCCAACATAGTATTTATAAGCTCTGTGAGAAAAACTGCAAATCTGATGAAAGAAACCAAGGAAGAACTAAATAAATGGATACATATACCTTGTTCATAAGTCAGAAGACTCAATATTGTCAAGATTTGAGTTCTTCCCAAATTTATCTGTAAGTTCAAATCAACCAAAATCAAAATTCAGCTAGTTATTTTGTGGATAGCAAGAAGCTGATTATAAAGTATATAAGGAGAGGAAAAAGAATCAGAATAGTCAATACAATATTGCAGGAGAAGCACAAAGTCTGAGGATTGACACTACCTGACCTCAAGATGGACTATATAGCTATTATAATCAAGAGAATATTATATTCTCAGAAGAATAGACAAGTAGATCAATAGAATAAAAAGCCCATACACAGACCCATACAAATATAGCCAACTGATGGTTGACAAAGAAGCAAGATCAATATAATGAATTGAATATACAGTATTTTCAATTAATGGTACTGGAACTACTGGACATCAACATTCAAAAATTAATCCAGACACAGACCTGATCAAAAATTAATTCAAGGGTGATCTTAGAATATGGTATGTGAATGTTTCTGATTCTCTACTGAAAGTTGCCAGAATTATCCAGCTGAGTAAGAGAGGGGTCCTAGATAATACAGAAAACATTTTTGATCAGAAGGAAAAATCACTAAGACAATCTGATATTATAAAATCCAGTAAGCTGCCAGGTGTGGTGGTGCATGTCTGTAATCCCAGCAGCTTGGGAAGCTGAGGCAGGAGGATTGCAAATGCAAATCCATCCTCAGCAACTTAGCAAGGCTCTAAGCAACTTAGTGAGATTCTGTCTCAAAATAAAATATACAAAGGGCTGGGGATGTGACTCAGTGGTTACACACCCTTGGCTTCAATCCCTGCTACCAAAAATAAATCAATAAGCTGTCAAATTATTTGGCTGAATTTCTTTCGGGCCTTTGGAATAGAGGAAAATCTAGGCTGAAGACAAAATTTGCTAGTGTATGTGGATAACTTGCAGACAACTATTATAAAGACTCCAACATACTTCCATTATAAAAGGATAGAGGAAATAAGCAGAAAATCAGTAAAGACAGAGTTGACCTCAACAGCACCATCAATTAGCTCTAGCAATTGAAATTCATCTAATAACAGCAGAATACACATTCCTCTTAAGCTCACATGGAATATTCCCCAAACTGTAATACATTCTAGTACATAATACACACCTTATCATTTTTAAAAGAAAGGATACTATATTGGTGTCCCTTCTATTTTCAGAAGATCCCTTTTTTATCTCCTACCTCTAGCCTCTGCATATAAGAGAAAACATGATGCTTGATTATCTGAGTCTTATTTCACTTAGCTTAACGTTCTTCACTTGGATGTTATTTGAGTGTCTATTAGGCATAAAAACATAGCATGTTCAAAACAGAAATTTATCCTACTTTTTCCCCATAATTCTTCCTTCCCTAGCTTTTCCATCTCAGGAAATGGCATCTTCTGGTTGCTCTAGATAAAATCTTGGGCTTCATCTTTATTTTCTTCCATTTCATCTCTCCCATATCCTGAATATATCCACTTTTATCCATCCCCATTATTAGTATCTGGCCCAAGTCACTAATTGTATTTTATTTGCATCACTATACTCACCTCAATTGATCTCTGTGATTTGTTTCTTGATGCCCTACCTTCCATTCTTTCACAAAACAACCAAAGAAACCTTTTAAATGTAAATCAGATTATATGATTACTTTGTTTTATACAATAAGATTGTCTTCAGGCTAAGAATAAAATCACAACATATTACCAAGACCTAATAGGTCTTTCATAAGCTGGCCCATATATCCTTGACCTCATCTTGTTATATACTTCCATTTGTTCACTCTTTCCTCAGAGTCTTCGCGTGGCTAAGTATTATGGACATTAATAATGGAAACAGGGATGGGGATATAGCTCAGTTGGTAGAGTGTTTGCCTCTCATGCGCAAGGCCCTGGGTTCAATCCCTAGCACCACAAAATAAAAAATAAAAAAAGAATGGAAACAGATCACATATCTGTAACTAGGAAAGGTTTCAAGCTGAGGATAGCACCTTGAGATAAGATTTAAAGGATCAGTAGAATTTCAAGTGGAGATGAAGGGTGGTAGGCAAAATGTCCTAGGGAGATGAATTTGGAGGGAAGACTACATGGAGATGCTTAAGGAACATCAACCGATCCAGTTTGGTTAGGGGTTAATGAATATCAAGGATAATCTTGGGCTTCATCTTTATTTTCTTTCATTTTATCTCTCCTGTATCCTGAATATATCCACTTTTATCCATCCCCATTATTAGTATCTGTTATAGCATTATATAACTATAACATGCCGTTAGCAAGGTAAATTGGGTCCAAATCATGAAACCTTTTAGGGCTATGTGAAAGATTTTGGACTTCATTCTGGAGGAGATTGGGATCCATTAATGTTTGTATGTCAGCTTTTCACTGCAAGTAAAAAGAAAACACCAATTCACATAGATGCAAAACAGTGCATGAATATATTTTCATATATAACACTACAGGTAGAGGTTAGGCAAGCTCTAGGTGTATTACAGGACTTTTATTCTACTTCTACTTGATTTTGTTAGCTCTTCCCCTTTATTGATTAGAGTTATACTCAGACATTTAATAAGATAGCTTTAGGCAATTTATCCACAAATATTAACATTAGAGAGATACCAAATGAGCACTTCATCTAGTTTCACCTTTTCAGTAGCAAGGAAGTCTCTCCTACATGCTTTCCCAGCAGTCCTCTCTCAAGCCTCATTGCCTATTGTTCCAAGCCCACTCATCTCTATGCCATTTACTGGTAAGGGGATTTGGACAACTATGATGGGCTTATACCAAATGCTATTTACCTATTTCAGCCAGGCGTAGAGTTGAATTCCTCTAAAGCACACCCTATGTAGAGGAGAGACAAAAACATGAATAAAGTCAAGGTTCTGCTAGGCAAGAGGGAAGGATTGGAGAAAATACTGGAGAAGCAACCAGCTGTATCATTAAAGATTTTTTAAAATATGTTTTTAGTTGTTGGACCTTTATTTGATTCTTTTATTTGTATGTGGTGCTGAGAATCAAACCCAGTGCCTCACACATGCTAGGCAAGTGCTCTACCACTGAGCCACAACTCCAGCCCATTAAAGATTTTTGAACAAGGAATGGCATCATCAGAACTGGTGTTTGGAAGACTACTCTGAAATATTAGTGTAGGAAATGTTAGAAAGAGACTAGAGATTAGAAAATGAGTTAAAAGCTTATTATTTTTGCAGTTGCTCATGATCTGGTTTTGATGGGCTATGAAAGTAGTGGCAGTGGAGTTGAAAAAGAGGAAAAATTTGTAAGACAAAGCAGAAGTAGACTTCAGGTTATTTGGTTGATTCAAATACCAATTTTCTACCAGTCTCTTGCTAGTGTACTCGATTAAGCGTCTTTGGATCTTTTCTTAAATATTAACCCTATCTTTTCTTTGCTTAGATTCCAGAAATTATATTTTACCAGAAGATCCTGGTGGAATGCCTAGTATTCCCTCTCTTGTTTAGTTACAGACCACTTAGTAACAGAGCAATAATGATGGAACTGTGCTCAGCTAATTATTAACATTCTCCCTTGCCAGGTGTGGGCATATTACTAAAGTAAGATAAGATGTCAAAGTAATTGTTGCTAGAGAGTCCTTTGCTCCTTCCTGATCCCCCGAAAACCTGTCATCCTATAGGTACTTCAAAGAGGGGGAGCCTTGTGATATGATGGTAGAACCTATGTCTCCTACAAGCATAATGCTATAAACCAACCCCAAACAGTCTTCTCCCAGGCTTCTTTTATATAAGAGATAAGTAACACTCTTATTAAGCAATTGTCACTTGTATATTACTGTTAATTGTAAAAAGAAATCTAATCCTCCCTGGTATAAACTGTGTGATTTTATAAATCATATAAAATCCTTTCTGGAATGGAGCAGAGTATAAACCACAAAGAAACAAATTAATAAAGAAAAAATGTAGCTTACTGGATTGAGGATAGGATAAAATTAAATAGTATTTGAAGGTTTTGTGGCAATGGTTGGGAAACTTCCACATGATTAAAAAAACTGTAAAACAACTTGCATCAGGAGCATGTGCAACATTGTTCTATAACTGTAAAGAGTATAATAATAGGATTTGAAACTCCTGGGAATCAGTACTACCTGTCACCAAAAGCAAGCTGTATGATCTTGAGCAAGTTATTCAATCTTCCTGAATCCTTGTCTATAAAAGGAAACAATTCTTCTCCACCTCACATACATAAAAGTGGTAACTTTATTTTTCCTATGAATCTGGAGCACCATTTTTCTCTCCCAAAACTATAAAATTAACTACTGTTAAATGATAGTTCTTTTCTGGATGGGAATCTCTATATAAAGTATCCTTATGATGGTTTAGGCTTAATCAATTCAACAGCCATGGGGGTGGAAATCCAGACAGATGTTTAGTAGGGAATGAAATGCTTCTCACTTCCTTTTTAAGTGCTTCCTGTAAATTCTGAATCACTTCTCTCAGACCTTTCCCTTTATTCAGGTCAGCATTCTTTCCTGTGAAGATGCCAGCAACAGTCTTCCTTTCCTAGGGTCAGTAACCCCATGCTGCCAGCTAGTATGACTGCCTTTTGTTCACAGAGATAAAGCACCCTGCCTGAAGCTGTGGGCCTTGGTTGATAACCATTGATATTTTTTTTCCATTTTCACTCATGTCCTATGTACCAGACTTTTAGGGGGGTTGGGCTGAAGATGTGAAAGTAGATACGGCAGTGACATGGGGCTTTAATTTTGTGATGCTCCTACTAGCAGACCTCTTTTTTTGACAATGTCACATACTGATGTTATCAACTTGCTGTCACTAATAGTCCTAAATCTTTCCATAGTAAAAATGGAGAGATTTGGAACTGCCTAGAAAAAAGTATTTTTAATAAATTGGCCACTCAGAATCTTGGAAGGAAATTAACTACTAACTCACTTCATCTTATGAATACATTACCTGTAGTAGGAATCATGCAAACTACCACTTGTATCATTTCACAAGTATGACTCGTACCTTAAATAACAAAACTGTACTATGAATTCTATATGGGCTTGGATTTAACTATCTTTTTTGCCAGTCCACAGATAAATGGAAAAAAACTTAAAAAAATAAGCCTCATTGTTCTAACATCTATTTTCTGAGGTCATTTTCTACATCTATCTGTGTTTCCAGTGAAAAGATTAGAATATCAATATAGATGGTACCTCAGCAGAAGCCATGGGCATTCATGTTACCATAAAAGACCTCAAGCTCATCTGAGGAAGAACTGCTCATTTTTTTCCATCTTTGTAATATTTTTATTAGTGCATTGTAGTTTTACATAATGGTGAGGTTCATTTTGAAACATTCATAAAAGCATTAACACAATTTGCTCCAATTCAGTCCCCAATAATAAACTCTTCCCTTTCCTCCTAAAACCCTCCTGATTCCTTTCCTCACTCTATTGTTTTCCTTATTTTTTATAATTGGTACATTATACTTGTACATAAAAGTAGAACTCATTATGGCATATTCATACAAGAATATGGCATAATGTGGTCAAAATTCCTTATTTCTGTTTAGCTTCCACATATGAGAGAAAACATTTGACTCTCGACTTTCTGAGTCTGGTTTATTTCACTTGTTATAATGTTCTCCATCTCCATTCATTGACAAGCAAATGACATAATTTCATTCTTCCTTATGGCTAGATAAATCTCCATTGTGTATATGTATGTTCATGTGTGTGTGTGTGTGTGTGTGTGTGTGTTCCACATTTTCTGTATCAATTTGTCTGTTGATAAGACTGAGGCTGGTTCCATGACTTGGCTATTGTGAATTGTGCTGCAATAAATGGTATAGAATACTGATTTTAGGTCTTTGGGATGAATATGAAGGAGTGAGGTAGCTGGGTCAAATTGTGGTTCCAATCCTAATCTTTTGAGGAATCTCCATGTTACTTTTCAAAATGATTGTACTAATTAGCAGTCCCACCAATAATATGAGTGTATCTTTTTCTCTGTATCCTCACCAGCATTTATTGCTATTTGTATTCTTGATAATGGTTATTCTAACTGGAGTAAGATGAAATCTCAATGTAGTTTTGATTTGCATTTCCCTGACTGCTAAAGGTGTTGAAATTTTTTTTCATATACTTGTTGGCCATTTGTTTTTTTCTTTTGAGAAATGTCTGTTTAGTTCTTTTGCCCAATTATTATTTGTTTATGTGTATGTTAAGTTTTTTGAGTTCTTTATATATTCTGAATTTTAATTTCCTGTTAGAAGAGTACCTGGCAAAGATCTTCTCCCAATCTGTAGTTTCTCCCTTGACACTCTTAATTGTTTCATATGCTGTGCAGAAGCTTTTTTATTTGAAGCCATCTCACTTATTAATTCTTGATTTTATTTCTTGAGCTTTAGGAATCTTATTAAGAAAGTTGGTACCTATGCAAATATGTTGGAGACGTGACCCTGTGTTTTCTTCTAGCAGTTGCAGTGTTTCTGGTCCAATTCCTGGGTCTTTTTTAAAAAAATATTTTTTAGATATCGGTAAACCTTTATTTTATTCATTTATTTATATGTAGTGTTGAGAATAAAACTCAGTGCCTCACACATGCTAGGCAGGTGATCTACCACTGAGCTACAATCCCAGCCCTAATTCCTGGGTCTTTGATACACTTTGGGTTGATTGCTGTGCAGGACAAGAGAGGGAATTTTGTGCAGGGCAGAAAAAAGGAATTTTGACCAAATTATGCAATATGCTAGTGTCATTCTTCTTCTTTTAAAAATTAGTTCCTTTTAGATATACATGTCACTAGTGTTTATTTTGACATATTATACATACATGGATTATAACTTATTCTAATATGGATCCCCTTCTTGTGGTTGTACATGATGTGGAGTTTCACTGGATGTGTATTCATATAGGAACATAGGAAAGTTATATCTGTTTCATTCTACTGTATTTCCTATTTATATCCCTCTCTCTTCCTTCATTCCCCTTTGTATAATCCACTAAACTTCTATTCTTCACCCCCCACTCCACCCCATTGTGTGTTAGCATTCACATATCAGAGAGATTATTTGTCCCTTGTGTTTTGGGAATTGGCTTATTTCACTTAGTATGATAGTCTCCAGATCCATCCATTTACTGGCAAATGCCACAATTTAATTCTTCTTTATGACTGAGTAATATTCCACTGCGGATATATACCACATTTTCTTTAGCCATTCATCTGTTGTAGGGCACCTAGGTTAGTTCCATAGCTTAGCTATTGTGAATGGAACTGCTATAAATATTGATGTGGCTGTGTCACTGTATGTAGTATGCTGATTTTAATTCCTTTGAGTATATAGCAAAGACTGGGGTAACTGGGTCAAATGTGGTTTCATTACAAGTTTTTTGAGGAATCTCCATATTATTTTTTCCATAGTAGTTGCACCAATTTTCAGTCCTGCCAGCAATGTTTGGTTGCACCTTTTTCCCTAATTCCTTGCCAACATTTATTGTTATTTGTATTCTTGATCATTACCATTCTGACTGGTGTGAGATGGAATCACAGTGCAGTTTTAATTTGCAATTCTCTAATTGCTAAAGATGTTGAACATTTTTTTCATATATTTGTTGACCATTCATACTTGAACTTAGAAGACGGAACTATTTCCCATGTTCTTGGATAAGGGGAATTAATATTGTTCAAATGGCCATACTATCAAAAGCACTATACAGATTTAATGTAACTCCTATTAAAATTCCAATGACATTCTTCTGAGAAAAAGCAGTTATGAAATTCATTTGGAAAAATAAGAATAGCCAAAGCAATCATTAGTAAGAAAAGTGAAGCAGGAGACATCACAATATCAGACCTTAAATTAAACTACAGAGATATAGAAGTAAAATAGCATTGTATTGGCACCAAAACAAACATAAAGACTAATGGAATAGAATAGAAGACACAGAGAGAAATACACATCTATATTATCAGTTCATACTAGACAATGGGGCCATAAACATGCATTGCAGAAAAGATAGTCACTTCAACAAATGGTGCTTTGCTGGGAAAAGTAGAAATCCACATGTAGCAGAATGAAATTGAACCCATATCTCTCATTCTGCAAAAAACTTAACTCAAAGTGGATCGAAGACCTAAGAATTAGACCAGAGACCCTGCACCTACTAGAAGAAAAAGTAGGCCCAACTTTCCATCATGTCAGCTTAGGAACCAATTTCCTCAACAAGACTCCTACAGTGCAAGAAGTAAAATCAAGAATCAATAAATGGGATGGTATCAAACTAAAAAGCTTCTTCAGAGCAAAGGAAACAAGAATGTGAAGGAAGACTACAGAATGGGAGAAAATCTTTCCCACCTGCACCTCAGATAGAGCATTAATCTCCATGATTATAAAGAATGCAAATAGCCTGGCGCGGTGGCTCAAGCCTGTAATCCCAGCACTTAGGGAGGCTGAGACAGGAGAATCGCGAGTTCAAAGCCAGCCTCAGCAACAGCGAGGCGCTAAGCAACTCAGTGAGACCCTGTCTCTACATAAAACACAAAATAGGGCTGGGGATGTGGCTCAGTGGTTGAGTACCCCTGAGTTCAATCTCCAGTACCAAAAAAAAAAAAAAAAAAAGAATGCAAAGAACACCAAAAAATATAACCCAATCAATAAATGGGCAAAGTAACTGAATAGGCACTTCACAGAAGTTTCATTCTTCTACATATGAAATATCTAGTTTTCCCAGCACTATTTGTTAAAAATGCTATCTAATGCTAATGTGTCTCCAATATATGTTTTTGGCAACTTTGTCAAGGATCAGATGGCTATCTATGTGGATTTGTCTCTGTGCCTTCTATTCTGATCTTCATGTCTGTTTTCATGCCAATACTAGGCTGTTTTCTGTTATATCTCTGTAGTATAATTTGAGATCAGATATTGTGATACCACCAGCATCACTCAGTACTGATTTGTCTATTCTTTCATTCTTCCATAATAATTTTAGGATTTTTTTCTACCATGAAGGCCATTAGTATTTTGATGAGGATTGCATTGAATCTATATATCAGCTTTGCTAATATTATCATTTTGACAACATTTATTCTTCCTATCCAAGAGCATGGTATGATTTTCCATCTTCTAAGGTCTTACTCACTTTCTTCAGTGTTCTTTATTTTTCACTGAAGAAGTCTTTCACCTCCTTGGTTAGATTTATTCCCAAGTTTTTTTCTTTTCTTTTTTTTTCGAGGCCCATAATCCTGAGTTTATTCTCATTAGATTCACTATAAGAAAGTTATTGAATTTTCTATGTTGTTCTGTATCCTTCTATGTTTCTAAATTTATCAGATCTAGAAGTCTTTTGCTTATAGTAATCTAGGTCTTCTAAGTATAGAACAATGTCATCAGTGAACAGATAATTTGACTCCTTTTTCAATTTTAGCCTTTTAATTTCCTTCTCCTGCCTGATTAATCTGGCTGTAGTTTCTTTTTTAATTTTTAATGTGTTTATTTTCCTAAATAAAATTATTTATTTATTTGTTCTAATTAGGTATACATGACAGTAGAATGCATTTTGACACATTGTACACAAATGGAGCACAACTTCTCATTCCTCTGGCTATACATGGGGCAGACTCACACCAGTAGTGTAATCATACATGTATATAAGGTAATAATGTCTGCCTCATTCTACCATCCTTCCCATCCCTACCACCCTACTCTTCCCTTCACTCCCCTCTGCACAATCCAAAGTTCCTTCATTCTTCCCTACCCACCCCCAACTATGGATCAACATATACCTATCAGAGAAGACATTCGGCCTTTGATTTTGGGAGATTGGCTTATGTTACTTAGCATGATATTCTTTAGTTCCATCCATTTACCTGCAGATGCCATCATTGCGTGCTTCTTTAAGGCTGAGTAATATTCCATTGTGTATATTTACCACATTTTAATTTTCCATTCATCTGTTGAAGGGCATCTAGGTTAGTTCCATAGTTTAGGTATTGTGAATTGAGCTGCTATAAACATTGATGTGGCTGTGTCATTGTAATAGGCTGATTTTAAGTCTGGCTACATTTTCAAGAACTATGTTGAATAGGAATGGTAAGAGTGGATATCTTTGTCTTACTCCTGACTTTAGGGGATATGCTTTCAGTTTTTCTCCATTCAGTATGATGATGGCTTTGTGTTTGTCATATATAGCCTTTATGATATTGGGGTATTTCTTTCTGTCCCTAATTTGTTCAATGTTTTTTAACATGAATGGGTGCTAGATTTTATTAAATCTTTTCTCTACATCTCTTGAGATGATCATGTAATTTTTGTCCTTAATTAAATTCATGTGATGAATTGCATCTCTTGATTTGTATATTTTGAAACAATCTTGCATCCCTGGAATGAAACCAACTTGATCATAGTGTACCATCTTCTCAATGGGTTTTTGAATGTGGTTTGTTAATATTTTATTAAGAATATCTGTGTCTATGTTCATCAGGGGTATTTTTGTGTAATTTTCTTTCCTTGATGTGTCTTTATCTGATTTTGCTATCTGGGTGATTCTGGCTTCATAGAATGAATTTTTCAGTGTTCCCTCATTTTCTATTTCACAGAATAAGTTCAGGATGATTGGCATTAGTTCAAATGTTAGGATAAAACTCATCTGAGGATATATCTCTAGTCCTGGGATTTACTTTGTTGGGAGCCTTTTTATCACTCCTTCAGTCAGTCTCATTTCTTGATATTGTTCTATTTATGTTTTGTATGTTCCATTTGTTCAATTTGGGTAAGTTATATATGACTTAGAAATATGACTAGAAATTTGTTAATGTTTTCTAGATTTTCCACATTTTTGGATTATGTTTTCAAAAGTTGCTAATGATCCTCTACTAGTGATCCAGACATTAAGAAATATCTGTAGTGATATTTCCTTTTTCATCTCATATTTTTTTGGGAGTAATAGAGTTGAACTCAGGGGCACTCAATCACTGAGTCACATCCCCAGCCCTATTTTGTATTTTATTTAGAGACAGTGTCTCACTTAGTTGCTTAGAACCTCACTTTTGCTGAGGCTGGCTTTGAACTCGTGATCCTCCTGCCTCAGCCTTCCGAACCACTAGGATTATAGGCACCACCATACCCGGCTCATCTCATAGTTTTTTGATTTGTGTGTTCTTTCTTTTGGTTAGTTTGGTTAAGAATTTATCAATCTTGTTTATCTTTTCAAAAACCAATTCTTTGTTGCAGTGGCCCATTTATTGTTTGTTTTTATTCGTAATTTCATTGTTTCAGCCCCGATCTTAATTATTTCCTGTCTTCTACTGGTTCTACAATTGGTTTCAGGAAGGATTTTATATATTCCACGTGGAGGGCAGACCTAAAAAACAGAGTGCCATTAGGATAACAAATAAGTGTAACAAGAATTTTATCCCTATAGATTTTAGCCACTTTGGTGCAAACAAGAGCACAGATGTGCATGAAAGATCAAATTATTGTATTCCATGAAGACCTCTACATATCCTACTTACCTCACATTCAGTTTGCATAACCCAATGTTTATTTCTTAAATTACAAAATATGTATTCATTATAAGATAATTAAAAATATCTAACTACATGAAGTAGAAAGTAAAACCGACCTTTACTTCCATCTTCATTCTACTCTTCTCTCTTGGTATGCCATTCTTTTTTTAAAAAAATAGATTTTAGTTGTCAATGGACCTTTTTTTATTTATATTCAGTACTGAGAATCAAACTCAGTGTGTCATGCCTGCTAGGCAAGTGCTATATCATTAAGCCACAACCCCAGCCCTTGGTATACCATTCTTAATAGTTTGGCTTGTGTCTTTGCAGAACTTTTTTATGTTCATTGACATAATCACATACATATGAATTTTATTTTTTTCTGATTATTTCAGTTTTATAGTTATTGGAAAGAGGATTGTTTTCTTTCTTTTTTTTTTTTACTTGCGATGGACCTTTACTTAATTTATTTATTTATGTGCAGTGCTGAGAGTTGAACTCAGTTCCTCACACCTGCTAAGTAAGTGCTGTACCACTGAGCCACAAGCCCAGGTCCTGGGATTGTTTTCTTGATTTCTATTTCAGGTATTTCACTACTAGCATGTTGAAATGCTACTGTTCTTTGTATGTTGATTTTATACCCTAAAACAATTCATTTATTAATTTAAACAACTTTTTAGTGTAGTCTTTGGAAAAATATATATATAATCATGTTTTTGGTAAACAGGAAAAATTTCATTTCTTTGCTTAAGGCCTCACTAAGTTGCTGCGCCTGGCATTGAACTCATAATTCTCCTGCCTCAGCCTCCTGAGCTACTGGGATTACAGGTATGCGCCACAATGATGGCTAAAATTTAACTTCTTTGTTTCCAGTTTAAATGCCTTTTATTTCTTTCTCTTGCCTAATTGTTCTGGCTAGTACTTTCAATACTCTGTTGAATAGAGGTGATGATAGTAGGCATCCTTGTCTTAAAGGCAAGGACTTCAACTTTTCCCATTTCAGTATGATACTATATGTGCACTTGTCATATATGGCTTTTATTGTATTATGGTACATTCTTTCTGTAACCAATTTGCTGATATTTATATCATGAAGGGACATTATATTTTGTCAAATGATTTCTCTGCATCTACTCTGATGATCATATGATTTTTGTCCTTGATGTGTATCACTTTAATTGATTTGTGTACATTACAACCATCCTTGCAACCCTAGGATGAGATTCATTTGGTCATGATGAATAATTTTTAAATGATCTGTTGAATTTGGTTTGGTGGTATTTTTTTTAAAATATTTTTTTAGTGGTTGATGGACACAATGTCTTTATTTTATTGCTTTGTATGTGGTGCTGAGGATCGAACTCAGGGCCTCACGCATGCAAGGCAAGCGCTCTACCGCTGAGCTACAATCCCAGCCCTGGTTTGGTGGTATTTTGATGAGGATTATACATTTGTGCTTAGCATAAGATATTGGCCTGTAGTTTGAATTTTACTTGTGTCCTTGTCTAGTTTCATTACCAAGGTAATGCCAGCCTAGTAGAATAAATTTGAAAAATTCCTTCCTCTTTCATTTTTTTCTGAAGAGTTTGAGAAGAATTGGTATTAGTTCTTCTTTAAATATTTGGTAGAATTCAGCAGTGAATCCATCAGGTCCTGAGTTTTTATTTTTTATTTTTCTTTGTTCTTACTGACTCAATATTGTTAGTTGTTATTGGTCTGTTCACATATTCTATTTCTTCTTACTTCCATCTTGGTATGAATGCTTCCCACAAATATCCATTTCACTCAGGTTATCCAATATATTGGTATATAATGGTCCATAATAGTCTTAGGATCTTAGTGTCTTTTGCATTTCTATTTTATCAGAAATATGAAAGATATGTTTTATCTTTATTTGAGTCTTCTCTCATTTTTTCTTATACTAGCTAAAGGTGTGTTACTTTTGTTTATCTAAAAAACAACTCAGTTTCTCATTTGTCTATCTAAAAAATAACTTTCTTATTTATCTTTTGTATTTTATACCATTTTCTTTATTTATTTTCTGACTTTTTTGTTTTCTTCCCATTAGTTTTGTATTTAGATTGTTCTATTTTTCTACTTCCTTGAGGTACAATGTTAGGTTGTTTATTTGAGATCTTTCTTCATTTTTGATTTAGGCATTTATTTCTAAAACTTTCCCATTAGTACTGCTTTTGCTATATCCATTGGTTTTATTATATTGTGCTTCCATTTTCATTGATCTCAAGAAATTTTTAAATTTCCCTTTTAATTTCTCCTTTGACCCCTTGGTTGTTCAGGAGCATATTGTGTAACTTACATAAATTTTAAAGATTCCAAAGTTCCTCCTATTATTTTCCCATATTTTTAGTACTGTATTATGATTATACTTACTAGTATAATCATAATTATACTTACTAGTATAGAGTTTCATTGTAACATATACATGCAAACACAATATAACAATACAATTTTGTCAATATTATTCTCCAATACTTTCCTTTTTCCTTCTCTCCTCCCTCCTCCTGGTCCCTTTTCTCTACTCTACTGGTCTACTGTACTGGTCTTCCTTCCATTTTCACGTGATCCCTCCCACACCTTTCTTTTTTTCTTTCATCTCTAGCTTCCACATGTTAAAGAAAACATACAACATTTGACTTTCCGAGTTTGGCTTATTTTACTTAAATATTATGCACTAATATTTTGTCTATTTTTTCTGCAAATGCCGTTATTTCATTCTTTTCTATAGAATGGAAGAAAACCTTTGCCAGCTCTTCTGACACAGGATTAATATCCAGAACATATAAAGAACTCAGAAAACTTACAAACAAACCCTCGAATAACTCCAATAAATAAATGTGCAAATGAACTAATCAGATACTTCTCAAAAGAGTACAAATGGACAACAAACATATGAAAAAATATCCAACATCTTTAGCAATTGGAGTAATGCAAATCATCCTCCTATTGATGACTAGTTTTATACCATTGTGGCCAAAGACGATACTTGAAATTATTGAAGTCTTCTTAAATTTGTTAAGACTTGTTTGTTTTCTAATATATGATCTGTTTCACATGCTGTTGAGAAGAATTTGCATTCTGCAGATGTTGGGTGAAGTGTTCTATAAATGTCTATTAGGTCCATTTGTTAAACAGTGAAATTCAAATCTGATGTTTCGTTGTTAATTCTCTGTCTGGATTATTTTTCTATTACTGAAAGTGAAGTGACACAGCCCCTCCTATTATTTTGCTGAAATCCATCTCTCCATTTAGATCTCATAATATTTTCATGACATATTTGGGTATTCTATAGTTGGCAAAATATATGCTTACAATAGTTATATCTCTAGCCTTGTTGACCCCTTTACAATTATAAAATAATCTTTCTTTTCACAGTTTTTCACTTATTTTGATCTCATGGAAATATAGCTCTTCCTGCTTTATTTTGGTTTCCATTTGCATAAAATATCATTTTACATTCCTTTGCTTTGGGTGTATGTGTATTCTTCAGGTTAAATGAGTGTCTTATAAAGAGAATATATTTTCTCCTAATTAGCCACTCTAGATCTGTCAAATGGAGGTTTTGATCCATTTATATTCAAAGTTATTATTGATAAAGACTTAATTCTTCCATTTTGTTAACTGTTTTCTGATTATGTTTTACTCCTATCTTCCTCTCTTCTTGTTTGCCTCTTTGTTTTGGTGGTTATTCTATAATGATGAAGTTTGATTCCTTTCTCTTTCTCTTTTCTGTACCTGGTGTAATTTTGTTCTTTGTGGTTACTCTATTGCTTCTGTTTTAAAATCTCATGGATAAAATCAACTATTTTAAGCTGAAGGCAGCTTTATTTTGGTTCCATGCTAATAATCTGGACTTTTATACTTCCTTCCACAATTTGTAATTTTGTTGCTTTAAATTACATCTTCTAATATTGTGTTTTCCTTAGTATTTTGTAACTGTAGTTATTATTGATCACCTTGAATCATTCCCCTCTTCATACTAGCGATCTGAGAGATTTTATGCCACCATTACAAAAATGGATCATTCTAAATTTGAATACAAGTTTACCACTGAATTTTATAATTTCATATTTCCATGATAGTAACTATTATCCGCTTTCTTTTGGTTGAAGTCTTCCCTTAAGCATCTTCTGTAAATCCAGTCTATTGATGATTAATGCCCTGAGTTTTGCTTGTCTGGGGAAGACTTTATTCTCTTTTCAGTCTTGAGGAATATGTTTGTTGGTTATGATATTTTTGATAGTTTAAAAAATTAGTTCATTATAATTATACATAATAATGGGGCTCATTTTGACATATTCATAAAAGCATATTTTTTCCATTTCAATCTCATGTACTTCCTCTTTATCTTTCCTCCTATTTCCCTATGATTCCTCTCCCCTACGCTATTGGTCTTCCATTTATTTGTTTGTTTGTTTATATGTTTTCTTACTGATTTGGTGCATTATACTTATATATGAAATTGTAGTGCATTGTGATATATTAATACACTCACATAGCATAATTTGGTCAATTTCATTCCCCAGTTCTTCCCCTTTCTCTTCCCTACTCACTTCTTCTTCATCTCCTTCTATTTTTATAAGATTCCCCCTTTGTTATTCCTTTTCTCTCTCTAGCTTCTACATGTGAGAGAAAACATTCAGCCCTTGACTTGCTGAATCTGGCTTATTTCACTTAGCATAATGTTGTCTAGTTCCATCCCTTTATCATCAAATGACATAATTTCATCCTTTTTAGGGCTGAGTAATATTATGTTGTGTGTATACACCATATTTTCTTTATCTACTTTTCTACTGATAGACCCTAGACTAGTTCCATAACATGGTCATTGTGGATTGTGCTGCCACAAACATTGGTAAGCCTGTATCACAAGAGTATGCTGATTTTAGTTCTTTGGATAAACACCAAGGAGGAGGATAGTGGAGTTACATGATGGTTCCATTCTAATTTTTGAGGAATCTACACACTCCTTTCTATAGTGGTAGTTGTAATTTTTTTCTTTTAGCACTTGAAATATCATAGCCCATTGTCCCCAGTTTGCAAGGTTTGTGTTAATGAATCTACTGACAGCCTAATGGGGATTCCTTTTTATATGACTTAACTCTTTTGCTGCTTTTATGATTTTCTCTTTGTCTTTGACTTTTGACATTTTAAATACAATGTGCTTTAGAGAAGATCTCTCTGGGTTGAATTTGACTGTGGTGCTTTGTGCTTCATTGATATTGATGTCCATATCTTTCCCAAGATGTCAGATATTTTCAACCAATTTTAATAAATATGTGTTTTGTGCCTTTCCTCCATCTCTTATTCCTTGATAACTATCATAATGCAAATATCTGTTTCACTTAATTGTAGGTCCTGAATATTTTTTCTTTTCTTTTTCCTGAGTTATTTCAAAAGACCTGTCTTCAATTTCAGAAATTATTTCTCCTGCTTGATCTACTTTGCTGTTGATGTCTCCAATTTTAATTTTTTAAATCAGTGAAGTCTTCCACGCTATTATTTCTATTTAACTTGTGACATCTGTGTCCTTCTTGAATTTCTCAGGCAGATTATGAATTCTTTTTCTGATTTTTTTCAAATTGTTTATATTTCCTTTTATCTCATGGAGGTTCCTTAAGATCACTGTTTTGAACTCTTCATCAGACATTTTTTAATGTTCTCACATCTTTATTAAAGTATCAATTTTGTAATCATGGCACAAAACAAGTCTTTTATTTAAACATAAATTAAGAAACAGTACAATTAAGGCAGATTTACCTTATGAATAACGTTGATGTCTCAACAATAATACACTGCTCTATACAAGTAGCAATATGATGTGGAATATAATGTGAAAAGATGGCGGAATGGAGCTAGGGAGCAATTCCTGATCTCCCACAATCCTGAAAGGAGTCAGTAAAGGCAAATTTTATCTGAGAGATGAGTAAAAAAATAAACATTCTAAGACCCAATATTACAAAATCTGAGACCTGGAGAGACTTGAAGATTGGTTACCAGAGCAAAAAATAAGCAGTTTCCTAACCCCAAACCCAGACTTGGGAGGAGAAGGAGCCAGGGACAAGAGAAAGAGGGAGAAGAAAAGCACAAAAGTTTACTCCCTTAAAAACAACTGGGAAAAATTAAAGCATGACAGAAGAAGCAGTATCCTTGAAGCAAATCAAGCAGTTTAAAACCAAATAGTGATTAGAAAGCTATATGAGGCAATCTTAAGCAAAAAGAGCAATGCAGAGGCATCACAATACCAGACCTCAAATTATATTACAGAGCTAGCATAACAAAAACAGCATGGTACTGGCACCAAAACAGATATGAATCAATGGAACAGAATAGAAGACAAAGAGACAAATCCAAGTAAATATAGTTTTCTGATACTAGAAAAAGGTGCCAAAAACATGTTGGAGAAAAGATAGCCTTTTTAACAAATGGTGCTGTAAAAACTGGATAGCTATATGTAGAAGAATGAAACTAGATCCCCATCTTCTCACTATGTAAAAAGATCAAATCCAAGTGGATCAAAGACCTCAGAAGTAGACCAGAAACCCTGCAACTGTTAGAAGAATATGTAGTCCCAACACTCCAACATGTTGGCACAGGTACTGATTTCCTTAACAAGACTTTTAACATGCAAGAAATGAAACAAAAAAGTCAATAAGTGGGATGACATCAGTTTAAAAAGCTTCTTCACTGCAAAGGAAACAATTAAGATTGTTAAGAGATCCTACAGAATGGGAGAAGATCTTTTTTAAAAATATTTTTTGTTGTGGATAGACACAATATCATTATTTTATTTATTCATTTTTTAAATATTTTTTTAGTTGTTGATGGATCTTTATTTTATTCATTTATTATTTATATGTGTGCTGAGAACCGAACCCAGTGCCTCATACATGCTAGGCAAGCACTCTGCCACTGAGCTACAGCCCCAGCCCCTATTTATTCATTTTTATGTGGTGCTGAGGATTGAACCCAGTGCCTCATGCATACGAGGCACTGGGCCACAACCCCACTGAGCCACAACCCCAGCCCGGGAGAAGATCTTTTGTACCCATTCCTGAGATAAGGCATTAATATCCAGAATATACGAAGAACCCCCAAAACTTGACACCAGCCCCCACAAATAACCCAATAATAAGTGGGCAAGAGAACTAAATAGATACTTCTCAAAAGAAGAAATATAAATGGACAAAAAAATATATGAAAAAATGTTCAATATCTCTAGCAATCAGGGAAATTCAAATCAAAATTATAATGAGATTTCATATCACTCCAGTCAGAATGGCAGTTATCAAAAATACAAATACTAATAAGCGTTGGAAAAGATGTAGGGAAAAGGTACAATCATACATTGTTGGTGGGACTATTAGTGCAACCACTCTGGAAAGCAATATCAAGAGTCCTCATAAAACTAGAAATAGAACTGCCATGTGACCTAGCTATCCTATTCCTGAGTATGTGTCCAAAAGATCTAAAGTCACCATACTATAGGGAAACAGCCACATTAATATTTACAGCAGCACAATTCACAATAGCCAAGCTATAAAACCAAAGTAGGCACCCTTTAACAGATGAGTGGATTAAAAAAATGTGGTGTATATACACAATGGACTATTATTCAGCCAGAAATAACAATGAAATTATGGCATTAGCCCATAAATGCATGCAACTGGAGACTATTGTGCTCAGTGAAATAAGCCCATCCCCAAAAGTCAGAAGTCAAATGTTTTCTCTGATATGTGGAAGGTCATTCAAAAAAAAAAGCAAAGCAAAGGGAGGAATTCCATCAAAACAGAAAAATCAGTTAAGTTAAGGAAATGGATTGAGGGGTAGGGAAGAGGGATTGGTTAAGGGAAAACAGTGGGATGTCTGACCTACCTTTCCTATGTATGTATATGAATATACCACAGTGAATCTCACAATCATGTACATCAACAAAATACTAATATTTTTAAAAAATCTATAAATAAATAAATATAAATAAATAGCAGAGAAAACATAGAGGGAAGGGAACAGGGAGTGGAGGAGGGGATTGGAAGGGATAGTAATGGGGACTGAATTAGAGCAAATTATATTCCATAATTTAATAATTATGTCAAAATGAATCCTAATGTTATGTGTAACTAAAAATAAACAACAAAAATTAAACAACTAAAAATAAACAACAAAATTAAAAAAGCAAATGATGATGAGGAGGAGAATGATAACAATAATAATACAAATGCTGGCATGGATTTTGGGGAAAAGGTACACGCATACATTGTTGGTGGGACTTCAAATTACAACCATTTTGGAAAGCAGTATGCACATTCTTCAAAAGACTAGCAGTGAAACCACCATATAACTCAGCTATCCCACTCATTGGTATTTATGAAAAGAATGAAAATGTGCATACTATAGTGATACATGCATACCAATGTTTATAGCAGTGTAATTCACAATAGTCATGTTATGAAACCAGCCCCAGTGCTCACCAAAAGATGAATGGATAAGGAAAATGTGATATATATACACAATTGAGTTTCTCTCATCCACAAAGAAAAATGAAATTATGGCATTTTCTGGTAAATGGATACAACTGGAGAACATCATGCCAAGCAAAATAAGCCAGACTCAGAACTTCAAGGGTCAAATTTTTTTCTCATATGTTAAAGGTAGAGAAAAATAAGCAGTTCTTTTAAATAAAGAGGAGATCTAGTGAAAATAGAAGAAGGGAGAATATTGAAGTAGGGGGTGTGATTTGTGGAGGAAGGAGGAAGGATGGCAAAGGCAAGGCATTGCAGAAAGAAACTGACCATTTGATTCCATGTGCATGTATGAATATGTCACAATGAATTCCACTTTTGTATATACCCATAATGTACCTATTAAAATTAATAACTAAGTAGAATAAAGACAAATAGGATAGAGGAAGGGGATTAGGGGAGGGAGATGGAGAGGGAAAGGGAAAGTACTGGGGATTGAAATGGGACAAATTACATGCAAGTATGGATATGTCAAAATGAACACCACTATTATATATAACTATTATCCACTAATAAAGACATTTTTTAAATAGACTGGAGCTAGGGAGACCTTTTGGAGGTCTTCATAATTACCTTGCTGAGATAGGTTGTTACCTATCTCAGCAACTACCTTGTTGTTAGGTTAACCTAATGTCATAGCAGTGGAAATGAATAATTGAATGCATTGGAGAGTTATTACAGATACAGAACAATGGCATCATCAAAAATCAAACTTTGTCTAAGGACAGGGAGTTGATTGTGTGTTGGTGACATTCTGAAAACAAAATTCACAAGGGGAATTTAATTCTTTGAGTTGGTTCTCCTATCTAAAATTCCATCCTCTCCCCATTTCCCATTCTATTTGTTTTTAGAATTTAGCAGCAACCTGTATTTTATCATTTTTTTATTTGCATAACCTTACTAGTATATTAACTTCCATGGAGGGACAATTTGTTTCTATTGTATCTCCAGCCCCTAGAATAATGCCAAATACATACTGGTTCCTGAATAAATATTTAATAAATGAGAAAAAAAGAAAAGACAGATTGAAAGCTTATACCTGGATCATAGTAAATGCTGTGGTCTCCACTCTCTAGGTCTGGAGACAAAAGAAGGCTTTGCTGAAGCTACTTTGAAACTCCATACTGGTGATTTCATTCACACTGTCACACAGGTTAGTAGTGTTTATTTTATGCACGTAAATCCATTTCGCAACTTGCTACTGAGCTCCAATGTGATTTGTCAAGCTCACATCCTATTACCCTATGGCACCAAGCATTGTAAATTATCTGCAAGGACATTGTTAGACGGTCAATATGTACTTGAAGTACATAGTTGTGATTGGCTTCCATTTAGAAACTGTTTTCATTGTTTTGTTCTCAAATCAATACAGGTTTATGTGTAAGAGGCATAGTAAAAAGGGAAAACATGTGTTTTAGAGTTATAAGAGATTTTACCTGTGTTCAAGTACTTCTTATCCATTTACTAACCATGACTTTAAAAAATAATTTAATCTCTGTATGGTTTTCTCATGTATCAAGTAGATATAATAATATGAATTATTTCAGTTGATGTAAAAGCCTAGTATTTTGCAAGCAGTTAAAAATGGTAGCTTTGACAAATATTAGCTAATGCTTCTTTAGTTCTCCTACATGCTAGGCACAGAGCTAAGAGCTTAATGGGCATGAACTCATATTCCCACAAAAACCTCATGAGATAGTTACTGCTATATTTTCTTAAATCTAAGTTATCATACATTATTAAGATAAACTGTTATTTTATATACCATTATAAAAGAAAAATGACAAAGTATGATGCAATATTATAGCAATCGTCTTGCAGGATGTGTAAAATGATCTCCTGCCCATTTATTTGAAATTCATGTATTCCAAAAAGAATTTGGACAATTTAGTTGTATGAACTGAACTGAGAAAATGCTCAAAATCATAAATCATCAGGTAAATGCAAATCAAAACCACAATGAGAGATCACCTTAACATGGAAAGCATGATTATTACCAGAAAACTAAAGGTAACAAGTGCTGATGAAGTTGCTATTATTGAAAGCCACGTGGAGTTTTCTGAAAAAATTAGAAATAGAACCACCATATGATCCAGCAATCCCACTACTGTGTATTTCCAAAGAAAAAAAAATCAGAGGGGCTGGGGTTGTGGCTCAGTGGTACAGCACTTGCCTTGCATGCGTGAGGTACTGGGTTTGATCCTCAGCACCACATAAAAATAAATAAATAAAGATATTGTGTCCATCTATAACTAAAAAAATATTTTAAAAAAGAAATAAGAAACTTTTATTGGTGCATATTAATTTTATAGAATAGTGTGTATCATTGTGGCATATTCTTACATTCCTATAACATAATTTGATCAATTTCACTCCTTAAATCTTCCCCTTATCCTCACTTCCTCCTCCTAAGATCCCATTCCTTTACTATATTCATGGCATCCATTGACTCCCTGCTATATTCGTGGTATCCTTCCCCTCACACAAACACACAGCATCCACATATGAGAGAAAACATAATACTTGTCTTTCTGAGTATGACTTAATTCACTTAATGTGATAATATCCAGTTCCACTCATTTTCCCACAAATTGCATAATTTTGTTGTTCTATATAACTGAATAGTATTGCATTGTGTATAAATACCACATTGTCTTCATAAACTCATCTTTTGATGGACAATAAGTTGATAACTAGGCTAGTATGAATCATAATATGATAAACACGGGTATGTGTGTTTCTCTAAAGAATGCTGACTTTATTTCAGAAAAATACTGAGGAGTTTATATGGCTGGATCATATAGTAGTTTCATTTCTAGTTATTTGAGGAACCTCCATAATGGTTTATCTAGTGACTGTATTGATTTATGTTCCCACCAATATGATATAGAGTTCTTTTTCTCCATCTCCTCACCAAGATTTATCAGTATTTGTGTCTTGATGATTGCCATTCTGAATTAGGTGACATGTAATCTCAGTGTAGGTTGATTTGCATTTCTCTGATGGATAAATATGACAAAAAATTCTTATATAATTGTTGGCCATTTGTACTTCTTCCGAAGAGTGTCTGCTCAGTTCATTTTCCCATTTATTGAATGCATTTTTTGGGGGGTTGAGCTTTTTTAGTTTGTTTATTCTAGATATTAATCCTCTGTCAATAGAGTAACCAGCACGCTAGATAATTGTCATTCTAACTGGAGTGAGGTAACAATAAATGTTGACAAGGATATGGGGAAAAAAGGATACATTCATACATTGTTGGTGGGACTGCAAATTGGTGCAACTGCTCAGGAAAGTAGTATGGAGATACTTCAAAAAAAATAGGAATGGAACCACCATTTGATACAGCTATCCCACTCCTCAGTAAATATACAAAGGATTTAAAATCAGTATACTACAGTGACGTAGCTACATCATTGTTTACAGCATCTCAATTCACAATAGCTAAGCTATGGAAGCAAATAGGTGCTTTTCAACAAATTAATGGCTAAAGAAAATGTGGTATATATCCACAATGGAATATTACTCAGTCATAAAGAAGATTGACTTTATGACATTTGTCATAAAGTCAATGACAAAAATGTCGTACTAAGTGAAATAAGGCAATCCCAAAAAACCAAAGGTCAAATGTTTTCTCTAATATGTGGAAGCTAACCCACAATAAGAGGGGGGAGGGGAAGAATAGAAGTTCAAAAAGGGTGAAGGAAGGGAAAGGGATCAGAAAAGGGAGGATGGTGGAATGAATATGACATAATTTTCCTATGTACATACATGAACACAGCCCAGTGAAACTCACTATCATGTACATCCACAAGAATGGGGTCCTAATCAGAATAAGATGTATTCCATGCTTGTATAATTATGTGAAAATATACTCTACAGTCATGTATAACTAAAAATAATGAATAAAAATGCATTGATAGTACTGTTCAATTTTAAAATGAGAAGTTAAATTTACAGAAAAATAAGAAACCTAAAGAGTGTTGAGTTCTAAAATCCTTTCAATGCCCTGAATTTCATCAGATCATTGTAATAAAAAAAATGCATACTTTAAAAAAAAGAAGAGGTGGTAGCCAGGTGTGGTGGTGCATGCCTATAAACCCAGTGACTTGGGAGACTGAGACAGGAGGATCTCATGTTTGAGGCCAGCCTCAGCAACTCTACAAGGCCCTAAGCAACTTAGCAGACCCTATGTCAAAATAAAATTAAAAAGGGCTGGGGATGTAACTCAATGATAAAGCTCCTGGATGCAATCTTCAGTAACACACCCCCCAGAAAAGAAGCTGGCAAAGATTTTTTTCCAATTCTGTGGGCTGTTTCTTCATTCTACTGTTTCTCTTGCAGAAGCATTTCTGTTAAGATTTTTAATTTGTGACCATCTCATTTGATCACTTCTTGATATTATTTTCTGGGCTATATGAGTCCTAGTTAGGAAATCATTGACTGTGCCTAGATGTTGAAGGGATTTCCCTATGTTTTCTTCTAGTAATTGTAATGTTTCTGTCGTATACTTAGGTCTTTGATCCATTTTGAATTGACTCTTGTGCAAGGTGAGAAATAGGAATCTAATTTCATTCTTCTATCTATGGATATCTGGTTTTCCCAGTACTGTTTGTTAAAGAGGCTGTCTTCTCAAATATATGGTTTTGGCACCTTTGTCAAGAATCAGATGACTGTAGCTGTTTGGGTTTGTCTCATACTTTTATTCCCTTGTTCTATGTGTCTGATTTTATGCCAGAAATATGCTGTTTTGTTAATATGGCTTTGTAATATAATTTCAGATCAGTTATTGTGATGCCTTTAGCATTGCTTTTTTGGCTCAGAATTTCTTGGGATGATCTGGGTCTTTTGCTGTTCCATATCCATTTTGTATTATTTTTTCTAGTTTTGTGAAGGATATTATTGGTGTTCTGAGGTGCTTGCTTTGAATCTGTACATCTCTTTTGGTACTTTGACATTTTAACAATACTGATTCTGTCAATTAATGGGAGTTATTTCCATCTGCTACTGTCTTCTTCAAGTACTTTTTTCAATGTTTTGTAATTGTCCTTGTAGAAGTCTTTCACCTCCTTGTTCAGGTTTTTCCTAGGTATTTTTTAAACTATTGTGACAATAATCAATTGTTACTTATATTATTGGATTTTAAGCAAAATTTTCAAGACTTTAGTGACACATATACCACCTTGATGGCCTTTGAAAGATCCATATACGAATTATACTTTTAGTTTCTTAAAGATTTTATTTATAACCTCTGCTTTATTTTTACTTAGCTTTATCCTCATCAGTGATATGTATATCTACATCATATACATACAGATTAGATATGCTAGTAATATTTTGTGGGATATATTGTTCAAATGCATGATCATTAAACAAAAAAAATCCAGCTATATACCAACTAAAGTCATCTCATGTCCCACCAGTGATATAAATTTCAGGCTTTGAGAATTCTTGGCACACAGCAACTTTTCTTTTTTCCTGATTAATTTATTCAGGGATTATTTATTGTATCTACTCTGTGATAGGCACTGTTATAAGTGCTAAGGATATAGCAAATAAAACTCCTTTCCCTTATAGAATTTTTCTAGTGCATGGAAAGATGAAAAACAAATAATTTTCACATATTAATAAATGCTGTAGAACACACACACGAGGATGGAAGGTTAAAAATAATGGCAATACCTTAGCTATGATGGCTATGCAAAACTGGGATGAGTACGTTGCAAAAAGGAATAGCAAATACAAAAGCCATGGGGTAGGAATGAAGGGAGTATTTAGAAAACAGCCAAAAGGCCCATGTGGCTTGAGCATAGTGAATGAGGAACATATTACCAAGGAAGTAAAGTTAGAGAGTTAGATTTTGTCAGTCAATTTGGACTTTATAAGCCAAGGTTAGAGGTTTAGATTTTATTCTAATTGTAATGAGAAGTACTGGAAAAAATTAAGCAAGAGGATGATATAATCTGATTTGTATTTTTAAAAACTACCCTAGATGCTCCACAAAGAATGGAATGTAGGGGAACCAAGAAGACCAATTAGTATTCTGTTATAAGTGAGAGATGAATGTAGCTTATAGGAACCTGGTAGCAGTAGAGGTGGAAGTGATCAGATACAGAATATGTTTGGGAGATAGAACTGACATTTCATGATTAGCTGAATATGGAAGGAGGGGAAAAGGAGAATCAAAGATGACTCCACAGTTTTTATCCTGTGCAACTGACAGGATGATGGTACCACTAATTGAGATAGGGAAAACTCAGGAAAGATAAGGTTTGGGGAGTGAAGCAATGCTTCTGCTTTGAACATGCTAAATTAGAAATGCTAATTAAACATCCACATTGAGCTATCCCGTGGTTAAGTGTGTATGCAAATCTGATGTTCAGGAAAGAGTGCCAGGATAGATGTAAACATTTAAGAGTTATCAAGATGGTATTACCAAGCAAAGAGCCTAGATTGAGTTGACCATAGGAAATACTGTATGTAGATACAGTATTTGAGCCTTGAGACCTTTCAAGTTAGCAAAAAAATTAAAATAACAACACAAATATAAAATTGTAAACCATAATATTTATTGCTGTACAATTATTCCAGGCCTTTGGAAGGACTAAAATATAACAAGGAGCATAGTATTGAGCTGTGACTTTTCTTGCTCTACCACTAATTTATTGTATAACCTCGCCCAAGTGCTTGTCCCTTAGAAACCTCAGTTTCATTTATTAAATAAAGGGGATTGGCAATTACATAAACTCTAAGACGTTTTGCAACTTTGATTTGTAGATCTCTGTGATTCAGCAGGAAAGACAGTAAACTTTGGGTTATAACTATCTGTGTCAAGAGAAACAAAAAGTAGCATGACTTTCTTTTTATTTGATAGAGACATAGATGTAATTTTTAGGTAGTATGTGTGGGCTGAAGAAAATTATTTTCCTGTACTTCATTTTGCCTATCCGCTATGAGTACAGAATCAGGGACTAAGAAAAAATTTGGTCTGTAGTTCTAGAAATCACTTTTTCCCCCAGGTTGCCTGAGGTAAAAGGGAGGGATATGTGGAGTGGTGGGAAGAATCATTAAAATTTTATATAAACCAAAGGTAATATGGTATAAATAGTACTAAATTTGGCTTCAAGAGCCTTGGCTTTTAGTTTTATTTTTTACTCAGTGAGATGGCTTATTTTGTGGCCTTTTCTCTATACTTCAGTTCCTTTCACCTGTAAAAATGAAGAGATTTTGCAGCTCACTTTCCTGGTGAAGTTTTAAAATTTTGAAGAGTTATGGATTTCTTTGAATATATAATAATATGCATAGCATGAATTCTGTCTTCAATTCATGATAATGTATATTTCTCTTTACATTATTTCATTTTTCAAGTGAATCAATTAAAAATTGTTAAGTTTAAAAATAGTCCAAGTCATAAGCATAAATAGTTTCTTAAGTTGTTTTTCTTTGAACAAGTGTTGATTTTCTTGTTCTGGAGATAGAAACAGACAAATCTGAAAAGGCACATCTGCTGAGAAGTTTTGTTACTGGGTCTAGGTTTGGGAGTCAATAGACAAAGTTTCTTTAACATGTTGGAAGACATAATCAAAGGAATCTTTATATCTCTGTACATTTTAGAGTGATTCCATGCCCAATTAATGAGAGATAGAAGTGGACTTTAACATTCTCAGAGACTGAATAATCAAGCTAGAAGTGTCCTTAAGAAAGATAGGTAGTCATTATGTAGTAAAATATCTTTCAGTGTAATGAATACACTTCTATGAAATGAAATGGTTATCAGGGTCCAAATCTGATATTTCCATAATAATATCACATACTGAGTATTTATCTTGAGTCAAGCAAGGTTCTAAGAACTTTGTATGGAATACATCATTAAAAAATATATGACAGTTCTATCAGGTAAAATCTTACTATTATTTTTTCTAGATGAGAAGACTGAGACAGAACACATATGTAACATACCCAAAGTCATACGTCTAATAAGTAGAAGGGTAAAAATTCAACATCTGTCCTTTCCTGTCCACACAAAAGCTATTCCATTAGTTAACACCCTCACTAAAGTTATCAAACACACTTGATTACATACAAACCTGTCTAACTGGTAGTCAGCTTATATCTAAGTAGAGCAGCATTTCTTCCCTGATATTATTCTTTATTCTGTGCTTTCCAAGCTCTTTGCCCTAGGCCTTAGACTATGTCTTCTCTAAAATTAAAGCTGTTACTGCATGGCATGACACTGTTTTGATAGTCTGAGGTGTAGCATTTGGCCAAAGAGATCTTGGCTGCATATGTGAGTGCTCATGTGGAATGCTATCTGGAAGGAATGGCTATGAGTAGGTGGAGCCAGCAGGGATCCTGAGAGGATCCCTGAGAGGTTGCTGTGTTGCAACATAATGTTTATGCAAAAGTGGCCTGAGAGGAGCCAGTTAGAAGAATTGTTGAAAGGACCAGCAAAAAATAACTACTCATTGAGTGGAAAATATCCACTCCTTTGAGAGCTGGTTTTGGTCTTCTTCTTCCCATGGCTTTTCTTTTCTTCCAGAAGCCAGTATTATAGCCAGAGGCCCAGAAATTGCAACTTACTAGAAAGAACCGGAAAGCTGGGATGGAGGTTGTTAAGGGAGAAGGTGAGGGCAAGGGATATAAGTCAATGTTAGAGTGCTTATCTACCATACACAAGGGCCTGGGTTCAATCTCTACCACTGCAAAAAGAGAGAGAGAGAGAGAATCAGTTTGATGTTGATTTTCTCCTCACCCTTATTGAATTATAATTGAGAAATGAGAGTTGAATGTATTTATCATACACAGTGTGATGTTGTTATGTATCTATATACTATGAAGTGATTCCCCCCAGTCAAGCTAATTAATCCATCACTTCACAGTTACCATTTTCTTTGTGTGTATACTGAGAACATCCAAGATATATTCTTTTAATAAATTCCATATAAACAATACAGTATTATTAACAATAGTCACTATGCTGTATATTAGCTCACCAGAAGTTTTGAGAACTGAATTTGGGCTATGTAGCTTGTGCTAGAGACTCTGAGTATCTGCCGTTGTGAGATGTTTTATTTTGCTTTGGGAATATTCTTGAAAAAGCCATTTGGAAAAAAAATTTCTCTGAGAACTCTGTGTGACTGTAACAGGAGGCAGATGAATAAGGAAGGGTTCAGAGGGCAGTCCAGAGTTCAAGATCATTACATTCACAGAGTCTCAGACTGCTTCCTGCTTTTCTCATTATTTATCCCAAATGCACTTGAGTTAAGGAAATGAATTGAGACTGGGTTGTGCACTTGGTGAAGATATTGGTATAGAATGTGCAAGAATTTGAAATGTTTTTCCTTTGAAATATTGTAACAGTTAATAAGCATCATAACATGTTAGAACTTTCATTTTATACTTTCTTTGATGCAGTATCTTGCTCTGTAGTAAATTCTTATAATGAGTTTTTAAATAGCTTTTCTGATAAGCTACAACTCTCCAAGCCCTAGAACACCTTGTAAAAATCAAAGACATTGATATAACTATTCTAGCTCATTTCAGTAAAAGTAGTATCCTCCTGTTTTAGCTTTCCCCTTTACTACATTTGAGCCACCTGTTGAATATTATCATGATCCTCTTTGAAATAAAATCCATCCAACAAATACTTCCTGAGCATCCACTATATTACAAGTATGTGCTGTGTACTGAGCAGCAAGTTCAAGTGTCAGGCAGAACTGGGATTTTTGCATTCACTAAACTTTTGCATTCTGTGACAAAATCATGATCCTGTCCTCCTTACAGAATTTATCATTTAGTTTGTCCAGCTCTGGAAAGTAATACAGGAAGAACTTGATTGATTAAAATACATCTAATCTCTGTTTACCATTAATTTCAGACTTTTTCTTAATGAGAACTGTTAGAAACAGTGGGACAATTTGTTTCACCTTCTTGTTAAATATGTAACTTTCAGATAGCCATATTTTAAAAAGGAACATTGTATGAAAGCAAGATATCTGCAGGACCAGCATGTTGAATAATTAGTTCTTTTTCTTTCTTTCTTTTCTTTTTTTTTTTTTTTTTTTTTGGTACCAGGGATTGAACGCAGGGGCACTCGACCACTGAGCCACATCCCCAGCCCTATTTTGTGTTTCATGTAGAGGCAGAGTCTCACTGAGTTGCTTAGAGCCTCGCTGTTGCTGAGGCTGGCTTTGAACTCGTGATTCTCCTGTCTCAGCCTCCCAAAGTACTGGGATTATAGGTGTGCGCCATGGCGCCCGGCTGAATAATTAGTTCTTGATTGACTAAGAGATTGGCTGTCTCCCTCTAGTGTTTCTTCAAATTTATTCATCTTTAAATTTTTAATCTAGTCCATTTTATAGAGTAAGATAGTGGGCTCTAAAGTCAGGCTGCCAAATTTAACTCCTAACTTCTCCACTTACATTAGTCTGCTCAGGCTGCTATAACAAAGTTCATAGACTGGATGACTTATAAAGAGCATAAGTCTCTTTCTCACAGTTCTGGAGGCTGGAAAGACTAAGATGAAGATGCCAGCAGATTTAATTAGCTGGTAAAGGTCCACTTCCTGGTTCATAGAAAGTTGTCTTTTCTCTGTTTCCTAACATAGCTTCCCATGGGAAGGGGCAAGGGACCTCTCTGTAGCATCTTTTGAAAGGTCATTAATTACATTTGTAAAGATTCTGCCCTTGTGACTTAATCATATCTCACATGTGCTACTCCTAATATCATCACCTTGGGATTAAGATTTCAACATATTAATTGGGAGGGGACACAAATATTTGGTCTATAGCAACTTATTATCTGTACATCCTTTGATAAGTTACTTAGCCTTTCTCAGTATTTGGTTTACCTACCCAATAGGGCTACTATAAAAGTTAAAAAGGAGGTAACATGTAAATGCAGTACTTAGTACTCAATGTAGTTATTATCGATATGTACTATGAGAAATTAGCTGCTGAATTCTTTTATCCCATAAAAGACTTGAAAAGCCAGACAGACCTCAAATAGTCTAAAAAAGAACTTACAAATGCTTACTACTTTTTCTATTCTGAACATACATTTATCTTTTTCTAAGGATCTCATGGTTTTGTTTTCGTTTATTCACTCTAACATCTGTAAGAGATAAATAGAGATTTTGACCTAATTGAGGCCTAAAGAGATCAGGCGACTAGCTTAGGGTCACCCCTAATTGCCTAAATCTCCTAACTCCCAATTTTAGATTCTTCTACTACATAATACACAGAAACCTATTGTTCTTTATTAGTTATCAGTGAAAATGTTAGTCATTTTCATTATCATTAACTTATAATGGAAAACTTCCTTTTAATTTTAGTTTTTAAGTGTTTATAACATTTTTAAATTTTTAAATTTTTCCTATTTTTTAATATTTATTTTTTAGTTGTAGGCAGAGAGAATATCTTTATTTTTATTTTTATGTGTGCTGAGGATCGAACCCAGTGCCTCATGCGTGCTAGGCGAGCGCGCTACCACTGCGCCATAACCCCAACCCAAATTTTTCCTATTTTTACTAGTTCATTATAGTTGTATATAATGATGAAATTTGTTGTTACATATTTGTATTTGCACACAATATTGTAATTTAACCAATAACCAATAACCCCAGCACTTCCCCTCTCCCTCATCACTTGCCACCCCCTGGTCCCTTTCTTCTACTGATCTCCATTTGATTTTCATGAGATCTCCACTCCCCACCTTCCTTTTCCTTTTTCCTCTCTAGCTTCTACATATGAGAGAAAACAAATGACCCTTGACCTTCCAATTTTTACTTTTTTGCTTAAAAAATGGTCTCTAGTTCCAATGCCAGAACTTCTTTTAATTGATGAAATTTTGCCAATAGTAATTTTCTTCTTCCTGAGTACATAGTACAAACTTTTATGAAGCTGTGTATAGTTGTTTTTCTATTTCTCCTTTTTATTCCCTTTGACCTTTGATAAAGGTTGTATGTATACATGAGGTTTGTGGTAGCTGAACTGAGACTGATACTGTGCCAGGAACTTCTAATTTAGATTGTTTTTTATTGTGTGCCCATTTATGTGCTGTCTATATGTAGATCTCAGTCACAATCTCATATATATAACATATGTTCATAGGCTTATAGAAGGGTAGAGGAATAAAAAGGCATAAAAAATCTCAAATGAGAGGAAATTCCTGGAGATGCAGTGGCTATAAAGTGTATTGGGTATAATCCTGTTTTGCAGGACCCAGACTAGTTTTTCTTAAATCTGTGAGAGTTCCTCTCATCTGTGCCCTAGAATCAAGAGGTATTTGTCAAAGTTTGAAGAGAGGGAGCTTGTGTGTGAAAGAAAGAGGAAGAATTCAGGGATTGGTCTACTTCCCACAGAGCCTTCTTCCCTCCTGCTGGAGTCCTCTTTGACAGAAGAGCTTTGATTTCTTTTGCTGGAGCATGAGGTGGGGGAGGATCACTGAAGGGAGTGAAGAAGTGGTCTGTCATAGCTACCCAATGTCCAGAGATCCTAATGGGAGAGCTCAGGAGGCAGCCCAGGAGAGGCTATGAAAGAGCCATCTCATTACCACAACAAGTTCCACTTATTTCTAGTTATTTAACAGCATTTGGCTTATTCTGCCCCTCACATTTTTATTGGTGCATTATAGTTGTACATACTGATGGGATTTGGTGTTACATATACATACACACACAATACACAATATAACAACAGAGCATTTGTGTTTTGATTTTTGTTTTGTTTTATTATAGTAAGTTCTTCCATTGTGCCTGCAAGCAAAAGAGTAGATTGTGGGAATTCAGGTTTAGGGCTGCATAAGAGCCAACTAAATATTCTTTGGATACAAGGAAATGGGAAAGCACTTGGGATAATCACCTCCTACATGATAGTTGCTTTATTTGAGCCTTTTGACACTACTGGAGGGTATTTCAAAAGGCATTTACATTGTGTGTATGTGTGTGTGTGTGTGTGTTTTTATCTTTTCAAATTTATCTTTACTTTTGTGTCACCAGCCTTAATTTCTGAGTGGCCCTTTTCCACTATTTCTACTTGTATCCTGGCCATTTCCACTTGCATTCTTATTCTTATTATGATTTGGCTACTTTGGAGGGCCTACCTTCCCCATTCAACACTCACCTCAGCTCTATGTCCATATGAAAAGATGGATTGGATATCAAGAATACAAACAACAGGGGCTGGGGCTGTAGCTCAGTGGTAGAGTGCTTGCCTAGCATGCATGAGGCACTGGGTTCAAGCCTCAGCACCACATATAAATAATAAATTAATAAAATAAAAATCCATAAACAACTAAAAATATTTTTTAAAAAAGAATACAAACAACAATAACCATTGGCAAGGTTGTAGGGGATAAGGCACGGTCATACATTTCTGGTGGGACTGCAAATTGGTACAACCAATCTGGAAAGCAGTATGGAGATTCCTTAGAAAACTTGGAATGGAACCACCATTTGACCCAGCTATCCCACTCCTTAGTCTATACCCAAAAGACTCGAAAACAACATACTACAGTGATGCAGCCACTTCAATGTTTATAGCAGCTCAATTCACAATAGCTAAACCGTGGAACCAACCTAGATGCCCTTTGGTAGATGAATAGATAAAGAAACTGTGGTATATATAGACAATGGAATATTACTCAGCAATAAAAGAGAATAAAATTATGGCATTTGCAGGTAAATGGATGGAGTTGGAGAATATCATGCTAAGTGAAGTGAGCCAATCCCAGAAAACCAAAGGCCGGATGTTCTCTCTGATAAGTGGATGCTGATCCATAATGGGGAAGGGGACACGGGAAGAATGGAGGAATTTTGGTCAAAGGGGAGGCTGGGAAGGAGGCACGAGGACAGTAAAGATGGTGGAATAAGATAGACATCATGGCCCTAGCTTCATGTATGACTGCATATATGATGTGATTCTACCTCACATACAACCAGAGAAATGAAAAGTTGTGCTCCATCTATGTACAGTGAATCAAACTGCACGCTGCTATCATGTATACCTAAGTAGAATTAAAAAAAAGATGAATTGGGGAATGGAATTTAGCATTTCCATAATTTCCATCAGTGACCAAAACCATACTACATAAAAATAATATTGATAACTCTCTTTTAAGTGAATAATTGACACTTTGTCTATCTTATGTCAAGTATAAATAGAAGCATCTCTGAAAGCTATTTTTAAACTAATCTGTAATCTACAATGTTAAGTAAAACAATATACTTACAATGCAAATACAACCTCAAGTATTTTAATCTCACTCCCCATCTTCCTACCCTGCTTTCTCCCCTAAGCTCCTCTGATGTGGGAATTCTGGATGCCACCACTACCTTGGCTCCCTTTTCTCTGCTTGTACCAACCAATCCCAATCCTAATGCCAAAAGTACCTGGCTTTAGGTAGAATGTCCAGGGATGTTTGACTACTAGCTATGGCCCCTAAAAGGTTCAGATTTTCATTGTTCAGCCTTGGTAATATAAGAAACTTTCATTTAGTACTTTCTACTTTTAAATAAACACTATTGCCCATTATCCAGCTGACCTTTTTGCAGTGGCTGATCTTAAGGGAGAACCTATTCCAGGCAGCTGACCAGGCCTCTAATTTTCTGTGCTTCTAGTACCTGCATGAATGAATAGGGAGAGGGAAGAAAGAGAAAAATGTCCCCAACACGAGTGGCTTTAATCCAGGTCCTATATTTATAGTAGTGCTGCAGAAATTGCCGTGGTCTCTAATCCTTGGGGTGACAGGTATTGCCAACCCCAGAAACATGTCTTTGGTTGTCCCTCCACAACTAGCCACCCACCCTCAATGTAGGGGCTTTTACCTCCTCTTTTTTATAAAAGTGATAAGAAAAGAGAATATATCCTACTTCCTCCCCTTTGAGTCCCAGTGAAGAATAAGTGCTGAGTTTTGGATGGCATGTTTCCAAGCGAAGGTGAGAGTTTGACCTTTTTCATATTTTCTCAAGGATCCTGCTGGTTTCTGAGCAGTGTGAGTGCAGCATGCCCTGAACCTAAAGAAAATACTACATTCAGACCCCAAACACATAAGACTTTCTGCTCAAGGCTGTGAAAGAGATCTTAAATGGGGAAAAGGGGGAGAGAGGTTGGAGGAAGGGTAAGTTGAAGTAAGAGAAAAGGGAATAAAATGAAGAAAGGGGAGATAAAAGGAAAAAGGAAGGTCTCTGAGTGGGCAGGACTGACTTATTTGTCTATTTGTGTTATTGCTTTTGAACATCTGTCATAAATCGTTTAGTTTTCACATGACTAATTCTGTCAGCTTGCCCTGAAAGGTCTCTTCTTCTGACCTGAATTTTTTCCAAACACAGAGAAGCAGCATTTTGACATATTTTGTCATGTTTTTGCCTTCTTTGCTTCTTCAAAGGCAGCCAGTAAGATGATAATTAGAGAAGAGCCATGTGGCTTATGTTAGCTGAATTTTACGATCAGATAGAGAATACTTGTCCCAGCCAAGGCCTGATGGTTTTTTAAATAATTTTTTTAGTTGTAGATGGACATAATATCTTTATTTTATTTTATTTTTATGTGGTGCTGAGGATCGAATCCAGTGCCTCACACATGCAAGGCAAGTGCTCAACCACTGAGGCACAATCCCAGCCCCTGATGGTTTTTAATAGTGCAATAGCACCTATGTACTTTTGATATTATCTGTAGCATACTTCAGAAAGCAACTGATAGTTCTTACAGAATGTGATCTTAAATGAAAGGGACCTCATTTCAGTGAAATAACCCACTTAATACCTTGAAAAATCACTTCCAACTATCATATGATACAGGCACTTTTGAGTGTATCTCCAAAGGAAATGAAAATACCAAAGAGATACCTGAACATTATTGTCGGCGCTTTTCACTATAGCTGAGATATGAAATCAACCTTTGTGCTTATCAGCAGATGAATGAATAAAGAAAATGTGGCATATATACACAATGGATATTACTCATCTGTAAAGAACAAAATCATGTCATTTGCAGCAAGAGGGATGGAGCTAAAGAACAATGTGTTAAATGAAATAAGCCAGACACAGAAAGAAAAGAACTGCGTGTTTTCACTCATATGTGAAAGTTTAGAAAGGCAACCTGAATATAGAATGGAGTCAATGAAAAATAAAATAAACTAAAAGACTGCTTACTTGTCTTACTTCACTTACATCCTTTCTTGCTTCTCTTACTTTGGTGGTTCTAATATTCTATTCTTCAAATACTCCCACTTTCTCCCCACTTCACCCTAAAAGACACTTATACACAATAAGTGAATGAAGTCTAAGAGGTCAAGAAAGTTGTAAGATGCTTGCCTTCCTGACATCACTAATATCTTGGATAACATGACTGCTGGCATGAATACTCCCCACTATGCTTCCTTTCAACATTTTCTCTTTATGTTTCTTAAGCTTTCTCCCCTAGTGTATTTGGCAGATAGGCAGTGCAATCCCCTTTACAAAAGAGTTACAAATCTTGTTTAGCCATGAAATAAAACTGATGAAAGTCTTGATCCTGAGCATAAGCCTGAAGCAAACTCTGACCTCTTTATAGTTATAATTCCTCTATCCATTGGATGAAAGCAGAAAACTTGGGCAGAGGGCACTAATAAGAAAATAAGAAGAGAATTGGTTAAAGGAAGGAATCAGTGAAGGGAGATTTATTGATATGTGGAAGAATGATGAGGAAGAAACATTTTTCATTAATAGATTATTTATTTCATAAATAAGTACAGAGTCTGGTTTCTTTTTTTTTAATATTTCTTTAGTTGTAGATGGACACAATGTCTTTATTTTATTGGTTTGTACGTGGTGCTGAGGATCGAACCCAGGGCCTCACGCATGCGAGGCAAGCACTTTACCACTGAGCTACAGTCCCAGCCCCACAGAGTCTGGTTTGTATATTTATTCTCTCTGTGATAGGAATATTTTACACAAATGGCACTTACCTGACTGACCTCTCTTCTCAGCCATTCCTGAACTCTACTTAACTCTGGGGTGGGATACTGATAACTATTTGCACAAAAAGGAAGATGAACTAAAGAATTATTTTCTAGGGTACTGATGGCATTTTGATATGAAAAGGTCTTTGGCAAAATGATATTATAGCACAGTAATAATAATAGTTAAAATTAATGAAGCATGACCTATGTGCCAAGCCCAGTAATGACAGTTTACATTTATAAATCACTTATTATACCAATTTTCAAGTGAGGAAACTGAGGCCAGTAAGATTAAGTAACTCCTTTTCCCCTGGCTTTCTAAGTCTACTTACCTTGTTCTACTTGTTCCTTTCTCCCTCATACTTTTCATCTTCAAATGTGCTATAAAATGCATTACATTTATTGTTTATTCTCTCCCCCCAATTGAATGCTGGCTTTATGAAGGTAGTGATCTCTACTCATTTTGTTCAATGAAGCATCCAAAGTGTCTAAAATGAAGCTTTGCCCATATTAGAATCTCAGTTAATATTTGGTCAATGAATAACTTGCTCAAGGCTATGCAAGTAGTGAAGAACAGAGTCTAGATTTTAACACAGGCAAGCTGGCTTCAGTATGCTCTCTTAACCACTAGACTATACTGTTTCTCTACCTGAAGTATATGAATTATTCATCAGTTTCTGATGTCATATAAAATATAATGCTTTCCACAGCTGCCCCTATAAACCATAGACCCATTGTGGTCTATATAGGGAGAGGTCAGTGGAGACTTCTGCATCATTGCCAAGGGATTTCCCTGGGAGAATTCCCAGCATGCATCAGCCCTTGTGGGCTCAGTTTAGCTTGGCTTATGTACAGTGTGGTCATTCTGGGTAAAGAAGGATGATGTCACAAGGGCTTATACATTTTCTGTTGAGCCCTGACATGGCTAAACTCAGAAAAAATGATTCTTTTGTTTTATGTAAGTGTGACCTTTTGGTGTCTAGTCCTTTCACATTCTCAGTCCCTTTTCCCAAGTCATGAGAAGAACTTTCATGATGAAGATCAAAAGTCAGAGGAAGTTCAACTGGATTTCTTTTAGAAATGGAAATGCACTACAATATCACTTCAGAAGGTTCTTTATATACTAAGTTGATTTTAGGCTAGTAGTCAAACAGGGAAGCTTAACTGAGATGGCAACTGATAGACCCCTGGTTTCTAGGTCATCTTAGCTTCTGAACACATTTTCTAGTTTATGCCTTCATTACCGTAGTATGGAATAGTGTATGATCAATAGTATTTTCCATTTGAAATTTTAAGAAGTGTAAAATATGAGAGATGATAATTTTAAGTTAGAAGACCAGATATAATGACATCTTGTTCATTCATCCCCCTAACCTTATAGTCTAGAGATATCAGATGTAACCCTTTTTCATTTGCCTGGTCCCTGAAACCTATTCACCAGTGCCTTTCCCATATTAAGGGGTGCCTCTTAGGAAAAGAGATAAATTGTTGTTCACATGACAATTTTCAGGGTCCTAGAGAGTGTAATGTGCACTGTATTTAAGTTGGAATAGAATATCTTGACCAACAATGACAACTAGACAGGATGATTCTGTTGCAGTCCACATGTAACAGGGCGTGGACAATGCAATATACTTCCCCCAACAGATTGTGAGGCCCTCAAGTCACATTTTCATTCTCTATCATTGTCTGGCACCTTTTCCAATGTTCATCAAGAAATTTTTAAATGAGGGACTGGGGCTGTAGCTCAGTGGTGGAGCGCTTGCTTCACATGTGTGAGTACTGGGTTCTATCCTCAGCACCGCATATAAATAAATAAATAAAATAAAGATAAGCTGGGCATGGTGGCACAAACCTGTAATCCCAGCACTTAGGGAGGCCGAGACAGGAGAATTGCGAGTTCAAAGCCAGCCTCAGCAACGGCGAGGCGCTAAGCAACTCAGTGAGACCCTGTGTCTACATAAAACACAAAATAGGGCTGGGGATGTAGCTCAGTGGTTGAGTGCCCCTGAGTTCAATCTCCAGTACCAAAAATTAAAAAATAAAAAAGATAAAAAAAGAAATTTTTAAATGAGGAGATAATTCCCTACATTATGGTAATTTTCTGTCTGCTTCACTGGCCTCAAGTAAGTGCCTTTTCCCTTGCAAGATATTCACTTCTTCAATTGTAAAATTGAAAAAGATAGTATAATGATATAAAAAAGATAGGTCAGATCTAGTTCATGGGAAAGAATGTAGAGTAGAATACATGAAGGGTTAGAGTGTGATAGACTCTCAGTGCAGTATTATTCCTTGCATAGATATATAATCTCTCTTAAATTCAGCTATATCATTTGAAAAATGGGGAAAAATTTGTACTTTCTATAATTTTGGTAATGATTAGATAACAATATGCATACAAAGCTTCAGTATCTGATACTTGTTATTTATTCAATAAATCATAGTGATATTTGTGTTTATGAGACTGAGGATCAGACTCTACTACTGGAGATTCCTTAAAAAATTTGGAATGGAAATACCATTTGAACTATCATTTTCTTTATCCATTCATCTATTGAAGGGCATCTAAGTTGGTTCCACAGTTTAGCAATTGTGGATTGTGCTTGCTATCCCAAGCTATAGTGATTTTTGCAATGGTTATAGATTTTGTTGTGTAATTTTGTAATGAATGGTACTTTAGGAAATGCCAAAATCAGGTAGACATACTCTGGTTGTAAGGAAGACATGAGAACTACTTATCTTCACCAATTCTTTCTAACTTATCCTATTTTTTAAAATGCATTTCAAGTCATAGTACATATATAGAGCTCAATTCTCCATTTCTATGGTTGTAAACAACATAGAGCCACACCATTCATGTCTTCATACATGTACCTAGGGTAGTGATGTCCATCTCATTCCACCATTTCTGCTACTCCCATTCCCCCTCCCCTCCTCCACCACTCCCATCTCATCCAAACTTCCTCCTTTTCTCCCATGCTCTCCACCTCAATCTCCATTATGTATCAGTATCCACTAATCAGAGAGAACATTCAGCCTTTGGTTTTTGGGGATTGACTTACTTCACTTAGCATAATGTTCTCCAACTCCATCCATTTACCTGCAAATGCCATAATTTTATTCTCTTTTATTGCTGAGTAATATTCCATTGTGTATATGTACCACAGTTTCTTTATCCATTCATCTATTTGTAGGGCATCTAAGTTGGTTCCACAGTTTAGCAATTGTGAATTGTGCTGCTATAAGCATTGAAGTGGCTGCATTACTGTAGTATGCTGTTTTAAAGTCTTTAGGGTACAGGCCGAGGAGTGGGATAGATGGGTCAAATGGTAGTTCCATTCCAAGTTTTTTAAGGAATCTCCATACTGCTTTCCAGATAGGCTGCACCAATTTGCAGTTCCACCAGCAATGTCTGGGTGTGCCTTTTTCATCACATCCTCGCCAACGCTTATTATTGCTTGTATTTTGGATAACTGTCATTCTGACTGGGGTGAGATGAAATCTTAGATTAGTTTTGATTTGCATTTCTGTATTTGCTAGAGATGTTGAACATTTCTTCATATATTTGTTTATTGATTGTATATCTTCTTCTGAGAAGTTTCTATTCAACTCCTTAGCCCATTTATTTATTGAGTTGTTTGTTCTTTTGGTCTAACTTATCCTATACTTAACCTAGCCAAAATGCAATCAAGGTTTCCATCTCTAGTACTAACTTGCTTCTCTCAGCCTTTACCTTTCCAGTAAATTGCAACTCATCTTTTCAGTTAATAGGGTCAAAAACATTAATATCATTATGTAATAAATGTATCAGCCAATGCTATATCTCTAACCTCACACAAAAAACAGAGAATATTCTAAATCCAACACCTTTTCACCGCTTCCAGCCTATCACCCTAGGTCCAAGCTACCATCATCTCTCTCTCAGAGTATTAGAGCAATCTCTTAACTAGTCTCACTTCTTCTATGTTTGCTCCTAACAATATATTCTATCATATTAGTAGTGATTCTGTTTTAGACTAAGTAATATCAGGTTATTCTTCCACACAAATCCCTTTAATGTTTTCCTGTCTCATTCAAACTAAAAGCCAACATCCTTACCCTGGCATACAAGAATCTGCATGATTTGGTCCATGTTCCCTCTCTGACCCCATCTTCTTCCCCTTCTCCTCATTCACTTACTCTATTAAATCTACAGGAACTTTGTACTTGCCATTCTTTCTGCTTAGAATCTCCTTCCTTCCAATATCCACATGGTTCACTTTCTCCGTTTTCTTCAGGACTCTATTCAAATATTGCATCCTCAGAGATACCTATGTAAAATAGCAACACTTTCTCAAGTACTCCCAATCTCTCCTATGCTCTCTTCTTTTCTGTAACATATATTAATTATTATCCATTCCCCCTAACTAAAATTTAACTCTATAAGGGACATTGCTCTTTTCACCAATGTATCCCTGGTGCTGAAATATATGAACAAACACTTACTGAATGCTCTCTACATTAGATTCCTGTAGTTTCAGGGCTATAGGTAAAACATGTGCTCTAACTAGAAGAGTCACAAACTAAGTTAATACGAAGACTCACTATTAATCATTCCATGTTGTATGTGCATATTAAAACATCATATTTTATACCTTAAATTTATGCAATTTTTATTAATTATACCTCACTGAAACTGGAAAAATTCAAATATTTAACAGAATTTTGAGAAAGTAAACAATAAAATGATTTTGTTTAAATAAAAGTCTGTATTGGCCCTCTGGGAAAATAAAAGATGAAGGCCTGCAACGAAATAAGACTGCAATTATTGTTGTAATGCTTAATGCTGTAATAAAGATGTTTGCTTGGTACCATGAAAGTTTAGAGGAGAAAGCTTGATGGCAAAAAAAAAGAAAATGCCAAGGTCATTATCAGGAAGGTAGTGCATGATCTAGAATTTGAGCAAAATCTTGAAAGATGGATATTCAGTAATCAACTGAGAAGAGAAGGTCGTGACTGGGAGTGATACTTTGAGAAGGCATTCGAGACTGAGAGAAGAGAAAATATGAAGTTTCATTCACTAGAGAGGAGCTCTGATAGACTGAAGAACCTCTTGATGTTTTTTAAAATTATTCAGATTCTATCCTTCAGGCATGGATTATGTTCCTGGGGTTATCTTATCTTCTACTTTAGGTAAGGAAAAGAGCAATAGAAAAACATACTCTTGGAGTCAAATCTTAGTGCAACCCACAAGCTTTGGGAAACTTGTGGAGATATCTTTTCTCCAGATTTTGGGCAGAGGAATACATTACTTAATTATTTTGGAGTGCTTTTGTCTTTTGACAAGAGACTATTTTCTACCTAAGCCCAACCCAACAGATGAAAGAATAAAATAAAGATATATTTCCATATTTGACATATTGTAGGAAGGTTTCTTTTTAAATCAGTGGCTCAGTGTTTATGTTTGGTTATTTCAGTACTACTTTCAAAGATACTGCACCCACCTACAAGTCAAACTAATTACCTCTGGTAGTGTACCAAATGAGATCAAAATTGGGTCAGCTGTTCAACTCTGCATTCAGTATAGGTTGTGAAGATTTTATTAAACTGGCAAATTGGATCAGAAAAGCAAAGCAAAGCAAAACAAACAACCCTACCACCACAAATCCACCTGTAAGTGGTGTGAAAATACAGCTGATAATAAAATTGGATTGTCATATTAGAGGCGTTATAAACTGCTCAAATACCGTTTTGTGAACACATGCAAATTGAATGCCTGCAATGCACAAGACAGTATCATGAAAAAGAGAAATAAATTACTAGTTGTGTGGTTTAAAAAATTGTTTTGTGCTCAATCACACTTTGGGGTGAGTTAAAAGGGGATCTCTTTTTTTAAAATTTTTTTAGCTGTAAATGGACATAATGTCTTTATTTTATTGCTTTGTATGTGGTGCTGAGGATCGAACCCAGGGACTCATGCATGCGAGGCAAGTGCTCTACCGCTGAGCTACAATCCAAGCCCAAAAGTGGATCTCTTTTAACCTGGTAGAGTTTGGCAGTAAAGATGATTCACTTTCCTATGCATCCTAGGTCTAATCAGTTGCAAAATCAAAATGTGTCTTTAAAAAATTCTGTTATATACATCTTCTCCTGTTCCTCTATGTTCTTATTGTCTGTTCCCTAACTTGGTGCAACTGTCTCATGACTAGTTTCTCTGCTTACTGTTTGATCTGATTCTACATTTACTGGAGTGGGGGGTGTCTCTGAGTAATTTTACATTCTCATGTTACTTCCAGAATGCAAGGAGATAAGGGTAATGCAGTGAAAAATGGGGAAGTAAAATACAAAATTGAAGACACATATGAGATATGTATCACAATCCAGTCACCAAGGTTAGGTTGCTCAGTTTAACTTTGAGCCCACTTCCAGTCTGTGTGAATTTGGGCAGATTATTGTCTCCTTTGTGCTACAATCATTTGTTATGTAAAAGAGAACAATAAGTGTACCTGCATCAGAGGTTTGTTCTGAGGATTAATTTAGTTAGTATAGGTAAAATCTCTTAAAATAGTTCCTCACTCATAGTAACTCTCAATGAGTGATTATGATGATGATGATGATAATGTGAAACCTGTATCTTTGGATACTTGTAGCTAGATTTCTAGACATGACATTGCTGGGTAAAATGGTATTCACATTTTATATATTTTTTTTCAGTGCTATGGACCAAACCTAGGGTCTTGCACATGCTAGGCAAACACTCTACCACTAAGTTACCCCAGCCTTATATTTTACATCTTAATGGATATGCTGTAACAGTTTACATAACCAACCAACTGTGCATGTAATTACCTGTTTTCTTCACACTCTTGTTAACATAGAGTATTATCAATTTTTTAAAAATTTGGTGGTTTCCTTGCTTTCCTCTGGTCTAAACTGATCCCATTGATCAGATTTTGTCATTCCTCTCCTTGAAAACTTCCAGTGATTTTCTAACTTATGCACAATAAAAGTTAGTCTTACCATGATCTCCAATTTCTTGTGCACTCTGGGCTTCTGCTACCTCTCTGACCTCATGCCTTTCTATTCTCACTCTGGATACTGCAGCATGTCAGATCCATGGGACCTTTTGTGCAGCAAAAGGTGTTGAGGACCCTGAAGTCCTGAATGATGTATATAATAGACACCTTCATTTCATATCAATCCCCTATATCACCCCTGAGCTTAATTCCCTTGCTAAGTTCTACCCCACCACTTACCATTCTTTACTTCCTCCCATTCCTGACCCTACAAAGAAAGTCTCAGTGATGAAATGAGAATCACAAATGTGTACTGTATACATCACTTGGAAAATAAAAGAGAGAAAAAGAAAATTTTTATACTTTGATAAAACTATTCAAAACAATCTTACCCAAATGAACTGCTTTGGTAATCACAGTGCCTAATATATCTTAGACATACAATAAATGTTCGCTGAATGAATAACTGAGTAAAAATCCACAAGATATAATTTATTAGACAAATACTAAGTTTTATACTTGAAATCATCAAGTTAGTTATGATATAACTAAATAAGAGCAACACAGAATTCATCAAGAAAAATAATGGGAAAGTTTCAGTTAATCATAAACTATGTCACAATCTTGGTGATTCAGGTGCCAAGATTATTCAATAGGAAGGAAATAGTCTCTTCATCAATTAGTGCTGGGGCAACTGGATATCCACATACAAAAGAATGTAGTGTACCTGCCCTCACACCATATACAAAAGATAAGACATAATGCATTTAAGACAGAAATGAGTTAAAACTTTAAAACTCTTACAAGAAAACAGGACCATATCTTTGTGGTCTTGCATTTGGAATGGATTCCTAGATATGACATCAAAAGTGTGCACAACAAAAGAAAAAATAAACCGGACTTTGTCAAAATTAAAAACTTTTATACATCAAAGGACACTATCAAGAAAGTAAAAGCCAAGTTCAGTGGTGTACTTCTGTCATCTCAGCAGCTCGGGAGGCTGAGGCAGGAGGATTGCAGGTTCAAGGCCAGCTTCAGCAATTTATCCAGGCTGTAAGCAATGTAGCAAGACCCTGTCTCAAAAGAAAAAATAAAAAAAGGCTGGGAGATGTGGCTCTGTGTTTAAACATCCTTGGGTGCAATCCTCAGAAGAAAGGGGGGGGAGGGAAGGGAGAGAAGAAAAAGTGTGAAAGAAAGAAAGAAGGAAAAAGTGAGTGTGAGCCCGGCCTGATAGCACACACCTTTAATCCCAACTACTAAGGAAGCTGAGGTAAGAGGATCACAAGATCGAGGCCAGCAATTTAGTAAGACCCAATCAAAAACTAAAAGTACTGGGAATGTAGCTCAGTGGTAGGGCACCCTTAGGTTCAATCCCCAGCAAGCAATAAATAAATAAATAAATAAAAGCTAGAAAGTAAAAGTAAAAATGCAACCTACACAATGAGATATATTTGCAAATCATATATCTAATAAGGGTATAATAACATATGAAGAACTCTTACAATTAACAAAAGATACAAAATGAGCAAAGGATTTGAATAGACAGTTCTCCAAAGATATACAAATGGCCAATAAGCACATGCAAAGATGCTCAGCATCACTAGGCAGTAGTGGAATGCAAATCAAAATCACAAGGGATACCATCTCATACTAACTAGGCTGTAAATAATAAATGTTGATGAGATTATAGAGAAATTGGAACATTTGTCCATTGCTGATACACCTGCTATGGAAAACATTAGTTATGGGAAAATAACAATTAAAAAAATAAAAATGGTGCAATATTATTCAGTCAAATAAAAAATAAAGATTGGATAAAGTACTGAAACATGTTACAATATGAATGAACCTCAAAAACATGCTAGTGAAAGAAATCAGAGACCAAGGGTTATATATTGCATGATTAAGTTTGTATTAATTATGTAGGATAGCCAGGCATAGTGGTGAACGATCCCAGTCACTCAGGAAGCTGAGACAGGAGGAGTGCAAGTTCAAGATCAGCCTCAGGAACTTAGCGAGGCCCTAAGCAAATTAGAGCAACATTGTCTCAAAATAAAATATATAAAAGATTGGTGATGTAACTCAGTGGTAAAGCACCTCTGGGTTAAATCTCCAGTAAGGGTTAAAAATAAGAAAAAAAAATGAAGAAGAGGGAAGAAGAATAGAAAAGAAATATCCTAGACTGAAAAGAAAAAGAGAAGATGAGGAGGAGGGGGAGAGGGAGGAAGGGGAGAAAGAGGAAAAGGAAGAAGAAGAAAGAACAAAAAAAGAAATACACTAGGATAAGTAAATCCACTGAGACAAAAAGCAAATTAGAAGTTTCCAGGAAATAGGAGGAAAGAATGAGGACTACTCAATGTATACAAGATATCTTTTTGGTGTGATGAAAAATTTTGAAACTAGATAGAAGTTATGGTTCCACATTTTAATGTAGTAAATGTTACTGAATTATATACTTTAAAATGATTATGGTATATGAATTTTACTTCAAAAAAGTTTGATTAAATGCTACATATTATGCATACACCCTCAGAAATTTATAGTGCCTTTTGGGTGTTAATCATTTCTTGGGAGGGAATTCAAACAAAGAAGATAAAATTTAAAACCCCAGGTAAGAAAGCAAGTATGAATAACTTAAAATTAGACCTGAATTATTCCAAATATACATCCCTGCCTTTAAATTAAATTCAAATTGCTATCGAATTTATAACTTTTTTTAGAAATATAAATCCCTTCAGACTTTAAAACAAAGTATCTTCCACATGCTTTTTTTAAAAAAATAAAGATATATACCATTAAGTCTGCTGCCTACTCCCTATGAATTAGTAGCAGCAAGGTGGAAAACATGATAATGGTTCTATGGATTTGGTAAGAAATTTAAAACATACAAAATTTAAATATTGATATGCCAAAGGATTATAGTCAAGGCAGAATCCATAATCCCAAACCATGCAGGGCTTTATAGACAGCATAAAGGGTTTGTATTTTATTGAAAATACAAAGAAAAGTTTTTGTTAGTTGAAAACCAGCAAAGAGGTGGTTTCATTATTCCAGGAAACAGATATTGGGTGATGGAATTAGGGTAGATGTGGTAGAAAATAATAGAGTTCCAGGATATTTATATGTATCGCATATGTATAGACATTGATTTAATTTAGACATAAAAATCTGGAAGTCAAGTCAGGCCTAGAAATATAGATTTGGGGCTTATTTAAATATGATTATAAAGGAGGTTCAAAGGAAGAAGATACAAAGCAGAGGGTGGAAAATGGGTGGTACACAAGTTAAAAATGTCTCAAAGACACTTTAAAAAGGTGAGTTGCTAATATTAAAATTTCTCAGATTTCCCAAACATCTACATTTCCAGTTTGTGTCCTAAAAATCCAAAGATCTGATAATACAGTGGTTTATATGATCACTGAAACTGAACAGCAGACATCCATTTTAGATGTAGCATGCACAATTAAGTTTTTCAAAGTCTTCATTCAGCTGTTTCACTTCTTTATATTACCTGTTTGGCCCTTCTAGGTATTTAAATTTGTGTGCCCAGGTCTACTGTGATAATGTAAGTGCACTTTTGGAGAAGTTTACCATAAAGAGGAGAAAAAATGAAGAACAGAAAAGAAAGGAACAGAGAAAAAGTGGGCAGAATGGGAGAAAGCCTTGAGGATATAGTGTCACAGAAGCCGAGGGAGGATAGAATTGTAAGAAGGAAGGACATCAGTGCTACTGAATGCTCCCAAGAAGTATCAAGCAGAATGATGTCAGAAGAAAAGTTTCCACTGGTGGTGATTAAGAAATCCCTTTGTGAAAGCAATTTTAGTATAGTAGCTGAGAAAGCAGCCAGACTGAAAGAGTATTATTGACCATTTTGCTTTAATGGGTATATTAATCTTCTTGGGTTACTGTAGTAATCTTTTGTCTTCCTTGTCTTATAGAAGCATCACCCCATCATCTTCATCTTCACAAGGTGTTCTTGCTATGTGTACATCTCGGAATAAATTTCCTCTTTTTATAAGACAGTAGCCATATTGGATTAAAGGCTCACTCCAGAATGACCACATCTTTTTTAAAAAATATTTTTTAGCTCTAGATGGACACCATATCTTTATTTCATTTATTTATTTTTATGTGGTGCTGAGGATTGAACCCAGTGCCTCATGCATGCGAGGCAAGTACTCTATCACTGAGCCACAATCACAGCCCCAGAATGACCTCATCTTAACTAATTACATTAAGTTATTCAAATACAAAGAAAGGTTTTTACTAGATGAAAATGGATTGCTGGGAACAAGAATAAAAGTAGGGAGACCAGTAAAGAGGTGGCTTCACTGGATAGTATTGACTCTGGCTACTACACATTCCAAAGTACTAAGGGTTAGGACTTCAACATATGGATTTCAGGAGAACACAGTTCAACCCATAACAATGGATAAATGCCCTGGAACTATCTGGACAAATCACCATCTCAAAAGCATGTGGCAAAATGTGGTGGAAAAAAGAAAAAAAAAGCATATGGCCATGAAAATGGGGAAGTACTAGGGAATTAAATTGATTAAATCATGTTATGTGTTTGTATAAATATATCACAATGAAACTCACTATTCTGAGTAATTATTATGCACCAATAATTTTTAAAAAGCCAGATGGAGGGCCTGGGGCTGTAGCTCAGTGGTAGAGCACTTGCCTAGCATGCGTGAGGCACTGAGTTTGATTCTCAGCACCACATATAAATAAATGAAAAAAATAAAGATCCATCAACAACTAAAAAAATATTTTAAAAAAAACAGATGGAACCTGCCTCCCCTTTACTGTGTCTCATCTCCCACCAATTCTTAAGACTCAAGTTTTGTTTGACCAGTTCCTGAGTATTGAGTGTTTCTTTATTACTAATTTGACCCTACCTCTCATCTTGAACCTCATTTTAGCCCTCATCACAAACTAATAAAATGCATTATCCTCCTTTCTCTATCCAGACTTATTTCCTGATATTTTTCCACTTGTTCAACAGTTCCCCACAGATTACACCTTTGGCCTTCAACTTGCTGAGTATTATCTTCTGCTGCTAGGTTTTTGGTTACTGTTAAGGGAACTTGGGCTACAAACTACATTATCTAAGCCTCACCTCATGGGAAAGGACTTCTAGAACTAGAAAATGGTCAAGAAGTAGTGGCAGTGAATGTGGACTTATATTTCTAAAATTTATGCAATGGAGGAAACATCATAAAGATAGAAGGTGGTACAGGTGGTCAAATCAAATAAAGTATTGGATTTTTGTTGTTTGGATATAACTTTATGATAGGATTCACAAGTCTAATGATAGGTTTAGTGGAAGAAGAAAGAGGTATAGATAGAAGATATGAAAAGGAAGGGGTAAAAATAGGTGAAGAAAGGTCCTAAGAAGAGGAGGGTCTGGAGCCAAAGATTTACATGGAGGAGAGGAGGGAAATCTCTTGGGAAATGGAGTACAATAAAGGGATAGGAAAAAGGTAAAGAGAAGTGAATTGCTGTGGTACAAAGAAAGGAAGTTATGAAAATGTTTATCAGATGTAGTTTAACCGTGATGTTTCATAAGCAAGTTGATGAAGTTATTTGTTGTGATGAGATCTGACTTCAGATGGGATAAAGTTGATGGAGAAGACATATAAGTGCTTCTATAGGGAACATGGTAGTCAGGCATGAATGAGTAAAACGGTTGCCAAACAGCTAGGAATGAAGAGACCACCCAGGATGAAGAGCATACATTTGTAATGAAACCAATCTGCCTGGTTTCTCAACTTTCTCCAGCAAAGACTTGTAACTCAGGCACCTGAGCAGGAAAAAAAAAAGATAAAAGGTTTACCACAAATTAGCAGTTTTCAAAACAAGACATGGAAAGCAACTGAGGATCTCATGGATTTCATAATGCTCTACACAGAGCAAAATTAAAGGCAGAAGGGAACTGATATCCTGGTAGAATAGGGAGGTAACCAAGGACTACAGATGCAGATGAGGGTAAAAAAAACTGGTTCAGTAGGAAGACGGGAATGGAAGAAGTGAGATGAATAGTGGTGGTCAGAGAAAAGAATTACAGAGTTCAAGATCTAGAAGGTGGTATAGTTTCAAGTAATGAAAAAGGTCTCAGTGGTAGCAGTATTGTCTGAAATGGGTACAGCTTGGGTAGGTCCAGGTACTGGAGGTCTTATAAAGAATGTGTCCTAAAGTTCTATGAAGGAACACAGGAGAATAAATGAAAAGGAAGTTTTATGAGTAAAGTGCTAGTGGGTAAATCTTTTGAAGCTGACATATAAAACAAGTAAGATAAGGAACCATGTGCAGTGGTGTATGCATAATTCCAGAGACTTGGGACGCTCAGAAAGGAGGATCATAAGTTTGAGGACAACCTGCAAATTAGTGAGATGCTATCTCAAAATAAAAAATAATTCAAAATAGGCTGAGGATGTATCTCAGTGGTAGAGTGACCCTGGGTTGAGAGTGACCCTGGGTTCAATCATCAGTACTGAAAAATAATCTGAGTTAAGGTGAGGAGGTAAAGGTAAACTTCAATAGAAGCAATGATATAGATAGATAATACAGGAAGTGGTCTGGATAATGTCATTAAGCAGTTAGGAAGTAAATTTTACCTATATACTTTAACACACACCTTGCAAAAATTGGTGGAACTATTTTCTAAATTGTGCATTAATATTTCTTCATTGATATATTTTGTATTATTAACCCCACCAACCTCTCAGGCCTCATGAGGTCTGCGATGGTGTCACGCAATGAACTTAGTTCTCAGCTCTACAAGACCTGAGTTTGCATTTCAGTTAAAGGTTTTAATAGCTGTGTCACCTTTCCATAATAACCATTTCTTGGCTTTTGTTTATTTATTTGATTTTTTTAAAAGGTGGAATTAGGCTATAAACAAGTGTTGGTCTCCATCCCTCCCTTAAATATAAAAAAACCTGTAAAATGATCATTATGTAGGATTTTAAATCAACATAAGAAAAAAAACAGAAGTCATCTACAAGTAGGATCTTTTATGTTATAATGATAATATTGAAAATTTAGAAGCTTTTCATATTCTAAACATTTCAGTATATATTTTATATTATTTTTTAACCTCATAAAAGATACAGTGTAACACGGTAGCTAAGAATGTGGATTATGGAGCCAGACATCCTGGGATCAAACTACAACTATGGTACTTACTAGCTATGTAATAATGGGCAAATTATCATTATTCTCTTTAGTTTATTTATCTGTAAAGTTAGTATAATGATATAATCATCTTTATAGAGCTATTGCAAATATTAAATGAGTTAACATGCAGAATTACTAAATAGTGTCTACTGTTACTACTACATGATGTCCAAGAATATTGGTTGTTATTACATTGGATAAATGTATTATCATGACTAATTTAGACATTAATTTTCCACTTTTACATTTGTATTTGCCCTAAACAACTAATTGGAAATGTGGTTGATGACTTATTATCACATTCAAGCAACACAGCCTCAATTCTAAAGAAGTTTTTCTATATTTTTTTGGTGCCAGTGCCCTGAACCAACCTGCATGAACCTGGAAGAAACTAGGTGAAGTCAAGGACACAAAGAGGATTAGTGAGGTAAAAGACTATCTGATACTACTTTGGTCTTCAGGAAAAATGAAAGAAAATGTGTGTTTAAATGTAAAATTTACCTCAAAAGTAGAGTGAGGGAGACATTAATATTTGGTGAGAAAAAATTTCCAAAGTTCAGTCTTGGATTTTCCTATAACATTGACTTAATCTCCAGACTCCTGTTTCTTGCCTGGAGAAACCAACTCACAGCTTTCTGACTCTTCCTTAGATGAAACTGAGAGCATAGGTCAGGACCATAGATATGGTCAGATGAACATTTCAGAGACAAAAAAATCCGAGTAAGCCCCTTTGCAGCTTCCCTCTCTCAGTTGGCCCTTTTAGGGTCACAGTAACACCATTTTCCAACTCTCCAAAGCATAAGTATCTAGGATAATTTTTTAAAATTTTTTAAATGTTTTTATTAGTTCATTATAGTTATACATTGAGGTTCATTTTGACATAATCATTTATGCCTGGAATATAATTTGTTCCATTTCAGTCCTTAGTATTCTTCTTTCCCTCCTCGCCTCCCTCCCCCATTCCCATTCCTCTACACTACTGTTCTTCCTTCTATTTATTCATTGTTTTTTAAACAATGAATTCATATATGCACATAGCATAATTTGGTCAATTTCATTCCATAGTTCCTCCTTTATCCCATCTCTCCTCCCCCCACCCCATCCTCTTCCTCTACTGATCTCCCTTCTTTTTCATGGGATACCCTCCTTTTCACCCTTAATTTGCTCTGCATTCTGTATATGGGAGCAAAAATTTGACCCTGGACTTTCTTAATATGGCTTATTTTACTTAGCATTATGTTCTGCAGTACCATCCATTTACCAACAAATGCCAAAATTTCATTCTTCTTTATGGCTGAATAATACTCCAATGTGTATATATATCACATTTGCTTTATCCACTTGTCTGTTGACAGGCATCTTGGTTGGTTCCATAACTTGGTTATTGTGACTTGCACTTCTGTAAACATTCATGTGCCTCTATCACTATAATATGCCAATTTTAGTTCTTTTGTATAAATACCAAGGAGTGGGATAGCCAGTTCATAGGGTAGTTGCATTGCTAGTCTTTTGAGGAATGTCCATACTGCTTTCCAGAGTGAATATACCAATTTGAGGTCCCACTAACAATGTATGAGTATATATTTTCTCCCATATCCTCACCAGCATTTATTATTATTTGTTCTTCATGATTGCCATTCTAACTGGAGTGAGGTAAAATCTTAATGTAGTTTTGATTTGCATTTCCATGATTGCTAGTGACATTAAAGGTTTTGTTTACATAATTGTTGGCCATTTGTAGCTCTTTGGAGAAATGTCTGTTTTATTCTTTTGCCCATTTATTGATTGGGTTATTTGTGGGGGTTTTTTGTGTTAAATTTTTGGAGTTCTTTATATATCATGAATATTAATCCCCTACTGGAAAAGTAGCTGGCAAAGATTTTTTCCCATTCTGTAGTCTCTCTTTGCACTCTTGTTTCCTTTGCTGTACTAAAGCTTTTTAATTTTGATGCCATCCCTCCCATTTATTGATTCTTAGTTTAATCAGAAAATTTGCAACTTCTAGAAGAAAATATAAGCTCAACACTTTACTATGTTGATGTAAGCACTGACTTCCTTAACAAGACCATGGATAGACCTGGAAGACATTATGTTAAATAAAATAAGTCAGGCACAGCAAGACAAGTACTGCATGATCTCACTCATGTGGAATCTAAAAAAGTTGATCTCATAGAAGTTAAGAGTAGAATAGGGATTACCAGAGGCTAAGGTGAGTAGGGGAGAGGTTGTTTAGTCAGTAAACTGTGCTTTCTTAAAGGAAGAATATCCTAGGATATAAACTCACTATTGTTGGAGATTAATATTCTCTTGACTGGGTTATTTAAGTGAACACCAAGTTTAGGATAATCAACTATATACCAGAGGTCAGTAATGGTTCACATTTTGGAACATATTGACCACTCATGATGTTAAACTTTGGTTCTTTATATTTTATAAGGTATCTTCTCCTCCCCACAGGAAGATAGATCTGCATTTTCTCCTCTTTGAGTTTCTCTGTGTAGTTTTTAAAAATACTTTTTTAGACGTTGATGGACCTTTATTTTATTCATTTATTTATATGTGGTGTTGAGAATCAAACCCAGTGCCTCACACATGCTAGGCAAGCGCTCTACCACTGGGCCAAAACTCCAGCCCCTCTTTGTAGTTTTAATTTGAAAATTCTCCTGTACTATCCTGGCCCTTCTGATAGTTGCTCTCCCAATAGGCTTCATGTCAGAGCTTCTTCTTCAGTCTATCACCTTAAGTGGTAATTTAGCAGCAACAAAGTATCATCGAAAAACCACTGGCACATCATAAGACCTATACTTTTACAAACTCCAAAGTCATCTGTTAATTTTTAAATTTTTCAGGAATTTATATATACTCACACATACATCCATACATACACACAAAGTACTTTTTGTTATTCAAAGGTATTGAAAGTATTTTTTGGTACACACTGATTTATATTTTTGCTCTACCTGAATGTTGGACGGAGGTTAGCTTGAAGTGAAGACTCAGGTTTCTCTATTGTGCAAAGTACTGTAGCATGAACTGACATCTTCAAGCCAAATGACCCTATGCAAAATGGCTTCCTTAGCCCTGGGCTGAGCCTAAGGTCATCCTGACTCAGCTGTGAATGAATAGGGGAGAAAAGGAGACAGAGATCATAGTGAGGAAATTTTTAAATCTCCACATCAGATAAAATTCATAATGAATGAACCTCGAGTTTTATTTCCAGTAGAAAAGATTTCCTTTTCCCTGCCCACCTAATCAGCTCCTACCCCTACTGACATGGATGTTTGTACTTTTCAAACTCACAATAGTAAAAACAAAAAAATTTAGATATTGCTATAGTGTCAACTTTGAGAGCTAGCTGAAAGCAAAGCAGTTTTTGTATTTTAAAAAACTCCAGTACCAAGTACAGCACTTGACTGCATGCAGTACATATTTTTGCCAGATGGGTGTTTATCATCTGACTCTATAAAGGCAAGAAAAGACATTGTGAATAAGGAAACTTGGAGACTCCTCCTCCCTCGACTTGTCACACAGGATACTACTGGCCTAGAATTCCTCATATATAGTCTTTTTTAGTCTCCATTATATGGCCTGGCTTCCTTTCTGCCCCTGAGCTACTCCATTAGCACTCTTCTTTCTCTTCTTCATTATATGTCAGAAATATCTGTTTTGAGCTGGGCACAGTGGTGCACAGCACTTTGGGGGCCTGAGACAGGAGAATCGCACATTCAAAGCCAGCCTCAGCAACAGCAAGCGCTAAAAACAACTCAGTGAGAGCCTATCTCTAAATAAACACAAAACAGGGCTAGGGATGTGGCTCAGTGGTTGAGTGCCCCTGAGTTCAATCCCTGGTACCAAAAAAAAAAAAAAAAAAAAAGAAAGAAATATCTGTTTTGTTTAGGATTTCAGTCATCTGAAGACTTGACTAGTGTTGAAGGGTCCCTTTCCAAGATGCCTCACTTAAGTGGTTCCTGACAGGAGACCTCAGTTTATTGTTAATAATTATCATTACTCATATAAATATAAAATTGTATCTATGATATGTGCAACAGAGGAAAATATATGGCTATGAAATCTTATTATAGATTTTTTGACCTCTTTAGCAGGTCAAAGAAAGGTTAGCTTAAAAAGGATTAGGAGGAGGGGCTGGGGCTGTAGCTCAGTGGTAGAGCGCTTGCCTAGCATACGTGAGGCACTGGGTTTGATCTTCAGCACCACATATAAATAATAAATGAATAAATAATAAAGATCAATCAACAACTAAAAAAAATTAAGAAGAAAAAGGATTAGGAGGAGATCCAAGATGGCAGATTAGAGGCACCTAGAACTCACCTACTTCTCCATAAGATAGAATCTAATCAACTGGAGAGCAGCTGCTCATCAAGGTGAGTGCCTATGGGAGAAGAAGGCTGAACCTCAATAGTGGATAGTCAGAGACTTGGAGAAACCCAGAGACCTTGGGTAGTAGAACAGAGGGCGAGACAAAATGTCCCAGCACCAATAGACAGTGAGGCAGAGGTTAGGGTAGAAGTGAAAGAGGGAAAGTCCATGTGAGCACATCTAGCACAGAATTCTGTACTGTATAAAAGTGCAGTCTGAACAGTGAACCTGAGATCTGCATAGCAAACTGAATCTGAAGAAGTTCTCTGCACTTTCCAGTGGATGTTCACAGTACTGTAAGGGGAAGCTATCTTGAGAAAGCTTTGTCTGAGTTTGGTACTCTGGGAGTCAAAAGTCCCCTACATTTTCTTGTGTCTGGGAGCCTACAACAATGTAACTACACTGACTCAGCAGGCACCTACCTTGAGACTCAGTTTCCCCTGGAGGGAAAGCCACTTAAACAAACCTTCTGAGAACTATATGTGGTAGAAAACCAGTCAGTGACATGTAAGGGAATAGAAGTCACTTCCCCTTTAAGACTGAAAGCTTAAGAGGCAGGTGCCGGATTTGGGGGGAGCAGTCACTGTGATAACACATGAGAGCTGAGACTAAGAAAACAAGAAATTTGGGTGTGGGTTGCAGGGAGCCCACTGCCACCCTCCAGGTGTGGAGAGTTGCAACCCCATAGAATTTCCTGCCACCAGGGACCTCAAGGTCCTCAATATTTTTTGCCTTACAAAGGGTACCAGGGACCCTGACATGCTACAGCATCCAGAGTCAGTCTTTCCATTGGGATGGACAAAGCAAAGAACCCCAGTGTAAATCTTTGAGTAGCTCTGCATTGCTCCCTGGCATATACTGGTATTAGGGCAGCTGAGAAATACTACAACTGGCTCCAGCCAGAGAGGACTCTCAATGTTTGTTCCATAAGCAACACAAATGAAAGAAGAAATGTGTGAGTAACCACCAGCTCTTGCCTTCTTCACTGGGTATATAGCCTAAGAAGACATGTAAAGAAACCCTGATTGGCATAGATTAAAAATATCCACTGCTGCCTGAATAATTGACCATATCAGAAGAGAGGAAATGTTTATGTTTTATTAAGTGTTTTTTGTGTTACTGGTGTTTTATTTGTGTGTGTTTATCTCTCATTTCTTCTATGAATATTTAAATTTTTATTCTTTTTATATTTCTTCCCTTTCCTGCTTTTCATTATTTCTTTCATTTTTTACCTTACTCCTGATTCCCATCTGTTTTCTTTCCTCTTTTTGATTTTTAATTTTTCTTTTTTTAGATTTTTCCTTTTCTATTTTCTTCCTTTTTAAAATTAATTTTACTTTTAACATTTTTAAAAATGTTATTATTTTATTATAGTTATACATAATATTAGGGCTCATTTTAACATAATTATGCAAGCATGGAATACAATTCACTCCAATTCATTCACCAGAACTTTCTCTCTCCTCCTTTCTCTTCCCCTGTTCCATTTCCTCTATTGTACCAGTATTTCTTCTATTTATTTATAGTGTTTTTTAATTAGTAAATTATAGATATACATAGAGGTGAAATTCACTGTGGTATATCCATATATGTACATAGGATAGTTTGGTTAGTTTCATTCCACTATTCCTCCCTTTTTCTATCCCTTCTCCCTCCCCCTCAATCCCCTTCCTCTATTCCACTGATATATTTCCATTAAATTTGGTTTATTCTATATTACTTTAACCTCCTTTTCTATTGGTGGTGGTGTTGTGGTTGTTACAATTTTTGCTTAGTTTTCACTTTATGTCTTTAGTTTATTTTTACTTGTTATTGTTGTTTGCTTTCCTCTTTCTATGTAGTGTTAAGGATTGAGCATGACACTTTGAGCATGTTGGGTGGATTTTCTGTCACTGAGCTACACTCCCAGCCCAGCTGAGAGAAATGGCACCTTAATCTACCCATGACCAAGTCCTGCTCAATCTTTGGTATATACTTCAACTTTAAAAAAATGGAAGATAGAAAGCCCCCAGCCAATGATATAGATCCGAGTAGATAGAGCTGGGCTGGCCTGAAGACCTGGTCCTGAATATTCACCCCTATAGCAACTACAGAGAGAAATGACAAAAAAGTTGTGGACACTGCACCTATGAGGAACCTCAGCATGTAACCTATCAGACTACACATTGCTGACAAGTTTGGAGGAGTAACCACAGAATTTGCACCCCATATATTTTACTATATACCTCACACCTGCCTGAACAACTAGAAGGACCCCCTTCTTCCAAGGCCTACAGAAAAAGCAGTCTCCTCTGGTTCTGAAAGACTACACAGATAAACAAGGACTAATACAAGCATGAAATATAATTTGCTCCACTAATCACAACTAAAGAAGCAACAGGAAAACTGAACCATGAAATTCAATTGGAATCAAACTCAAAATGAGATAACAAACTGATATCTCAGGGCACATTTTCAAGAGAAGTTTGCTTAGTAAGAAGACCCTTACATGAAAGTAGAAAAAATATCCATTCCAGCAGACATGCAAATCTCAACATAAAAACATAAGAAATATGAAAAAACAAGGCAACATGACTCCTCCAAAAGTGTATAAACTTCTAGCAAACTGATTACAAAGGAATGAAAATGTATGAAATGTTAGAAAAATAATTTGAAAAAATTATTTTTAAATGATCAATTAATTCAAAGTGGATATAAATAAATAGATGAGTGAATTAAGGAAGCCAATTCAGCATATGAAAAACCAATTGAATGAAGAGATAGATATTCTGAAAAAGAACAAAATAGAAATCATAGAAATGGAAACCTAAATAAGTTGAATAAAACACAGTTGAAAGCCTCACCAAAGATGGGTCAAGTAGAAGAAAGAATAGTGGCTTGGAAACAAAGTTGATGAATTATCACATTCAGACAGTAATAAATGAAAAAAATTAAGAAAGAATTAATGGAGCCGGGCGCGGTGGCTCAAGCCTGTAATCCCAGCACTTAGGGAGGCTGAGACAGGAGAATCGTGAGTTCAAAGCCAGCCTCAGCAATGGCGAGGAACTAAGCAACTCAGTGAGACCCTGTCTCTACATAAAACACAAAATAGGGATGGGGATGTGGCTCAGTGGTTGAATACCCCTGAGTTCAATCCCCAGTACCACAAAAATAAAAAAAAAATAAAAATAAAAATAAAAAAAAAGAATTAATGGAACATACAAGTTGCTAGTATACCCTTAAAAGACCAAATGTATATATAATTGGAATTGACAAAGGGGTATAACTATAAGATAAAATCACAGGAAATAATGCAATAATAACAGAAAACTTCTCAAATCATGGAAATAAATGGACATCTAGGTGCAGGAGACATTTAGAACCCCAAATAAACAATACCAAGAAAGAAACTCTCTGTGACACACTATAGTTAAACTGCCAAAACTACAGAGCAAAATAAGATTATTTAATATCACAAGAGGGACATTCCAAAACACATATAAAGGCAAGACCACTACAATAAAAGATTTATCAGAAGAAATTCTAAAAGCCAGGAGGTTATGGCATGATGTATTCATGTCCTCGAAGAAAATAACTTCCAACCTAGATTACTGTATCAAGAAGTCATCCTTCAGAATTAGAGGTAAAATAAAGAACTGCTAAGAAAAACTAAAAAAAAATTCATAACCACTAATCCAGCATTACAGATGATACTTAAAAGTAACCAGTACCCAGAAAAGGAAGCAAGACAAACATAATCACTAGAGCACAGGAAAGAATAAATCTCACTGGAAGAGTAAATAAGCAAATGAGAATTAGGAAAAACAGTCAAATGTTATAAATTCAATAAAGCACCAAACCTCAAAGATGAATGAGGGAAGAAGAAACAAACATTCAAAACATACAAAAGAAAAACAACAGCCAGGCGTGGTAGTGCACACCTGTAATCCCAGCACTTTAGGAGGCTGAGGCAGGAGAATCGCGAGTTCAAAGCCAGCCTCAGCAACGGCAAGGCACTAAGCAACTCAATGAGACCCTGTTTTTACATAAAACACAAAATAGGGCTGGGAGTGTGGCTCAGTGGTCGAGTACCACTGAGTTTGATCCCTAGTACCAAAAAAAGAAAAAGAAAAACAGCATGACAGGAAAGAGTACATGCTCTTCAATAGCAACCCTGAAAGTAAATGGTATTCATTCTCTAATTAAAAGATGCAGAGTGACTGTTTAGATCAAAAACAAAATCCAACAATTTCCTGCCTGCAAGAAACTCACCTTATTGGTAAAGACACAAATAGAATGAAAGTGAAAAGATAAAAAGTGATATTCTAAGCAATGGAATCCAAAAGCAGGCAGAAGCAGCTATACTCATACAGGGCAAATAAGAGATCAAACCAAAATAGATCAGAAGACATCAAGAAGGGAACATGTTGATAAAGGGAAAAATCCAAAAGTTATAACAATTATAAATATATATGCCACCAATATTGGAGCACCTGATTTTATAAAATACACTTCTGAACATAAAGGGAGAGATAGGCTATGGTAAAATAATAATGGGTGATTCAGCAGGTACTGAATAAATATAATCACTAATAAATATATCATCCAGAAAAAAATTAACAAAGAGCTGGGCATGGTGATGTACACCTATAATCCCAGATACCTAGGAGGCAGGAGGATTACAAGTTTGACATCACCTGGAATAACTACTTAGTGAAACCTTGTCTCAAAATTAAAATATGAATAAATAAAAGAGCTGAGATGTAATTCAGAAACAGAGCATTTGTCTACCATGTGTGAGGCCCTAGGTTCAATTACTAGTACTGTAATAATAATAATAAATAATAATGAAATCAGAGTTAAATTACACTATTAATTAAATATTCTTATCAGATATCAACAGGGTATTCCATATAAAAGCTTCAGAATACACATTCTTTTCATCAGGACAGTTGGAACTTTTCCAAAAAGGATTGGAATATTAGGCCAAGTCTTACCAAATTTAAAAAAATGAAATTATTTCTTGTATCTTATCAGATCATAATGAAATAAAACTAGAACTCCATAGCAAAGTAACTATAGAAAGTGTGCAAATACATGGAAATTGAACAATATTCTTTTGAACAGTGAGTCAATGAAGAGATAAGGTAAAGCAAGAAAATTCTTAGAATCAAATGAAAATGCCAACACAGCATACCAAGACCTCTGGGATACAGTGAAAACTGTACTAAGAGGGAACTTTATAGCCCTGAGAGATTTCAAGTAAATATCCTAATGTGTATCTCAAGGTCTTAGAAAAACAAGAACAAGCTAAGCCCAAAATCATTAAAAGGAAATAAAGATCAGGGTAGAAATTAAAAAATAGAGACTAAAAGAACAATGCAAACCATCAATGAAACAAAGATAGGTTCTCTGAAAAAATAAACTAAATTAGCTATACTAATCAATACACAATGAATACTCGAGTATATAAATGTAGAGATAAAAGTGCAGATATTAAATTAGATACTACTGAGATTCATAAAATAGGGAATATTTTGAAAAACTATATGCCAATAAATTTTTAAATCTAGACTAGATGAACAAAGGAGCATATATAACCTATCAGAATTGGACCAAAATGATATAAAATCTTAAATGCATCAAAACCATGCAATGAGATGGAAGGAGTAATAGTCTTCCAATGAAGAAAAGTCTGGGACCAGATGGATTCACTTCTGAATTTTATTTAACTTTCAAGAAGGATTGATACTAATGCTCCTTAAACTATTCTGTTAGCTAGAAAGGGAAGAAATCCTCCTAAACTCATTTACAAAGCCAGTACTACCCTACCAACCTGGCACAACAACAACAAAAACTATACACCAATATCCTTGATGAAGATAGATGCAAAAATCCTCAATAAAATACTTGCAAATCAAAATCAGTGGTATCCTTTAAAAGATTATAAATGATTATCAAGCTAGTTTCATTCCAGAATGGGAAGTTGGTTCAACATGTGTAAATCAATAAGGTAATACAGCACATAACTAAAATCAAAGATAAAAATCATATCATTTCAATAAATACGGAAAAAGCCTTTAATAAAATTTAATATCCCTTCCCAATAAAAGCCCTGAATAATTTAGTTGTAGAAGGATCATATCTCAACATAATAAAGGTTATATATAACAAAACCAAAGCTACCATCATTTTGAATATGTAAAAATTAAAAGCATTGCCTCTAAAATCAGGAACAAAACAAGCATGTCCACACTCACCACTCTTATTCAATATAGTACTTAAAATTTTAGCTCAAGCAGTCAGGCAAGAGAAAGAAATGAACAGGATACAAACAGCAAAGGAAAAAGTTAATTACCCCTGTTTGCAGATCACAAATTTTATAACACTGCACGCATGCGCACGCACACACATACAGAATTAATGGATGGAACCAGAGGACATAATGTTAAGAGAAATAAGTCATATACAAAAAGACCAGTATCACATGTTTTCTTTCATATGTTGAAACAAAACAAAAGGATGACCTGAAAGTAGAAGAGGGAAGGCAAAGAGTGCTGAGGTATGGGAGAAGAGAAGACGGGACAAGAAAGGGTAGGAGGAAAGATGAACGTGATCAAAATGCAATATATGCATGTATGGAAATGTCACAGTTAAAATCCATTAATTTGTACTATTAGCATGAATTAATAATTATAATTTTTAAAAAAGTATTTTGACTCATGATAAACATTTTTTAGCTCACATTCATCTAAGCTATTCATTGACTTTACAAAGACTTGATGAATAACAAAGTGATATTTTCAAAACTTTTGGGATAAACAAAACAGTCACTTTATTAGCAATTACTCAAATTGAATAAACAAAACCATCTTTATGGCCATCTGTTAGAAACTCATTGTTATATAATGTAAGAACATCTCATATTTTATGATGTCATTAGTTTAAGATGCCCTAAAATTTTTGAAATATTTTAATGTATCTCCAAACTTTAAAAAAAGAAAGTAGAAAGAAAGAATCCTGAAGTAGTCCAGAAAAAGAATAACTATTAGTAAACTAGGTAAACCAGAACAAATAGCATTCCAAAAAGAGGGAACATCATGTTTGGAGCAAGAAGGGATATGGCAAATGATAATCTGAAAGAAGTCAAGTATGGTTGTTGTTGAAAAAATGAAGAAAGCAGAAACAAGTTGAGACTGAAGATAACAAAGGGAGAGTCAGACCATGTAGGTACTTGTACATCTTGATAAAGACTATGTATTTTCTTCTAAGAGCAATGAGAAGGCCCATTAGTAAGTTTGGAGTAAGAAAGGGTAATAGTCAGTTTTTCCACTTACCAGCATCACTCTGGCTGTTTATGGGGAAAATGAATTCAAGAGTACAGGTGGGGGCCATAGGAGAGCAATTAAGAGGCCACCACAAGTCCAGATTGTAGTAGTATATTGGAATAATACACCCTTCTAAAAGAGAAGAGGAGAAGTGCACAGCTTTGGGAAAGATTTTGTGAGTACAATTAATAGTAAATGGTGATGGACTGGATATGGGTGGGAGGAAATATTGGAGAAGTGAATGTCTAGGATAATTCCTATTGTTTTGGATTGTTTAACTTAATGTATGGTGGTACCCACACAAATATAAGTAACAATGGAAAAGAACATGATGGAGACGGGGTACCAGATGGAGATATGGGGATTGTGAGTTCAGTTTTGAATCCACTCAGCTTTAGATGCTTTTGAAACAGCCATTTAACAGCCATTGGTTAAATGAGTATGAAAATGGAAGACATATCTGAATTGGAGATATAAATGTGAATGTGCTATTTTTACATATTTTAGAATTTAATTTCCAGGCATGGATGAATTCTTCATGGGATAGACTCTATTGAAAAGATAAAAAGTCTAGAATTTATCCACAACAAAATCTGGCATTCAGTGACTCACTTTGCTAAAGGGAATAGAGAGATATTTTTAATTTCTCTTATGGCATACCAAAAAATCCCCAAATAATTCATAATTTCAATTTTAACTTTTTTCTTTCACCCAATAATTATGCTCTATAATTATATGTTTATTCCTTTTCTTGCTCTTTTATATGTTTTTGTGGTTAATTTAGAGCTTTGTTATGTTGTTAGAGAATATGGTTTGTATAATTTTTAATATTTAGGAATTTGTAAGGATTTTCTTTATAGCTAAATACAGCATGAGTTTTTATTTAAATGTTCTATAGATATTTGAAAAAAACTACATATACTCTTTCTTCCTTTTCTTTATTTTTATTTCTTATTTTCTAATTGAATAGATTCAGGTAGGTGCTTAACACAAACTTGTTGAATCAGATTATTAAAGTTAAGTATATCAGGTTACCAGAGTATGTAGCAGATGGTATCTCAGCATGAAATGTACTTTAGAAAGTGGTTATTAGATATTAGGGACATGGAGAGGACCTGAGGCCAGAGCTTTATAGACAAATGAGTCCCTTTTGATGTTCTGCTGTGTGATCAAAGAGAGTGGCCTTGTCAGAACATATTGACTCCTTTTAGACTTTCAACAAAGAGGTTAAGTGGGCATTGTAGGCCCCAGAGATCTTTGCTGCGCATAAGACTAAGGTAGGAGTAAAGGAGGGATGGCACATACATTGTCTTAATGCAGCATTTTCTCAATGTATTTAAAGCAATATGTTAACATGACAAGTTAGAGGAAGCTGTGTGGAAATGTGTGAAACAGGGAATGTGATGGTAGAGGGGTAAGGGAATAAAAAGTAGTGCTTCATTTATGTGGTTCCTCCTTGGATCCACCTAAAGTATAGATCCCATCATGAATTCTACATTCCTCAGATATTAGATAGGTCTATGCCCCTTAAGGATATTGTTTAATGTATGTTCTACAATTCTTGGGTTTTATTAATACAGTTAATCCTCATTATAGTCCAGTAAGCATTATAATTGTCTCCATTTTACAGATGAGGAAACAAGACCAGAGAGGTTAAGAAAGTTGAATGAGATCACAATGAGTCTAGCATCATACAAATTCCTCAGATTGATGAATGGTTGTTCTCAAACTTGGGCCTCAAGACTTATACACTTAAAAATTATTAGAGACCAAAGCACAGTTTTTAAAAAATATGTTTTAGTTGTCAATGGACCTTTATTTTATTCATTTATTTATATGTGGTGCTGAGAATCGAACCCAGTGCCTCATGCATGCTAGGCAAATGCTCTACCACTGAGCCACATCCCATCCCCCAAAGGAGATTTTTATGTGGATTATATATATCAATATTTATCACAGTAGAAATAAAACTGAGAAAATTTGAAAATATTTGTTTAATATGACAAATAAATTCACATAAGTTCACATAAATAACATATTTTTTGAAAAATAGCTTTATTTTCCAAAAGAAATTAGTTTTCAGCATTACAGTTTTATATTATAGCAAGTTTCTTTAATGTGTAGTTTAAAAGAAGACAGATACAGGTTACAAAGTCAACATAAAAAAATCAATAACTTTCTTATATACCAAAAATGAATTTGCTTAGAAAGGAATCAGGCAAACAATTCCATTCAAATATCCTTAAAATAAAATAAAATGCCTAGTAATAAATCTAAGCAAGGAGGTGAATGACCTCTACAATGAAAACTATAGAACACTGAAGAAAAATTGAAAAATACCTCATGAGATGGAAAGATCTCCCATATTCATGGACAGCCAGAATCAATATTGTTAAAATGGCCATACAGTCAAAATCAATATACCTATTCAATACAATCTCTATCAAAACACCAATGACATTCTTCATAGAACTAGAAAAAAAACAGTCCTAAAATTTATTTGAAAGAATAAAAGACTCAGAATAGCCAAAAACAACTCAAAGCCTAAAAAGGAATGCTGGAGGCATCACAATACCTGACTTCAAATTATAATACAGAGCTATAGTAACAAAAACTACAAAGTACTGGCATAAAAACAGACACATCCACCAATGGTACAGAATAGAAGACAAAGAGACAAACCCACCCTCTATAGCCATCTGGTCCTTGTCAAAGTTTCCAAAAACATATATTGGAGAAAAAACAACTTCTTAAACAAATGGTGCTGGGGAAACTGCTTATCCATGTGTGGAAGAATAAAGCTAGATGCTTATCTTTACCCTGCACTAAAATCAACTCAAAATGGATCAAAGACCTAGTGTGAATTAGATCAGAAACTATGCAAATCCTAGAGCAAAATGTAGGGTCAACACTCTAGCATATAGGCACAGGCAACAACTTTCTCATTAGGATCCCTAAAGCTTAGGAAATAATGCCAAGAGTTAATAAATGGGATGACATCAAGTTAAAAAGCTTCTGGCAAGAAAAGGAAATAATAAAGAATGTGAAGACAGAATCTACAGAATGGTAGAAAATTTTTGCTTCTGCCAGATGATTAATATATAGAATATATAAAGAACTAAAAAAACTTAACATCAAAAACCCAAAAATAACTTAATAAATGAATTAAACAGACACGTCACAAAAGAAGAGATACAAATGGCCATCAAATATATGAAAAAATGATCAACATCATTAGCAATTAGGGAAGTACAAATCAAAACTACACTAAGATGTCATTTCACTCCAGTCAGAATGGCAGTCATCAAGAATACAATATAAAATGCTGGGGAGGATGTGGAGGAAAAGGAATACTTTTACACTGTTTGAGGGATTGTAAATTAGTACAACCTCTATGGAAAATTAGTATGGACTTTCCTCACAAAAGTAGGAATGAAACCACCATGTAACCCAGCTACACCATTCCTTGGCATTTATTCTAAATTAAAGTCATTATACTATACTTAACACATGGATACCCATGTTTATAGCAGCACAATTCACAATAGGCAAACTATGGAGCTAGCCTACGTATCCATAGATGGATGAATGGATAAAGAAAATGTGGTATATATGCAAAATGGAATTTTATATAGCCATAAAGAAAATTGAAATTATATCATTTGCAGGAAAATAGATGGAAATTGAGACCATTATATTAAGTGAAATAAACCAAACTGAGAAGGGCAAGTGTGGTATGTTTATCTCATATGTGGAAGCTAGAGAGGAAAAAGGAAAAGAAAGGTGGGGGACAGGGATCTCATGAAAATCAAAGGGAAGTCAGTAGAGGAAAGGGACCAAGGGAGTTGGAAGGGGAGAGAGAAGTAGTGATATTGGCCGAATTATATTGTTACATTGTATGTAGTTATGAATATGCAACAACAAATTGCATCATTATGTACAACTGTAATGCACTAATAAAAATGTGAAAATAAAAAATAAAAGAAGACATAAATTTTTATAACTGCTTCTACATTCAATCCGTGGTAATGCATTGTTTTGGCCCAAATATATAAAGAAAACATAACTGTACAAAGACATATTTAGAAAAAGGATAAGTATCTTAATAACCTTTTCAAATAATTGTGGATATTCTTCATTGATTAAAATTTGCAAGTGGTAAAAACTTGGTTGGAATGTGCAATGTGAAACCATATTAATGAACTTCTCATTTAATCAACTTTCCATACTCTTTTGCATTAAAATTCATTGGAGTATATTTTGAGTGAATATTTTACCTGTGCATTATTTTATAATATTCTCTTGTTGGTCACTTGGAAAGTATTGATTCACTCAGTTTTGTAGCTCTTCCAAATTTATGTTTATTATATTTCCTTGCACAATATCAAACAATTACATACATTAATATCACCACTAATCTCAACAGAGAAATCTTTAAGTAATAAAAAGCTGTTAAGCTCATAGAGGTAGATACAAATCTTCAAACTTAATTTTTGCTTAAAAAACAAATTTTACTTTTGGTAAAATATTAGAGACTTAAGTCTGAATGACCAAAGTTTGTCTGGCAATTGTTCTTTCAAATAAAAATAGTGTTGGATGAAAATTGCAGCTAGTTCCATTAATACCTATCATACAAGTGCTTTTCTTCGGGACAACCATTATACTAAAATGTACAGCAGAAGTGCTTTAGCCCCAAAGAAAAAAAAGACTCAAATCTAAAGATTGATATTTACTAATTTCATAGCTTCATCAAGGTATTCTTTCTTAATAGTACAATGTCTATTGAAGAACCCTTTTCAAACAGATACAAGAAAAAGAAAAATATCAATCTCACTAATGTTAGTAGACAAATGTCAGCCTGATAATATTAACTATATTTGCATATATGTTTGTGTACACACATATTCCAAAATTATGGAATTTAGTATAATATATTCATTTATGCACATAGCATAATTTCATTCTGCCTTTCTTCCCCTTGTCCATATCTCCTTTCTCCCTTGATCCCTTTCCTCTAGTTCACTGTTCTCCCTTCTCTTTTGATGAGCTCATCTTTTTAAAATTCCTTGTGTCTCTCTACCTTCCACAAATAAGAGATAACATTTGACCCTTGGCTTTCTTAGTCTGGCTTATTTCACATAGCATGGTATTTTCCAATTCCATCCATTCAACAACAAACGTCATAATTTCATTCTTTATTGCTGAGTAAAACTCTATTGTATATATATATATACCACATTATCTTTATCCATTACTCTGTGGATGGACAGCTAGGTTGGTTTCATAACTGGGCTGTTCTGAATTGTGTTGCTATAAATATTGATGTTCCTGTATGACTACATTATGCTGATTTTAGTACTTTTGTGTAAATGTCAAGAAATGGAATACCTGGATCATAGTGTAATTACATTGCTGGTCTTTTGAGAAATCTCCATACTGCTTTTCATAGTGGTTGTACTAATTTTCAGTCCCAGCAACTATGTATGATTGTACTTTTGCCCTACATCTTTGCCAGCATTTATTATTATTTGTATTCTTAATGATTTCCATTCTAACAGGAGTGAGATAAAATCTCAGTTTATTGCCATTAAAAAAAACCAGATAATGAAATAGAATGGAAGACACAGAGACAAATTCACATAGATAGTCATCTGACCCTTTACAAAAATGCCAAAAATTTATGTTGGAGAAAACATAGGCTTTTAAACAAATTGTGCTGGAAAAATTGGATATCCATATGTATAAGAATGAAGGAATGAGAGATAGATTCCTATCTCTCAACCTGCGCAAAAGTGATGTCAAAGGGGATCAAAGACTTAGAAATTACAACACCAGCACTGCAACTGCTAGAGGAAACATAGGCTCAATACTCCAACATATCAACACAGCCACTGGCTTCCTTATTAAGACTCCTAAAGCTCAAGAAGTAAAACCAAGAATTAATAAATGGAATGGCTTCAATTTTTAAAGTTTCTGCATAGAAAATCAAACAAGAGTGTGAAGAGAGAGCCTGAAGACTGAGAGAAAATCTTTGCCAGCTACTCCTTCAACAGGGGATTAATATCCAAGTTATATAAAGAACTGAAAAAACTTAGCATCAAAAAATTTAATAACCCAGCTGGGCGCCGTGGTGCAAGCCTATAATCCCAGCACTTAGGGAGGCTGAGACAGGAGAATTGCGAGTTCAAAGCCAGCCTCAGCAACAGGGAGGTGCTAAGCAATTCAGTGAGACCTTGTCTCTACATAAAACACAAAATAGGGCTGGGGATGTGGCTTAGTGGTCGAGTGCCCCTGAGTTCAATCTCCAGTACCAAAAAAAAACTAGTAACCCAATCAATAAATGGGCAAAGGAACAAACAGCCATTGCTCAAAAGAAGAAATACAAATGGCCAACAAATATATGAAAAAAATTTCAAGATATTCTTAAGTGAAACTACAATTTGAAAACGACATATGTGTAATATTATTTAACATAATAGTTACTAGTTTATCTTTCTACCACTGCCTTGTTTTGTGTTAAGGTGCCGATAATTTAATACCACTGCTTTTGTACCATTATAGAAAATATCAATGCAAGCCGGGCGCGGTGGCTCAAGCCTGTAATCCCAGCACTTAGGGAGGCTGAGACAGGAGAATCACGAGTTCAAAGCCAGCCTCAGCAATGGCGAGGTGCTAAACAACTCAGTGAGACCCTGTCTCTACATAAAACACAAAATAGGGCTGGGGATGTGGCTCAGTGGTCGAGTGCCCCTGAGTTCAATCCCCAGTACCACAAAAAAAAAAAAAAAAAAAAAAGAAAATATCAATGCAGTGAAAGGCAAATGAAATCTTCATCCTATTATTAAAATATTTTGACCTCATGAATCCTCTGAAAATGTCATGAGATTCCTGAGATATTTGCAGATCATACATTAAGAAGCACTGTTATAGAGATACAGAATGAATGGAATCTGAGCTGCAAAACCAGCATGTATGGGTTACATTTCCATTCTTCAGGATTCATTAGTGCTCCGAAATTTCCTGATCACTAGCACAGGAATAGACTCAGAAAGACTGTACAGTCCCACTTTTACCAGCCAGTAAAAGCACTATATGTTTCCTGGGGGTATGATTTCTTTGTTTGTTTGGCACAGAGAATGGAACCAGAGGCATGTAACCACTGAGCCATGCCCCTGGCCCTTTTTATTTTTTATTTTGAGATGGGGTCTCACAAAAATTACTTAGGGCCTAAGTTGCTGAGGCTGGATTTGAACTTGAGACCCTCCTGCTTTAGCCACTCCAGTCTCTGAGATTACAGGTTTGTGACACCACATTCAGCTTTTGGGGGTATGATTTATTTCTGAGGAGGAAGCATTTGTTTTCTGGCCGAAGTCTTTTATAAAGATGCTTCAGATGCGACAAGTGTTAGGCTTTGATGAACAGATTCTATTAATTAAGAAGCTGAGAGGTCTTCCTGAGGCATCCATTCCTGTAATCAAGTTTCTACAAGTTCTGGTTCATGTTTGGGAACATGGTGTGCAATGGCTATATGTGCTGAGTTTCTGGACACTCTAAAAGGAAAGTGAATGAATTCGGCAGGGACAAGACAATCAGCTGAGAGAAATATAGGGTTGCCATATGTGAGTCACAAATTTTTTTTAATTTAATTATTTTATTTAAATGTGTTTCAAGTCATAGTACATCTACCGAGCTCAATTTTTTCATTTCTCTGGTTGCAAACCAGATAGAGTCGCACCATTTGTGTCTTCATACATGCACCAAAGGAAGTGATGACAATCTCAATCAACCATCATTACTATACCCATTCCCCTTTCCTTCCTCCCACATCCCCCCTG
>CM053417.1:79476067-79497523 GCA_028644305.1 Xerus rutilus | reverse complement strand
TTGTAGTGTGTTGTTTTTAAATCTTTAGGGTATAGGCCAAGGAGTGGGATAGCTGGATCGAATGGTGGTTCCATTCCAAGTTTTTTAAGAAATCTCCAAATTGCTTTCCAGATTGGTTGCACCAGTTTGCAGTCCCACCAGCAATGTTTGAGTGTACCTTTTTCACCGCATCCTCGCCAGCACTTATTGTTGCTGGTATTTTGGATAGCTGCCATTCTGACTGGTGTGAGATGAAATCTGAGCGTAGTTTTGATTTGCATTTCTCTAATGGCTAGAGATAATGAACATTTCTTCATATATATATTTATTGATTGTATACCGTCTTCTGAGAGGTTTCTATTCAGCTCTTTAGCCCATTTATTGATTGAGTGGTTGGTTTTTTTGGTGTTAGGTTTTTTGAGTTCTTTATATATCCTGGAGATCAGTGTTCTATCTGATGTGCGTGTGGCAAAAATTTGCTGTGAGTCACAAAATTTTAATCTTGGGTTTTCTCCAGTGCCTGCCTAGTAGAAGAGACTGGGGTGTGAGTTAACACTAAAGTATTGGCTGGAAGAACCAATTATTGTTGACCTTCATTCATGACTCTTGGCTTCAAGCCAGCCACCTAGGAAATTTCCTAAGACTGAAATTATGAACCTAGGTGCTCATATGAAAGTACTGTTGGGCAATGGCATTATTGTCAAAATCTAATTTAATAACAATAGTTTTTAACATAGCATTTACTATGTCAGGCACGGAACTGAGCATTTGCTTTGAATAATCTCATTTAATTCTCACAGTAATTATATGAGTTAGGTACTATCACCATTTCTACTTCACAGAAAATGACATCTAACTATAAAGAGGTTAAAAGACTCATCCAAAATCATACTCCTATAAATGATAGAGATTATATTCTAGTGCAGGCAATCTTGATTGTAAACACATATTTTAAAAGGTAATACTTCTTGCCGATATATGAAAATATTCAGTATTATGTTACTTATCAGACTTTGAGAAACACAAAATGGATCAATGATTGACACCCATATTCAGTTATTTTCAGTGCTGCATTTTCATAAAACATATGACAAGAGAGCCATGACATGAGGTATTTTTTTTAAATTTTTTTTAGTTGTAGATGGACACAATATCTTTATTTTATTTATTTATTTTTATGTGGTGCTGAGGATTGAACCCAGTGCCTCACGCATGCAAAGCAAGCGCTCTGCCACTGAGCCACAATCCCGGCCCCGACATGAGGTATTTCTCAACAAATTTTGACTAGGTGAGATTGTACCATTTTGAAAGCCTGCTCTGAGGGATTTTGGGGTGGTGGTCTGAGGAGTCTTGGAACAGGTGATGAAAATCATACATTTCATGAGAATGTTTGTGGTTCTATATGATATCATGATTTTAGGCAAAACTTTTGTAGACTTCCAAATAAATTAATTCAGTAATGTTACAGGATAAGAAATCAACATACAAAATCACTTGTGTCTCAACACATTAACAATAAACTATTTGAAAAAGAAATTATGAAAATATCCCCTTTTGTAATTGCATCAGAAAAATAAAATACAAATAAATTTAACCAAGGAGGTGAAAGGTCTGTATACCAAAATCTCTAAGAAGAAATTAAAATGACACAAATAAGTAGGAAGATAACCCATGTTAATGAATTAAAAATAGTAATACAGTTAAAAATGTCCATACTACCCAAAGTATGCCATACATTCCATGCATTCTCTGTCAAAATGTTAATGATATTTTACATGAAATAGAAAAAAAAAACAATACTAAAATTAGTATGGTACCACAAAAGACCCAAACAACCAAAACAATCTGGAGCAAGGAATATAATGTGGAGATGTCACTCTTCTTGATTTCAAACCATATTATAAACTGTAGTAATCAAAACATTATTGGGGCTGGGGTTGTGGCTCAGTGGTAGAGCGCTTGCCTCGCATGTGTGAGGCGCTGGGTTTCATCCTCAGCACCACATAAAAATAAATAAAGATATTGTGTGTCCATCTATAACTAAAAATTTTTTTTTTAAATTGGCTAGACATAGTGGCAAATGCCTGTAATCCCAGCAACTCAGAAATTTGAGGCAGGAGGATCACAAGTTTGAGGCCAGCTTCAGCAATTTAGCAAGCCCCTATCTTGAAATGAAAATTTTTTTAAAAAAGCTGTGTATATAGCTCAGTGGTAAAGCACTATTAAATTTAATCCTCAGTACCAAAAAGTGTATGTTAACCACCATAAAAATGACCATGTGGAGCAATGGAACTGAATAGAGAGCCCAGAAATAAATCCACATATATGTGGTCAACTAATCTTTGACAGGGGCACCAAGAACACACAATGGGGAAAGTATGGTCTCTTCAATAAATGATGGTGGAAATATTGGACTCTCATACCATGTTTAAAAATTACCTAAAAATGAATTGAAGACATAAATGTTGACCTGAAACCATAAAACTAGAGTAAAACATACAGAAAAGGGTCTGTGGCATTGGTTTTAACAATGATGTTTTTGGGTTGTGAACCCAAAAGCACAAGCAAGAAAAGCAAAAATAAACAATTGGGACTACATCAAACTAAAAAGATTCTGCACAGCAAATTAAAACTATACTGAGATTTCATCTCACTCCAGTCAAAATGACAACAATTAAGAATACAAGTAACGAGGTGCTAAGCAACTCAGTGAGACCCTGTCTCTACATAAAACACAAAATAGGGCTGGGGATGTGGCTCAGTGGTCGAGTGCCCCTGAGTTCAATCCCCGGTACCAAAAAAAAAAAAAGAATACAAGTAACAATACATATTAGTGAGGATGTGGGGAAAATGGTATACTCATACATTGCTGGTAGGACTCAAAATTGGTGCAACCAGTCTCAAAAGCAGTGTGGAGATTCCTCCCAATAGCTTGGAATGGAACCACCATTTGACTCAAGTATCCCACTCATTGGTGTATACCCTAAGGACATAAAATCAGCATACTACAGTGATGCAGCCATATAATTGTTTATAGCAGCTCAATTTACAATAGCTAAGCTATGAAACCACCCTAGGTGCCCTTCAACAGATGAATGGATAAAGAAATTGTGGTATATTACACAATGGAATATTACTCAGCCATAAAGAAGAATGACTATGACTTTTGCTGGTAAATGGATGGATCTGGAGACTATTATGCTAAGTGAAATAAGTCAATCTGAAAACCCAAAAGTCAAATATTCTCACTGATATGTGGATACTAACACACAACAAGGTGGGGAGGGAAACTGACTGCCACAGAATTATTTTCAGATATAGTTAATCTTAACATATTTGGTGATACACACAATTGCTATTTTACCTCATAAAAAGCAGTCATAAATAATAAGTAAGGTTGGAATCAAGAACGGTAGAGCACACTAGGAGTTCTGAGGAAGGAGGATTGCAAATTTAAGGCCACCCTAGGCAACTTAGCAACATCCTGTCTCAAAATAAAGAATAGGCAAAAAGGCTGGGGATATAGCTCAGTGGTAGAGCGAGTGCCTCTGGGTCCAGTCTTCAGTACTGCAAAAAAAAAAAAAATGAGGAAAGGTGGAAGGTCAATAAAAGATCTGGATCTGAAGGGGATAAAATATCTTCTCTGAAGATGTCCATCTAGGTTGTAGAACTGTAAAGAGTTTAGGGGTGGGGGCTGTGGTTGTAGCTCAGTGGTAGAACTCTTGCCTAGCATATGTGAGGCACTGGGTTCAATCGTCTGCAATAGATAAATAAATAAATAAATAAATGGTATTAGATCCATCTACAAATAATTTTTTTTTTAAAAAAAGAGTTTGTGGGGATTAGGAGAGGCTTTCACCCTGAGATACTAGAGATGTGAGATCAATGAATCAGTCAATTTAGAGAAGGGGATAAGTGCATGAAGCCTCATGACCTCAAAGTAGTCAAAGGAATTTTGTCTACTACTTTTGTTTAAAATTTTCAGAACACTTCTTTAAAATGAAATATCAAAAAATGTCCCAAGAATTATAACATGTTTTAAATATCACATTAAACAAAAATATATTTTTAACTCCCAATAAAATAATACTATTCTTACTTATAAATATACAATTTCAGAGTGTAATATAGGAGGTATGGTCCAATTATGACTCCATATTTCAATTTGTATGATGAAATATTCTTTTAATGTTGTGATTTGGCAATAATATCCAATATATAGTGGATGTCCTTGGGAGATGTAAGGCCTTGACCAAGTGATTTTCAGGTTCCCCTTGTGATAGACCATGAAAAAACCTTTTATAGTGCTTTCTGAAGAATGTAATATTGTTAAACATAGATAGTGGCTAATTATCATAGTTTCTCTAGCAAGAGGGATCAGTTCTCTAGAAATTCTATATAGACATAGAAATTATTAAAATCCAGAGGCTCTGAGCCCAAGACAACTAAGAATGGACTGTTGCTAAAATACCAGTCTCATTTTTTTAACCTTATACTAAGAATAATCTCCCTAAATTAAAAAAAAAAAGATCCTTAACTAAAAATGAAGCTGGAGTCCAAAGTCCAGGGATATTCAAATGGGAACCAGTGCTAGAGAAGCCCATTGATTTCCAGTCTCTGCCCAGCATCCACTCCACTCCTTCCCCTCCTTGTCCTCCTCCTCTTCCACCTAATTTAAAACTGGTGAAATGTTGAGAATGAGTCAGTATTGGGAGACAGTAGAAATGAAGCACATATACAAACTGGTATGTACTTGACTATAAAACAGGGATAATAACTCTTAGAGTAGTTTCATGGATTAAATAAGGCAAATATCATGCTTAGCATCATGCTCCATTAATGTTAACCCATTATCAGCATTATTGTTGTTCTTCAGTTGTGTCCTTCAAAGCCAACTTTTTCTTCACTCATTTACCACTGAGAATTCAAGATAAAATAGGAATCTCAGGGTAGTGAGGAATAAATGATGTAATATATATAAAGTGCCAATATAGTAAACATTATTATTAGATGTTACAATGAAATGGCTTTTTAAAATTAATAGTAGAATGAATATATTCTTTTCTCTGAAAATAAACAAGAAGTATATACTGGAGATCTGTCAATTGTTGGTTTCTAATATCTGTAGAGCAATAACAGACTAACAGGATGTATATTCTCATTCTTTAAAGATCAAGAACTAGACCATTAATTCTCCAACTGTGGTCCCTGGAATAGCATCACCATTATATGAGAACTTGTCAGAAACGAAAATTCTTGTCTCAAACTATGGCCTACCATATCAGAAACTCTGGGGGTATATACCTGTAATCTGTGTTTTTTTTTAACTTTTATACCTTTATTTTATTTATTTTTATGTGGTGCTGAGGATTGAACCCAGTGCCTCATACATGCTAGGCAAGTGCTGTACCACTGAGCCACAACCCCAGCCTGCAATCTGTATTTTTAACAAGACCTCCAGGTTTTTAGATACAAGCTAAAGTGTGAGATCCATGACATACTAGTTTTAAGTGCTGTCACAGAATCTGAGTTCTGTGTGAGGCACTTCTTTTTCAAAGAAGACAAACTGTTCACATAAGCTTTTTATCTTATCTAAATTGTTTATGTTTCTCTGAAAAATGTGTATTACACAATACTCTTATGCATGTATTCTGTGCTTTGTAACATTTAAAATAATTATCTTAATAAAGAACCTGACATTTTTGGCTTCCATTTTTAATACAATAATTGTACATATTTTGGCAAACAAACATAAGTTAAATTATACTTTGTTACTTGCACATAATAAAACATGTTGATTATTTTATGCTCAAAAAATTCCCAGGCCTTTCTGTCATACTAAAATGGGAATAAGTGATACTGGTTGGAATTGTCAGGACTAGTTCTAAAGCAAGCTCTAAATGTAAAAATAATTCTATAGCAAGTAGCCTGTTTTAAATTTTTAAATAAAAACCCTAAAGCAAGAGGTGTTGGAAAAATATATTTCAAATCCTGAAAGAAAATAAATATAGCTAGATGTGGTGGCATATACCTGTATTCCCAGTGACTCAGGAAGCTGAGGCAGGGGAATCATAATTTCTAGACCAGCCTTAGCAATTTAGCAAGGCCCCAAGAAATGTAGCAAGACCCTGTCTCAAAATGAAAAATAAAAAGGACTGAGAATATAGCTCAGTCTGTGGTAAAGCACCCCTGGGTTCAATTTCCAGTACCTAAATAAATAAATAACTGCAAAGCTAGATTGCTATATCCACAGAAGCTATCCTTCAGAATTAAAGAAGAAATAAAAACTTTCCAAGATAATCATAAACTAAAAGACTACATGACCAGAAATTTCTTTAATTGCAGAAAGCAGTTAAAGGAAACTTATACTCAGAAGAGAAATATAAAAACAACCAAATGATCTCTGGAAGGAATACATCTCATTAGAATATTTGACAGAAAAATGAGATTAGGACCAAATTAAACATTAGAAGTAAAACAAAATTCCAGAAAATAATACATACTTCTCTATAATACCACTAACTATAGATGTTCTCAATTCTCCAATTAAAAGGCATAGAATGGCAGACTGGATTTAAAAATAGACCCAAGTATATATGACAAAGAAACATACCTCATTGAAAAAGACACAAAGTGAAATGATACTGGAATGGGATATAAATGGTATTCCTTGTAAATGGAATCTGAAAGCAAACAGGAATAGCTACTGTCATATTCAGCAAATCAACTTCAAGCCAAAATTAATAAGAAGACACAAAGTCAGTACATAAAGGAAAATAGAACAATACAACAAGAAGATACCACAATTGTAAATATTTGTGCCCAAATCTTGGTGCTCTTCATTTCAACAATAATAGTAGGTGATTTCAATACACCTATCTAACAACTGATTTGTCAACCAAACATAAAATCTACTAAGAAACGACAGAGTTAAAATATACTACAGATAAAATGAACTTTGACAGACATCTACAGAATATTTTAATCAACAACTGAATACATTTCCTTTTCAGCTCCTCATGGAATTTTCTTTGAAGTATATAATATTTTAGACCACAAGGCAAGTCTTAGCAAATACAAAAAAGTTTAAATAATTCCTTGTACCTTACCAGAACATAGTGGAATAAAATTATAAATCAATAGCAAGAAAACTACAGAAATTATACAAACATGATGAGATTAAATAATATTATTTTGAGAAATGATTGGATCATCAAAGAAATTGATGAGCAGCTCTTATATGTCCTGATTTCATCTTCACTCAATTCTTGTATGCTGTATTTCTATTCTTATTTCATACTAAGAAATTTTAAAATATCTCATCATTGAGAGGTCAAACAAGTGCCATTTATATAGACAGATTACCAATGGCTAATGTATTCATGACAGGCCTGTAGGCAAAGATATTTAGTGATTATGTGACCTACATATACCTTACAGCTTTTCTTCCAAATATAAAATATAAGAGAGAGCCCATTTTTAAAAGTCTTTTAGGTATTTTCAACAGTTTCTGAATTATCCATAGGAAGCTCTGACTTAATTGTATATAGTTTGATATATGTGTCTATCATTAAATCCAGATAATATTTTATATCAAAATTTATGTTAAGCAAAGCCAAATTACTCAACCTTTGGTCTGTCAAAGTGTTCCTGAATTATATTTTGAGAGGCTTTCGTCCATTTTCATAGCATTCATTCTCAGGATAATACACAGGATCTTCAGCAAGGTATGTACATTAGAAAAAACTTGGTATCAGGCAGATGGAGGGCTTCATAAATGGTGCATGGAGGCTCTATATCTTTCCCTCCATATTTCCATTTGATTCTTTAACAGTGAAGCTTGGCTGAAAGCATGTCAGGGTTAGGCAAGTCACTTTTGTACATGTCAGCATAGTGCTCCTCTGATATGTTGAATTTGACCTGTCGTATGACTGAGGATACCAGAGATAAGCATTTAAGAGCTTTGAAGTAGTGTTTTGAAAATATGTCTTTAAGTTCCTGAATGATGTGCTCCACTGTTGGAACACTTAGGGTTTCTTTATAGTAACTTTCAGAGGTTAGTTGAGATTCCAGGTTACCCTGCTGAGCCCTGCGAAATTTCCCAGGGAGTTTCATCTGAATATCAATTTGGTTGCCAAATTGGTTGCTTTTTCAAACCAAAACTCATGATAAACTTCAATATTTTCCATGACTACATTGAGTGAATGCAGCACTGTGGTCAAGCTACTGGTGACATTAGAAGTTTGTCCCTGGAGATTTTTCCAAAATGCTCTTGTAAAAGATAAGACATTTTAAAGAACGACAATAGTAACAATGAAATAAACATCTGTTACTGCACTACAAAGTTCAAATGCTCTATCAGTTATACAGTTATCCCATCTAATGTTTGTGTCACTATTTATGCCATCTAAACATAAAACAAATGCTTGCAGGATATCCACCAAAACTTCAAAAGCATCATGCCTGCCTGTCCACTGAGAATGGCAAATTTCCTTCAGTCCTTTACCCTTTTCTTCACTGTTCTGAAAAAGATCAGAAAGTACATTGTCAAGTTCTAATATCAGTTGTAGTGATGATGGAAAAATGAACAAATATCCTCAATTGTTCCTAATATAACAGACACTCCCATCACAGGCACTGATTTTGCCAACCACATGTTTAAGGCACAGGAAGAGCAGAGTGTGTAGATAGCTCGGAGATATTTTTCTAAAAGTCTAGAAGCAGCAACTTTCATTTCAGAAGAGAATCCACTAGACACAATGTAAGCCTGGCCACGACAATACTCCATATTTAGTCCCCACTTCTCAGTTATCATACTGTAAAATTTCACAGCCAAAATTTCTGCATCAGCTTCATAAGGTAGGAAGCCCACAAATTCCTCTCACAGATTATGAGATTCATCTAGAAACCTCGCCAACACAGGAAGGTGTTCTTCCCCTGCTATGTCCACCACATTGTCAGTGATAATGGAAAAGAAGTGCAAGTATCTCACTTCTCTGAGAGTTTCTTCCCGAATGCAGCTCTTGCAGATCTCTAACATCTGTTTCTGCTGTGATTTTGAACAGAACAATGTGTTAACTGCTGTGATCTCAAAGCGTTTTCTCAGAACCTCTTCACTGGAATTTATCCACATTCGAACAGAGCCTGAAAGTTATCAGGACTAAAGATACCTTCTGGGACTTCATCAGCCTCATGCCCATCCAGAGGTATGTTTTGTTTTCCCATAAGAATCAAAATTTCAAATAAAGTCTTAAGTATTCTTTGTTTTCCTTCTCTTCAAGGGTTAAAGGTAAAGTATTTTCATCCTGCTCATCATACCCTTCTTCTGCACTGGGATTCTAAACATTGCTATTGTTTGTTTCTTTATGTTTTTGTTCCTTTTCCCAAGTTCCGTATATTGTTTGTGTATTTCAATGTCCTGATTTTATTTTCACTCAATTCTTTTATTTGTTTTCTGTGTCTGCTATGTGGATTGTTCAAATGACTGCTAGGATCAAATGTTGTTGGTACTGCATTATCTTGAAGAACTGTCCTATGAGAACTCTCTCAATGACTTCACAAGTATCTGCTTAAATTAATTTTGAGAAATAAAATAACCCAATCATTCTTTCGTTTTCTGATGCCTCTGCAAAATGTATAGATCTACAGATCATAGTGGTCTTGAAATGTTTGGCACATAATCAATAATGTTTATTTAGTTGATCAGGTGTTCTATCTTCCAACTCAGCAATCCTACAATTCTCCACCCACTTCTGGCATCTGGCTGGATCCTATGGGAACATGAAAAAGGCCATGTGGGACTGTGCCCTCTTTCCGTGTGCAGTTGAGGGCAGCAAAAATGTTCTGCCTGTCCCCTGCCTGCTAGCCTGTGCCCAGAACTTCCTTTCCTGACTCCTCAGGGCAGCCACCTGCCATTTGAGGACAGGGAGGGGAGCCAGGCCAGCTGATCTGCTGCGCACAGCCTGTGGCACAGGATTGAAGACAGTTCTAAGAGCAAAGTTTGTAGATAACTGCCTACTTAGCAAGCATCAGAAAAGTCTCAACTAAATAGTGTAGTAATTCATCTTAGGGTCTTAGAAAAAAGAACAAAACAAACCCCAAAGCAGTATAAGGAAATTAATAATGAAGATTACAGGTGAAATCAATGAAAAATAATTTTACAAGTACAAAGGATCAGTGAAACAAAGAGTTGGTTCTTTGAAAAGATAAGATTCAGAAACTCTGGGGCTGGGATTGTAGCTCAGTGGTAGAGTTTTTACCTCATATGTGTAAGGCACTAGGTTCAATCCTCAGCACCACATAAAAATAAAGATATTGTGTCCATCTACAACCAAAAAATATTTAAAAAAAGATTCAGGGGGCTGGGGCTGTAGCTCAGTGGTAGAGTGCTTGCCCAGCATGTGTGAGGCCCTGGGTTTGATCCTCAGCACCACATATAAATAATAAATGAATAAAATAAAGATCCATCAACAACTAAAAAAAATTTAAAAAAAAAGATTCAGAAACTCTTAGCCAGACTAAAAGAAAGAGAGAAGACTCAAATTAATAAAAATGGCATTAAACAATAGAAACCACTGAAATCCAGAGAATCATTAGGGAATATTTTGAGAATTTATATTCCAGTAAATTGGAAAACCTAGAAGAAATAGATAGATTTCTAGACACATGAAATATACCAAAATTGAAAAAGTGGATATAGAAAAACTAAGTGTCGAGATGGAAACAGTAAGAAAAAGCCTCCCAAAAAAGAAAAGCCCAGGAACAGATGGATTCACAGCTGAATTTTACCTGATCTTTAAAGAATAAGTAATACCAATGCTCCTCAAATTATTCCATGAAAAAAGTTAGATAATGTTTCCAAACTCATTCTACAAATCCACTATCACTATGCTACCAAAAAAACCCCAGGCACATCAATAAAAGAAATTATATACCAACAACTTTGTTGAAAATTCATGCAAAAAAATCTAAGCAAAATACTTGCAAATCAAATTCAGCAACACATCAAAAAGATCATACATCATGATCTAGTTGATTTCATTCTAGCAATTCAAGGATGGTTCAACTTTCTCAAAAATCAATAAATTGAATAGACTACATAAATAGAATCAAGGACAAAAATTACATGATCATTACAATAGATGTAAAATCTTTTGTCAAAAGTCAACAACACTTCATGATAAAAACCCTGAAAAAACTAGGGGTAGACGAAACTTACCTCAATACAACAAAGTCTATATATGACAAACACAAAGCCAACATCATATAGAATGGGGAAAAATGAAACCATTTCCTCTGAAATCAGGAACAAGACAAGGATGTGCACTCTCACTACTCCTATTTAATGTAATACTTGAAATTTGAGTCAGAGCAATTAGGCAGGAGTAGGAAATTATAGGGATTCATATAACAAAGGAAGAAGTCAAATTACCCCATTTGCTGATGATATAATCTATATGTATATAATATCTTAAAGACTCCAGCAGAAGACTTCTAGATATGATAGATAAATTTAACAAAGTAGCATGATACACATGATACACAATCAACATACAAATGTCAATAGGTTTTTATACATAAATAATAAGAAAATAGGAGAATAATTTCATTCACAGTACCCTAAAAACACCTAGAATAAACTTCACCAAAGAGGAGAAAGACCTCTACAAGCAAAATTACAGAACTTTGAAAAAGAAATGAAAGAATATGCTAGAAAATGGAAAGACATCCCATGTGAAAGGATGGGCAGAATTATTATGGTTAAAATGTCCATATTATCAAATGTGATCTACATTTTCAAAGCAATTCCAACAAAATACTAATGACATTCTTCACAGACCTAGAAAAAATAGTACTAAAATTCACAGGGAAGAACAAAAGATCTAGAACAGACAAAGCAATTCTGAGCAAAAGGGGGAATGCTGAAGGCACTACAATACCCTATTTCAAATTACACTACCATGTTATAGTAACAAAAACTGCATTGTACTCACATAAAAACAAACATGTAGACCAATGGAATAGAATAGAATAAACAGAGGCAAATATACAGATATTGTCATCTTATTTTTGCCAAACATGCCAAAAAATACATTGGAGAAAAGACAGCCTCTTTAACAAATGAAAGAAGATCCCTATCTCCACCCCACATAAAATTCAGCCCAAACCATATCAGTGAACTAGGAATTAGATCAGAAACTTTGCCTAGTAAACATATGTAAAAGAAAACATGGAGGAAATACTCCAACATATAGGTGCAAGCAACAACTTCCTTAATAGGACTCCTATAGCTTTGGAAATAATACCAAAAGTAAATTAATAGAATTGCATTAAATTAAAATGCTTCTGCATAGCAAAGGAAACAAAAGCATGAAGAAAGAACCGACCAAATGGAAGAAAATCTTTGCTGGCTACTCTTCTGACCACAGATTAATATCCAGAATATATAAAGACCTAAAAACCTAAATAGCCAAAATACAAATAACCTATTTGATAAATGGGCAAATGTACGAAATGGACATTTCTCAAAAGAAGTACAAATGACTAACGATTATATGAAAAACTGTTTAACATCCTTAGCATCAAATCAAAAGTACACTGAGATTCTATCTCGCGCCAGTCAGAATTACAGTCATTAAGAACACAGATAACAGTAAATGTCTTCAAGAATGTGGGGAAAATGGAACACTTATATGCTGTTAGTGTGAAAGTAAATTAGTATAGCCACTATGAAATCAGTGTGGAAGGCCCTCAAAAAAACTAAAATTTGAACTACCATATAACCCAGCTATACCACTCTTAAGTATTTATCCAAATGATTAAAAAATAGCATACTTGCACACTATAGAGATACATGCATTCCCATGTTTATAGCAGCACAAATTGTAATAGCCAAGTTACAGAACTGGCCTAAGTATGTCAACCAATGAATGGATAAATTGTGGTATATAGTCACAATTTCTACTCAGTCATAAAGAAGAATGAAATCATGTCATTTGCAGGAAAATGTATGGAACTGGAGAGAATCACGTTAAGCAAAATAAGGCAGACTCAGAAAGACAAATGTCATATGTTTTCTCTCATATCTGGAAGCTAGAGGGGAAAAGGGATCATGAAAATAGAAGGTAGACTAGTGGAGTAAAGAAAGAGGATCAAAGGGAGGGAGAAGGGGAGGGCAAAAGTGGTACTGGAGAACACAATTTATTAAATTATGTTATGTGCCACTATTCTGTGTAATTAATATGCACTAATAGATTTTTAATGGCCTTTTCTGTCACCATGGAAACATACCTCTTGCTTTGTTGCTACTCGTATCAACACTAGAGGAACCTCCCCTGTTCTAATTTCAATACAGCATGTCTAAGGACAGGTTTGAGCCTGCAAAAAGGATTGTCATTTGCAAAAATTCACACAAGTTTAAAATAATCCCTTATTCAGACCTCAAGTCTCTATTTTGGAGGTTCGTGTGGTATATCCTATATTCTTTGATCCCAAATTCAACGAAGACAAATTAAAAGAATGTGTGATCTTGATGAAATTACTTCTCTCTGTTTCTATTTTCTTGTCTGTAAAATAATGCTTATAAGGTTGTTACAAAAATTAAACATCTTACTATATGTAAAGTGCTTAGAACAGAATTGGTGCATAGGAAGTACTTCATTCATGTTTGTCATTGTCATAGAAATGTAAATTAATTTCAACCCCACATTCTTACTCCAATTCTCATTCATAAGAGAAAAAAAAAACTACTACAACCTACCCTACTCCCATGGTTATAACCCATTGTCATCTAAAACTTTCAGGAATTTGTAGAGAGGGAAGTCTAAGATGAATGTTTTATTAAAATAAAAAAAAACAACGAGGATTATTATTCAGTCAACCTGGCAATGAAATTAACCAATATTTTTAAGAAAGTACTCTTCCAAGTGCAAGATTATATCTGTGAGTAAAGTTGACCTGGATTCTGCCTACACAAAAAGAGGTCTAGGTGGAGAGATAGGCATAAAACAAATAATTATACAAATGCATAGCATATCTAATTACAAACTGTGATTATTGCTACTAAAGGAAAATTATTTTGCCAAATGTGTGAATGAGGAGCAACATTCATCCAAGATTTGTGTACTTTGGCTTGCAAAGCATTGTCCTGAGTAGGTGGCAAATCTTCATTGAGGAGATAAGACTAGGGAGAAAAGCATGTGTTATTTCCAAAGGCTTTTCTTTTTTTAATATATTTATTCTAATTAGGTATACATGACAGGAGAATGCATTTTGATTCATTGTACACAAATGGAGCACAACTTTCCATTTCTCTGGTTGTACATGATGCAGAGTCGAACCATATATGCAGTTATACATGTACCTAAGACAATGATATCCATCTCATTCCACCATCTTTCCTGCCCCCATGTCCCCTCCTCTCCTTTTCCTCCCCTTTGACCAAAGTTCCTCCATTTTTCCAATGCCCCCTCCCTCATTATGGATCAGCATCCACTTATCAGAGAGAACATTCAGCCTTTGGTTTTTTGGGATTGGCTCACTTCACTTAGCTGATATCCTCCAACTCCATCTATTTACCTGCAGATGCCAAAATTTTATTTTATTTTATTGCTGAATAATACCCCATTGTGTATATATACAACAGTTTCTGTATCCATTCATCTATTGAAGGGCATCTAGGTTAGTTCCACAGTGTAGCTATTATAAATTGAGCTGCTATAAACATTGAAGTGGCTGCGTCACTGTAGTATTCTGTTTTTAAGTCCTTTGGGTATAGACCAAGAAGTGGGATAGCTGGGTCAAATGGTGGTTCCATTCCAAGTTTTCTAAGGAATCTCCATACTGCTTTACAGATTGGCTGCATCAATTTTCAGTCCCACCAGCAATGTGTGAGTGTGCCTTTTCTCCCACATCTTTGCCAACACTTACTGTTGCTTGTATTCTTGATAACTGCCATTCTGATTGGCATGAAATGAAATCTTAAGAGTAGTTTTGATTTGCATTTCTCTAATTGCTAGAGATGTTGAATATTTTTTCATATATTTGGTGATTGATTGTATATCTTCTTCTGAGAAGTATCTGTTCAGCTCCTTAGCCCATTTATTGATTGAGTTGTTTGTTTTATTGGTGTTACGTTTTTTGAGTTCTTTATATATCCTGGAGATTAGTGCTCTATCTGATGTGCATGTGGCAAAACTTTGCTCCCAAAGTGTGGGCTGTCTATTCACCCATTGATTGTTTCTTTTGCTGAAAAGAAGCTTTTTAGTTTGAATCCATCCCATTTATTGATTCTTGATTTTATTTCTTGAGCTTTAGAAGTCTTCTTAAGGAATTCATGGCCTAAATCCGACATGATGTAGGCTTGGGCCTACTTTTTCCTCTATTAGTTTCAGGATCTCTGGTCTAATTCCTAGGTCCTTGATCCACTTTGAGTTGAGTTTTGTTGATGGTGGGAGTTTAGTTTCATTTCACTGCATATGGATTTCCAGTTTTCCCAGCACCATTTGTTAAAGAGGCTATCTTTTCTCCAATGTTTGTTTTTGGCAGCTTTGTCTAATATGAGATAGCTATATTTACGTAGGTTTGTCTCAATACAAAGGCCTTTCTTGAAGGTCATACCAGAGATGTTAATTTTTGTCTTAAAAGCAATGAGTCACCTTTCAGATCGTTCTGATTTTTAAAACGTTTGATCCTAGTTGTACTTCAAGAGGAAAATATGGTCAGTGCGATCAGCGATCAGTTAGGAGGTTGTTTTGATAATCTAGGTAAGAAATTATATGATTGCTCCCATTAGTAGTGTTATATATTCATGCTCCTTTGGTATCCTTTTCTGAAGCTGATATGACTCATATAAGTGAGGATTATGATATGATGATCCTTTACAAATAATTCATCTTCCTTTTTATTCTAATTATGTGTGTGTGTATGTGTGTGTGTGTGTGTGTGTGTATATATATATATATATATATATATATATATATATATATATGTATGTATATATATAAATGAAGCCAGGCATGGTGGCACATACTTGCAATCCCAACATCTCAGGAGGCTGAGGCAGGCGGATTGAGAGTTCAAAGCCAGCCTCAGCACCAGCGAAGCCCTAAGCAAATCAGTAAGACTCTGTCTCTAAATAAAATGTAAAATAGGAGCTGAGCGTGGTGGCACATGCCTGTAATCCCTGCACTCTGGGAGGCTGAGACAGGAGAATCATGAGTTCAAAGCCAGCCTCAGCAAGGGTGAGGCGCTAAGCAACTCAGTGAGACCCTGTCTCTACATAAAACACGAAATAGGGCTGGGGATGTGGCTCAGTGGTCGAGTACCAATAGGGCTGGGGATACGGATCAGTGGTCAAGTGTCGCTGAGTTCAATCCGGGGACCCCCCCCCAATAAATAAATAAATAAATAAATAAATGGGGCTGGGGATGTGGTACAGTGGCCAAGCACTCCTGGATTTGATCACCAGTACCCCTAAAAAATGCTGGTTACAAAAATGATACAAATCAGTGATAGGTACAGGCGAACACTCCTTAGTAAGACTCTTATACCTCAGAATATAATTTGAAGAATAAATAAATAGGCTGGTAACAAATTAAAATGCTTCTGCTGGAATATTTGCTTTTTTATAAGGGCTGTTCTATGTTTCCAAGATGGTGTCTTATTGTTATGTCTTATGGAGGGAATTAACACTGACTTCATATGGCATAAGGGATAGAAAGGGAAAAGGGGACAAACTCTTTCTTGTAAGCTATTTATAAGGGCACTAATCCTTTCATGAGAGTGGAATCCTCATGGCCTAATCATCTCCCAAAATGTCCTATCTTTTATTACCATCACCTTGGAAATTAATATTTCAACATATGAATTTAGAGGAGGGGGCACATATATTCAGACCATAGCATTATATTTTCTAGCCTTACTATCATTTAGCTACCCAATATATTATTGCTGAAAATTCAAATTATTCCCAATTTTTCATTGTATTTAAATATGGGACAATCTTCCTTTGTCTTCATTTCTGTTTTTGTGTTAATAGAAACATTTATTCTCACTATTTCACTTATTTACCTGGTAAACAACATAGTAAAGAACCTTAGACTGAGATGGCATCCCTGGCCTAGGAAGTTTTAATTATCTTTCTCTAACCAACCAAGATAACTGGGGGTGAAAGATATGGAAACTGTGTTGTGTAAGAGATGGATTAAGCAATCTGAGATGTTTATGGCAGAGGAAGGAAATTGAGCTATTTCAGGTATCATGACATGGAAAAAGTATATTTGGTCTACATTTCTCCAGAGTTGAGTTCACAGAGCAATTAGTAGAATTTCAAAAAGACAGAATTCATTGCAATATAGTACAGGTTAAATATCCCTTATCCAAAATGCTTGGGACCTGAGTTGTTTTAGATTTCTAATTTTTCCTATTTTGAAATATTTACATACATACATAATGAAATACTTTGAAGATGAAACCCAAGTTTAAACAGAAAATTCATTTTGGTTACATATCCACCTTATACAAATAGCTTGAAGATCATTACATACAATATATTCAGTGTGCTTGCATTTTGACTGCAACTCATCACATGAGGTCAGGTATGGAATTTTTCATTTGTGGTGTCATGTCAGCCCTGAAAATGTTTCAGAATTTGGAGCATTTTGGATTTTTGGATTTTCAGATGAGGAATGCTCAACCTCATAATAGCAAAAATGTACATACTGGTTACTCTGTGCCAAGTACTGTTCTAATCATGGTACATGTACACATATTAAATTATATAATCCTCTCAATGTCCTATGTGGTAGGTACTATCATAAGCTCTATTTACAAATGAGGAAACCAAGACCCAGGTAGATAATATAACTTGTCCTGTCATCAGTTAGTAAATAGTGATGCCAGAATTAACACCCAGGCATCTCTAGCTTTAAATTATTTCATTCTACAAACTTGTATTGGGTACTTATCATATGACAGGTACTGTACTAAGAGCTGAAAGCATAAAGATGATTGACCTACTGATGATTCAATTCCTGACCTCAAGTATCTGACAGTCAAATGGGTAAGATTGCCACATAAATGGTATATTGTAATGTGGTGAGCCCTAAGAGAAGTACCTCACAGTGCTGTAAGAGCTAGAAGAGAATTCCTTAGGATATACTGGAGGTTCAAGAAACAACGTAAATCTTTACCTAGGCTCAGTGGAAAAATGACATGTTCTGTTAGCAATTCTGCTATAGGCACAGGAGGAGGCAACAAGTTTACATTGTATTTATTGATTTCAGTTTACCCATTCCTCTAAATCAAGGTGTCTAACAAAGGAATTTTTAAATTGAGAGGAGAATTGGATTCATACTGTTTTTTCTAAAGTTCAATTATTTATGTTTCAGTTTCATGATTTAGACTGTATCTGAGTACCACCTGTACTACTATTTACTTAATATGCTTCTTTCAATGAACTGATTTATTTTAGTAAAATAAATTTCATCAAAAATAGCACTACCATAAATGGAAAACCAGCTTTACTCTCCATAAATAGAAGGTAACCAGAAAAATAAATACATACTATTAGAAAATATTTATCTATGTACAACCTAAAATAATCTTTCATACCACTATTGGTATGCATGCCACATGTTGAAAAACACTGAATGAAGTAACTTCTTCAGGTCCTTCCTACACTAACATTCTGTGATTCAGTAAATAACTCTTGCTAGGATGTGTGACTCCAGAGTTTTATTTCCAGCATATTTGTGTATATTCACTTAATTTGTTTTTCATGTAATCCTGATAATTTCAGCATTTCTCTACCACATAAACAGCTGTCATCTGTCATGGCTGTATTTCCATGACAAAATAGACTCTCAATCCTGATCAAACCATTTATCTCACTGTAGGAAGTGAATTACTGCTGATAATCTGCCTGCTGTACTCTTTTTTAAATTCACTCCTGGCCTGACATGACAAGGAAGTGTCCTGTCATTGTGGCTCCATGGTAGACTGCTCCAACTATATTTGTAGTATTGACCTGAGGAGAAAGGACTACCACAAAGTAGGGCTATTTGGTCAGACAAAGAACAGGAAATAAAGAACAAAGCTACAATATTTCAATAGGTGTGTTTGCAGAAAGCAACAAAGACCCTCTTCTTCCTTTCACTTTCTGAGGGAAGTAATAAGACTTCCATGGGCAGAAAAGTAAAGGCCAATCTCCTGTCAATTTGGGGGACAGTGAGAGATGGATACCACCCCTCTGTTGGGGAAGTGAAAACTGCTTGTGGTAAGTAACATGAAGATGATAAGTATGAGCCTGCCTCTGGTGGCCTGCAGAGCCCTGGCACTTCTCTGGATTAGCTCTGTGATAAAGGAGTTCCTGTTCTATTTATAAATTTCCTTAGACAATCTCATATTTATTTGTTTAATTTGAAAGCAAGAATGCAAGTCTTTTTTGTACATCCAATAGGAACCTTCCCTACTCAGGAATATACATTTTGGGGACAAGGCCAAGGATGTTATCCATTTCCTGCAGGTGAGGCTGAGGATCCTAGTTTTTCTGGTTTGACTTGGTTGTTGATTATGAAGCCTATTCCCTCCCCCAATTTATGGGTGTGGTATAAAATGGTGTGGAAAATGCATGTACACCCAACCCCCTAGCCCTACCCCTGCTACACACACACACACACACACACACACACAGCCATAGTCAAACTCTTTGCTCATAAAGTTAGCAGCCTGAGGCACAACTAACTTATAGGAGTTATCAGGCCTGTTAGAGCTTGTCTAGGATGGTGGTATGCCAGTAGAATGTCAAACCCTGGCCACATGCTCCTGGCCCATTGGCCATTCCATAGGTGAATTTAATTGTGCTTCCAAATGTCTTGAGCAAGCACTTTAGTTATTAATTGTTATAAATTGGTTTACTTATATGCACAGGGAAACGGTTATGTTCATGGGATATGTTCTCAATATATTTAGCCAGAGACTCAAAGTTCAGAGATTTTATAACTGCCATCGCTAAAAATAATGGTTAACCTTTATTGAGAACTTGGTTTGTGGCAGGCACTATGCTTTGTAGGCTACAATCTCATCCCGGGCTGATCGATGTTTTGTAGGGCCTAAAGTTTGTACAACTATGGGTACCCTTTCTAAGAAAAACACAGGTTGATTCCTTCCAGAGTTTTGGAAAAGGGCCCGAAGGCTTAAATTCATTAGTGTCACCTTGAAGCCACCTCTGCCTCTTATTTAATCTTTCTGACAATTCTGTTAAGTAAGTGCTAGCAGAATCCCGGTAAAAGAAATAGGTGAGGAAATATGTTTAGAGATATGAAGGTACTTGCTCAAAGTTGCACAGTGTATAAATTAAGCCAATTCCCATAATCTCCTTCAAGGTTTTCTCCTCTTAGCTAAATAGATTTCCTCCTCCAAAATATCCTTATCCTTTGCTGGCAGTAACCTTAGTGTAGTCCTCTGGGACACGTGAGGAACTTAACACTGGTTCAACATTAGCAGAGGAGCAAAAGGTCTCTTTCTAGCTGATCTTACAGGGGGAATAGGACCTCTGAGAAACTGCAGAGCAAGAAGAAAAGTGAGTAAGGAGAGCAATTTTGTTCCCATTATATCTGAGCCATGCACTAGTTTTAGCAACATTTTTTTTTGTTCTGTGAACAACAGTGACTTAAGAATGCAGATCTTTCTGTTTCTGGACTGCTTCACTTCTCTCCCCCTCCCCAGGCTAGTTCTCCCCAGCCGGGCCCCTAACTCCCCTCCCTTTATGCCTCCCTTTACCTCTCCCTTTACCCCTCCCTTTGCCCCTCCCTTTATCCCTCCCTTCCTCACTTCACCCTATTCTGCCCCACCTTCCCCTCAGGCCCAGCTCTTCAAGACTTCTTTTTAAAATTGTTGTTGTTGTTGTGCTGGGAGCAAGAAGGGTGGAGTCCTCTTACTGAGGCTTTTCCTCCTCCCTTCCCTCTAGCCCTCAGACTGGGCTCCACCCTGGTAGTTTGTCAGTGGCTTTCAGGAGGAGGAGAAGAAGCAGCAGGATGAAAAAGGGGGTAAAAGAACAGCATCTTGTGAGCCCTAAAACATGGTGTGTCTACACACTTCTCAGCTATCTTTCATTAGGTTAAACACTTAATTTAACTCTTATCTTCCTCATCTGATTATTTGGGTTCATAGAGGGAAGAGCAGGCTGCTTCCTAAAGCAGTGGATTTCCCTCAGGATCTGGATGGAATGGACAGTTGAAGATATTTCAGGTTGCTATTTGGTATATTTCTTAAACCAGCTAAAGAAAGAACAACCTGTGGTACTTCCTAGAAGGAAAGGGAAAGTGATCACAACTTTTAGTTCTCTATACCTGCTCCCTCAAAATCTTTCTTCAGACACATGCTTATTATTAATATCAAGAAATAAAGAATATAAAGAAAAAGTCCTCCCTTTACCACTAAATGTAGTTATGGGGTATATAGTTCCCTGTGAGTCAC
>CM053417.1:79450550-79475967 GCA_028644305.1 Xerus rutilus | reverse complement strand
TTTGGTACTGGGGATTGAACTCAGGGATACTCAACCACTGAGCCACATCCCCAGCCCTATTTTGTGTTTTATGTAGAGACAGGGTCTCACTGAGTCGCTTAGCGCCTCGCCATTGCTGAGGCTGGCTTTGAACTCGCGATTCTCCTGTCTCAGCCTCCCTAAGTGCTGGGATTACAGGCTTGAGCCACCGCGCCCGGCTCCCTGTGAGTCACTTTTGACTCCTAATTTAAGTGAGACATAGGCCATACCTAAAATATTTAAAAGGAAAATATAATGTGGACTAATAAACTGAGTATGATAAAATCAAGGGCTCCTTCACTGGAGCCTCTTGGATAAAATGAATGCTCTCATTTCTCCTCCTAACACCTAGCATTGTTCTTGATACAACCCAGATGCTTAATATCCTTTTATTCACTAAACAGATGGAAGAATGGATAGGAAAGAATCTATAGTTTATTTACAAAAAGTTCAAGAATTTACTTCATTTTTTAAAAAACTGAATTTGCTATATGCTGTCAAGTTTTCTACACAAGTAAAATTGAGACAGAAAAACAATAACCAGCGTTGAGAAATTACTTAACCAGAAAAAAAAGTTTAGTAAGAGTACAGATTGTTTGGCTATCTGCAAGATAGGTGTTTTGTTTTGTTTTGTTTTGTTTAACCAGGGACTGAATCCAGGGTTGCTTAACCACTGAGCAACATCCCTAGCCATTTTTATTTTTTATTTTGAGACAGAATTTCACTAAGTTGCTAAGGCTGACTTTGAACTTGCAATCTTACTGCCTCAGCCTCCTGAGTCACTAGGATTACAGGTCTGTGCCACCATGCCTGGCTGGATAGATCTTCTTGGGAAGCCTTTCCAGATTGAACAGGAACTCATGATGACCATATTTTTACTATATTTATCTACTCATCTTCATCTTCACACCATAAAAATGCATTCATGATATAAATGGCCCAATATCTTTTCATACATTTGAATCTGAAACTCTTTCCAGTGTTGCTGAAAATAGCCTTGGTTGGAGTAGTGAAAATCTTGAGTAGTATTTCCTAAATTTCATATAGTGAGAAACTAAGGCTCCAAATGATAAAGTGATTCTTTTTTAAGAGTTGTACTCATGTCTATATGATTCCATGTCAATATATCTTACCTTATAGTCAGGGAAGGGGTACAGTGAGTGGTGGAGAGATATGGTATAGTAAGATAAGGAGTTATTTATAAACCCATACTACAGGAACATTCATATATATATATATATATTCTCTAATTTCTGTCCTTCAGTTTCCTCATTTATAAACTGGTGATAGTAATCCCTACTCACAGGGTTGTCAGAAGAATTTCTAACAATTTAATATATAATAAAGAGGCTTATAACAGAGTTTGGCATGTAGTTAGTGCTTAGTAACTATTATCATTGTTAAATATAATAATTCCTGTCATCCAGGTTATAGAAATTATAATATCTGGTGTCCGACCTCAGAGACTTTATTAAGGGGAAGCAATCTTATTAACAAATATGTGTTCTGAGTGGAGAAACCATAGAGGAAGAAGTTTTTCCTGAAAGAAATAAATAAAGAGGAAAGATAATTTTGAGTTAGTCCTTTTAAGAAGGTAGACAGAGAGCTTAGGCCATTTCAGACAGAGAAAGTAAGGTGACTCCAATAGCCAAGCTATGGAACCAACCTAGATGTCTGTCAACAGGTGAACGGATAAAGAAAATGTAGTGTATATATACACAATGGAGTATTTCTCAGCCATAAAGAATGAAGTTATGACATTTGCCAGTAAATGGGTGGAACTGGAGACCATCATGCTAAGTGAAATAAGGCAGACCCAGAAAGCAAAAAGTCAATATTTTCTCTGAAATATGGAAACTAGTCCAAAATAAGGGGAAAAGAAAAAAACTGGGAGAGGGGGATTGCATCAAAATAGAAGAAAGATCAGTGGAATAGAGGAAAGGGATTGAGGGGGAGGGAGAAGGGATGGGATAAGGCAAATACAGTCGAATGAAACTAACCAAACTTTCCAATGTACATATATGAATTTACCACAGTGAATCTCACTGTCATGTATGTCCACAAGGCAACAATTTAAAAAAGAAAAAAGTAAGGCTGGGAACAGCCCAAGATTTTCAGGGATTTGCAATCCAGATAAGACCCAGGAGAGCAGTAAAAGCTCCAGTGTTTGAAAGGTAGACAGGGGCCAGACCACAGCAGGTTAAAAGATCCCAGCCTTGATGATGTCATTTAGGTGGCTGAACTATGGGAGGAAGAACAATGTGTTTGGGGAGATAAGGATGAAAAATGAGATGCTTAGAAGGCATTCAGGAAGAAATATTAATTAAACAAGTGGACCTACCTGTTGGGAAGTACTGGGCTTTGACTCTGTTTCCTTAAATTTAAAAAGGAGACATAGAGGGTACAATAGTACCTACTTTCCAGAGTTGTTACCAGGAATAAATAGAGAAATGATGAATGTTAAAGCACCTGGTCCAATGACTTGTCCATATTAAGTGCTGAACCCATAGCAGCTATTATTATTTCTCCTTCCTTGCTGCTCCCTCCCTTCCTCTGCTTTGTTTCTTGTATCTCTTCTCTTCCTCCACTTTAGAAGAATTGTGGTAGGCAAGAGATACTGAAAAGGGGCTGTGGTTGTTTGTTACTTCCTGGCCTCCTATTAAAATGAACTAGAGAAGGACTTTCAGGCAAGGGCAAAGAAATCCTGGAAATGTGGCTCCTATCCTATGGATGCAGCTCTACAGGGATCTTCGCCAATGCCTGAGAGGCGGTCCCAGGGGGTTGACAACACTATTCTTAGAGATCTGGTATCTGGGAGACTGAGAAAGCCTTTCTTAACTCTCCCAGCTGGGCCACACAGTATTCACAATTCTTCCTACCCACCCTTCTCCTTTACTCTCACCTCCTTCCCTCCTCTTTTGCTAAAATATGCAACCAGCTCCAATCTCCTTTCCTTTTAGCATCCTCCCTGAGAAGACATTGTGACCTCGCTGTCCTTGCTGGTGTCACACGTTACCATGGAGAGCTAGGAGGGTAAATATCGCTTCCAGTCGCCAGTTTTCTTTCTTTCTTTCTTTCTTTTTATGGAGAATATCATGCTAGGCAAAGTAAGCCAGCTTTCTTATTTCTCTCCTTTCCCTCTCCCTTTCTTCCTGGGCATCCCCAACCTCAATCTCTACACCCCTTTCATCCTCCCCTGAGAGTTGGCAGAACCCGAGTAGATAAATGACTGAATAGAGTGTTAACAAGCTTCTTTCTGGGACGGATAAGGAACTGAAATTGATTCGAGTTGTACCTGCTGCTGCGGGAGACAGAGAGGCAGCCGCCAGGGGCGAGGCCAGCTCTCTCCGCCCAGGGCCCCGCCTCAACCCCTTCCTTCTCCCTCCGCCTTCTCAGCCCCACCCTTCTCCACCTCCTCCTACTTTGCTCTCTCCTCTAGCGGCCGCTTGTCCCTTTTAAGGAACTCCACCCTAGGTGGAGTCCTCATGATAGTCACACCTCTCTTCTGGGCCTAGCTGGGCGGAGAAAGACGGAATCACTCCACCCACTCAGGTTGCCCAGAGAGCACTTCAGGTTCTGACCCGTGTGGGGCTAGAGGTCCCCAGTTGTGCGGCTAGGTGCCTCCAAGAAACCCCGCCCCAGAAGACCCGCAAGAGTTGCTGCCGTTTTTCGCTGAAGCCCCTTCCCTGGGCTGGTGTTCTCCAATATGTTTCGACCAATCGTCGGCATTTTCTCCTCCCTTCTTTCTTTTTAGGAAGGCGCTGGGGTGTGCGGCGGCAACCGCGGCTGTGAAGGGATCTTCTCATGGTATCTCCTCGTGGGGAACGGTCCTGTCTTGAATGATTCCTTCTCCGCCTCAACTTTGTGTTCAAGTAGTGTTTTGAGGTTTAGGGTGGGTTTTTTTTTTTAGCCCCGACCCCGGCCCTCTCCTTTTCAAGGGTGTGCGGAGTTCGGAGGATGGGTGGAGAGTGGGCTTGGCCGGAACTAAATTGGTGGAGGTAAAAGGGGAACGGAGGATCTTCAGCATTGGCCCCTTTGGCCCAGCGAACCCACTTTATTTTTAGCTGAGGAAAAGCTGCAGGGGAAGGATTCTTTTTAGAAAGTCTGCTCTGCCGGCCCTGATTTTTGGGTTGGATGCTTGAGAGCTTTGTTTCCCTTGTTCTGAGGGTGGCCCAGCTGGGTCTGAATCGACTCCCTCCCTTTTTGCCTTCCTCCCCATTTTCCAGCCAGGAGAAAAAGGGGAGGTGGGGGGGCGAGAAAGAGAAGGCAAGAGCTAGTCGCCTGGTGTACTGTCAGACAGGGGCGGGTGTGAGGGGAACAGCTGTCTTGCGATCAGCTCAGGGGTATGAACCTCCTGGAGGACAGCATGAGCTCTGGACACTTCAGGAGTCCTCTGCTAGAGACATGGGCGGTAAGTGACTCCGGGATTAGAACCCACCCACTCTCATCTCCGTCTAGATTCTACCCCTCCCCCCTACACACACCCACTTCTCTTTGGGTTTTAGAAGTGGAGGGGGCGGGGGCGGGAAGCGGAAGGGTAAGAACACTGTGTGGAATCAAATGAAACTCAAGGGAAATGACTTTGCTAAAGGGTTGAGCAAAGAGGGGCTAAGAAGGGGAGGAGATACTTTTGGGGGGGCTTCGTGGAAGTAGTAAAAAGGGGCAAGAATGGATGGATTATTCTAGTTTAGTCCACCCTGGCTCAGTGCTCGCAATCCCCCTTAAGCGGTAAGGTTTGTCTTTGACTTAACCCCACATAGCCAAAGTCTCAGCCAGCAAGAACAGTATTCAGAAAGCCGAAGATCCCAGGTAACACCCCTAAGCACGAGCCGGTACCTAGAGATGCTTCTAAAAAGAGAGAGGAGAGGGTAGGGGGTAAGGTGGAAGCCTTAGCTTTTAGGGACACGAATCGCGAGACCCTGGAAGGAGCCGCAGGGGAGGAGCTGCTTAGGGCGTGCCAGCTCTTTAAGGAGGGGCTGAGCTTGGTTGGAGGAGGAAGCCCAAGCCTAAGGCCCTGCCCAGGCCCTTTAAGACGTGGCCAAGGCGGTTGGTTCGTCTGTGTAGGTGGAAGATTGGGCCGAATTTCTGCGATTGCTCTAGCTAATGGACTTGCTCGGCCACTTGGTGGAGCTTTTTTTTTTTTTTTTTTTTTTTTTTTTTTTAATGAGTGTAGGTTTTTGTTTTGTTTTACCTTAAGAATTTGGGGAAAAATAAACACAAACAGGTAGCCAAAGGAACGATGTCATATTTCTTTGGTATTGTCTTCATTGTGAAGAAAAACATATACTAAGCATTTATCTGTCAGCAAGAGTAATAATAGCTGGAAAAATAGGATAATCTCCAATTTGAATTTTAAACTGATAAAAACTATGATGGTTTGAGGGTAACAGAAATATCTGCTTTGAAACCCTAGTAACACCACTAACTAGTTGTGTGACCTGGGCATTGCTTTTCTCTATAGAATGCAGATTAATAATTATATCTCAAAAGACATTCCGTTAAATTAAGTACCATAGTGTATGTGACACAGACTGCTGCTTGTTGTAGCTTAGTTTCACTTTTCTTACTCAGTTTGGGACTCTTTCTCTAGAGCACTGTTGATAGAATTAATACTTTGCTATCCTTAAAGTACCTCCTAGCTGAAGTGAAAGGAGACCTAGGAAGATTGAATTAGCTTGCCCAAAGGCTGAGGCTGGAATATAGGTTTTATTTGCTTCTAATTTAACATTGTACCCACTGGACTTTATCACCTCTAAGAGAAAAGGCCATTAACCTGCCTTTCCTCTCATTCTTTGTGCAACTTAACCAGCACATTATAGCCAATAGGACCTTTGGACAACAGAAACCGGTGACTCAAATGACTTTATCCTACTCTTCAAAGTTTGGGGGAAACCCTTACTGAAAGTTGTTAATCTTTGGTAATGGTTGGGGACAGAGAGAATAGGCTGGGGACAGTGTCTTTAGGTTGGCTCCAGGGACAAGCAGGCAGAAAACATAGGAAGGGAAGAAATATGACTTTAAAAAAGTAAAAGTAATGAATGCATCTATCTTGTCAATTCTCAAGATAAAGGTAATGTCTCTAATAGACGAGGGAGCTGAAGGTCCCTCTTGCTTGAGCATTCAGGTTACAATAGAACATTGGGGAAGAAACATCAACTAGGTCATTACCTCCACTCTTATTGTTCTAGAATATGTATTTCAGTGGGGGAAATACTGGGGATCGAACCCAGGTGTTTTACTATTGAGCTATATTCCCAAACCTTTTTATTTTTTATTTTGAGATAGGGTCTCACTGAGTTGCTGAGGCTGGCCTCCAACTTGCAAACCTCCTCCCTCAGCATGCATCACCATGCCTGGCTAGTATATGCATTTTAGAGGTGGAGTTCTTAGTGGTTCAGTTATCTGAATTCTAGTAACCAATATATCAAGTCCAGTGTTGATTTTTCCTGAACAGTATTTATAGTATTCCTTCCATCCCAACTTAAATGTCATTTCTATGATTCTTTCATCTAGAAATGCTCTTTTGAGGTTCCATATTACTTTTCCTGGATTTTCTAGAAAATATGTTACTCTCTGTTCTGCATTACATATCTAAGCCTTTACCCATTTTTCAGACTGAGAGGTGCTTAATGATGTGTAATATCATTGTATCTTTATAATACTTAGCTAATCACCTTTCCATTGTAAATGCTTTGTGCATATTTTGTAGATTATCATCTAAGGTCTAGTTCTAAAATTCCATGTTTTTTTGTAAATGAAGGAAAACTTGATTGAGATGATTGACCAAAATGATCTAGTACAGTTGCCATCTATTTGCTAAGTAGAGTGTAAATAAATAAATAAATTGTAGTTTTCAGCTCATTTGTTGACTAAATAACAAGTGTGGTTTTCTTTCTAAATTTTACATACTAATGTTTTTGATTTAGGCATTATACCTAGAATTCAAATTTCCAGTCTATTGATTATCCCCAACTTAGCTTCATTGTCTAGTCTCTGTTTCTTCATCTCTAAAATTATATTATAATTTTTGATTACAAATAATGTAAGTAAAGCACTGGACCCAGTGCCTGACATCTAATACAAATTTCATAAGTGGAGAGTCTCATCATTTTTGTTTTATTTAAATGTTTCTGTGTGTTCAGAGGGGAGAAATATAGCGTGATGGGACAGAATGTTGGATGTAAATGTTTGGAACATAGATGCTGTATGTAATATACTAAAAGATATTATCTGTGTATTTAAATGAATTAGATGTAATGTGGGCAAATCAAACTCTGGGATTTCTAAGAAGCAATAACTTAACTCTAGAGCCCAGTCCATATATTTCAAATCACTAGCATTGTGATATTTTTGTTGTAACTACAAACTTGCTATTTCTACAATAGAATCTTTTTTTGGCATCCAATGTCCCTTTATTTCAATGAAATAAAACAAATGCAGACTTAAATGTACCTGTCATTTTAAACTCTCAAAGAACACAGGCAGTGCAGTTATGACCAATATTCTTGTATTTCAAAGTAACTTTTCAAATACATTGCTCGTAGGACTACAGAAGGACTTTGCCCCAGATTCTTACCCATCCATCATTCAAGACTTCTCCTTTCCGCTTCCCTGGTTAAAACATTTACATTATTATCATAAGTTTGGTGAACTTAATTAAACTTTGTACTTGTTCTCATCTTTGTATTGAGAATAATAATAGAAACCAATTCATGGAATGGCAATGAGAAATAAATATGTTAATTTTGTTAATCAGAAGAATGCATGAAAACCTAGTAAGCAGTGAGAAAATGTAGTTGCTATGGTTCTTATAACTGATGCTCAAAATGCTGGCATCAGACTTCCTTCTTTCTGTTTCCTCATTTACCTAGGTGCCAAAGGCTTTATTTTTCCTCTTTGTATCTGGCATTAGTACCTTTCTTTTTCTTCTAACTGCCACCTCTAATTTAGACCAGCAGTGCAAAAACATTAGCCTGGGGATCAAATACGACTCACGTGTATGTTTCCCCTAAAATTTTAAAACTCTCATTTAAAAATATTTTTTATCTGGGCTTGGTGGTGCACAACTGTAATCTCAGCAACTTTGGAGGTTGAGGCAGGAGGTTTGCAAGTTCAAAGCCTTCCTTAGCAGTTTAGCAAGGCCCCAAGCAACCTAGCGAGGCCCTGTTTCAAAATAAAAGATAAAAAGGGCTGGGGATGTGGCTCAGTGATAAAGTGCTCCTTGGTTCAATTCCCACTATGAAAAATAAACATTAAAAAATAAAAAATGTATTTTAGATTGGTAATGCATTCCACAGAGCTCAAAATCCAACATATACAAAACTATACAGTGAACTCTCTCTCCTATTCCTGTCTTCTAGCCTCCCATTTTGTCTCACTAAAGGCATCAGTTTATAAGGAATATTTTCAGGTATATTTACTGTATAACAAATAATATGTATACTCCTACTGCCCTTTTGTACACATATGGTAACACATTCTACATATTGTTCTACAACTTGATTTGCCTACTTAAAAATATACTTGAAATCTTTCCATATACATAAATAGAAAATGTCGCATTCTTTTGTGTATCTACATAGTTTGTCACTATATGGATGAACCATGATTTATTTAAACAGTTTTGAATTGACTGACAGGCTCTTTCCAAACTTTTTCAACATTGTAATAGCAATAACAACTTTGTAAGTTGTGTATGAGAGGAATAGGGCTGCCATAATAAGATATCACTGACTGGGTCTGCTAAACAACAGATATTTAATTTTTTGACATTCTGGAATCTAGAAATATGAGATCAGGATGCCAATATGTTATGATATTTTATATGTTCATATTCTTATGAGAGTTCTTTTCCTTGTAGATAGCTGCCTTCTTGCTACATATTCACATGACTTTATGTGAGAAGAGAAAGAGAAAAAATTCTACCAGATCGCAACCCTACCCTTATGACCTCCTCTAACCCTAATAACTTCCATAAAGTCTCTGTTTCCAAATAGTCACATTGGGGATGAGAGCATTAACATAGCAGAATGTCAATTTTCCCAGTCTCAGACTTTTGAAAATTGGTTGATTGCCAACATTTCAGAATCAGATTTCACTAGAGTTGAATTCTAGAGTTCCAGATGTTCCAGAATAATGAGAAGATACTAAGCCAGTATTCTCTCCTGACAAAAATTGCCTAGAGTTGATGAACTGCACCCCCTACCCTTTTTACATAGGACATGTATTGTCTGTTCAGTGTGTTCCTCATCTGGCCTAGGTGACCTTAACCTGTCTGGCCACTCTAGGTATTGAACTTTGGCAACTTTTCAAGCTCTTACCATAAAACATATAGAATATTCTACTAACTGCTAGTTTTGCCTTATTTCTGCTCTTCATTTCTCTGAGGATTATTGCCAGGATATCTTCCTTAAAACACATTTTTAAAAATGACTCCTCTTTGCCCAGTCATTTTACTAGGCACCTACAAAATTCTAGGCAACATGCTAAAAGCCAAGGTTATAGTGGTGAATAATTTTATGTGGGACCCTTTCCCTTCATAGAATGTATAGTCTACATTTCCTCTCATTTGAATTCCCTTTAGGATTCTTCTTAGTTCCTCAAGCTCCACCTAATGACAAACCATTCTTTGGGGATTTTTTCTGACTACTCTCCTCTCAGTAATCTCTCATAGCTTCAAGGGCTCATAACTTCAAGTCACAATTCACTGTGATGGCATCCATTATCTTCTAATGTATTTTCTTTGGTACCAGGCATTGAACCCAGGAGCACTTAACTACTGAGCCACATCCCCAGCCCTTTTTTGTATTTTATTTGGAGACCAGGTCTTGCTGAGTTGCTTGGGGCTTTGCTAAGTTACTGAGGCTAGCTTTGAACTTGCAATCTTCCTGTCTCAGCCTCCCAAACTGCTGGGATTACAGGTGTGTGCCAGGGCATATGGCTTCTTCTAATAAATTTTTTTTTGTGTGTGTGGTGCTAAGAATAGAAGTCAGGGCCTTGGGCATGGTAGGCAAGCACTCTGCCACTGATTTAAGACCCTGGTCAATTTTTTGCTTTTTATTTTGAGACAGGATCTCACTAATTTGCTCAGAATGTCCTGGAACTTGTGATTCTCCTGCCTTAGCCTCCTGAGTGGCTGGGATTATATGTGTGTGCCACAGTTCCCAGCCCTTTGTCTTGTAAAGTTTGACTGCTATTTTTAATGCATAAGCTTTGTTTTACCACATGAACCTGGAATCTCAAGCTCAAATCTCAGCAAGACCCAGTGAAAAGAGAGGCATGCTGTGTCTAAAAGGAGCAGCCACTGATCATCTCCAGCTAATTTTTCTTTTGTGCCAATGTAGACCCCATGTCATAAGATCTCTCAAATGTTTCAAAAAAGCAAGAAATAGGACTTTTTAAATGAAATTTCTTGTATTTGAAAAATTTTCAGCTAATTGTATTTTAATTTTATAACATCTTGATGGGAACCAATCCTGTGAATTCAGTTACTTACCAGTTTATTATGACTTTGGTATTGCATAGTCTCTCTGAGCTTTTATTTCCTCATGTGGAAAATGAGATTAACAATAATAGGTATCTCACAGACAATTGTGAAGATTAAATATGTCCCATTAGAAATGCCATAAGAATGAAATGTTATGGTTTCTAGGATTTGCCTAAAAATAACCATTGAGATGTGGCAAGTAATTTGGAGTACAAATAAAATAAGATTTGCCTTTAACTGAATATAGTTGAAACTGGGAATAGACACATAAGAGTTTCTCTCTATATTTGTATGCATTCAAAATCATCCATAATAATTTTAATGCCACTGGAATGAGACTCAAGTTTACCTAGTGATTTGTAGGGAATTTAATTGTTTTTCTTGACATCAATCTCACTGGTTCCGCAGAAACTTGGATGATTATTATGGATTTTCCATCCCTGACTTTATCATAGAAACAGAATGTTAGAACTGGAAGGGGCTTGAAACAGGCTAAGTAGTTTCAGTAACATTTTGAGTAACAGGTAACAGTGGAGTCTGGTCTAGAAACCAAGTCTCCCAGCTCTAGTTAAATTATTTTCCAATTGCTTCACACTGCCTTCTTTAGAGCATAAAGTATAAATTCTACCAGTGGCTGGGTGTGGAGGTGCACACTTGTAATCCCAGTGACTCAGGAGGCTGAGGCAGAAGGATTACAAACTGGAGGCCAGCTTCAGCAATTTAGTGAGGCCCTAAGCAATTTAACAATACCTGTCTCCAAATAAAAAATAAAAAGGGTGGGAATGTGACTCAGTGGTTAAGCACAGTTCAATCCCCAGTACCAAAAAAGTAAATAAATTGTACTGAGATATTGCATGTGAGATTAATTGTTATTTAAACATAAATGTACCTGTTTGATGGAGATTCAGGACAGAGGGTCTAATGCTATAAATCTGAATTTGTATTTCTGCAATATTTTAAAATCTGTTCTTTCAGGTCATCCTCACAAAGGATCCTGTGATGTAAGTGAGAAGTTGTTTCCATTTTCTTACATTAAATGATAGGACTTGCCCAAGGTCACCCAATAATTTGGTGACTAAACTAAAACTCATATTGGAGTTTATCATCATTCTCTTTAGCTTTTATCTTTTCTAGAATGAGGACACCCTAGCACATTCCAAGGTGATTTATCAGTCATACATATGTGTTTTCTTTTTTGTGGTAAAGAAAATGGGGCTTAACATCAGCATCTGAGGAGAAGGCAAGTGTGTGAAAGCATTAGATGCTATGCAGGTCATAGTATGAACTCACAGGAAATGGAGATAAATATATCAAAAATAATAAGATAGGCATTGTTACTCTGATTTGGATCTTTAAAATATGACTTTATTTTTGTGTTTTATTTTGTGATTTTTCTGAAAAATCATCCTAAAAATTGCATAGAGATCTTACAATTATGTCTTACAAAAATTTTTACGTGTGTTGCCTTGATTTATCTTCTTGACAACCAAATGTGAGGATGGGGCTAGACTTGTATTTCATTTTGCATATGAGAAAACTGAAGCATAGAAAGGTCAAAGTCATCCATCTTTGTTCTGGTGTATCTTATCGCCTTATCTTTTCATTATCTCACGCTATGTCACTACTTCAAACTTGGCTAACTGTTGTGATGATCTAATATTCAATTCTATTCTTTCTGTCACTGAAATTCACACATGGTATGTGCTGTCAGACTCCACTTATTTTTGTGGTAATATGTTCTCTCTTTTTAAACTTCTGTTTTTTTAGCATCCCAGATGCCCCCCCCCAACACACACATACCTTCTTTTATCTCATTCTAAGTAAGCTGGGAATGCAAGTTGTAGGGGTTTTCGGTCTTGAGTAATTTCTGAGTACCTGATGTGTATTTGGAGTAGGTACTTCAGAAACTCTCCAGCTTTTGCATATACTGAAATCCTTCCATAGGAAAGTCATAAGGATTTGTCCACTGAGATACCACAGTTGGGATTTTTTTGAGGTTAAGTTTTCTGATAATGTCTAAAGTGATAGGTGTAAGTCTTTTTGAAGGAAATTGGATAAATTAGAGAATCTTGCAATCCCCTTTTATTGGTTGGTTTGTTTCTAGCAACCATTTACCCTCTGCTATGGGACCTACTTCAAGCAGAATTTGGGGATCCATTGGCCTCCGGGTCAAGAAGCATTATAACTCCATTATGGCTGTATTGTAGCTCCAGACTATTGAAATTCAAATCCTCTCTCTGCCATTTCCTAGGTGGATGATTTGGGGATAAACCACTTCATCTCTCTGCTCATTTTTAAAATGAGGATTGGGGTGTAGCTCATGGGTAGAGTGCTGGCCTAGCATGCGAGAGGCCCCGGGTTTGATCTCTAGCACTGCAAAAAATAAAAAATAAAATAGAGAAATAATAGGATTGTGAGGAGTAAATGAGCTAATATTCATAGAACAGTACCTGGCAAAGAGTAAGTACTTGGGAAATGCTGACTATTATAGTTCTTTTTACCACCACTCCATTGTTACTGTTATGATACAGAGTAACTTTAATCCTGAAGGATTTGTAAAGACCCATTCTAACACTACTGTCTATTCCCCTAGAAGATATATAATACAACTGTCTAAAATATATGTGTACTCTAGTCCTTCAATTATTTTTTTCTAATAATAAAAATAGAGGTAGTACTTTTCAAAAAATGGTCTATAATCTCAAAACACTAAAAGGTTGGCTTTCATTTTTTAATAGCTTCAGCATTTCTTATTGTCAGAGGATGAAGGTAAATATCTGTACAAGATCCTCCTAAGTGATTACTTTGTTGTCTTTAAACTTGATCTTTTAGCAGACAGTTTTTCATGAAGAATGTACTCACCAGATTTGAGGTATTTGAAAGTAGTGAGAAGGTACTAAGAGGACAAAAGTTTCAGTTCTGATTGCAGCACTTCTAAACTGTGTGTCATTTAGGTTCCAAATTAGTGATCTGTGAAATGGGAATTATATAAAAGCTGTCTCATTCCCTGTTGTAGAGCTGTGTAGGTAGAGATGAGGGATTATTATTTGTATTCCCCAAAGGCTCTATTCTCTTAAGGTACTAGTTAGATGTGTATTACTGTTCCCGATGCCCTATTTCTTTTTAGTTGTAAGCTCTAATAACTCTGCTCTGCTTTCCTCCTTAAAGTTCTTATTTCATCTCTAGGTATTTTTTTCTCTTCCAAGGTTGGCCAAAGGGCAGGATGTGGTCTTCTCAGTGAGCCATCTCCTCCTATCCCTTGGTGGCACTGTTTACTTTCATGAAACAAGCAGATCATTATAGGAAATGCCACTTGGATAACAAAATAAACTTAGGAACACGACAGAAGTTATATAATCTTATCAACTTCCTATGCCCATGGTCTTTGAACTATTGTTAATTATGTCCTACATATAGGAGACATTGACCCAGTGGAGATGGGGATCAATTCTCCTTTATTTGCTTTCTCCAATATCCCTGCCCTTAGGGGAAGGACCAGAAAGTCTAGCTCCTAAACACAAAGGCTCAAAGAGCCAAACCAAGCAGAATTGTAGTTACCTTAAGTATGTAATTTTCATTTTTGATGCCCTCCTGCCTGGGTGATTAACATCTGAATGGCCCAGGCCATATGTACTATAACTTCCTTTGCATATTTCCTTACTACTTCCCTCACTGACAGTTTCTGTGCATCTGTCTGGTCTCTCCTAGATACTTAGAGAAGCAAATCTGACTCTATAAAGTAAGAAGTTTATAAACACTCTTCCAAAAACAGCTTTCTTTAAAACCTTTGTTGGGGCCAAGTTCAGTGGTACACAACTGTAATCCCAGTGGCTCAGGAGGCTGAGGCAGGAGGATCGCAAGTTCAAGGCCAGCCTCAGCAACTTACTGAGACCCTGTCTCAAAATAAAGAATAAAAAGTGCTGGGGATATGGCTCAGTGCTTAATCCTTGGTACCCCCCCCAAACACACACACACACACAAACACACACACAAAAAACAAAACCGTCAGTGGGCCCTAATTCTTTTTATTTTTTATTTTTACCTGACTAGACATTAAAGATACAAAATTTTAGAAAGGAAAATTTATACACCTTCCCAAAAACTTTCCCTGTAGTCACTCCTGCCAACATGTAGAATGTAGATGAGAATTATCTAATGACTATTCCATTTGGCTATTCTTGGAGTGAGTAGGCTCCAACCAGAAATGGCTGAGACATTCCTATTTGTCATCTATCCCTCTTTCCATTTGACTAAAATATTTGTAATATGGGTAAGACAAGAGATATTTTTAGGCTTCTTGACAATTACTATTAAAGCTTTTGAAGATAAGCAGCTGTGGTTCTGGATGTGGCTCTAACTTGCTCATTCCCATGATCATATATTCATTCACTTACTGGACATTAGGACATAGTATGCCAGAGGTACTCTTCTAAAAGAGAGAAGGACAAAAGCAGGTAACTGTGGATGAGCTTCAGAGAAAGACGTAATGCTTCTTTATGCCAGGTACTGTTGTAAACACTTGAACACTTATTAACTTTATAAATCCTCACAACAATTCTATGAACTGGTACTATTATTATTCCCATTTTATGGATGAGAAAACAGACACAGGGAGCTGGAAAACTTTGCCTAATGTCTTACTATTAGGAAGTCACAGTGCTAGAATTTGACCCCAGACACTCACTCCAGAACCCACACATTTTATCATACTTTGGTAACAATACGGAGTGTACTAGAAGGAAAAGTGACTGGCAAATGAAGATGGTTTAGGTTTAAGAGGTATTTCTGGAGTAGAATTTGTTGTGGCTGATGATCATTTGAAGTTGGAGAGAGAGAGGGGTCAAAGGTGAGTGGCCCTCACATTTTTAGCTTGATTGATTGGATGGATTGATGATGATGCTAGAAATAAATATGTGGAAATAAATGAACATTTTGTGAACTCATTGAGTATAAAGGACATGTTGGATACCTAGGAAATATTCTGGGCCAGAGCTCAAGATTCTGACCATCAATAATAATGAGGGCTGGGGATTGTAAGTTCAGGAGCAGAGTGCTTGCCTAGCATGCACTAGGTCCTGAGTTCAATCCTTAGCGCCAAAATAAACAATAATGATAGTAATGGTTGTGGTGGTGGTGATGAGAGTGGTTAATTGAGGACTTTTTTATATGCCAAGAATTGTTTTGAGTGCTTTTCTATATACTCAAAGGCATTATGATTTCCCCTCCTTGGCAGGTAAAAAAACTGAGCTTCGTAGAAGCTAAATAGCTTTTCAATGTCATTCTTCTTCCTCAGTCTTACTTTCTCTTAATTCATAGGAATTGAAGAAGACCAGATAGAAGATGGCTCTTGTAAATTGTCCTGGCTAGAAATAATGAGGCCTAGCCAAGGTGCTGTGAATTCAGAGGGACAACTGCATTCTCTCCACACTCTCCTATAAATTTTTCTGGCAATAACCAAGCAAGTTATAGCTTTTTTGTTTCCCTCCAACAATGTGAACTATATAAGAGTTATCTGACCTAACACTGTTTTTCTATCATCACATTTCATTTTCCCATTCCAGAAATCAGAAAGTGCTGTGCTGCCATCTCTGACACCTCTTATTTTGTAGTAATCATACCATAAGCATCTCTCTTACATACCCTCTCTGATTTTGTTTTATTCTTTCTTACTGTTTTCCAATTCCTCTACTTGAGAAAACATATTTCCTTGCCTTTTTCCTATCACTGTCATCAAAAACATTCACAAACTAATTGAACACCTAACGTTCATCAAGCAACATTCTAGGTCCTTGGAAATATCAGTGGAAAAAATGAGGAGCTCAAATTATTTTGGAAATTGAATTTTCTGAATTCTGGACTCAACAGTTCTTATTCCTTCTCATTCTTTGCTATACTTCTTTCTCCATTACACCACCCTTAGGGCTATGCAGAGGATAGTTTGAAATCCTTTCATTCTAGACAGATGACTTGAGTTTTAAAAACAAAAAACCCTCGTCAAAATTGTAAAATGTGGTTCTTGTGCATCAGACTACCAGGTCAGGACTCTGCTATATTTTTCTGACTCTCCACATGTTTGATTTTCCCAGAGCCCAAAATTATAGTAATGTTCCTAATACAACCTTGGACACATAGTAACTATGCAATATATGTTTAGTGAATGAATAGATGTTATGTGTACGGTTCTTATATACCTGGAACAAAGATGTCACGAATTTTGAAATAAAATTGGACATATGGTGATTTAAAAGGTTAAGTTTCCTTATTAATTAGGAATGACTTTCTCAATTCCTAACATTCAGCAAATGAAATGATTGTTTTTAGGTTCCTCCTTTACATTTTTGTGTTGCAGTATTATAATTTTGTATCCTTGCTGATTGTGTATTTGTTGTATTTTAACTGAATTATGTTTTAAATGGCTATTGTGATGTGACCTTTAAAATTAATACTTCTGTGTATTTGACATCACAATTAAATTTATGAACTTTTGAAATGTAATCAGGTCATAGATCAGGAACTAATTGTAATTGACTTGGGAACACTTAATGTGATATCACCAATCAAGTCATAAGTGAGCTGTGGATTTGGCTTTCTTACCATGTTTTTCTCATTAGGGAGATTGGACTGTACATGGATCAAAGAAAATCTAGTTGAAAAAGAGAACTTGATAGGTGCTTTAGGAAAAATTGTGATGGTTCAAGGCAGCTAAATGAGGCTACTAACTCATTTAATAAAAGGAACATATCTAAAGAGGAAAGAGACTAGTTTTTATTAACCCCACCTGGCTTGTATGTTTAATAAAGATAGACAAATAAAAATATTTCTGGAGAGATTTGATCCCAATGTGTAGATGTGTTTAGTTGGTTCAATATCCATGCAGGAACTTAGAACTTGGGAGAATAAGAATTGGATCAGGAGGAGAGGATTCTGGAAATTATGTAGTTAAGCTGATACTCCTTTGAAGTTGAACTGGTTGGAGAGGTTGGAAGAAACAGATTACCTGTATGCAGAATTTGGGAGAAGTGGGTATCTTATATGTTGGGGACACATCAAGGCTATCTTGATGAGCACAATAAATCTAAATGTTTTGATGACTTCTCTCTTAGTATCTATTAAATCCTGGAAAAGAGCCAGGTGCGATGGCTCACGCCTGTAATCCCAGCACTTTGGTAGGCTGAGACAGGAGAATTGCGAGTTCAAAGCCAGCCTCAGCAATGGCGAGGTGCTAAGCAACTCAGGGAGACCCTGTCTCTACATAAAACACAAAATAGGGCTGGGGATGTGGCTCAGTGGTCGAGTACCCCTGAATTCAATCCTCAGTACCAAAAAAAATCCTGAAAAAGTATGTTCTCAGAACACATATAGGTGTAACCAAGGATTGGTGGCATACTGTATGTAGAGTGGGTTAGATCTTGTTCTGAAAGTTATCTTTCCCTTATTATTTTTTCCAGATATGGATCAACTCATAAACAACTTTGAAGTCCAACTTAATTCAGAAGGTGGCTCAATGCAGGTATTCAAACAGGTCAGTTATCAGGTACTAATATTGAGCCATAAGAATGTTCAATACCAGTAATTATTGCAGAGCTGAAGCTCAATTTTTCTTCTAACAACATGTTTGGGGGCTGAGACAGGAAGAAGGAAGATAGATTTCCAGGAAGTATCTGAATGCCTGGGGTTCAGTTTTGACTAGATAGTAGGTCTGACTTAAAACAAATAACCTCTGAGATCAAGGGTATTAGAACAATATTAGACCTTTGGTAGAACATAGCAACCATTTATCTAGCACTATCCCATATTTCAGGTATCATGAAGATGAAATACATTATCTTATTTAATTTCCACAGTAATCCTGTTGAATAGTGTATTAGTCAGGGTTCTCCAGGGAAATAGAGGCAACAAAATGTATATATAGATAGAGAGATACCTAGAAAATAGGGAGAGAGATTTGAAGAAACTGGCACATGTGATTACAGAGGTGTGGCAAGTCCAAAATCTGATGGGATAGTCTAGCAGACTGGAGACATAGGTAGAGTTGCAGTTTGAGTCCAAAAGCAGACTGCTGGCAGCTTCAGTCACAGAACCATCTAGACTAATGTTTGACCAAATATCTGGCACTGTGGCCCAGCTAAGTTTGAACATAAAAATAATGATCACTACTCTCAGGGTTCCCATTTTACAGAAAAGAAAACTGGCCTTAAACAATTTGAACAAGCAGTCAAAACAAAAAAACAATTTTTTTGGTACCAGAGATTAAACTCAGGGGTACTTGATCACTGAGCCACATCCTCAGCCCTATTATGTATTTTATTTAGAGACAGGGTCCCACTGAGTTGCTTAGCACCTTGCCTTTGCTGAGTCTGGCTTTGAACTTGCGATTCTCCTGTTTCAGCCTCCCAAAGTGCTGGGATTACAGGCATGTGCCACCACACCCAGTGGATTCAAAACAGATTATAGGCAAGGATTCTGTGCTAGATATTGAAGTTCCATCTTGCTCGGGGTTAAATTCACTGCATAAATGAAACCCAAATACAGTCAAAATTATCTTTGAAAGTTGCCTATAAATTTGAGTATCCAATTTTGTGTATATAGTACTTATCTGGGATTTTTTTTCATTCCCAGATAAACTATCTGGATTACTTTTGGTTTTAGGAGTCATATTTTTCTTTTTTATCATTAGATGTTTGGCCTATAGTGTATAATTGATTTTAAGTTACATGTATATATGGATGAGGCTCCTTTGTAGTATTTTAGTGATATTAAACTCAAATTAATGTCTTGTTTACTTTACTTGTAGCTTTTGCCATTTAGAAGCTATTAGCACATAAAAACTTGCTAATTATTGCAAAACATCTGCTAGTTGCTGGAGTTTAGTGATAGTTAATACAAAGAGGAAGGTGAATTTTAGTAGTGTCAGATAAAAATCCAGTGTATGAATGTTGTCAAGCATGCATACCTAATTTACAATCTTAGTGCGCTTAACTATGATTCCAGAAATGTTTTTCCATGTATTATTTAAGTAAAGTTCCAGAATTTGAAGGCACTTTGAAATCAGTTCAGTGTGTACAAAATTCTAGATAGTAAGTGATTGAAGCACTTTGTATTCTGCCATTTCCAATATATGTTTGCTTTTAGTAAATATAAGATGCTTGTAGTACATGGCCACTGAACACTAGCCATGTCTTAGGGCACAAAAACTAGAGATTGGTGCTCTACAACCACACAATGCTGGCATCATCTCAGTGGATAAATGCCTCCTGGTTTGGTTCATTATGATTTATGTCACAAATTATGATCTGTGATTGAATGTTTTGCTTAGAAGATGCATGGTACTCTCCCTTATCTGAATTCCTATATCACCATGACATACAAATGAGCACTTGATTGGCAACTGACTTTTTTTCTATTTTCTAATTATTTCCTAAAAGTTGGATTTCTTGATTGAAATATATGAACAGCTTTATGGTTATTGTTGTGTCATACCCATTTACTGTTGTTAACATTTTGGAACATATTTTTGCATAGTCTCATATTTCCTCCCCCTCTTTATTTTCTCTCTCTCCACTCCCTTCCTCCCTCTCTCTCTTCTTCTCTCTCACATTTTCTTACTTTGGAAAGTAAGCTGCATCAATAAACTTTGCCCCTAAATAATTCAGCATGTATCACCTTCAAATAATGACATTCTCCTACATAATTACATGACTACTGTTAAACTAAGAAAATGAACAGGATTTCCATAATAAGGTCTAATTAAGTCATACATTTCTAAAAAGTTCTCAGTGCTACATTTTCTCACACTGATTTTATTCTGCTTGGACTCTGCCTCAGTCAGCCTAATTTACCAGCCCCTACCACTTTCCTTAGGTCCCAAATTTCAATTTTATCCTTTCTGGAAAACTTTAACTGACAGCTCTCTCACAAATTTCTAGTGCACTTGCACCCCTGGAACACTAACCTATTTGTACTTTCATATAGCTCTTGTTCTCTATTGTCAACCAATTCATATAAATATTCTCATCTTACTAGATATTTTTCAACTATTAATTTACCACCTTCAAAATTTTTTAATCCTCTTGCCATTAATATTACCTACATTTAAGAACTAACTAACTAGCCAAGTAAATAAATGCATGCATAAATATATTAGTTTTGTCCTCAGCAATCTGGAGAATTATGGGATTGACATGAGCTATTAGTTTCCTAGAACCACTGCAACAAATTACCACAAAGTTGGTGGTTTAAAACAACAGAAATCCTCACTATCCTGGAGGCCAGAGTCCAAAATCGAGGTGTTATCAGTGTTGTAGTCCATCAGAAGTTCCTAGGGGAGACTCTGTTCCCTGTTTCTTCCAGGTTCTGTTAGATAGGGCATTTCTTGGATTGCGGCCCCATCACTCCAATGTCTCCTTGTATCTTTACATCACCTTCTCCTTTTGTCTCTGTCACGATTCTATGTGCCAGTCATGGAATTTAAATGACCTCCAGATAATCAGGATGATGGCCTCAAGATGCTTAATTATATCTACAAAGAAAACTTTTCCAGGTTCTGGGGTTGTGGCTCAGTGGTAGAGCGCTAATCTCGTGTGTGTGAAGCACTAGGTTCCACGCTCATCCAAATAAAGATAAATAAAGGTATTGTGTCCATCTACAACTCAAAAAAAAAACTTTTCCAAATAAGGTAATATATTCAAGGATTCTGGAGATGAGAATGGAAAAATCTTTGGGGTCCACCATTCAGCCTACTACAATGTGTTACATTTTTATTAGAATGAAATTACTTCATCCATATATCACCCAGAAATTATCTTAGATGCTTTAGACAGAAAAATTGTTTTATCTTATTTTTTATTTTTCGATAGTTTCATGCTAGATATTAATATTTCCATATTTTATGTGAAATACTGAGTAAATACCTAATGAACAAATATATGCATACATGTAAATATATATGTATGCACATACATACATATGTACATTTCTGATCTCTTTTTCCCTAGATGTGGCTGCCACTATCTTATTCCCTTAAGATTGCCTAGTTCATTAGTTTGTACAAATTAATGAGTCCTTTTGTCCTACAGTGCTTTATTTCCTGATGCTGTTGAGATGGTAGTAATATGAGATTCAAAATTTGTCTTGGTTTCATTTAATTCTAGCTTTCTAATAATATCCATCTCAATTCACCTCTTTTCTCTAATACTTACATGCATGATGTCCTTAATATAGAAAGATTGGATTTTCAGAGGGTTAAACTGATTTTTTGACCTAAACAATGCATGTGCACAATATATGTGTGTATTCCCACACATGTGCACACAGGCATGAGTCTACACCCAGAGCAAAGCTAAGAGAGACCTGTGTACAAAAACAGCATTCATCTTTCTGTTAGGGAGGAGCTTGGGCTTTATCTTGTTACCATGACAACGTTCCTTACTCTCCTTTCCACCTACTGTGCTGTCTGAAGTATCTTTTTCTTTCATTTTCTTTCTCGTCTTGCCTTCCCAATTTAATGTTCCACATCATGGCTGTTTCAAATAAATGAAAGGTGGAAACTTTGTTTTTAATAGTTGATTTTTCTGACCCTCCATTACCTAAGGCTTTTCTTAGCTATCTTCATCAAGTACTGAAGAGCTTAAACATTTGTGAAATTGACCACCTTTTCTCTGAATTTCTTTCTAGAATTGGGCATTCCTAAGTGCTTTTTTCCATCATCTTTGGTAATATTTCAATAAAGAGGGTTTTTTTTAATTGCCAATTCAGGTTGGCTTTAAAAAACTGGATTAGGATTCTGGGAATTTCAGGATGAATACTGTAAATTAAAGCTTCTGTCAATTTGCTCCCAAGTTTCTGGTCTTTATTTTTTCATGTATGACCTTCTTCATGGACTCAAAAATCCTAGAAACCTGAAGCTTTGGGTTTTAAAATAGCAGATCAGAAAAGTAGCCATTATCTTTCTTGAGGAGTGGTAATGACTGGCTAGAGAACACTTAAGAACTGGAGCCATCCCACAATTTTTGTGTTAGTCAAGTTTTCATTGCTGTGACAAATACCTGAAAAATAAAACAACTTAAAGGAGGAAGGATTTATTTGGGCTCATGGCACCAGAATTTTTACACAATTGCATGGCTAAAGCAATGACTCCATTGCTTTTAGGCTTGTAGCAAGGCAGAAACATCATGGCAGGAGGGCATAGCAGAGGAAAGTCATTCACCCTATTGCATCCAGAAGAAGAGAGAGAAGCAGGGTCCCAGGACAAGATTTAGGTCCCAAGGGCACACCCCCAAGGACCTACATCTTCCAACTAGCTTTTACTTCCAACACTTTCTAAGACTTCCCAATAGTCCATTCAGATTGACTTCATCCATGGATTAATCCACTGATAAGCTCATCATGCAATCACTTCCTAAAACATTCACCTCTGAGCCGGGCGTGGTGGCTCAAGCCTGTAATCCCAGCACTTTGGGAGACTGAGACAGGAGAATCTCGAGTTCAAAGCCAGCCTCAGCAACAGCGAGGTGCTAAGCAACTCAGTGAGACCCTGTCTCTACATAAAACACAAAATAGGGCTGGGGATGTGGCTCAGTGGTTGAGTACCCCTGAGTTCAATCTCCAGTACCAAAAAAACAAAAACAAAAACAAAAAACATTCACCTCTGAACATTGCTCATTGGGGATCAGGTCTTCAACACATGAGCCTTTGGGGAACAATCTATATGCAAACTATAGCAATACTGAAGGTGAAAAATGGTGACTTAGAGTGAAAAATCTGATGGCAGAGCTTTAAATCAATCCTCAGATTAACTTGCAAAATTATGTAGATTATATTCAGTGAAAAATTGAACGGGGAGCCAACCCAATTCATCTTAGAATTCTTTTGGGGAGAAGGTACTGGGATTGACTTCAAGGGCACTCAACCACTGAGCCACATCCTCAGGCCTATTTTGTATTTTATTTAGAGACAAGGTCTCACTGAGTTGCTTAGTGGCTTGCTTTTGCTGAGGGTGCCTTTGAACTCACGATCCTCCTGCTTCAGCCGCCCAAGCTTCTGGGATTGCAGGTGTGCACCACTGCGCCCAGCTTAGTGAGAATTCCTAGCCACCAAAGTTCTAGGGCTAAAAACGCACCCATTCTTTACATTATGTCTTCTTCAGAGTCTTGAAGTATAATTTACTATGTGGAAAGAGAAGGTAAAGCAGGTAGTGTGTTTTTTTAACAGTAGGGATGGTTAAGTTGGGCTCAGTGGTGCACGCCTGTAATCCCAGCACTTTGGGAGGCTGAGACAGGAGGATCATGAGTTCAAAGTCAACCTCAGCAACGGCGAGGCGCTAAGCAACTCAGGGAGACCCTGTCTCTAAATAAAACACAAAATAGGCTGGGGATGTGGCTCAGTGGTCAAGTGACCCTGAGTTCAATCTCAAGTACCAAAAATAAAAACAAAACAATAGGGATGGTTACAGTGATAAGAATAAATCAGTGTAATTAGGATTCTATGAAAATTATTTTGATCATATTGAAAAGAGAATCCTTCGTGCACACAAAAACTTTTCACTATGCGGCTGTATAAATATTGAAAACTTGTCTTTAAGCCACAAGCAAGGAGCAGTAAGAGCAACCTTGAGAACTGCTTTTGAGAGTAATCTGTTTTGTTGAGGAAGCTTGCTTGCAGAAGACAGTATTGAAACACAGAAAATACTTGCTGTGGGCTGGATTTACTTGGATATAACAGGCACACTTGAAAAGGATATGTACAGAAGGAAAAATGTGATTATATGCTTTGAGGAATTTTACTATTAAAACACCAAAACCCAATCAACTAGCCTTGTAACATTTCTATCAAAGTCCTGTGATGATGGCAGGAGACAGGAATGATTGAAGTCCTGTTGCAGACTGGGTTTTGGTCTGAAGGACTGCAAGGCAGACTTAGTCTATAAAGGGCAACTCAGGATGGCTTGTTGGAGCAGGAAAGTAATATCAAGGCAATAAGAAAAATCTATTTGTTCTTCAGTTTCTATACTTTTATCAGTTTCCATTTTTGATAGTCCTGAATAATATGTTTTCAGTGAAATGACTAACTGGAGATCAACTACCGGCTAGGCACCAGGGCTTGAACTAATACCATATTGTAGGCAGCACTCAGCATCTTGGAAATGGCCTTGTTTGGCAAAAGAGAGAAACGTTACCAAAATATTCTTTGTTTTATATATTTAGAGTTTCAGCCTCATAAACTAAAATTCAGAAAGTCCCTAAAAGTTTAGCTATGTCTTTCCCTTATGTTATTAGCATATTGTGGCTATTTATATACCTGAACCCACAATACATATTCTTATACAAAATAATATACCTAACCACTTATGCTTTCTTTTTTAACTCTTTCTTAATGTTGTTGACAGCTATGATAGACTATGGAACTAGATACTCTTCCTATTCTCTTTTAGAGATTCCTTGGATTCAACCTCTTTTTTATCTGGGAATAAGACAAGACAAGTGGAGAATGTAGGAAAAATAAGAACTTAAATTGGTTTAGGGGGTTCAACAGACTGGGATTTTTATTTCTGGCAAGGCCATTCTTGACATTTCTCTCTCCCTTTTCTCTACACCTCACAAATACCACTGCCTATAGGATTCTACTCTGCCTCTCCCTTCCCCAGATGGATTGAATCCACCCAATAAGGATGGATTATAGTAGAAGTATGTGAAACAGGAGGAAAAATCGCAGAAATCATGTCCTGGATGAGTAAATTAAAGCCAGGATTTGAATTACAAACAAGGCCTGTGTTGGATTGAGGTTTTTAAATCAAGAACCCAGTAGTATCTCAGCATAGCAAAGGGTCAAAATAGGCAACACTGTGGTTAAATTCTGAAGGTAAAGCATAGATGCTTTTGGGTGCCCTTTACTCATTCCCACCATGCTCTGAGGGAT
>CM053417.1:79424490-79450450 GCA_028644305.1 Xerus rutilus | reverse complement strand
TTTGGTACTGGGGATTGAACTCAGGGGCACTCAACCACTGAGCCACATCCCCAGCCCTATTTTGTGTTTTATGTAGAGACAGGGTCTCACTGAGTTGCTTAGTGCCTCGCCGTTGCTGAGGCTGGCTTTGAACTCGCGATTCTCCTGTCTCAGCCTCCCTAAGTGCTGGGATTACAAGCGTGAGCCACCACGCCCGGCCTGAGGGATTTCTTAATAAAGTCAGAGCAAGAGAACACTACCTCCCCAGACCCTTCATCCTTCTCTGAATTAAGGCCTTTAAGATCTCACTTAAATTTTAAAATTATTTATGAACACAATACTATTATCACATATTACATTTTAAAAATACTTTTAGTTGTAGATGGACACAATACCTTTTATTTTATTTAGATTTTTTTTATGTGGTGCTGGGGATCGAACCCAGTGCTTCACATATGTTAGGTAAGTGCTCTACCACTGAGCCACAACCCCAGCTCCACACATCACATTTAACAATAATTCCTTAATATCCAATATCCAGTCAATATTCAGATTTCTCCAAAACCCTCATAAATATCTCACTAAGAGGTTTCTACTTGCTTCCTTTCTGGACCTTTTGAATCCAATCTTTCTTTTCTTTAACTCTACCTTCATTGAGGAGCTAATTAAATCTCATAGAAATAGTTGAGCCATATCACTCCACTCTTCCAAACAATTATCTTCTATCATTCCACCTTTTCTTAAACTCGACCTTCCCTCATCTTCAAACATAAAAAACCAAAGGATGTTTCTGTTTTACATAAATGATATATTCTTGAACATCTCATAATTTAAAACTATTATGACTCAAAATATCATGGAAGCTTGTGTTTATTGGCTAAAGTGGCATCAATCCAAGGCCATCTTCAAGATCCAGAGTGGTTGGCAGTGGGATACATAGTTCACAGTATCTTTCTATGTTTCAATTTATGGAATTCTTAGAAAGTTTTTTAAAGAATTTTTTAGATGTTGATGGACCTTTATTTTATTCATTTATTTATATGCAGTGCTGAGAATTGAACCCAGTGCCTCACATGCTAGGCAATTGCTGTACCACTGAGCACTTTAGTTAAGTTGGATATCTACATTATTTTATGTTACATATAATGTTAATTTTTTAGTATTTTTAAAATATTTCTTTACTGACATAGAACATAAAATTTTACATAATAATGGGGTACCATGTAATGTTTCGATACATGTATAATGTTGAGTCATGTTTAAATCAGGTGAAACTTTTCGAACTCCTTTCTTCCATATTTTTGAAATGCTTTATCATTATCTAGTCACAATACTGTGTGCAATAGTAGCCCAGAGTCTCTTGTTCCTATCTAAATGTATCTTAATATCCAATGTTTAACCTTTCCCATCTCTCCCCCATCACTGTCCCCAGCCTCTGATAGTCACCATTCTACTCTGATCTTCTGTGAAATAAACTCTTAGATTCCACATGTGAATGAAATCATACAGTACTTGTCTTTCTGTGCCTGACTTATAATCTCCAGTTCCATTCATGTTATTGCAAATGACAGGATTTCATTCCTTTTATACATGAATAGTATTACATTTCTATATGTACAGCATTTTCTTTATTCATTCATCAGCTGATGGACGCGTAGGTTGTTTCCATTTCTGGGCTATTGTGAATAGTGCTGAAGTGAATATAGGTGTGCAGATGTCTCTCTGACATATATATTTTATTTTGTTTATATATAGACCTAGTTATAGGCATTTGAGAAACAATTTAGAAGTTTCACAATTCAATTTTTCATATAATACAACTAACTATACTGCATTGTTATTCATTAAACATATTGTCATATCTATGCAGACAGAAGCATCTTTCTTACCTCTGTCTAGAGAAGTCCTATTATTTCTCTAAGACTCATCTAAAATGTTACTTCCTCCATGAAGCTTTCTCTGTCTACATAAAATAAATCATTCCCTTTTCTTTTTCCAAAACACCTTGTTTATTGTGTCACATCACTTACTTATGGCATGACTCAGAAGATACTTGCATTATTCTATCATTATATTAGTGTGTCAGTATGAACTCCTTAGCTGGACCTTCTTTATATATGCTGTCACTGGACTTGACACAGTGCTTATAGTACATGCATAGAGTGTTGACTTTAATTAATATTGCAGGATTATTGTGAAAATTAAATGAAATGATTTCTATCAATTACCTGATATAGTACTAGTACTTACTAAAGCTTCACACACATTTTGTTCTTTAGTGTATTTTTACCTAATTTTCCCCAACACTATGTGCCAGGGCAGGGCACATGCATTTTGTTGTACTAGGAATTGAACCTAGGGTCACTCTGCCACTAAGCTACATCCTCAGCCCTTTTTATTATTTATTTTGAGACACAGCATCACTAGAGTTGCTGAGGCTGGCCTGAAACTTGCAATCCTCATGCCTCAGCCTCCTGAAACTGGGATTACAGGTGTGTGCCATTACACTCAGTGTATTATCTCAGGGAGAACAGAGACTTTTTTCTTTTGTTTCTCACATGTCTCTTTAGAATACTAACAGTGTTTAGCATCTTTCATTTGATTATTTATTTATTTTAGGTCACTGGTCCTGTTCAAATCAGAGATCCCGCTGAGACAGCAGACGGAAGTAATATGACATCTCCATCACTCCTGGATACCAGCTCCATGGAGAACCCAGCCCTATTTAATGATATCAAGATTGAGCCCCCAGAAGAACTTCTAGCTAATGATTTCAACCTGCCCCAGGTGGAACCAGTTGACCTCTCCTTTCATAAACCCAAGGCTCCTCTCCAGCCTGCTAGCATGTTGCAAGCTCCAATACGTCCTCCCAAGCCACAGTCTGCTCCACAGGGTCTTGTGGTGTCCACTGCCACATCTGAAACGAGCACTTCAGCAAACATCCCTACTATTCTGACTCCAGGCTCCATCCTGGCCTCCTCTCAGGGGACTGGTGGCCAACAGATATTGCATGTGATTCATACTATCCCCTCAGTCAGTCTGCCAAATAAAATGGGTGGACTGAAAACCATACCAGTGGTGGTGCAGTCCCTGCCCATGGTGTATACCAGTTTGCCTACAGATGGAGGCCCTGCTGCCATTACAGTCCCACTCATTGGAGGAGATGGCAAAAATGCTGGATCAGGTAAGCATCAATATTTCCTTTTTCCTGGACCTCATCTTCCTCCATCTGTTCCCTTTTTGAGCAATTCTATCTTCTCTCTCTTTTCACCCCCTCCAATTGTTGCACACTGCTTTAAGGGTATTTCATAACCACTGTTTTGTCATATCTCTTTAATGCTTAATAATGTATAATAAGCCAGGCATGGTGGTGCACACCTGTAATCCCAAGGTCTTGGGAAGCTGAAGCAGGATGATCACAAATTCTAGGCCAGCTTCAGCAAATTAGTGAAGACCTAAGCTACTTAGGGGGACTTTGGAAAAAAGGTGGGGGGACAAATTTTTGAGGACAAAATTTCTACTTCTACCAAACTTAGCTAACTTATAGCTCCTTCATCTCCCAATACCATCCCTTTTCTCTTCCCTACAAAATATAGTATCTTTGAAATATTGCTGTCTTTCCTGTATTTTACCTCATTGGGCATCTTTCACCCTCCCTTTTATCTTTTTTCTTTTTATCTTTTTAATTATCTGTATCACAAGTATATGGGCATTATTCCTAACTGAATTATAAATTCCTCAAGAAAAATACTATCTTTATTTTGTGTATGTGTGCACCTTTCCAGAGACCTTAACATAGTGTTACATAATTTTTAAATTAAGTTCAGAATTCATAAAGGTATAAATTAAGTCTCCTTTTCACCATTATCCCCCAGCAACTCTGTTCCCCTCCTAGAAAGGTTTATCTATTTTAGTTTGTAATCAAGAATGACCAAGGAAAATTATATGGCCTCAGAAGTGGTTCAAGATATTTAGCTTCACCACATCTATAGTATTACAATCAGTTTTGTGCATTGTGCCTTAGTAAAGACATTTACAAATTGGGAGGATAATCAGAAGACAGAAATCAGGATGATAAGAGGATTCAAACCCATGTCAATTGTAAAGCTGATAATATTTAGCATGAATTAAAAGGACCAGAGGAAAGAGATGTGGATAGTAATTACTAGGAACAAAATCTTAGCTTATTATAATAAAGAATTTTCTAGGAGTTCTCTTCCTTTGAAATTCAATGTTCTGTTATCATTCCATCACTAAATGTAGAGGTTAAAAACCAACATACAAAGCATCAAGTTTCTGAGACTCTGCAGTGCTCTTCTAAATAGAAATAATTACAGAATAGTGGTTAATTTTGGTATTGATAAATGTCCATAATGGTATTATTTTTGAGATATGATAGCAGTTTCTATAAAAGAAAGAGGAGCCTAGAAAAAGGAAACAAACTTTCCCTGTGTGAAAATTTTCTGAGATAAGGCAATGAGAGCATCAAGGAGTGGTTTAAAGGAACTTTGAATTCTTCCCCATCCCCAAAGTATTCATTAGTCCCCCAGAACCACTTTAAATAAGCAAACTAAAATTGAAAGGTGTACAATAGAGTTCTAAGCTAAGGACATTAATTCAGTGGCCTCCAAAATGAAGTGTTTAAACCTTGGGGGGAGTGGCACACAAAACAATTGGAACACAATAACAAATCACCAAAATTTATATTCTTACTCCTTTCATGTCACTTTTGTGTTTTCATAGTGTACGCAGACTTTTAAGACACCAGTACATTTATATTCCACTAACATGCAGACACAGAGAGCAGACATGTACATATACTGAGATATATGTTTAAAATGACTTAGTGATTAATAAAGTATAAAGACACATGCACTAGCCAAATACTTCCTCTCACCTTATAACCACCCTTGAGTGGGTGTAAAGTTTGAAGGTTTCAATGAATCTGGGAGTCTACTGAGCACCTGCCTGAGCTTTGCTAAGAGTTGAAAATAGCAGTGATGGATAATAAGGGATGTTTGAGGGCTTCTCCAAACATTAGCAGAAAAGAGTGCAAACTTGTGTCAAGCATCTACTAGGTGCTAGGTACATGCTTATCTCACTGATTTATTTCCATTTATGAGTATGAAGGCCAAAGGAGACGTTTGAACCTCTAGAATAATCCTAGGAATTATTTTAGAACAACCAGGGAACCATTCAGAGAGTTCAATTCAACAAACACATACCTAACTCTTTTGCAGACACTTTCCTGGAATCTGGAGATGGAGAAATTAATCATGCCCAGATCCTATCCTAGAGAAATTCACATTCTAGTGGTACCAGAATAGTTCTTACCACTCTTCTTTTAAAGGCATTTCTGCTCTTTGCTATGGTAACATTTTTTTTAAAAACGTATGTTACCATCTTCTTTCCACACATAAACACTTCTCTCAGCTCTCCCCTTCCTTTCTTTATTTCTCTATTTTGGCACGGGGGCATTATAGGGGTTTGAACCCAGGGGCACTTAAACACTGAGCCACATCCCCAGCCCTTTTCTGTATTTTATTTAGAAACAGGATCTTACTGAGTTGCTTAGGGCCTCGCTAAGTTGCTAAGGCTGGCTTTGAACTTGGAATCCTCCTGCCTCAGCCTCTCTAGCCACTGAGATTACAGGCATGCACCACCACACCCAGCTTTATTTTTCTATTTTGCTAACACTTCTCAATATTGATCAAACTGGAAATCCTGAAAACAATTGCAGAGGCTCATATTGTTTTGTTTCTTTGCTTTTAGTGAAAGTTGACCCCACCTCCATGTCTCCACTGGAGATTCCAAGTGACAGTGAAGAGAGTGCAATTGAGAGTGGATCCTCAGCCTTACAGAGTCTTCAGGGACTCCAGCAAGAGTGAGCACTTTTGTCTTTACTTCAAGTCTGTGTCTGGGTGTGTGTGTGTGTGTGTGCTCGCACGCATATGCACATGCACACATGGGCTTGCATGCAAAGAGATGGACTTAATTATCAGATACAGGGTAAAAATGTGTCAATATATAGGCAAACTGCCTTCCCAGAGAAGGTGTATGAGTTCATGTGCACACATGTGCATGTACATAAAAGTTATGGTGGAGTTATGTTCTAATTGTAGATCATTAATTTTACTCTTGAAAAAATCTCCAAATTCCCCATAAATTCACTTGTGTACCAGTTTTGTCTGTAAGTTTAAAACAACCTGACCTTCTAATACTGAAACTAATTGGAAGTAGTAGGTTTGTGTTTAGCAAACATGTTGTATGAAAAATGACACTTACTGAGGTAAAATGGTTGCATTATTTGGGAACACAATCACCCAAGGAAACATTACCACCTCTTATGATTTTTCAGGTGAATAGAATGGCCTATTTTAAAGAATTGCTTGCATTATTCCAATTGCTTCTTCACTTGTAGAGCTAACATTAAATTTGCATAAATTAAAAACTGAGCCAGGCATGGTGGCGCACGTCTGTAATCCCTGCACTTTGGGAGGCTGAGATAGGAGAATCTCAAGTTCAAAGCCAGCCTCAGCAACGGTGAGGCACTAAGCAACTCAGTGAGACCCTGTCTCTACATAAAACACAAAATAGAGCTCAGTGGTCAAGTGCCCCTGAGTTCAATCCCTGGTACCAAAAAAAAAAATTAAAAATTGGTATGAGGTAGAACCACTTTAATAAAGTATATTTCTTTTTTTTTTTTTTTTGGTACTTGAGATTGAACTCAGGGGTACTTGACCACTGAGCCACATCCCCAGCCCTATTTTGTATTTTATGTAGAGACAGGGTCTCACTGAGTTGCTTAGTGCCTCACTATTGCTGAGGCTGGCTTTGAACTTGTGATTCTCCTGTCTCAGCCTCCCAAAGTGCTGGGATTACAGGCATGTGCCACCACGCCTGGCTTAAAGTATATTTCTTTAGCTTCCACTTTAAAGTCATTCTTTGGCCCTATCTCTCTTTCTTTGTTCAGACCAGCAACAATGGCCCAAATGCAGGGGGAAGAGTCGCTTGACTTGAAGAGAAGACGGATTCATCAGTGTGACTTTGCAGGATGCAGCAAAGTGTACACCAAAAGCTCTCACCTGAAAGCTCACCGCAGAATCCACACAGGTCTGTCTGCCCCCAGTTCACCCCAAAACATTCTCTCTCTCTCTCCGTCTCTGTCTCTGTCTCTGTCTCTCTCTCTCTCTCTCTCTCACACACACACACACGCACACGTGTACATGTGAACACGCACATGGGTCTTTAAGAGCTAGGAAGAAAAGGATGTCTTGAAACAAAGATGGATTCGTTTATACTCATGGGCATAGGCCCAACTCATGGTTTTAACCCCTATGTATTATTCATGTTCTAAGGCAACATTTATAAAACCAGCCTAGCAAAACATGAAACCTGGTGTCTTCTGAGTAGTCATCATTCCTGGTGAGCACCCATGGATCTTTCTAGTAGGTAAGCTATAACACTGCAGCAAAGATTAAGGCAGATAAGACATTATTACCTCCTTTGTAACTGGGGTCCCAAAATTTTTAATGAGCATGGAAAAGCACAAAAGCAATTGAAACTTAGAGATATTAAAGAAGGCTTTTGGAGCTCAGCACAGTCCACTAATCTATAATTTATCTTTGTTTACATTTTAAGAAAGAAGCACATAAATAATTAAAACAGATTGTGTCAAAGTGGACTCGTGCCTCATTTGAAGAAGAGTTGCCACACTACAACTGAGTATTAGGAAATCTCCTAAGTTTAAAAGAAAAGCAGAAAATCAAGGTTTTTTATTTGAAGTATCTTAGATATTTTTTAATTGTTTTGGTACTGAAGAGTGAATCCAGGGGTGCTTTACCATTGAGCCACATCCCCAGCCCTTTTTGTATTTTATTTAGAGATAAGATCTCACTGAGTTACTTAGGGCCTCACTAATTTTCTGAGGCTAGCTTTGAACTTGTGATCCTCCTGCCTCAGCCTTCCGAGCTTCTGAGATTACAGGCATGCACCACCATGTCCGGCTAAAATGTTTTAGATTTTGAATGCTGACATCTAGTTCAAAAAGATTTTATAACATCAGCAATTCAAAGAAACCTGCTTAGAATCCAGACACAAAATGTCAGTGATCAATTTGTGTACTTTGCCTTGATGACTGCTCCCACCAACCTCCAGCTCAGAATTGAGACTTAGACACCTTGAACAAAGAATATGCCCTCCTTTCTCATAAATATCTATTGTGTTACATTTACTGTGTTAGAATTCATATAGAAGGTCCCAGAGCCCTAATGACTACATCTTCAGATTGCATTGTTGAAACATTCCTATGACGCTATTTTTATTTATTGATGTTTTTGTTTGCTTTTTCAGCAAGTGGATGCTAACTCCACTGACTAAATGGTATTAAGTATTTAAACCTAAATTTTCAACATGAAATATCAGAATAATTTTACTGGACTTCAATGTACCCTTTGTCTTTAAGAATTTTATTACTACATGGACAATTTTATTTCTTCTATACAACCACTGACTCTCTCACTTCCCATTATATTATTTTATTTTTAAGGGGGTACCAGGGATTGAACTTAGGGGCACTTGACCACTGAGCCACATCCCCAGGCCTATTTTGTATTTTATTTAGAGACAGGGTCTCACTCAGTTGTTTAGTGCCTTGCTTTTGCTGAGACTGGCTTTGAACTCATGGTCCTCCTGTCTCAGCCTCCCAAGCCTCTAGGATTATAGGCATGTGCCACTGTGCCTGGCCCATTATATTATTTTAAAACAAATTCCAAACATGCAATTTCAGTCATAAATACTTCAGAATATGTTTGTAACAGACACTTAAGCACAATAACATTAGTACATAAAATTCCTTAATATCAAATTTCCCCTAAATATTGAATAACCATTTTTAAAAGGTTATTCGAATCAATATTTAAACAAAGTTGTTAATTGAATTTGGTTAATATTTCTCTTAGTTATCTTTTAATTCAATTGTTCTTCCTTTTCCATTTTATTTGTTGAAGAGCCCAAGTTATTAGTCCAATCCAATTTTCTATGTTCTAAATTTTTCTGGTTGCATCAGTCATTTAAAAATGTTCCTTGTTCCCCATAATTCCTACAAGCTTATAACTATATCTGGAAGATTAATCAGATTTAAGTTCAGTTTTTGGCAACAGTATATCAAACGTTGCTGTGTACTTTATTGCATGGCACCTTGGCACATGCTAGTTAGTTGTTTCTGTGTGATGTTAAGATCAATCGGTGTGCTGGGTCTCTGACCTGTATTTTCTAGATAGTTATAAAGCTATAAAACAGATCTGAAGGCAAATAAATTCATTTAATGAGAGGCAATGTGGCATGGTTTTAGCATGCATATATCATAGATTTATCTATATAGTAGGGTTCAAATGTCCTTTCCCAGTTTTAATTCATTCTTCTACTCAACAAGACATCAGATCACATCAGTTCACATATTCCCCTCTAAGCTTTAAAATTGTGCTCCTTGAAGTTATTGAGGCAGAAACAATAAATGGGGTGTAGAATGCCTGAGTTCTAATCCTACCTCTCCAACTAAGTCACTGTGTGATCTGATACAAGTCTTCCTTTCTCTTTGATCCAGAGTTTCCTCAGCTGTAAAATGAAGGGGTTGAACTGGATGACCCCATCTGACTAATTTATCTGGAACCCTATGGCCTGAATTTCATTGTATTATACTGTTTGCCCTTCTAGAAGATCCCAGGAATTAACATGCAATCTTTGCCATGGATATATGATCTGAAGGATAATCTTGAAGGCACTTTTCAGAAGCAATTTAATTTGCCCTAACTACTTGAATCACAATAGGGTTAGTCATTTTGGTGAATGAATTAGCAATTTGGTAATTCATCTACTTCCCTGGACTATTGTAGTAGTACCCTAACTAATTTTCCTGCCTTAATGTTTTTCTCACTACAATTCATTCTTCACACAGCACTCAGAGGATTTTCATCTGTTTTTGTTCTGTTTAGATTGAATGTAAATCAGATCATATAACTGCTTCTGCTTAAAATACTCCAATGACTTCACATCACACTAAATGAAATCCAAACTCCTTACAATATCCTAAAAGGCCCTGTGGAATGTGGCCTCTGACAAGTTTCATCTCATGGCATATCTCAGTTTAAATGTCTTCTGCTCATGAAAGTGTTCCCTAAGCCTATCTTAAGCAACATCCCCTCCCAATTATCAACATAAGAATACCCTATTTAATTTCTTGGTAGGAAGTATTTTTAAGTTGGGAAATAACATAGTCAATCTGAGAAGGGATCAACTATACAAAAAACATGAGAGAAGAGTGCTCTTAGCTAGATGGAGTACAAAACCTGCAAGATGGGAATGAGCTTGCATTGTTCAAATAACTGACAGAAGTCCAGCACAGTTAGAGCATACTGCGTGCAATGGTGGGTGGAGGAAGTGCTGAGGTGCAAGAGTAGAAGAGAAATCTTTTAAGAGGCTAATATAGCAATCCAGGCCAAAAATGAGGACAGTTTAATTATGGTGTTGGCAGCGGAGGTACAGAAAATGAGATATATGTGAATGATTGAGGGGACTCTGATGACTCAGGTTTTTTTTTTTTTTTGGTACTGGGGATTGAACTCAGGGGTACTCTACCACTGAGCCACATCCCCAGCCCTATTTTGTGTTTTATGTAGAGACAGGGTCTCACTGAGTTGCTTCGTGATGACTCAGGTTTCTGTTTGGGCCAACTGGGTAGATGGAGGTGCCAGTTACAAAGATGGGTAGTTTGGCAACAATCACACAGCTAGTAAGCGGGAAAACTTCCTTGGAATGAAAACTTACTAGGTATCTTTTTCTCTATTGCTATAATTCCACAGGTTCCTTGAGACTAAGGCAGTTGCAGAAGGGCCTGAGTCATTGTCCTCCAAAAATTGCAGTTCGGTCTTAGAGTTCTCAATCTCCTGTGGAGGGAATGTGACCTTTAAAATCTCCACGTTTGGACCACACTCCACATCTGTTAAATCAAAACCTTTGGGTGTAACTTAGGTGTCAATAATTTTGAAAGCTCCTCATGTTCAGTCAAGACTGAGCACCACTGACTTAAGGATTAATTTTATATAGACAGAAACTATAGTATAGAATGGAAAAAGCAACGGTATAGAATAAAATTTCCCTAGGATGAATACCTCCAATTTTCCATTAAAAAGCTAACCATGTGAAGCTGAGCACAGTGGTACATACCTGTAATCCTGGTGACTTGGAGGCTGAGGCAAAAGGATCACAAGTTCAAGGCCATCCTCAGCAACTTATTGAGACCTTATCTCAAAAATAAAAATGACTGTGGATGTAGCTCAGTAGTAGAACACCTATATTCAATCTCCAGTACCAGAGAGAGATTTCGTTCATTGCTAGAATTCTTAGAGAGTTATATCCCTGTTTTTGCTAGAAATTCTTTTAAAAGAGAGCCAAGAAGTTCTTACTCATCTGGAAACCCTTCTAGCATGCAATGAAGCCCTCATCTTCTCTATGCTTGCACTCATACAAAGCAGGAAATACAAATACAACAGGTCCCATTAAACATACTTTCAAGTCCCATTTTTTAAATAACAGCATAACCCATTCACCCAGGCTCAAAATTTATCCTTGATTCTTTTTTTTGGTACCAGGAATTGAACCCAGGAGTGCTTAATCACTGAGCCACATCTCCAGCCCATTTTTTATATTTTATTTAGAGACAGGTCTTGCTAAATTGCTTAGGGCCTAAATTGCTGAGGATGGTTTTGAACTTGAAATCCTCTTGCCTCAAACTCCTGAGTTGCTGGAATTACAGATTTGCACCACTGCACCTGGTTTATCATTAATTCTTAATATTCTTTTATATACTTAGATGTTTTTCTTAAAGTTCTATTATTTCTTTCTTGTTCTGAACAGGTTTTTCAATGGAGGATATAAATATAATGGCCAATAAATATAATGGCCAATACACTGTTAATATTTGACATTTGAGTCTACTACTAATTGCCAAAAGTTATATCACCTCTCTTTACTTGTTTTCTTATTTGGGAACAGTAATAGTATAACACTCTTAGAATAGTATCTGGTATAAAGTAAATATTTGATAAATTTTAGCCTTTGTTAATATTCTTTTCTCCAGTCCCACTGCCACCCTCTTAGTTTTCTTTTTTACATTCATTCTTTTTTTAAAATTTTTTTTAGTTGTAGATGGACACAATATCTTTATTTATTTTTATGTGGTGCTGAGGATCGAACCCAGTGCCTCACACATGCGAGGCAAGCGCTCTACCACTGAGCTACAATCCCAGCCCCTTTACATTCATTCTTGATTTCTATCTTTTCAACAAATTTGATCACTTTATGTGTCAGTAGCCTCTTATTCATTACACATCATGGCTAGATAATTTTAATGTACAACTTTGACGAAGTCACTCTTAATGTTTAAAAAAATCTTCAGTGTTACCCCGACATAGACCCCATTGCCTTCATGAAGTGGTTTCCCAAGAAGAAGATAGTCGGAGCTCTCCCTCCTTAGTGGAAAGGAATGTCATTGACGTGGTTTAAAATTGGTGCATGGTGATAATAAAAGCAGACCAGCCAGGGCAGACCAGCAAGACACAGTGGTGCACGCCTGTAATCCCAAGCCCCTCAGGAGGCTGAGGCAGAAAGATTGCAAGTTCAAAGCCAGCCTCAGCAAAAGTGAGGCACTAAGCAACTGAGTGAGACCCTGTCTCTAAATAAAATACAAAACAGGGCTGAGGATGTGGCTCAGTGGTCGAGTGCCCCTGAGTTCAATCCCTGGTACAAAAAAAATTGATTGTAGCCTGTATGCAGTGCAGATTGCTCCCACAACCTGCCTTCCTATGTTATATTACTGCTTTTTAAACTTAAGCTCAAATTATTTTTAAATCCAAGGTTTTGGGCCTGACTTTTAAAATAGGGATCATCTTATGGTACTTCTGTAAAGATGCCTCATGCTCCAAGATGACTGATCTTATGTACCATTCACTGCACTGCTCACCAGAGCTTGCCTCCAGCTGATTAAGTTACTTTTTGCCTTTACCACTCATATGAAAGCTACCTTTCCATTTCAATGCCTTAACACTAGACCAGAGGTTATTATATATAGCCTTGGGACTTATTTCACACTATCTTTGTCACATTGTATGTGAGCTTTTATTTTATTTTGAGGGGGGTACTGGGGATTGGACTCAGGGGCACTCAACCATTGAGCCACATCCCCAGCCCTATTTTGTGTTTTATGTAGAGACAGGGTCTCACTGAGTTGCTTAGCACCTCGCCATTGCTGAGGCTGGCTTTGAACTTGCGATTCTCCTGTCTCAGCCTCCCTAAGTGCTGGGATTACAAGCGTGAGCCACCACGCCCGGCTTGTATGTGAGCTTTTAATTATGAATTCCTTTTCCCTATATGTTTTGTTCTTCAATTCACATAATAAGTTGATGGAGCTTTTGGGTTGTGTCATATGAAGTTAGCTCAAACAGGAGTTTATTCAATAATAACAAAAGGTAATTGCTTGTGCTGGGGTTGTGGCTCAGTGGTAGAGCGCTTGCCTTGCATGTGTGATGCACTGGGTTCGATTCTCAGCAATGCATATAAATAAATAAAGGTCCATTGACAACTAAAAAATATTTTTTACAAAAGGTAATTGCTTTTGAAATAGCAAAATTCCTATACTTTGTGTATTCTAGCAATGATTCCAATTGCCACAGGGTGTCACTGCTTTACAAGTCAAATTTTCTTCATTTAGATGTAATGAAGATAGGAATTCTCAGGAGAAGTTCTTGAGAGATCACAAAAATATGTATAGGTAAAAATGAGACAGTTTGGAGATGTGGAGATGTACAAAATTATACAGAACAAAAAGTGAAAATCACATTTACATTCTCTCTATACCCTCTGAAATCTCATTCTCTTTCCTGCTCTTAATTTCTGTGTAGCTTTCCACATATTTTCCCTTTGTCTGGTGTGTGGATATGGTCATTCAGCAGCTTTTTCTTTTCATTTGATAATATTTCATTGGTAATCTTTTGGTCTCAATACATCTAGCTTTATTTCATTTTTCTTAGTTGCTAATACAATTCTGAATATTGAAATGTTCGGTAATTGACATCTTCAATCATCAGAATGATTGCCTGGGTACAGTCCAAAGCTGTGAGTCAGAATGGATGCCTTCTGTTGTCCATTATATGAAAGCTGTGAAGTTAATTAGTGAACACTTGGGAGGGTTAGTGGATAGTAAGCAGTAAATTGAAAAACAGTATGTGCATAATAGATAGGCACAAAAATTTAAAGAAGCAAAAATGCAAATGCCCTGAAAAATTTTCTAAGGAGAAATGGAATGAAAGGAGAAGCTTTGAAAAACAGAATTTTAAAACATTGTGTCCATATTATCACTTGTTTATGATTATAAAATAATATATGCCCATTGTAGCAGATAGGACAGATGTATTCAGAAGAAAGCAAATATTACCATAATAATATGGCCCAGACTTAACCACAATGAGTATGTATTTGAACTCACATAGCTCCTTAAATTTTTTATTTAAAAATTTTATAAGATATATCATGATTTTAAAGCATTCAGACAGTACAAGAAATATTTTTAAAAAGGAAGAATACTCTTATCATCAGCCTTCATCCTCACTGTTAAAAATTTCTCTAATATTTTACATTTAAGTATGTTGGTGTTGGTATTGCCTTTATTCTAAGTATACAAATGCGTATGTAGTGTGTGACCTATACACATAATGGGAACATAACTATGTTAATGTTTTTATACTTCTTTTTCCCTTTACTTTTCTATCCTGAGCATATTACATATATAACCCAAATGCAACCAAAAGACTCCAAATATGGAGGTATTTCAGGAAGTTTCACCTGAACCCTCTCCTCATGCCATTTCATGCATTTGAATTTCTAACCCTACACAAAAGAAGGCCTGTAGCTTTAGCTGAGGACCCTTTCTACTGAGTTATGCATTCTTCTTGAGTATGGCTCTATTTTAGACTGTTTAGTGGGAGGTATTAGAGGAGAAGATGTGGTTACTATCAAATAGTGTAGTGGAAAGTATCCATGAAGATCTGGGTTTGGTTTCCGGTTTTATTATTCACTAGCTATCACTAAAAGAGAAAATGTTTCAAACAACACTGTAAGATATTTTTGCTCCCATTTAGGGATGAGAAAACAGAGACTCAACCAGAAAATGGTGATTTTTTAAAAATCTCATAGCTAGTGTGGTAGAGCCAGGATTCAAAAAAGGGCCTCTTTGAGTCAGAGCCTTTGTGCTTTCCACCTTACCATCTTGACCTTGTTTTACAACTTCTGTAAATAACAATATATTGTATTGTTGAAAATCGATGGAAGTAAATTTTAAGGGTTCTCACTTCAAGAAATAAGTATGTGAGGTAATGCAATCAGCCAATCTACAATCTATACATATCTCAAAGCATCATGTTGTATATGATAAGTATAGGTGTTTGTCTAATTAAAAAGGTAAACCAGAGCATGCCTTCAAAGTGATTGCCTTGCCTTTTGACGAAAGATTTGATAAAAAGTTATGGATTCTGTTATCTTGCTAGGAGCCAAACATCTCTCTGATTCCCATTGTTTTGGCAAATACCCTTTTTAGGAGAGAAGCCTTATAAATGCACCTGGGATGGCTGCTCCTGGAAATTTGCTCGCTCAGATGAGCTCACCCGCCATTTCCGGAAGCACACAGGCATCAAGCCCTTCAGGTGTACAGACTGCAACCGAAGCTTTTCTCGCTCTGACCACCTGTCCCTGCACCGCCGGCGCCATGATACCATGTGAACTCCGTAGGCCACACTAGAGGAGCTGCACTGGTCTCTTTCCTGTGTGTGTGCCGAGGTCAAGACCATATCTTCCTCTTTGACTTCAATTTGCCTCTGGGATAGGGTTGGAGGATCCTACTGAGCCAAGTTGAGGAGACTGGAGAAAAACATAGCTGGTCTCCCATGGGGCTCTTCATATTCCACCTTCACCTCTCCACTGTCCAGACTTCAATTTTTCAACCTCTGCATGGGTTGAATTCCAGTGCGGCACCCATGGCTGCCCCTGCCCCAACACCCCTTCCCTGAAATGGACATTTTTCCTATAATAACAAAACAGGAATCAAACTCAAGGCTGTGAACAAACATACGCTGCTTTCCCCCTCTATTTTTCTCTTATTTTCTATAACTTTTATCCATATCCATCTATGTGTGTATGTGTGTGTGTGTCACACACACACACACACACACACACATATATTTTTAATCAGTACTTAAAGGCAGTTGGCGTCCTAAAATGACTTTTCTCAAGTTCCTAGATGGAGGAGGCATAACAATGTAGTGGATTGGTAAGGATTACAGGAATTTTGGTCCTAAGTATAGGGCACATTCTCAGTAAATAAGATGAATTTCACACCAAACTTAGAAGGTTTATAAATCCAATCCAATTTCTTCTTAGTTTGGTTTTCAGACAGTCCTGGTGCTTAAGTCCATCAAAAGGAATTGAAGAGATCTTCTTGTCCTCTCCTCTTTTTTCTCTTGCTCCTTTAAGATTCAAGATTTTGTGACACAGTTACATTCTTTGTTAGGTTAAATTTGGACAAATATTCAAAGCACACAAAGACAAATCAGTAGAGAGAAAAGTGTTCCAGGAAAATATGTTGGGCAGTGATAGGAACAAGCAGACCTGGGACAATCCTGAGAACAAATAAAAGGTGACTTTGATTTGAATATTAGAATATTAGAAGTACTGTTAATCACAAACCTCATTCAAATGCCAGCCTGTTGAGACAGTGTCTTGAGGGGCTTCACTGTACTGTTTATTCTTTTGTTTACATAAAGCAACTGTTCAGTATAATACATGATGAGAAATCACACATTGAGGCCATGTTATACAGAGGTGAGGGGTTGGAAGAAAGGAATTATATTCACTTCATGACATTATTGGCATTCATTCCTGTGTTTTGAATGGAATATAAGGGGCTTTTGTGAAAACTGACATACAAAAAGCAATTTGATGTTTTATAACTGCATGACCACCTAAGCCATATCTTTTAGCCATTACAACAGGTTGTAAAATTCACATTTGGTTGCCCAATCAGACTGTTTCATGATATTTTCTGGGGCATGAAATCCCCTGTTCCTGGCCCTGGACCTCAGATCTACCTCCACATAGCATATTTCCTCTTCCAGAATGAGGAGGAAGGGGGCTTTGTATCAATTGGATTGGTCTCAGCCTCTCTCCTAAATGTTATCTTCATATTGAACCCTTTTCCCTTGGCAGATATTCAACCAGTCCCTGATTGAATACTTTAGGGTACTACCTCCTGAGGCTGTTCATTCTAAGTCAGATTTCTAGCATCAAGAAGGGATCCTTTTAGCTGTGTAGTCCTACCCATCCCTAGTATTTTACAGATAAGATAAATACGGGTCAGATTTTTTTCTCCAGATGTTTCCTTGAGGCCTTATAGACCTGCACACTCATTCTTCCAGGGATCACATTATTAAACCAAATTAAAGACGATTTTATGTGGTTGGTTGCAATATTTGTCCAATTTTATATGTTATACTTAAAAAAACTTTACACCACCCCGAAATAATTTATAGTTGATGATAGTAAAATGTGCTTGTGGTCATTGCCGTAGAACATTAGGATCACAGTTTTTCTATTGTAGCACTTTTATAGTATCTAGATTTTATTTACCTCATTTCAACTTGCAATGTCTTTCTAGACCATAAACTCTCCATAAATTTAAGACTGCTTATATTTTTCAAAGTGACATGTAGGTTTTTACTATTACCATTCTTATTTTGATATGGGTTTTTTCCTGACTTGGTGTGCAAGTTCCAAACTGTATATTAATTACTAAAGCACTAGGAAATATCTAGAGCTTGTCTGTTCATGGAGACATCTCTGTAGCTATAAAACAGGTTGGTAAAGGTAGATTATCATCATACATAGATATAAGCTTATGATTGAGTAGTTAGTACAGTATTTTATGGTAGAGCCCAAAGGAATATCATTTTCTCCAGTTTGGATCCTAGGATTCCTTTTCCAGAGTTCAGAACTGATCTGTACCCTTTAGCCCTCAGGATCATTTGCATTGGGACATTTGGTTTATTTCTAAATAAAAGTTATCCAACATGCTGTTACACTAATTAGGAAGTAATGAGAGATTTTGTTATTGTCTTTACTCAAGCAATTTTAACCCTATTCTCATTGCCCTTTCTTCTCAAAAATATTAAAATAAAATCTTTCCAGTTACTTAAGCTTTAAGTAATGTGTCAAGATTCATGAAATGAATTTTCAGAGAGTACATGTATTAAAATATACTACACAACAGAGTTACTGCGCCAAAAGCACATAAAACTTTGCTAGGTAGACAGTGAGGTAGAAAGGAACTAAAATATCTCTTCTGGGTGGTATTTGGGGTTTAATTGAAATTGATGTGCTTATAACAGCTAAGCAGTTAGTGTGACAGTTGACTAGCACATGGAAATGACTTTATCTGATAGTTGGATAATATCCTGGGATTTGTTACAGTGGAATTCCTCCATCTGTATAAGATTGGCAGTTAAACATAACTTTTGATAATTATGACTATAAAATTTAGGGAAAAATATGAGGAATGTGAACTGGTTGGATAGGTTAGGTGAAGTGTGTTATGGGTAAAAAAAAAATAAAGATTTGTCATAGAAACTTTAAAATAAACTTTCCATTTTGGAACATTTTCAGATTTACAGAAAAATTGTGAAGATAGTAGAGTTCCCTATGTTACACATCTGATTTTCTCAGTTACTAACATCTTACATTAGTATTGGACATTTGCTACAATTAATGAAAAATATCAATATATTAATATTAACTGAAGTTTATGCTTTATTCAGATTTCCTAAGTTTTTACCTAGTACCTTCTTTCTGTTTCAGCATCCCATTCATAATACCATATTACATTTAATAATTATATCTCCTTAAGTTTCTCTTGGTTGTGACAGTTTCTCAGATTTACCTTTCAAGGTCATTTGTAATGGCTTTAGTTTTGAAGAGTATTTTCTTCAATTGGGATTTATCTGATGTTTATCTCATGAAGAGAAAGGGATAATGGGTTTTGGGAGGAAGATCACAAAGGTGAAGTGCTATTTTCATCACATGATATTTACACGACTTATGACTCTTGATGTCAACCTCGACGAACTGGCTGAGAGTGTATTTATCAGGTTTCTCCCATATACACTTTCCTCCCTTACATACTTTACTCTTTGGAAGGAAGTCACTATGTGCAGCCCATACTTAACAGAGTGGTATTATGTACCACATCCTTTAGAGCAAGTATCTACATAAATTATTTAGAATTCTTCTGCATGGGCAATTTCTCTTCATTTATTTATTTATACAATCATTTATTTATATCAGCATGAACTCGGATATTTATCTTATACTTTAATAATCCAATGCTAGTTTATTTATTTTGTAACTCAAATTATTCTGACTTGGCCATTGGGAGGTCTTTGGGGCTGACTCCCAAGTCTTTTTGACATATTCCCATCACATTTTTAGAATGTCCTTAGTTTCTGGCACTGCAAGATGTTCCAGTCTCATTTTGCATCCTATAATCAGCCATTTCATCAAGGAATCTTGGTTCTTTTTACTATAGAATTGTATTAGAAACCCAGATCTGGGCATTAGGTAGGCTTGTTGCTACTAGGGTATTGTTGCTTCAAGGCCTTCTCAGCTGACAGAGCAAGGAAAAATATGTGTGTATATTAACCTATGTATGTACACATCTATAAATATTTCTGGATGTAATTTTCCATATCTGTTTAGCTCTACATGAGTTCATATTGATGTCTGCAACCCTAATCCATTATTACATGAATTAATCTAGCGTTTTTCCTTTACTTATCTGTAGCCTCTCACTCCAACAGTGAAAATATGACTCCCAACTTCTGCCATCTAATTACTTAATTGTTCAATTCCAGTATATGCACATATAACATTATCTGAATCCTCAACCTGGAAACCCATTAGAAACACCTTTATCAACTAGAAGCCAGTGCTTATGTACATAATAGTAACATTTTCAGCATTCCAACAATTCTTTAAAACAAAGTAGTCTGCAACATTCTGGAATTAGAGATTTCTGTGATTTGAATTCTAAGAATGTGGGGTCTCTCAGTCCCCAGAAAGCTTTCTAATGTGCTTTGGTAAAAGAAATTCCATTGGGAATTGAATAAACCTTGAATAAACCAAGGGAATTTATTTATCTTTCATAGTGTGCTAATCCCTATATGAGGTACTATAGAGATGGACACAGAAGAAACTGAGTGGGTCCAATTTAAAGAAACTGCACTATCTTCTCACAGCTCAATATGGCTCTCTGACAATGAGGTGCTACCCTAAGTTGCCTCTTTTCCATATTTTCCCAGTCTCTTACATGGTTGACCTTAGGCGAGTCACATCACCTCTGTGCCTCAGTTAACCCATCTGCTAAATGGGAATCCAAATATCTACCTCACAGGAATGTTGTGAGGGTTCTCCTTAATAGATGTTGGCAAAAATGATGAGAGATCTCTAAATGAACAACGAAGTATTATAAGCATTACTATAATGATAATTATTGTGCCCTATATTTACCCTATAAAAAGGAGAGGATTAGGCCTCCTAGGTGATAAAGAGCTAAACGATTCAGTAAGAAAGATTAAAGAGTGGCAACTAGAAGCAATATTATTTCTTGTTCTCATTTTCCCTATATTTTCTTGGTTACCAGCTATAAGATTATCAACTGTTTCTAGACTTGAAATACAATAGGTATATTCCATTTTTTCAAAGCTATATGTCCCCCCTTTCTTACATTGCCTGGACCATATTACATGTCACTCTGTCAGAAGCACAAAGGCAGTTTCTCAAAGTCTTTTCTTCAGTCTTTGGTCAGTTCACTTTCACTAATTACATTTTCTCTTTCTCCACTTACTGTACCCTCAACAGTAAAGGTAGGAGGGATGTGGGGTGGGGTGGTTGGGGTGGGATAGGGTGAAATTTATATCAGTGGCAGGATATTTCTTTGTTTTTCAAACACTGGTTTCACTTTCCATGGTGGGCTGGGGTCAGGGGAAGAGATACTATTTTGTTAACTGTTAAACTCCCCTTCCATAGATGTTTCCTAGGGTCAGTACAAGTAGCTTTGTTGGACATTACTTTATAACTATGTTGTATGCAGTGCTGTTTTCATTGTATTCCTGAAAAAAAAAGGTGAAGAGAGTTGCTAGTGATGTTTATCCCTGTTTTTTCACAGGAAGTCACAGCTGGAGAGCAGTGCCAGAAACTGACTCATTTTTGTGTTGGGGAAAGGAGCCTGCAGTGAAGGGATTGATTGATTTTTTGTCATTGTTAGCTTATTTAAGGAAATTATAAAACTGTATATTAAGCTTTAACTCTTATGTTTTTGCCTCTTTATTTTAGTGCTTTAGAGCAACACCCTGTTTTTTCCTCTATTTTATAATATTTCCTGCTCCAGAAGCATGGCTTTTAGCAATCTCTCATGTACAAATTTGTCATGCACCTCAAGATCCTCAAGAATTGCTTCAGTTAGCATGGCCACTTAGAGGTTACTTTGTTCTAGCTCAATGGAACTCTCCAGTTGTGACATCCAGGCAGGGTGTGTGCTTGGGAACTAAGCAAACTTGTTTAGTTCTATTATTGTACTTTTTTATTAATAAAAATATTTTAAAGTTCAGAAACCATGGCTATTATCTTGAATTTGTCTCCAAATTGTGTTTCTTCAACATGTGATGAGTAAATTATTTTATTTCCCTCTAGCTGTGTAAAGTTCTGATGATGTTACTGTTTGGCACCATGGGGCAACAAAGAAAATTAGACTGACTCAAACACAATAAATTATCTGTTTAAGCCCATGAGGTCCTACACATTCTTGGTAATCAATCATGTCCATGAATGGGGCTTCATGAAGACTGTATGCTTTTTTCTGGTATAATTCCTGTATAGGATCCCACAAGAGTTTGTGGAATACAGGGATATGGGCTCAGTTGATTAGGTTTCTCTACCCATCCCTGTTCTCATCATTTTGTGTTTTTTCCTAGGAAGTAAAGAGGGATAGGAGATTATTGGGAAAACATAAACTCTAAAGATATCTTAATACAACTATGAGCTCTGAGTAGGGATGTGGGAAGTTGGCTCATTGGAAGCTTTTGTCTTTCAGAGAAACACTGAGAGAAAAGAAAAAAGGGGAATTCTGTGAAGGAAATTGAGGCCAAGAACTGGAAGGACAAATTGAAAAATGACAGTTCCCAGGGCCACCACAATGGGATTTTCACTACAAATGATAAAAATAATGAATATCAGATTTTGTGGATTTCTCAGAAATATTTCTTTTGTGAAAATAAAAGGAAAATTATGATGAAAGCAACATTGAAAGGACTTTTTAAAATGGAGTTGGGGACCGATTAAGAAAGCAAGACTTACACACAATTTAAACTGCTGCCTAGGAACATGAGCCTTGGTTTCTTCCCTACTTTGACCACAGGCACCTAGAATAACTAGAAGAACTGAATGATTATGTTGTATCCAGTGGCACAAGATATATATCAAAAAGTTATCAGACTATTATGGACATCTCCATTCTATGTGTAAATTATTTTAATTATCTTCTATTAGTCATGTAGCTCCTGTTCCTTCTCAATATCCAATAGCAAATATAAGCTCCCACTTTTGCTGCTTTCCTTGGAACTCTGACTCAGAGCTATGTGATATTTGTCTCCCAAATTTCAAATTCTGTGAGACCAAATAAAGTCTTTTTACTTTCACAGTTTCTGAGTTTGGATTGATTGTCATTTTTATTGTGTCAGGAGTGGGATCAAAAGTGACTCATCTCTACCTCCAGTGCTGTGAGACATGAGTAAATGTACCTACAGAAGCCCTTTTATGCTTCACCATCTCCCTGGCAGCTTCTGGTTGTAGGAGTAAGTGGTTTCAGTTTCAGTTATAGGGGTAAGTTATTTCAGTTTCTAAACCTCCCATTTCTTTGGTTGAGGTTTCAAAACTTGATGTGGGTATGCTTTGTTGTTGGATGCCTGGGATGTACATCCTTTGTTTAGGTGTTTAGGAGGAACATTCTACATTTGGATGGGTATTCAAATTTTTAGGAAGAGCAAATAAAGCATGTATCTACAGTTAAATGAATAATGATAGCATAAACTTACATGTGCTCATTAAGATTAAGAGCAAGACATCTATTGTTCAAACCTCCAGAAGAATCCAGTTATCACTCCTTCATCAAAAGTAACCACTATATTATTTTCAGTAGTAATTATTTCCTTCCATTATTTTAAAAATGTTATCTTTCCAACTGATGAATGCAAACCTAAAAAATAGTTTACTTTTGCCTGTTTTTGAACTTTAAATAAGTGGAATACTGTTTTATGAGTTTTTGTGCCTTGATTGTTTTACTCAGAGATTTGATCATGTAGATATGTGTTAATGTAGTATTTTTATTTTTATTGCTGTGATATTCCATTATATAAATAAATATATTTATTCCTCTGAGCTTTGAAGTTCCCTTATAGTGCTTCAGATATAGAGGTAATAATGCTTAGAGAAACAAAACTATATGAATGTTTTTAAATATCTCTTGATGTACATGTACACAATTTTCTATAAGGAAAATATCTAGTGGCATGATTGTTCATACACAGAGCATTTGCTTTTAAAAATTTTAATCTTAGTTGTATAATGCAAAATGTTTTTAATGCAATTGTATCAATTTACATTTCTACCAGTAATGTATAAGGATTTTAATTACCTATATAAGTGATAATATATGGTACAACCTGGATTTTTTTGAAGTCCTGGAGAGCAAACCCAGGGCTTCACATATGCTAGGCAATATCTACAACTGAGATACATGATCAGATCAATATATTTTTAAAATATTTTAATTTATTTTATTGCAACACTGTTTACAGAAAACTGGGTTTCATTGTGGCATATTTGTAGATATATAGAAAAAAATTTGATCAATTTCACTCTCCAATAACTGCATTTACCCTCTACACCTTCCTTCCCCAATAAACTTCCTTTATCCTAACAGTCTTCATTCTACTTTCATCACATCACTTTTTTTCTTTTTTCCCCCCTTTGGCTTCCACATATGAGAGAAAACATATGACATTTGTCTTTCTGAGTTTGGCTTATTTCACTTAACATAATCCTTACCAGTTCCATCTATTTTGCTGCAAATGACATAATTTCATTCTTCTTTATGGCTGAATAAAACTTCACTATGTGTATATACCACATTTTCCTTACCCATTTATCTTTTGATGGGCATCTGGGTTCATTCCATAACTTGGGTGCTGTAAAACATGCTACAATAAGTGTGTGTATTCTTGTATCTGTAATGTATGCTAAAATAAATTGTTTTGGATTAATACCAAGGAGTGGTATTACTGAACCATACAGTACTTCAATTTTTAATGTTTTGAGGAATCTCCACTGATTCCATCAGGGCTGTAGTAATTTACATTCCTACTAAGAATGTATAAGGGTTCCTTTTTCCCTGAATTCTCACCAGCATTTGTTATTAATTTTCTTCTTGTGATTGCCATTCTAGTGGAGTGAAAAGAAATCTCAATGTAGTTTGTTGTTGTTGTTTAGGTATCAGAGATGAATCTGGGGGTGCTTAACCACTGAGCAACATCCCCAGCCTTTTTTATTTTTTATTTTGAGAAAGGGTCTCACTAAGTTGCTTAGGACCTTGCTAAGTTGCTGAGGCTGGCCTTGAACTTGGCAATCCTCCTGCCTCAGCCTTCTGAGTCACTGGGATTACATGCATGCACCACTGCACAAGCCTTCAATGTAGTTTTTGTTTGCTTATTTTGTATTGGTGAGTAATAATTATACAGAATAATGGGTTTCATTTTGGATTATTAATAGATGCACATAACAAAATCTCATCAGTTTCAATCACCACAACCTCCTCTTGCCCTTCCCTCATTTCTCCCCCTGAACCACTTCCTTTACCCCTCTGGTCACCTTTTATATTCATGAGATGTTTTTGTTTTTGTTTTTGTCTCTCTAGCTGTCACATAGAAGAGAAAATACATGACCCTTGACTTTCTGAGTGGCTTATTTTGCTTCAAATGATGCTCTCTACTTTTATTCATTTTCCTGCAGATGACATACAGTCATTTTTTTATGGCTGAATAAAATTTAAATGTGTGTATTACATAGATGTACACCCAGGCTAGCTCCATAATTTGGCTCTTGTGAATTGTACTGTTAATAAACATGGATTTGAATGTACCTCTATAATTTGCTGACTTTAGTTTTTTTGGTAAATCCCAGGAGTTTTTTTTTTTTAATGTCGAGGAATTGTATACGTGCATCATATGGTATTTACATGCTTTGTCTTTTGAGGAATGTCTTCACTGATTCCCAGAGTATCTACACTAATGTATATTCCCGCCAATAGTCTATAAGAGTTCCTTTTATTCCACATACTTGCTAGAATTTGTTGTTATTTTTATTCTTGATAATTGCCATTCTAACTGGAGTGAGGTGAATACCAGTATATGCCATAGCCCCAAATCCTCAAGACACTGTTTGACAAAGTTCTGGTGCCTGCAATGGATCAGGGTGAAGAGATGCACTCCTCAATATATTTCTTGTTGGGATGCCCCTTCTTAGTTTGACAGAATTAATTGTGCTTGCTTGTGTCACCATTCCAATTCCCAGAAAGACAGGATCAGTCAATCCTGGTCCTTTAAAGTCTTTTGTAATTGAGGAGAAGCATTTGACCACCCAGGAGAATAAACAAGAAAATCCCCATCAGGATAGTACTACTGATATGATGTTTCTTAGTAGTAATTCTAGAAATTCCCCTGATGATAGTTTCACTTTAGATATGTTATCCAGAACATTTAGGCCCACAGTTTCTCCA
>CM053417.1:79392402-79423990 GCA_028644305.1 Xerus rutilus | reverse complement strand
CCGCAGCCACGCCTCCCAGCTACCGCTGCCTTCTGTTGATCCTGTACTCACACACACGAGCAAAATTCCTGCGTGGGATGTTGAGCTGAAGAATGATGCCAGGAAGTTGGCTGGAAAACGGCGCCTCCACCACTTCCAGCCTTGGTCCCTAAGAGCCTAGCGCAGAGTGGACTGTCTACGCCGCCATCTTGGAACCGCCTCATCGTGAGGGTATTTCTTTAAGCAAGTTCTGTAGTCTTAGCTTAATAGTGAAGACTTCTTTTAGTCTCTGCTTGTCTTGGGTGGTTTTTATCTTTTCATCAATTTTAAAGGATAACTGCTAGATATAGCAATTTTGGTTGACATTTTTTTTTCAGGACTTGGAACACATCATTCCAAGCCATCCTGGCTGTTAGAGTTTGTACTGAGAAATCAGAGGTAATTCTGTAGTGGCGCATGCCTGTAATCCCAGCACTTTGAGAGGCTGAGACAGAAGAATCACGAGTTCAAAGCCAGCCTCAGCAACAGTGAGGCGCTAAGCAACTCAGTGAGACCCTGTTTCTACTAAAACACAAAATAGGACTGGGGTTGTGGCTCAGTGGTCGAGGACCCCTGAGTTCAATCCCTGGTACCAAAAAAAAGAAGAAGGAGAAGGAGAAGGAGGAGAAGGAAGAGAAGAAGAAGAAACTCTGATTTTCTTAACTCTAAATGTGCCCTAACATTTTTCTCTTAAGATTCTAAAATTCTTTCCTTGTTCTGTATGTTAGGCATTTTATTTATAATGTGTTGTGGACAGGTTCTTTTTAAATCTTGTCTACTTGGAGTTCTAAAAGCATCCTGTATCTGAATGTCTGTCTCATTTTGTAGATTTGAAAAATTTTCTGTTATTATTTCTCTGAAGAGGTTATCCCTTTCCATTAGCCTGCATCTCACAACTCTCCTCAATTCCACTCTTAATGTTGTCCCAGAGTTCTTGTATATTCTGATCATGGCTACTTATTTTCTTTTCATTAATACTTTCTGAATGTTCAAGACTGGACACTTTGTCTTCTAGCTCTGAGATTCTGTCTTCAATATGGTCTACTCTACTAGAGAGACTTTCAACTACATATTTTATTTGATTTATTTGGTAATTCATTTCTAAAATTTCTATTTGGTTCTTTTTTATTATCTCTATCTCCTTATTGAATTTCTCATTCATATCCTGCACTGACTTCCTTAATTCATTCAGTTGTTTTCCTGTGTTCTTGTGGAATTCATTGGTCACTTTTATAATCATTCTTTTAAATTATTTATCTGATATTTCATCCACTTTAATATCTTTGGAGTTAGTTGCTGGTGAATTATGAACTTTAGAAGGCATCGTGTTACCTTATGTTTTAGTAGTTCTTGTATTCCTGTGTTGGAATTTATGCATCATTCAGGATGCATTACTGTCCCACTCGTATGTGTGGGCCTTTTTATAGCACAAGCTTCTTTTGCAAAGTATCCTAAAGTGATCCAAATTGAGACCTCCTCATAGGTGCGGTTTCCACAGCCTTCATGTTAATTCTCTCCTTTTTGCTGTAGCAGTGGATGTCCATTAATGGGAACTGAGGGTCATTCTAACTTGGGACCTGGTCATTAGTTTGGAATTTTGTCTTTGCATTAAGTATAGCTGAAGCTTGAGAGTCATTAATTTTCTTGTGGAGCAAGGTGTTCTCTCTTTTGGTTGAATTTAGTTCAGCAGCAGAGTCTTTATCATATGAACTTGTAATATCCCCGTAGGATCCAAGCACTTTACAGAAAGTGGAGAAACAAACAATAGCAACAAATGATGCAAACAACATACAGTGTTAAAATAAATGCATGGTTTCTACTATGACATTTACAACACTAATTTTTTTTACCACGAACAGAAATGGTGGGCTCAGCAATTGCCAACAGCAAAAATGATAAATAACCATGAACTAGATCTATCATTAAAGCAAACAGCAAGGGTGAACTATGCCATCCATAGTAATAATAATTCAACAATATGAATGGTGGAGGCAAGAGGTACATAAACCAATTAGTGCTAAAAGATATAAAAATACAGCTAGCTAGTTAAAAGAAAAATAAAATGTAACATGAAGGTAGAAGAGAGATTACAATATTCAAAATGTAAACAGAAAAAATGTAGAAGAGATGGAGCAGATGATGCTTATAAGCAAGGAAGAGGAAAATAGGAAAAACAAAATAAGGGGAAAGAGAGAACAAGAGAAATTAGTTATTAGCGGGAGCAGAAGAATAACAAACAAACCAAAAAAGCAAAAATAAACAAATCCAAAACCATAATCCTCATAAGACAGCTCAAGGAAAAATAACTACTTTTAAAAATGCTAAAAATGAGAAAAAAGAAGCAATTATGTATATGTGCATATGTCCACAAACAAGAATACACACACACACACACACACACACACACACACGTGTGTGTGTATGTGTGTGTATGTATTTCTTGTTTTTTTTTTGTACCAGGGATAGAACCCAGGGGTGCTCAACCTCTGAGCCACATTCCCAGACCTTTTTAAGATAGGATTTTATATTTATTTATACATAAATTTTTATATATTTATATATTATACATTTATAATATAAATATATTATATATTTATATATATATATAAATACTTAATGAAAAATGAAAGATTGTCACTGCTGATGCCTATGTCCTTTCAATTTCTTCTTGGACTATGTACCCAGGGAGAGAGAGAGACAAAGAGAGAGAGAGAGAGAGAGAGAGAGGGAGAGAAAGAATTGGGGGTTGTTAACCCCTTACTCAGAGTAGACTAAAACTGAAGCTAGTTGAAATAGCTCTCAGATTCCTTTCTTACCAGTACAAGGCATGATGAAATAGAAAGTACTATCAATTGGAGTTTGGTCTTAACAGATAGAATCCCAGGATGGGGTTGCTGCAGAGTTCTATGAAGGGAGTTCCAGCAGTTGAGGATTAGATCTAATCAGTCTCAGGGGCTTTGTTGGGTGGTATCTGCTCTGGAGAGATTGATCAATTCATTGCTAGGGCCACACAATGCTGGGAGTCTATCTCAGGAGACTCCCAAGAATTATACTGGTGGGGCAAAGGAGCCAATTCTCCACCCACTCTGCTGCACATAAACACAACATTCCCAGGCTTAGTCCTTGCATGTATTCACACCTTCCTGTTCAGATTTCAGCCCTCTTCATCTGGTCACATGAGCTACCAGACATAAAAGGAAAAACACATTGAGCTCCCTTTTATTTTTCTGACTTGAATCCCCCTGGATACAATCTTCTCTGTGCCTACTTTACTCACATTTGCTAGGTAAACCTAGGCCACACAGTAAGTGCTTGCCTGGATAGTGTGGCAATGTTTGCTATGGTCTTCTGGACTACCTCATCAAAATGGCTCCTGCCTCAGCTCTTTGTTTTCCAATTGAGAAATACTGAGCGCTTTTCAAACACCAGCTCACAGTGCAGTCTCTGGATCAGCTAAATTCAGGCTGCTTTTCTGATCTACAGGTTTTTCTGTACCAAATCTTTCCATTGTGTTTCTCTCAGTGTGTCATACCTCCTTCTGTGGTAGATCAGCACTGCTGCCACCGCTGCAGCTAACTTAACTCCAATGTAGTCTTTCTTCTTTGTTCAGTGTACCTGAATTTCTAACTCTCTAAGATACTCTGACTGTCCAATATTAAATTTTAGTGAAATCCCTTTCACCCACCTCACTGAGAATCAGTACTCCTGCTGCTTGAATCCTTAGTCACAGAGCAACCTGGAATGCATTCTTCCTTTAATTCACCATTTTGAATGTCCCTTCATTATCTTTCTTGTAATTTTTAATAGAAAATTATATTTTATTACCTTACCATAGGAAAAAAATTGGAATATACGGAGTATCTAATAAATATAGTCCTAATGATTTTTCTTTGTTTTTCTTTCCACTTATACACAGTTTCTTTCTTTTTTAAATTATTTGTTCCTTTTAGAAATACATGACATTAGAGTGCATTTTGGCATATTTTACATACATGGAGTATTACTTATTCTAATTAGGATCCTATTCTTGTGGTTGTATATGATGTGGGATTACCTTGGTCATGTATTCATATACAGGGATAGAAAAGTTATGTCTGATTAATTCTACTGTCTTTTTTATTCCCCTCCCCCTCCCTTCCCTTTGTTCCCCTCTGTCTAATTCAATGGACTTCTATTCTTCACCACCCCACCCTCCTTTTTGTGGCTTAGCATCCACATATCAAAGAGAACATTTGCCCTTTGGTTTTTTGGGACTGGCTTATTTCATTTAGCATCGTATTCTCCATTTCCATCCATTTACCAGCAAATGCCATAATTCTTCTTTATGACTAATATTCCATTGTGTATATATACCACATTTGCTTTATCCATTCATCTGTTGAAGGACACTTAGGTTGGTTCCTTAGTTTGGCCATTGTGAATTGAGCTGCTATAAACATTGATGTGGCTGTGTCACTGTAGTATGCTGATTTTTTAAGTCCTTTTGGATATAAACCTAGGAGTGGGATGACTGGATCAAATGGTGGCTCCATCCCAAGTTTTGTAAGAAATCTCCATATTGCTTTCCATTGTGGTTTCACCAATTTGTAGTCCCACCTGCAGTGTATGAGTCTACTCTTTTACTCACATCCTCACCAACATTTATTGTTACTTGTATTCTTGATAATTGCCATTTTGTGACTGGAGTGAGATGAAATCTCAGTGTAGTTTTAACTTGCATTTCTCTAATTGCTAAAGATGTTAAATATTTTTTCATACATTTTTGGATCATTCATATTTTTTCCTCAGTAAAGGGCTTGTTCAATTCTTTGCCCATTTATTGATTGGGTTATTTTGGGGGGGGGTTAATTTTTTGAGTTCTTTGAATATCCTGGAGATTATTGTTCTATCTGAGGTGCAGGTTTCTTGTAAGTTTTTAATCAGGAATTTCATCTATATCAATTTCCTTGGGACCTTTTCCTAGAGAGTTATGTTCTTTTGGAAGTGTTATACCACATCATTTCTTCATATTTCTTATATTTGTACATTGAAATTAATGCCTGTAGTAGGTCAGGTATTTTGACCACTTTCATGGGTTGGCCTTCTTAGTAAGCATCTTTCTCCTGAAGATGTGTCTTGGAGTGTTAATTTGTTATGCAGTGTTTGCTTTATTTTCAACTGGCACAATAGCGTAGTCTCCCTGTAACTTTCTTAGCTACAGGGCCAAGAATGTTGATTTCAGGCACAGTCTATGGTGCAGTCTATACTGTAACAGATACAGAAAAACCCTCTGACTTTATGGGCTATGCAAGGCTGAGGGATACTGTAGTAGTTTGGGCAGATGTGATCTGGAGACCACTGGGTGTGGAATGTTCAGAGTGTGACTACTTCTACAGTGGTAATGGTAGCCCCTATCAGGTGATGGGTGTTTTCAAAGGCAATGTTGATGCTAACCTGTGCTACTAATAAGGGTTTCTGGCATGGCAGCATCAACAGTAGTGAGGTTTCTGAAGCATTTTTTTCTCCAAAGAGTCAGTGACACAGTCCCAGATGCTTCATGGGGAAAAAAAAAACAACAGTGGCTGGAACTGCGGCACACCTCTGTGGTGCTCACGTGTGGTCCTGGGAGCATTACATAGTCATAAAAGGTATGGTGGTGGAGTAGCAAAGGAAACCTCATAAGGAGAGTGACAGCAAGAATGTGTAGTGCTCCTGTCTGCTAGTGGCAGTGCAGGACCAGTGAGGTAGTACTGCTGGCACCTAGCAGAGTTCCTCTTAGACCTCTTTGGTCATGCATACACAGAAGCAGGGCAACGGTTGATTCCTTTAGCTGTAGTGCTTCCCAGATAGTGGGTGCCAGGTGAACCCACAAAAAAGCTCAAGGGCCCCTCAGCATGTCATTGTGGATAGGGTAGCATTGAGAACTTTGGTGCTCCCTCTTTATCAGTAATAAGTTCCTGAATATGTTATGAGAGGGAGGGGCAGTGGGAACCATGTGGACACCTACCTATAGTACTTTCACTGGTACAACTCCACACATGGCTGACTTCATTCTTGGTCACAAAGAACAAGTGCCCTGATCCAGTTCTTGACCATGGTGCACTCCATTCCCTCTGTCACAACATCTATCTCCAACATTGCATGGTACTCTGGGTGCTTTGTCACAGTCATTCCCTGGGTCAAGTTTGGTTCATGAGGCTGATACCCCAAAACCAGGGCAGTGCAATGTCTGTGGAGTCCATAGGATGGTTATATGCAGTGCTTTCTGGGCCCTAAAGAAGTCCAAATGCAGACAATATCTCACATCTCAAGATGGTTTTGTGGATACAACAATCTGGCTGTTCAATTGGAAGACAATGTGAGAATCAATTCCAAATCAAGGCTACTTTGCAGATTCCACATTATTTAAGTGGGTTGAAAGCCTGTGAGGATTTTGAAATTTTTCTTTAGCTAAGATTTCTAGTATCTGAACCGATAGAGTTTGTTGGGACTCTCTATTTCACACTTACCTCTGCAAAGGGGAGACTCCCCCTCCTCTGCTGTAGAGCCAGAATGACTGATGCTAGGGTATTTTATTTCTCTTACTGTGTTATTGTCTCAATTCTCCAAATCTAGCAAGGTTTTAGTCTCTCTTTTTATGGTGTCCAATGTTCTTCCATGATCACACATCAAAATGCACATGCAAACCAGTTACTATATATAGCTCTTCTTTGTGGATGGGAAGTGAGTGTAAGGTGCCTTTACAGCCATTTTGGATCTCATACAGTTGAATCATTACCCATGAGCCAGCACGTAAACTTTGAATGCAAGGCCAGAGGTAGGGAAAAGTCAGATTTACTCAAGAAGCAGCACCATGTGTAATTTGAAGATGGCATAAGTGTCTACTCAGAGGTAGCTGATTTCTCTTTTCCAATATTTCCTTTCCACTAATTATATCTGGCTTCTAAATTGTTTTTCTTTTAATTTCTCCGTAGTTGTTGGGAACGAACAAGGATTTACAGAATGAAAGAAGTCTTTTGGAGGAGGGGAGTGCTGGGGATTAAACCAGGGCCTTGCGCACTCAAGGCAAGCAATCTACCAACTGAGCTATATCCCCAGCCTAAAAGAAGCCTTTTTATAATTATCTAACAAAGTACACATGGGCCAAATGGGCCCTTGGTTAAGCCTCTCTTGTTCCTATGCTGAGAACACCTATTCCATTGCATTCTTTCAGAGTGAGGTGCAGGCCTACCAGATAATACATTCCTTTTGGAAATTGGTGAGACAGTGGGAAGATGGGAAAGGAAAAGAGATGAGAGCATCTCTAGATTTAAGAACCTGAAAAAAGTATTTACTTTCCAAATTTGGTAAACAAGACTTGCTGAGGCCCTTCTATATCTGTGGTACTCTTTAAGATGTTGTTATGTTGAGAATTAATAAAAAACACATGGAAGGAATTTAAGCAGCTTAGAAAGAAGACATTTTTAAGTCTCAGAATGTAGCCCCTCCTTTTTTCTCTCTTCTGGAAAAATATCCCTAAGATTAGAGTGGCAAAGCCTCATTGCAATTTAACACCTGCCCCTTCTTTCCTGTGGTTTCAGCTGTTCTAAATACCATCACATTCTGGCTGTCAAATTAGTAGATCTAACACCTGCCTAACAGGATGATTTGAGGCATTAACACTTATAACAATCTTTGTTTGCATATTTCCAACTATGAGTTATTTCACCTGGCTGCCAAGACTGAAGCAAATGAAAATCATGTGGAAACCATATGAAGAAATAATGTTACATTCAAATCTCATGAACTTGGACCCCCTTATTAAAAATCTGAATAATTCTGCACAGGATTGGGATGAATTTAATTGCTATATTACATGTGATAAAATTTACTAAGCAAATGCATACTGTAAATGATCCTGCAAGAGTAGACATTTAACCAACTATGAGGAAGACATATTTTTCAAGTCTTTAGAAGCACTTATGTAGAAACAAAACTGATGTACTGGGTAACTAGGTATAAATGATTTTCTGTCAGATCTCAATGTATCTCTATTCTTTTTTATATCTAGTTTAATTTGTTTCCTTGAAAGAATTATACTTAAAATATTAGACTGGTCCCTAGTTCAGACTGCTTTTTATTCCTTTGTTAAAAATTACGGAGGTTCAGCCGGGCACAGTGGCTCAAGCCTGTAATCCCAGCACTTAGGGAGGCTGAGACAGGAGAATTGCGAGTTCAAAGCCAGCCTCAGCAAGGCACTAAACAACTCAATGAGACCCAATCTCTACATTAAACACAAAATAGGGCTGGGGATGTGGCTCAGTGGTTGAGTACACCTGAGTTCAATCCCCACTACTAAAAAAAAAAAATTAGGGAGGTTCAACTATTTCAAGTAATAAAAAGTCTTTTTTTGGTTTATAAGAGCAGCCAGTTTTAACAAGGCTCCAGCACTTTACCTGACACCCATGAAACAATTTTCATAAGCACACTCCAGTATCTCCAGTATGACCCCATCCTTTTCATGCAAATGAAGAGCATGGCATTGATGTCATATCGACAAAGATGAAATAATTGCTGAAATTTCATTCAAAACTTCATCATCTCTGTTAATAATTAGTTGTAGTATTCAGGGGCCAGGTGCTCATGCCTTGAAGAGAGGCTTAGAAAGGTACATCAAAAAGCATGCTCATCAGGGTCCCAGCTTCTAGCAGGAGGCTTCTTGCCAAGCTAGCTAATGACTAGAGTTTAATCCTGAATCATCCTCCTCATTTGGACAATAAAAATGATTCAAGAAAAATGTCTTAAGGGTCAAGAAAACAAACTTAATTTTTACTAATTTCAGTGAACAGTTCTCATAGTATTTTAGATCAGACTATTTTCATTTTACAAAACTGTATATTAGTTGAATTTGGCTTTTAAAATTTGTTTGTATCTAATTAAGTTAAATTTACAATTCATGGTCATGAATGCCATAAAATGACATTGGTCCCTTTGGTCTAATAACAATCCTATGCACAACATAGAGTAAATCTTTTATTCTGAGAAATCAAAACCATTCTGCAGTTTATTCAACATTTTCCTGGAGCTGATTTTCTCTCTTGCTGTTCTACTTCCTGAGTCTTTTCCTTTTGTGATACCCATGATGTAGTAAAAGTCTAACACTGTCCCTGTGTGCAAGGGGGATCCAGATTTGGGTAATAGGAGGAGAGTATGGTGACAATTAATATGACTATCCTTTTTATAAAGTAAAAATAGAAGAAGGTAGTGAAAGATAAAAAAGAGTAACATAATACAATAAAAAGGCAAAATATTCAAGTAAATCCTTTGTGTTTGTTATGCTAATATGCAAATGATTTTTAAAAACTTATCAAGGGGCTGGGATTGTGGCTCAGTGGTAGAGCACATGCCTCGCATGCATGAGGCACTGAGTTCGATCCTCAGCACCACATAAAAACAAATAAAATAAAGATATTGTGTCCATCTACAACTAAAAAAAAATATTTTTTTAAAAAAACGTATCAAAAGAAAAGGCAATAAATATGTAAAAAATACACCTACACTCCTATACTCACTGAAGTATTATTCACAATATCCAAGATTTGTAATCAACCTAAGTGTCTATCAGTGGATGAATGGGTAAAGAAAATAAAGTAAATATACAGAATGGAGTATTTTCAGTCGTAGAAAAGAAGGAAATTCTATCATTTTTTTACAAATGGATGAATTTGAAGGATGTTAAGTGACAAACTAGACAAAGACAAATACCACATGATCTTAATTATGTTGAACCTGGAATAGTTTGACTCATAGAAGTAGAGTATAATGGAGTACCAGGGAATGAAATCATGGAAGAGAAGTGGGGAAATTTAGTCAAAGGACATAAAATTTTAGTTAGATAGGAATAAGGTCAAGAGATTTATTTACAACATTGTGAATATAGTTAACATATTATACTTTTGAATACTACAGAAAGTAAATGTAAAGTGTTCTTACCATAAAAATAAATATGAGGTAGAGGATATGTTAATTAGCTAGATTTGGTTATTTCACAATGTATATATACCTCAAAACAGCCTGTTGTACATAGTAAATATATACAACTGTATCTATCAATTTTTTAAAAAAATTAAACTTCTTCAATTTTCTAAACTTTTAAAAATAACATCAAAATAATGGAACAAATAATTATGTGTGGTGTAATATATTCTTTGAGATGACATTACGCAATAGGTTTGAGTTTATCAGAGAAAGAGGTATCAATTTATGAAGAAAACCCCTAAAATTTTTGAAAGAACTAGTTCCGAGTATTGCTATTTTGAGATATTACGATAGTATCTAATATTTCATGAGCTCCAAATATGTGTCAGGTTTAGTGTTAGGTATTTTACATAGATTATCTTGATTGCATATCAAAATTAATTTGTGGCCTCCTATTACCATTTTACACATAAGGAAATAGTGGATCATAGGCACAAACTTGCAAATGTGTGGGAACTTGAATGTATACTTTACACTGTAACCTATGAACTTCACAAAATTTCTAAACATTTTAAATTACCTATCAAAGTGGTCCTTCATGCTTCAAAAGTAGCAGTGCCCAAGTAACCAATTTTAAATTATACTAAAGTCATATTAACAAAACAGCTTGGCACTGGCATTAAAATACACATGTGGAACAGAATTGAGACACAGAGACAAACCCACCCAGACACAGTTACATTATTCTGGTTGTTTTTTTTGTTTGTTTGTTTTTTGTTTTTGTACTGGGAATTGAACTCTGGGGCACTCAACCACTGAGCCACATCCCAAGGCCTATTTTGTATTTTATTTAGAGACAGGGTCTCACTGAGTTGCTTAGCTCTTTGCTTTTGCTGAGGCTGGCTTTGAACTCGTGATCCTCTTGTCTCAGCCTTCTGAGCTGCTGAGATTACAGGCGTGCACCACTGCACCTGGCCACAGTTATTTTATTCTTGATAAAGGTGACAAAAACTTACGTTGAAGAAAAGACAGCCTCTAACAAATGGTGCTGTGAAAACTGGCTATCCATATATAAAACATTGAAATTAGATGACTCTCGCCTTGCACATAAGTCATCTCAAAATGGATTAAAGATCTAGGAATAAGACTAGAAACTGCAATAGCTAGAGGAGAACATAGCAGAAACACACCAGCACATTGTTGTAGGCAGCAACTTCCTCAATAAGACTCCTATAGCTCAGGAAATAATACCAAGAATCAATAAATGAATGACATCAAACTGAAAAGCTTAAACACAATGGAGGAAATAATTAACACTGTGAAGAGAGAACCTACAAAAATGGGAGAAAATTTGTGCCAGTTACTCTTCTGACAGAGAATTAATGTCTAGAATATATAAAGAAAAAACAAAACAAAACAAAACCCAAACTCTCAACACTCAAAACACAAATAACTCATTCAATAAATGGTTAAATGAACTAAACAGATATTTCCCCAAAGAAGAAATACAAATGGCCAATAATTACATGAAAAATATTCAACATATTTAGCCATCATGGAAATGCAGATCAAAGCTACACTGAAATGTAATCTCATTCCAGTTAGTGGCAAGCATCAAGAATGCAAATAACACTCAATACCAGTGAGAGTGTGGGAAAAAGAAAATTTTAAATTTTCAGCACTGGATGCCAGGGATACTCAACAACTACTGCTGAGCTATAGCCCCATCTCTTTTTATTTTCTATTTCCAGACAGGGTTTCTCTAAGTTGCTGAGGCTGGCCTTAAACTTGTGATCCTCCTGCCTCAAACTTCTGAGTAGCCGGGATTACAGGCGTGTGCCACCACACACCCAATCAAAAAAACTCTTAGACATTGTTGATGGGAATGTAAATTAGTACAACCACTATGGAAATAATCATGGATGTTCTTCAAAAGACTAGAAATTAAACCGCCAAATGATTCAGCTGAAACATTCCTCAGTATTTAGCCAGAGGAATTAAGCTCAGCACACTATAGAGATACATGCATATCCATATTTGCAGCAGCACAATACACAATAGCCAAGTCATGGAACCAAACTAGGTATCTACCAACAGATCAACAGATAAAGAAAATGTGGTATACTTTTACACAATGGAGTTTTACTCAGCCATAAGAAGAAAAAATTATATCATTTTCCAAATGGATGGAATAAGACAGCATCATATTAAGCAACATAAACCAGACTCAGAAAGTCAAGGGTCATATGTTTTCTCTTACACATAATAGCTAGGTACAAAAAAGGAAGAAAAGGAATCTCATCAAAATAGAAAGAGATCAGTAAAGTAGAGAAAGAAGGGATGAGAGGGAGGAAGGAGGGGAGGGCAAAGGGAGGTACCAGAGATTGAAATTGATCATGTTATGTTATGTTTATGTATGAATATGCCACAATGAAACCCATTATTCTACATAATTATTATGTACCAATAAATTTTTTAAAAGAGAAAAAAATAGTGATGTCCAAAATTTCAAATTATGTGTCCCACTCACTTAAAAAATTGAGAATTCATTCAGCATACTGAGAGCCCAGTATGACATGAAAATTTAATGTTCGCAAAAAAAAAGACAATCTCTGCATTCAAAAATTTGATATTATAATGGGAAAACAATCAATAAGATGATAAATTAAATATAATGTATAAATGTGATATGAATGAAATTATTTGGGGTTAAGGATTAAAGACTTTAGAACTGCTATGTTATATAGGGTGATCAAAGATTGTTCTGAAAAGGTTTGATCTAAGCAGAGGCCTAAAAGAGGTAGGTCAGTGAGACTTATGATCTAGAAAATGCCCATTTCAAACAGAAAAAACAGGAAGTATGACAGCCTTGGGCAGGATTGTGTTTATTGTGCCCAATAAAATAGTGTAGCTGCAGCTTAGTGAGTGAAGAAAAGAGTGATAAGTTGCATGTATCTCAAATATATGTTCATTTATGTATAAATTATGTGAGGCACCACAGTAAATTTATATGTATTATAAACCATTCACAAATAACTTATAAAACATTAAAATGTTGTGATATAAATAGAAATTTTAATATTTTCTTCATACAATGCAATAAGTCATCTTGTGTCCTCTTCCTCTAGGGTACACACAATCTGCAATGGAGACCATTGCTTTAAACATTGGGAAATAGAGGTATGACTTAATATCATGCAGTTGTAGCAAAGATCACTACCAGATATACAAATAGTTTCTTCTCAGCTGCAATCCTGCCTCAGTATTGCCTCAGCATGAGTGATTTATCTACCTTGGTATTAGCAGTGGCTCTACCTTGGTATTAGCAGTGGCTGTACCATTTCACATTCTACCAGCAATATATGAGAGATTCGTTTTCTATACATATTTGCCAGCATTTGGTATTACTACTACTTTTTATGTTTTTATTAGTGCATTATAGTTATACATATTATTGGGGTTCGTTTTGACATAATTATACAAGCATGGAATATAATTTACTCCACTTCAGTCCTGAGTACTTCCCCTTGCCCTCTCCCTCTTCTCTTCCTCTGGTCCCCTTTCACTCTTCCCCCTCCTCTCCTCTAGTCTTCCTTCTGTTTATAGTTGTTTTAAATTAGTGAGATATATCTAAAATCTACAGTGGTATACTCATTTGTGTACATAACATAATTGGTCAATTTCATTCCACAGTTCCTTTCTTTCCCATCCCCCCACATATCCTTTTTTTCCTCCACTAATTTCCTTTCTATTTTCATGGGATTTACCTCCTTCTCTTTATTTTCCCTTATTTTGGTCTAGCTTCTGCATATGAAAGAAAATAATCAACACTTGACGTTCTAGATCTGGCTTCTTTCATTTAGCAAGATATTCTCTAGTTCTATCCACTTCTCAGCAAATGCTATAATTTCATTCTTTTTTTATGTCTGAGTAAAAATCTTATTTGAATAATTATATGTGCTATCTTTTTTTTGGTACAGGAGATTGAACTCAGGGGTACTTGACCACTGAGTCACACCCCAAGCCCTATTTTGTGTTTTTTATTTAGAGACAGCATCTCGCTAAGTTGCTTATCACCTTGCCATTGCTGAGGCTGGCTTTGAACTCGTGATTCTCCCGTCTCAGTCTCCCAAAGTGCTGGGATTACAGGCGTGTGCCACCGTGCCCAGGTTACATGTGCTATCTTATGATGGTTTTAATTGGCATTTCCCTAATACCTATTGATGCTGTTTGCCTTTCAATGTTTCTTTGTCACCATTATATCATCTTCAATGAAATGTCTCTTGTCCATGTTTATTTGGAATCACACTATGTTCATTTATGGTCATTTACTATAGAATTTAAAGAATTTTAAATTATATTCTAGATAGTGCAGTAGTCCTTTGTGTGATAAGTGTTTTGTAAATATTTCCTTCTAGTCTGCATTTATCATTTCATCCTTTGAATGGGATCTTTCACAGGGCAAACTTTTTTTTATTTTTTCTTTTTTTCTGGGGGGTACCAGGGATTGAACTCAGGGGTACTCAGCCACTGAGCCACATCCTCAGCCCTATTTTGTGTTTTAAGTAGAGACATGGTCTCACTGAGTTGCTTAGCACCTCGCCATTGCTGAGGCTGGCTTTGAATTCACGATTCTCCTGCCTCAGCCTTCCAAAGTGCTGGGATTACAGGCGTGTGCCATTGTGCCTGGCTTTTTTTTTTTTCATTTTGATGAAGTGCAAAAGTTCAGCAAGTTTTTTTTGTATAAACTGTATTTTGAGTATTATATCAAAGAAATTCTCACCATGCTCTGTGTCCCAAAGATATTTTTTCCTATGTCTTCTAAATATTTTCTGGATTTACATTTTACATTAAGACTATCATCCCTTTTGAGTTAATTATTTTAAAAGTATGAGGTCAAGGTTGGATTCACATTTTTACCTTTGGGTGTTCAATTGCTCTAACACCATTTGTTAAGAAGACTCTTTCCTGAATTGGATTGTATTTGTATTATTATAAAAAGTCAGTTGGGCATATTTGTGTAGGCCTACTTCTGGGTTTTATAACTTGTTCTATTCACAAAATACCATGCAGTCATATTTGTGATATAAGTCCTAAAATGGGGAGAGTGCAGATAGAGCATTAATCTCCAGGATATATGAAGAACACAAAAAAACAACACCAAAAAAAGTTAAACCAATTAACGAATGGGCTAAGGAACTGAATAGACACTTCACAGAAGTAATACAATTGATCAACAAATATATTAAAAATGTTCAACAAATCTAGCAATTAGAGAAAAGAAAATTAAAACTAGACTGAGATTCTATCTCACTCCTTTCAGAATGGCAATTACCAAGAATACAAGCAACAATAAATGTTAGCAAGGATGTAGGGGAAAAGGTACACTCATACATTGCTGGTGAAGCTGAAAATTGATGTAACCACTCTGGAAAGCAGTATGGAGACTCCTCAGAAAACTTGGAATAGAGCCACCATTTGACCCAGTCATCCCACTCCTAGGTTTATACCCAAAGGACTTAAAATCAGCATGCTACAGTGACACAGCTACATCAATGTTTATGGTATCTCAATTCACAATATCCAAACTATGGAACCAACCCAGGTGCCATTCAACAGATGAATGGATAAAGAAATTGTGGTGTATATACACAATGGAATATCATTTATCCTTAAAAAAGAATGAAATTTTGGCATTTGCTAGTAAATGAATGGAACTGGAAAATATTATGCTAAGCAAAATAAGTCAATCCCAAAGAACCAAAGACCAAATGTTTTCTCTGATATGCGGATGCTAATTCACAATAAGTGAAAGGAAGAATAGAGGTACTTTGGACTAGATGAGGGGAGTGAAGGTAGGGGAGGAGTTATGAGGGAGGAATGATAGTAGAATTAGTTATACATTATTACCCTATGTGTGTATGTGATTACATGACCTTTTAACTCTGCATCATGTACAACCAGAAGAATGAGAAGTTATGCTCCATTTATGTATGATGTGTCAAAATTCATTCTACTGTCATGTATAACTAATTATAATAAGTACAAAAATTTTTAAAAATTAAAATAAAAAATAAAATATTTTAAGAGGAAAAAAACCAAAAAATGGGGAGAGTGATTCCTCCCATTTTTTTCTTCTTTTCCAAAATTGCAAATTTGCAATTTTTTTTCTTCTTTTCCAAAATTGCAAAATTGCAAAATACAAGTGTTGTTTCATATATATTAGTTTCCTGAGGTTGCTATATCAAAGTACTACAAACTAGATGATTTGAACAGCAGAAATTTCTTGTCTCAAAATTTTGGGGGATTGATGTCTCACATGAAGGTGTTTTAAGGATTGTCTCCTGAAATCCATGTAAGAAACTGTCCTACATCCCTATCTTACCTTCTGGTGGCCTTATGTTTTCCTTGGCTTGTAGATGATATTAACCATATGTCTTCATGTTACCTTCCTTCTGTAGATGTCTTTGTGCCTAAATTTTGTAAGAACTCCAGTCAGATTAGATTATTTTTCATCCTAACTGACCTAATTTTAACTTGGTTACTTCACTATAGATTATATATCAAAATAAGGTTATATTCTGAAATACAGAGGATTAAGACTCCAACATATTTTGGAGGGGGGACAATTCAATATATGACATCGCATAAATCTTAAAATAGAACATGGAGGAATAGAAGTGTCCTTCATGTGAGTGAAAATAAATAATAATATTCTGAGCAAATAAAGGAGGGAAAATCTTTGGGGATAATGAGAGAGGTAACAGGAAAGCTAGAAATAACAAGAAAGCAGAAAGGCAACTCCAAAAAAAGGCTCCTTGTGGGGGGTGGAATTCAACACTGCAAATGGAAGCTAAACCCAGAGATTAAGGTATCCCCAAAGATAAATCAATGAACTCCACAGTCCTATCCACAGGAGAAACCAATGGTCTTGTGCACTTTAAATCCAGTGTGGGGAGTTGGGCTGAAAATGACTCCTTCTACATGGCAGGCTAGCTTTGGAGAAGTAAATCATTGCACTGATCTGCATTTTTCTGAGTGCTGTAAAAGGAGGCATTTGCTTTTTTATTGGTTCCTCTTAGTTACACACATGACAGCAAAATTCGTTTTGATGTGATTATACACATATGAATATATCTTATTCTAGTTAGAGTCCCATTCTTATGGATGTACATGGTGGTGAGATTCACTGTGTAGTTTTCACATATGTACATGGGAAAATTATGTCAGACACATTTCACTGCCTTTCCTTTACTTGTCCTTCCTTCTTTTCCTCCATTCCCCATTGTCTACTCTAATGCACTTCTATTCTCCCCTTCACCATACTGTGTGTTAGCTTTCACATATCAGACAAAACATTCAACCTTTGTTTTTTGGGGTTTTTTTTGTTTTTTTTTGAGGGAAGACTGGCTTACTTCACTTAGCATGACGGTCTCAAGATCCATCCATTTGCTAACAGATGTCATAAAGTCATTCTTCTTTATGGCTCAGTAATATTCCATTGTGTAGATATACCATATTTTCTTCACTTAGTCATCTATTGAAGGGGACCTCAGATGGTTCCATATTAGCTATTGTGAACTGAGTTGCTATAAATATTGATGTGCATTGCTGTAGTGTGCTGATTTTAAATCCTTTGGATTTGTACCAAGGAGTGGGATAGCTGGGTCAAATGGTGATTCCATTCCTAGTTTTTTGAGGAATCTCCACACTACATTCCAGAGTGGTTGCACCAATTTGCAGTCCTACCATCTATGTATGAGTGTACCTTTTCCCCCACATCTTTGACAACATTTACTGTTACTTGTATTCTTAATAATTGTCATTCAGACAAGAATGAGATGGAATCTCAGTGTAGTTTTGATATACATTTCTCTAATTGCTAGAGATGTTGAACATTTTCACATATATTTGTTGACCATTCGTATTTCTTCTTCTGTGAACTGTCTGTTCAGTTCTTTTGCCCAATTATTGATTGGTTATTTGCTTTTTGAGTTCTTTATATATCCTGGAAATTAATGCTCTGTCTGAGATGGAGATGGTAAAGATTTTCTCCCATTCTGTAGGGTCTCTCTTTATGTTCTTGATTGTTTCCTTTGCTGTGAAGAAGCTTTTTAGTTTTATGCCATCTCATTGATTGATTATTGATTTTGCTTCTTGTACTTTAAGGGTATTATTAAGGAAGTCAGTTCCCAAGTGTTGGGCCTAACTTTTCTTCTAGTATGTGCTGGGTTTCTGTCCTAATACCTAGGTTCTTGATCAAGTTTGAGCTGAGTTTTGTGCAGGGTGAGAAATAGGGGTAAAATTTCATTCCACTACATGTGGATTTCCAGTGTTCCCAGACCCTCTGTTGAAGAGGCTATTTTTTCTCCAATGTATGTTATTAGTGCCTTTATCTGGTATGAGTTGCATTTTTGTGGGTTCATCTCTGTGTCTTCTACTCTGTACCATTGGTCTTCTTGCCTGTTTGGGTGCCAATGCCATGCTGTATTTGTTACTATAGTTTTATAGTATAATTTGAGATCTGGTATTGTAATGCCACCTGCTTTGCTTTTCTCGATAAGGATTACTTTGGCTATTCTGGGCCTCTTGTTTTTCCAAATGAATTTCATGACTACTTTTTCTATTTCCATGAAGAACATCATTGAAATTTTTAAAAATTTTTTTATTTGTAGATGGATACAATACCTCAATTTTATTTATTTATTTTTATGTGGTGCTGAGGACAAACCCTGTGCCTCAAACATGCTAGGTGAGTACTCTACCACTAAGCCTCAGCCCCGTCACTGAAATTTGATGGGAATTGCATTGAATCTGTATAGCACTTTTGATATTATGGCAATTTTGACAATATTAATTCTGCCTATCCAAGAATATGGGAGGTCTTTCCTTCTTCTAAGATCTTTCTCAATTTCTTTCTTTAGTGTTCTGTAATTTTCATCATAGAGATCTTTCACTTCTTTTATTAGATTGATTCCCAAGAATTTTTTGAGGCTATTGTGAATGGAATGGTTTCCTAATTTCTCTTTAAGCTGATTTGTCACTGAAGTATAGAAACCCAATTGATTTATGAGTGTTAATTTTGTATACTGCTAATTTTGGAGGTCTTCTAAATATAGAAACATGCTTCAGCAAACATAGTTTTACCTCTTCTTTTCCAATTGTGTCCCATTTACTTTATTCTTTTGCCTAATTGCTCTGGCTAGAGATTTGAAGACTATGTTGAATAGAAGTGTTAAAAGTCAGTATCCCTGATTTGTTCCTGTTTCTAGAGGGAATGCTTTTGGTTTATCTCCATTTAGAATGATGTTGGCCTTGGGTTTGTCATATATTACTTTTAGAATGTTGAGGTATTTTCCTGGTATCCCTAGTTTTTCCGGTGTTCTAAACATGAATGGGTGCTGTGTTTTTCTAATATTTTCTCTGCATCTATTGAGAAAACCATATGGTTTTTTAAGTCCATTTATGTGTTGAATTATATCTATTAATTTCTGTATGTTAAACCAAACTTTCATCCCTGGGATGAAACCCAGTTGTCATGATGCACTATCTTTTTAATGTGTTTTTGTATGCATTTTGCCAATATTTTATTGAGAATTTTTTATTTATGTTCATTACAGAGATTGGTCTGTAGTTTTCTTTGCATAATGTGTCTTTGTTTGGTTTTGGTATCAGGGTAATATTGACTTCATAGAATGAGTTTGGAAGAGTTCACTCCTTTACTATTTCTTGGAATTATTTGAGGAGGATTGATATTAATTTTCTTTTAAAGGTTTCCTAGAACTTGGATGATAATTCATCTGATCCTGGACTTTTCTTTGTTAGTAGCTCTTTATGACCTCTTCAATCTCATTACTTGAAATTGCTTTACATAAATTTTCTACATCCCTCCTGGTTCTATTTGGGTATGTCATATAGCTCTAGGAATTTACTGATGTCTTCAAGATTTTCTGGCTTATTGGAGTATAGATTTTCAAAAAAACTTCTGATTATCCTGTATATTTCAGTAGTGTCTATGATGATATTTCTATTTTTACCATGGATTTTAGTAATTCACATTTTTTTCTCTTTCTCTTGGTTAGCTTGGCTAAGAGTTTATCAATTTTGTTTATTTTCATAAAGAATCAACTTTTTAATTCATTGATTTTTTAAATTATTTTATGTTCATTTTGTTTCTAATTTTAATTAATTCCTGTCTTCTACTGATTTTAGTGTTGATTTGTTCTTTTTCCAGGGCCTTGAGATGAAATGTTAGTTTATTGGGGACTCTATTCTTTTAATAAACGAGCTCAGTGCTATGAACTTTCCTCTTAGAACCACCATTGTAGTGTTCCAAAGATTTTGATATGTTGTGCCACTATTCTCATTTACCTCTAATAACTTTTTTATTTTGTCCCTGATTTCTTCTGCTATTCATTCATCATTGAATAGTGAATATTTAATCTCCAGGTGTTAGAGTAATTTTTGTTTTTTATCTTATCATTGATTTCTAATTTCATTATATTACGATCTGATATAATGCAGGGTATTATCTCTACTTTTTTGTATTTTCTAAGAGTTGTTTTGTGTCCTAAAGTATTGTCTGTTTTGGAAAATATTCTATGTGGCTGAGAAGAAAGTGTATTCAGTGACTGGTGGATGACAGTACAGGCTGCTCCATCCTTGTCCACTTTGAGAAAAAAGAAACTGAACCTGGTAAAGTTGCAACACCCTTGGCCATTTGCATGATCCTTGCCTTATGTATGCCTTTCCCAGTCACCTGCCATTTGCCACTGTAGACCTCTGGACTGCTCTGATGCTGAATACTCTTAACTGTCCACACTCCACCTGATGAGAACAAGGACTTTGGGTTACTTTCCCCAACTTTGCCTTCTTTCAGCAGGAAGCAGCTTTGAGATATTGTTGCCCATTTTTCCATAGAAATAGAAGTTAGAAATCGAGAGTGGGGAAATGTAACAGTGGTCTACTTGATGCTTTGAATGTAACCCATGCTGCTCTCCCACTGCAACTTATTCTTTAAATGGACATGTTTCTTTCAATTCCGCTCTCTCTGCTCCTACCTAATCTCACCTCCTCCTAATCTCATGGGAGACAGGATTTTCTTCCCTATCCTAGGTAGATTCATCTTTCCATGAGTACACACCCACCATAGGAACAAAATAATTTAGACTTTGGGAGTGGTACCAGAAGATCTCAGAAATGACTGTCTTCCAAATTAACAAGTGAATTACCACTTGAACAGAGAACGGGTAGAATGCATCCTCTGAATAACCTCTTGAAAAGCCCACAGTTCCTGCTAATGGGCAGAACCACAGCCTCTGGACAAGAGTCCCTTGTGTTTCTCCTTTGCTAACAAAGCAAAAAAACTTCCTTTTCCTTTTTCTCAAAAAAAGGAAAATATTTTATACATGCCTGTTAAATCTAAATTATTAATCATATTTTTTAGTTCTGTAGCTTCTTTAGTTCTTGTTTGGGTGATCTGTCTAGTGATGATAGAGGTGTGTTAAAGTCACCCAGTATTATAGTGTTGTGGTCTATTTGATGTTTGATATTTTTGTAAAAAATAATTTTTAGTTGTAGATAAACATAATAACTCTATTTATTTATTTTTATGTGGTGCTTAGGATCAAACCCAGTGCCTCATACATATTAGGCAAGCACTCTACCACTGACCTACAACCATATCCCTTGATTCTTGATATTCAAAAGGGTTTGTTTGATGTACATAGATGCTCCATTGTTTGAGGCATAGATATTTATAATAATTATTTATTGCTGTTATATGATTCCCTTAAGCAGTATGAAATGGTCTTTATCTCTTCTTATTGACTTTGGCTTAAATTTCACTTTATCAGATATGAGAAACCACTGCTTGTTTATGAGATCCATGTGAATAATAGCTTTTTCTCTGTCTTTTCAACTTCAGTCTGTGGATATCTTTGTCTATATGGCAAGTCTCTTGGAAACAGCATATTGTTGGGCCTTGTTTTATAATTCAATCTGTGAGCCTATGTATTTTGATTGATGACTTGAGGTCACTAACATTCAGTGTTATTATTGAGAGATAATTCTCATTTCCTGTCATTTTGATTTATTTCTCATTTTTAAGTTGAATAGATTCACCTTCCAAATAATATTTTTCTAGTATATATTCACCCTCTGCCAGTTTGTATTTGTATTCCCCATTTCTGCTTCATGAAATATTTTATTTAGTATCTTTGTAATGCTAGCTTTCTAGTTGTGAATCCTTTTAAGTTTTGTTTATTGTAGAAGGTTTTTACCTCATCTTCAAATGTGAAGTTTAATTTTGCTGGATATAGTATTCTTGGTTGGCATCCATTTTCATTCAAAGCTTGGTATGTATTATTCCAAGACCTCCTATGCTTTAGGGTCTGCATTGAATAAAACTGCTGAGGTCCAGATAGGTTTACTTCTAAACGTGATGAGTCATTTTTCTATAGCTGTTTTTAAAATTCTACTCTTATTCTGTGTTGTGGTTTAGACGTGGTGCCCCCCAAAAGCTCACGTGTGAGACAATGCAAGAAGGTTTGGAGGAGAAATGATCGGTTGTAGCCTTAACCTCATCAGTGAGTTAATCCTTGACAGGATTAACTTAGTGGTAACTGGAGGCAGGTTAAGTGTGGCTGGAGGAAGTCGTTCATTAGGGGCATGGCTATGGAGTATATATTGTGTATCTGGAGGGTGAAGTTTCTCTCTCTCTCTGCTTTCTGATCATTATTCATGTAAGCTAATTCCCTCTGCCACATAATTCTGCCATAATGTGCTGCCTCACCTCAAGCCCCAAGGAATAGAGTCCACTGTCTATGGATTGAGATCTCTGAAATCATGAGCCCCCAAATAAACTTGTCCTCCCCTAAAATTGTTCTGATCAGATCTTTTAGTTGCATCAGTGAAAAAGCTGACTAAAATATTCTGCATGTTAGGCATTTTCAAAATAATGTGTCTAGGAATGAGTCTGTTGTAAATCTGTATATTTGGGGGTTCTGTATGCCCCCTGTATTTGATTTTCCATTTTATTCTTTTATTTATTTGGGAAATTTATGGTTATATTCTGAAAAGACTGTGTATTTCTTTGGTTTGTATCTCTGGGCCATCATCTACTGTATGAATCTTAGATTTGGACTTTTAAAGGTATCACATATTTCTTGAAAATTCTGTTCATGGACTCTTAACATATTTTCTCCATGATCAACTTTATTTTGAGATTATGTACTTTTATCTTTGTTGTCTGAAAATCTATCTTATAAGCAGTCTAGTCTATTGGTGATGCGTTCCATTGAATTTACAATTTGGTTTAATGAGTTCTTCATTTTTATAATTTTCAATTGATTTTTTTCAGAATTTCTAAATTCCTACTAAAGTGATTTTTCACTTCTTGTATCTTCTCTCTGATTTCACTCCTTACATCATCTTTCATTTTGTAGATTGGTTTAAGTATAAATTTTCTAAATTCCTTCTCTGACATTTCATCCACTGCAATATTGTTGGAGTATACTGTTTAATCATTCTGGTTTATTTGGATTGGTTTGTTCCCTTGTGTGTCTACCCATCTATCCAAATGGATCTGAAGAAGCAGAGCTTCTATTCTATGCCCTTTTAGTGGTCCTGTAGGTTTCCTGTGCTTCCCAGATTAGAAGGGAGCCAAATAATTGCAACCAACTCTGCATACAACATAGGCATTAAATTAAGTACTTAATTCCTATTTTGACACATACAAAGTTAATTGACACAATGAATAGCAATGGAAGGCTCTGAATTTTCTATCAGTAAAGACAGTAAGAAATCATGAATTAAATCTGGCATAAAATAAAACAATAGGCATTTTCTGTGACTTTTGTTGTATTAATTGTTGCTATAGCATTAGTTATGGAGTCTGGCATTTTATAAATCAATTAGTATTAGGAGAAATTATGGACCAAGTTCATTAAGAGGAAAGAAGAGATTTTCTTCTTTCTTGATGGGGTATAGAAAAGGGTTTGTACTTTCAAGAAGTGAATATGGAAAATGCTGAGGTGATGTTGTTTCTGAAGGGGGAGGAGGAAATAGAAACAAAAGAACTAAAGAGTGAAAGAGAAAACAGTAGATGTTGGCTGTTTGCAAGAGAAAAGAGAGAAATAGAAACAAAGAGAAACAGTTGTGAAACAGACAATACAAAATCAATCCAAACTATACTAATCCAAAATTCTAACCACGAAAAAACAGTATAGAGAAAAATAACTACCTTCAAACAATGTTAGAAATGAGAAAGTAGAGGGCTGGTATTGTAGCTTAGTGGTAGAGTGCTTGCCTTGCATGCAGGAGACAGTGGGTTCGATCCTCAGCACCACATAAAAATAAATATTTGTGTCCATCTATAACTAAAAAAAATTTAAAAAAGAAATGAGAAAGCAGAAATAAATATGTATGTGCATAAATGTATAAATGTCCATCATGTATCAATCATGTACACATTTTAAAAAGTGAAATAATATTTTGAACTCCAATGGAAATAATTTTGTAATTTTCATCAAGATTTTTAAAAATTCTTTTTCACTGTTTAATTGTACATGGACATTTATACTTTTTATTATTTTTCTTCTTCTCATCTCTAGCATTTTTAAAGCCAGTTATTTTACATGGATTAGTTTTGTTAATTTTTTTTAGCTGTAGATGGACACAATATCTCTATTCATTTATTTATTTTTTATGTGGAGCTGAGGATCGAACCCAGTGCCTCACACATGCAAGGCAAGTGCTCCACCACTGAGCCACAATCCCACCTGATTAGTTTTTTGTGAACTAGGATGTTTGATTAGTATATTTTAGTTGTGTTGTGTATTCATAATTTTATTTTTGATTTTTTTACATAAATTTTTGCTTTATATATATTTTTTCTCCTACCTGTTTTCCTTAATTTTCTCTTTTTTTTCTGTTAATAGCCAATCTCTATTGTTCTTTCACTCTTCCTTTAATCTTTTACTTCTGTCTTCTCTCCTCCTCCCTCATAATCATCACATCCTCTATCACTTCTCTTCTTTCTAAGTCCATCATATGAAAATGTAAACTCTTTTGCAAACTTGCTGCTCTTATTATAGGGATAACTGATCATATTATTTCTCTTTATTGTGATGATTAACATTTTAGGTTTCATAGTAGGAACTATTTGGTTCAATGCAGTTAATTGTTTGCATTGGTTATTGTAATTATTTTTGTCCCCTTAACCAGTGAGGTACTGGAAACTTTCAGGGACACTATAAGTCCACAGGATACAAACTCTTCTGCCTCAGACCCATATTGTTAGATGGGTAGAGACTCAAAAAACATGAAAAAACAAGGAAACAAATTGCACCAAACAGACCAATATACTCCAATAACAGAATACATGGATACCACAGTAGAAGAAATGTCAGAGAAGGAGTTTAGAATGTACATAGTTAAACTGATCTGCAAAGTAAAGGATGATGTAAGAGAGCAGATACAGGTAGCAAAAATTCACTCCAATAAAGAGATAGAGATTTGGGGAAAAAAACAAACAAAAATATTTGAAATGAAGAAAAAAATAAATCAAATTAAAAATTCAATAGAAAGCATCACCAGCAGACTAGACCACCTGAAGACAGAACCTCAGGCAATGAATACAAAATATGTAATCTTGAAAATAGAATTGACCATGGAGAAAAGATATTAAGAAACCATGAGCATAACTTCCAAGAATTATGGAATAACATGAAAAGACCAAATTTAAGATTTATTGTGATAGATGGAGACATGGTGTTATAAAGCAAAGGCATGCACAATCTTTTCAATAAAATAATATCAGAAAATTTCTCAAATCTAAAGGATGAAATAGAAAATCAAATACAATAGGATTATAGGACCCCAAATGTGCAAAATTATGACAGACCCAAATCAAGGCACATTATAATGAAAATGCCTAGAACAGAATAAGGATAAAATTTTAAAGGCTGTGAGAGAAAAATACAGATTACACATAGGGGGAAATCAATTTGGATCTCAGCTGATTTCTCAACCCAGAAAGCTCAAAGCAAACAATAACTATATGTTCTATACATGTCACACTTTAAGTATCAATACACCAATATGTTAAAAGCAAAAGCTAGAAGGTCTTGGAATAACATACACCAAGCTTTGAAACAAAATGAATGCCAACCAAAAATTCTATATCCAGCAAAATTAAGCTTCAATTTTGAAGATGGAATAGAAACCTTCCATGATAAACAAAAATTCAAAGAACTCACAACTAGAAAGCCTGCATTTCAGAATATTCTCAACAAAATATTCATGAAGATGAAATGAAAAAAAGTGAAATCAAGTGAAAGGAGGAACTACACTAAAGAAATAGTCAATCAAAGGAGAAACTAATTCAAATTAAAACTAGAAATAAACCAAAATGACTGGGTACACACATCATATCTCAATAATAATTTTGAACATTAATAGCCTAAACTCATTAATCAAAAAACAGACTGGGGCTGGGGTTGTGGCTCAGTGTTACAATGCTTGCCTAGTATGTGTGAGGCAATGGGTTCGATCCTCAGCACCAAATAAAAATAAAATAAAGATATTCTGTCCACCTGCAACTAAAAAGTAAATATTTTTAAAAAACCAGACTGGCAGATTAAAGTAAAAAACTAGACCCAAAAACATGCTGTCTTCACGAGACTCACTTCATAGGCAAAGACATCCACAGACTAAGGTGAAAGGATGGGGAAAAAACTTATCACTCACATGGATCTTGTAAACAAGCAGGGTTTTTTATCCTATAAAATTGACCAAGTTATGTAAGCTGTATAATTATAATCATACAATTGTAATATTCCTTTAATATGTTTTTAGCATCTGTAGGGTTGTTTTGATAGCTCCTTTTCCATTGATATTAAATTTTTCTTACTTATTTCTTAATTAGACTTGTTAAATTTTTATTAAATTTTAGCTATATTATTCTTTTCTATTTCACATAATTCTACTCCTATTCTTATTTTTTCCTTCCTACTACCTAATTTGAAAATAAATTCTTAATCTAACTTCTTTCTGATGCAAATAATTTGTTATACATGTTCATCTGAGTACTATTTTGTCTCAGAGATTCTAATATTTTAAACTTAGTTCAAAGCACTTTTTATTTACTATTCTTGTGCTTTCTTCTTTGATCTGTGAGATATTTATAAGTGTGCTGTTTAATTTTGAAGTAATTGAGACATGAGGGTGGGGTTCTATATATCTTATGGTGATCTATTTCTAATGTAATAAATCATGCAGGAAATAGTCTGCATGATTTTACATTTTTAAAATTTCTCAAAGATTATTTTATGACAAAATATAGACTATCCTTACTAATTTTCTACTTATCAATTTTGTGTATTGTTCTCTGTAAATAACAAGTAGGTCTTGGAGGCTGATAATGTTGTTAAACTTTCTATATCATTACTCCTTCCAGCAAAGTGAGGGGGCTTAAAATCTCCAAACATGATCGTGGACTGGTCTTTCTGCATTTTGAAATTTTGTTATTAGGTACATACACATTTATGATTGTTATAATTTCTTGAAGAAGTTATTTTATCATAGTTATGCAGTGTTCCCATTTATCTCTGAAAATATTTATCCTTGAAATTTATTTTATATTAATAGTTCTACTTCAGATTTCTCATGCTTGTTTTTTGTCCTTCTTTTGCTTTTAACCTATTGGTGTATTTATATTTAAAGTATGACATGTATAGAACATACAGTTATTGTTTGTTTTTTACACATGTTGAACATTTATACCAAAAGGTATAAAATTAAAAATTAAAATTAAAATTACAATATCTAGTTCACTTATATTTAAATTTATTAGTGAAATTGTTGAAATAAAGAAAAACACCTGAAATGGAGATCAGTGGAAAACTGGGTAAATAATAGGTTTGGTTATGCAATATTTTGGAAAACAGGTTGAATAGTCCTACTGTCAAACTCAGAGAGATTGTTGAAATGCTTTTGTTGCAATGGTTCATCTTCTCATTTATTATATGGTACACAGAAACAGATTTATTTTAGTGTTTATTGACACTTTTTATTTTGAAAATTAATATATATGTATATATATATATATGTATATTATATAACCATAGGCAGCCTCTTAGGTATCCCACTATAGTTTTAATGTGAAATTCTCTAACAACAAATAATACTGGATATTTTTTCATAAGCTTATTTGCCATTTAATTATCCTCTTCAGTGAAATACCTGTTTATGTGTTTTGTTAATTTTTAATTGCATTATTTAATTGTTGAGTTTTTCAGTCTTTGTATATTTTGTAAACCAGTATGTGTATTGCAAATATTTTCTCATAGTCTATGGATTGCTCCTTTATAAATGATTTGTTGACTAATAAATTTTTTTTAAAATTTAAAGATGGAGTGATGGTATAATTATGCCATGTAGAATTTCAAAAGCTTCATTGTATAATCATAAGAAAATAAGAGTTAAAAAAGAAAAGTAAAATAAAATTTTTTAAAAATTTAAAGAAATAGTCAATAAGAGTACATGTTTGTTGTCTGTGCCAAACTGTCTTCATGTCTCAGCTTCCCTTCACAGTGAGATGGTATGGGGAGCTGTGGAAACATGCTGTTTCTCCATTCCCAGGGCATAAATGCCACTGGGTTCTATGAGATGAATTTCTGGAAGTGAAGCTCACAGAGCAGGGATTAGTTCTATTATTGCCCCAGGTGTTTTATTGTATAGGGAGTTATCTGGCATTAATGAATCAATGCACCACTAGGACTGTACCCTACTAGTCTCCACAGGGGTAAGTCCTTCACCACTTGTGATGTTCACCTATACTGCCCTTTCAGTCCTCTGAGTTCTGCCCCCAGGCGCTGAGCTCCATCACTTCTGCCCATTTAGATTCTTGAACTGCTGCTGTCACTGGTCCTACAAACTGCTAGATTTAAGGGAGGAGAAGGGGAATGGATTTTCTCTGGTCTCTTTGACCTGATATACCCCTGGGCAAAATGCTCTCCATGCCAGAAATTCTCCTTATTTGCTAGGCTCAGTTGAGATCACAAGACTGGTGTCTGCCAGATTCACATGTTGGACTCATGGATCTAAGTTCCAGGTCTGAGTTGGTACTGCTAGAGCATGGACATCCCAAAATGTCTCCAGCTTGGGATCCCTGTGCACAGCAAACAGACTCGGGGTAACTTTGGTGTACCAATTTAATGAGCCAAATAACTTCTGGAACAGCCCAGAGTAGGCTGCCCCTTCAAACCTACGATTCTCCACACTAAGTCTGTTCACAGCATTTTTCAGTATTTCCTGACCTTGCTACTAATTTCCCTGGCTCCTGCCAGGAGTTCAGCTCCAATTCTGTTCCTTATCCTTGTCTGACGCACCCAAAATTTCCCAGTCTACAGGGCTTTCTGTCCAATATTGAGTATCAGTGAAGAGCTTTTTTCACCCACTTCACATGGAAGCAGTTTTTCTCACTGAGTCCCGTGTCATAGAGCTGTGAGAAAAGCTGCTTCATGCTAATCTGCCATCTTGTCACCAGGAGCCATCTTGAAAGGGGACCTATTGGTTGGGACTGAGCCACCAGTCACAGAAAGCATCAGAAAGCATGCAACAATCACAATTCAGGGTCTCTAGGGTTTAGAATCTCAGGTCACACTGATGGGATACAACTAAGACAGCTGTAGACTATGGAGGAGATAAGTCATAGACTATCTGAAAAGTTTAGCAGTGGAGAGCTCAGACTGTGAAAGACAGAAGTCAGTGCCAATGCCCTTTGGGGGTGATAAGCAAGATCCGTCACATGTAGTTACGTGGGCTGGGTCTGGGAGTTCTGAGATCTAGGCTGGATGGTTGCTTGGTTCTAACAACTGCACCCTTCCAGCACAGAACTCAGGTCTGTTTGCTTCTCCCTCTCTCCAGTGCATTTGGAGTTATGCCTTATATTTGAAATTAGTCCTTCCCCATGGACACATACTGGAGATCCTCAGGAGTGAGTGAGAACTTGCATGGTACACATGCTACAAAACTAATTGGGGACAGCAGTGACTTAAGGTGCACATTTGTTTAGAAAGCCACTGGAGTAAATACAGCCCTGCTGCAGACAACACACCATTAAACATTCTTAACTAGCAGAAATCAGGGAACAGAACTGAATCTATGTATAGCACCAACCTGTTTGCTGGGAATGGAGAGGAATCTACTTTCCTGTATTTTTCTCTTCAGAAGCATCTTTTTAAAATTTATTCTACTTAGGTATACATGATAGCATAATGCATTTTGATTCATTGTACACAGATGGGGCACAACTTTTCATTCCTCTGGTTGTATGTGATGTAGAATCACATCATATATGTAGTCATACATGAGGCTAGTTTTTAATGAACATTTGACCACTATTTGTTATTTGTTTTTTAAATGTAGGAGCACTCTCCATACCTTCCAATCCCTCCCTTCCATCCTTCCCCACTCTATGCTAATAGACTGTGTTCTTGCCAAAGAGCACCCCTTTGTTTGTGACCTTTGGATCTGATTGGTCCCAGAGTGTATTTAAGCTTCTATAGTTTCTGGAATAAATGGTGTTTTCTGCATCTCACTCCAGTGTTTCTGCATCTCATTGGGGCTGAGCAGATTCTTTACCTACACCCCAGGGCCTGGGGAATTTGGCTCCATGGACCGCCACTGCCCAGAAAGACCCCATATTGTCTTCCTCCCTGAAGACCCCTTCCTCGTCTTTTCTGGACCCCAACTCATTGAGCAGGACCCACGTGGCACACCCCGAACCCCCCCCTTAGCAATATTTAAATTTTTTAGTTCTTTATATATTTTGGATATTAATCCATTGTCAGAATAGTACCTAACAAAATTTTCTCTCATTCTATAGCTTCTCCCATCACATTCCTAAGTGTTTTCTTTGCTGTGCAGAAGTTTTGTAATTTCATGCCATTTCATTTATTATTTCCTGGTATATCCTGAGCTTTAGGAATCCTATTGATGAACTCCTTGCCTTCACATATATTTGGAGTGTTGACCTTGTGTTTTTTTTCTAGGACTTGCACAATTTCTGATCTGATTCCTAGATCTTTTAACCATTTTGAGTTGACCTTTGTGCAGAGTGAGAGATGGGGATCTTGTCTCATTCTTCTACATATGCAAAATTAGTTCTCCTAGAACCATTTGTTTAACAAGAGAAGCCATTGGAAATTTTATAGAAAGATTATGACAGGGGGAACAGGATTACTTTTCTTCCCCATCCTTGACAGAGTTATCTGTCCTTGAGCACACAATCACTACAGGAATTAAGTAATTCAGACTTGGGGGATGACACCAGAAGGTCTAAGTAATGACTATCTCCCAAACTAACAAGGGAATTACAACTCTTTACAGAGAATATAGCCTTTGAGTCACATCTTTAAAAACCAAAAGGCGGGGCGGTTCCAAGATGGCGGCGTAGACAGTCCACTCTGCGCTAGGCTCTTAGGGACCAAGGCTGGAAGTGGTGGAAGCGCCGTTTTCCAGCCAGCTTCCTGGCATCATTCTTCAGCTCAACATCCCACGCAGGAATTTTGCTCGTGTGTGTGAGTACAGGATCAACAGGAGGCAGCGGTAGTCGGGAGGCGTGGCTGCG